>JACBWW010000006.1:17314819-17439258 GCA_020086605.1 Lanius collurio
CTTTTCTCCTTCTCCTCCATTATGCTTTACCATTGCTTAACATCTCTCTACTTCTTTTGAGTGAGATAGAACAGCACAATATAACTGACATCTTTTTTGTTCCTTATTTCCTGCACAGGATTGAAGCAAAACATATAGAAAATGGTAATTTCTTCCCTCTTAATAACATTACATCTTTTGTGATTAACTGCTGATATTTATTTCAGTGATATTTTAACAATGTTACTGTTGAATGTCAAAAAGCAGGGAAATCTGAGTCATACATTGTATGGTAAGCTCTTCTACAGCTCTGTTATCCACAATGAATTCATGCCATTACATGTCTGTCATTTCAGCAGCAGACTTTTTTTTCTCAGTAAATAAAAGGTCATTAAGTAGTTAGATATCTGCAATCTAGTAACTCTGATGAAATTAAAGATTTCACAGTCTCACTACAGTAGTAATAAGTAACTTATTCAATTCTATAGTAGAATGGATGGGTCCCTCTCAATGCAGGATTTGAACAGGGCTGGAAGTTAAATATCTGTCATATACTGAGGAGTATATCTTATTTCTTTGCAATATTAAATGCTGGCTTTGCTATCAGGCTAAGTTGTTTTATATATATCACTGAATGCAGAACTCCTACTAAGACTGGCTGTTTGCTTTTATTTTGTCTCTGCTTACAAATTAAAGCAGTTTATTAGGAGAAATTGCTCAGAGCTTCCAAATGGGAAAGAAGTGGCTGAATTTCATCCCGAGTTCATCACTGAGTTGCCCTGCAACTGTAGAAAAAGCAGTGAGGTGGATCCCACTGCAATGCTGAAAGGAGTTCTCTACCCACCTGAGCAGGAAAGCTGGTACTCAGGAGTTCTCAGGCCTAACCAGAGGTCAAGTCTAAATACCATGTCACCATGGAGCAAGGAAGTGATTTTATTCTTTAGAAAAATATGAATCTTAGATGAAGTCCAGGGCAAGTGGAGATGTGTGTTGTGAAATAAAGCCATATGGATTGAAATTCACTATATAACAGTTTCATGGTGCTCTGTACAGTGTGACTGAGTTACATTATATTAGAACAACAATTTTAACTATGTCTGCTGCCATCTAATATCCATAAAAGTGCTACTTACAGAGAAATTAGAAATAGGATTCTCTTTTATTTCTCTTTCTTTCTTTGGCTCTGTTAATTACTTAGCAACAGAGCTTGTGCCATTGCAGAAAATGAGGTCGGTAAGACAATATTTTGTAGTTATTTTGGCAGTTTATAAACGTTGCTTTTTAATATTCTCTCTCTTAAACACTTCCCTCCTCCCCAGCCCCAATAAAAATACGTGTTTAAGCTCTATGTGTCTCTTTAAGAGTAAAAGTTTATTAGGATAAATGTCCCCTAAATCTGTTCCACTGGACTCCTACATACCTCCAGTCATACTGAGGATCAAGGAGAGCATCTGTAATGTAAAACAAATCTGGAATGTAAACACAAACTGAAGTATTTTTTTGCACAGTATCACGGCTGAAGACTTTGAGATACTAGTGCTATGAAAATATTTTACCTCTGACTCTAAGCCTCAACTGTAAATGGTCCCAGGTGGAAAGAACCACTGAGTTACAGCCTCTTCTGTCCCCTGTCCATGCTTGCTGCAGACAAGCAGTGCAAAATGGGGATTGCAAGTCTGTTCAGGGAGCTAACTGCAGCCTTTCAGTACCTGCAAAAAGAAAAAGGAATACAGACACTGTTTTACAAGAACATGTATTGACAGGACAAAGGGTATCGTTTTCAAACTGAGAGTAGGTTAGATTAGATAGCTGGAAAAAAAAATATTTTCTGTGAGGCTGTTGAAGCCCTGGAATAGAAGCTATGGATGCCACACCCCTGAGAGTGTTCAAGGCCAGATTGAATGGGACTTTGAGCAGCCTGGTTTAATGGAAGATATTCCTGTCCAAGGCAGAGTGTTGAAACCAGATGATCTTTTAAGTCCCTCCCAACCCAGAGCTTTTTATGATTCTATGATTCCATGATTTTGATATAATAATTAATCTGCTGCCTGGTATTAGGAGAGATCTTTGTAGAAAAGATTACTTCTACACAAAGTGTATCTCATCCTGAGCTTTTACTTAAATTTCACAGAAACCTTAAGTTCATTAATTTATGCTGGACATGTTATTTCAAACATATACATATTTCTGTGAACACATGTGGGTGCATAGCTATATAATCTCACTGACGTCCTTGCAAATTCAATTTGGTGCTAATAGACAAGTTGCACTGTTTTCATATCAATCATCATTACTACTGTTATGAATTGATAGGTTAGAAAAGCTGCATATCCTCTGCCTAGCAGGAGCCAGGAGATGGCAATTTCAGAGGGAGGTGTAAAAAAGTTTAAAAATAAGAAATAAGATCCTACATGCCAAATGATTTCCATAGTTACACCTCTGAGCATTCCGTAAGATTTCACAGCTGTCACCAAGAACTAAAATTGGCCTGTATGATCTTTCTTACTTGTTGTGATGGAAGGGAGTGAAGCAAAGTGCTCTTATTCTTGAGATTTGTGAATTTTACCCTGGTCATCACTCTAAAATTTTATTAAAAAATGAAAAATATGGAATGAATATGGATTTTTTATGTTCCATAAAAATCTACCATGACTTACACATATGACTAATAATCTCTCTGTTATGACTCTCTAAGTCATAACTCAGTTTGCTGGGAGGATTCTTCCTCTGTGCAAATTTACCTCAAGATTGTACTTGGAGTCGTGCCATATACACACAATCAAGTCAAACTCTAGTCCCTCCTGGTTTACACTGCATCAGTTAATAAGGTGGATACAACCATTTAGTCATGGTCTAGAAAAGGGATTGCATTTTCTTCAATATTTTTCTGCTGGTACTTTAAGATGAGGATTTCAAATTTATATGGAAGCATATGGACAATATATTAAAGTTCATCACACTCATGGATATGATGGAGATGTGTTCCAGAAGAACTAGAAAGTAACTACATAGTGCTTTTCATCTCATCTAACTTTAACCATATTTTTTTGCCACTACTTTCACATGCTTGTTAAAGGTAATGAAGAAAGACAGAGAGTAAAGACAATACACTGTACTATGGAAAAAAAGTATATCCACATTAATCACCTTTTGGATGCATGTAATTCTCTTCACTGAACTTGGAGGGAGGTTAGAAGTTGGATTCATCTTTTCTAATGCAAATCCTGCTGTTACATATACACGTCTACATCTCAGTTAGGCTTTTTATATAGTCAAAAGGGATAAATGGATATTTCTCCAAGCAATTCATCAGACACCAAAGTAGAGACACTGGTAAGTGAATGAATTCTTCTTTCCATATATACACACTGGAAGGTTATTGTGTTCTACACAGTTGTGATAACTACCTTACAGACATGCAAAATCAGGTGAAATAGGAATTTCAGTGAAGATGAAACTAGGTGACTTTTTTAAATGGAAGACCTTACTTCCACAGGAGATCAATTCTGTATGGCCTCTCTAAGTTCCAGTCCACGGTCCATATTCCATATATAAGCAGGTTAATAATGTATATTTGCCACCTTTTTTAAACTCTTTTCAAAATGCTAGTGTGATTATTGATTACTTGCAGAACAGAGAGATCTGAAAACACTTTAGAGAACATTATAGAAAGAAAATTCTTTGTTTGAATACCTGTAGTAGAAAAGTAATACAATTAGGGAAGGCTACTTGAAGGTTCATTCCAGAAGGAAGGTGGAGAATCTCCCTTCCTGCTGCTGTGTGCAAGCATCAGATGAGGCAACACAGGCCTAATACTTTCCTGATGGGATGCAATCATAATGGGCCACACAGTCCTTAATACCAGATGGGAACAGTAAATATTACAGATTTGGGATTACTCTTTGGATCCCTTCTAAATTGAGAAATAAGTTCTAAATTGTAAGAGTTGGAGAGGATGCAGTGGTGGCTAGGTTCTGTGTTTTACCCTCTTCTAAGCAGGATAAGTAACTCTTTCAATTGTTAGAAATCTTCTCCTTTCCTCGTGGTCAAAACAGCCTCTAGGCATTAACACTGATGTATTGGAGCTTAAGCAACAGTCATCAGGTCTAAAAGCTGAAGATAGACAGCAAGAGTACATTTGCAATTTAATAATTGGATTTAGCTCTAATAAATTTCAGACCCTTCCTCTTTCCAAAGAGCAGGTTTCATGAGTCAAAACTTTGTCCCCACTGTATGTTTTTAGTTGTCCTCTCTAGAGAAAAATACATATATATGTATCCTCCAGGTTTGTTCAAAATGCTGATCAGTGGCTTTCTTTGCATGTAAAGAATGGGGTTTGATTTCTGGAGACGTTTACAGATCTTTTGGCAGATGTATTAGAGGACATGAGATTCCTACCTTGTATGTCTTTGGACCATTTATTCTGTATGCCACATTCTTCGCACTCAAAATAAAGAAGCATCTTTCTCTCAGATTTATTCTTCCTAACTAACTTCCTCAGGATTTAAGAAATAACATTGCCCACTGCCTGAAATATAACAAAATGAAATGTACCTGGACACCAAGAAAGATTTTTTTGTTCTGGTCTTTTGTGTCAAAGACACAAGTCTGAACAATTTTGTCAATTAAAAATGCATGACAAGGGGCTTATCTAACTTAATTTCATTAGCAAATACATCACTTATATGACTTTAGTAGAAGGAAATATTCCTCCTCCATTTGGACAATACTTCTCAGCATCTGGCTAACAGCTACCATGGCCGTCAGCAATGAAGGTATGAAATTATTAACATAATGGATTGGTTTCAGAGGAATCCAAAGCAGAACTAAAGGATCCGCACCTTGGGCAATGAAGAAAGAGCTCAATATTTAACGTGGTGTATTCATATTTTTCCAGAAAGGGTTTCCCTTATTATAATGCCTCAAATACATACATTGGAAAATTGTTGAAATTAACAAAAATTTGCAACTTCGATGTGACGCAATTAAATAATCTGTTTCATTGGAAACTGGACTAATAAGTAGCTGTGGCCTGTCAAAATTTTTCCCTCTACAGTTAGGCCTGCTGTGTCTCTATCACCAAGGAACTTTGGGGAGGACAACGGCTTGTCTGGAAATTGCTGATTTCTATTTCCTACTAGCAATTGCCAGATGCTGGTTTGCCACATCCATGTTTCAAAACCCGTGGTCACTCCCTTCAGGTAAAGGTGGAGTGATACTGTGTGCAGGTGGCTTGTCTGTTTCTTGGTGGACACGGGCATCATGGTGTGGCAAATGACACAACAGTGGAGGAAACGGAACCATTAGGAGCCAAAACTTCAGCTGGTCAGAGGAGCACAAGTGACCAGAGTGACTTCTAGGGGGGCACTCCATGGTGAAAGAGGTAGGAAAAGCCCCCAAGGGGTTGTGGCCATGGGTGACTCACTGTGTGTTAAAGACACAAAATTCCTGTTACAAAAAGAGCAGCAGGAAACCTTCTGTGCACAGGCAGCCAAAACCATCACACACACTCAGAGTCCTGTGCTGCCCATCACCTCCTCAGAGGGCAACCCATGGCAAAAGAAAGGAAAGTTGTGGTGGGGAAGAGGGAGGACAGGACAAATGTTTGTGTTCTTTTACATAATTTGCAAATCAGCTATGGGAGATTTGTACTGATTGTCAATCAAACAAGCAAAATGCCCCAAGACTAGGATATTTTGTCTTAAAAGGGTGTTTTAAAACATCTCTGCAATGATTTGAGTAAATATGCTTTTTATTATAACAATATTTGAGATTAAAGTATATTTACCCACTATTGAGGACTTTCAGTGATTTGCTGATACTTAGAAAAACATTGCATTGGAATCTATTAAGGAATATTTTCTAGTACCTTCAGATTCTCTGGAATTGCTGCTTTCACCTTATCTGCCACAGAGCCTAAAATCAAAAGTTTTTACTAGCACCAGGGGAAAAAGTAAAGGCACACAGTGTTATTTAAATATCGATAAGATCAGTGCAAGGCTCAAGGGTTAGCTGCAAGTATGAGTTTAATGAATTCAGGTTCAGGCAGATACTGGATTTATGGAAGTTAATAGAGACAGTCATGTGCATCTCATGGATTGCCACAAGCCAGGAGGGCTTATGAAGTACCTAAGACATGCTGACTGGAGGTGGAGAAAACAGAGATAATAAAATAAATATGGGCTCTGATTTCAAAGTTCTGACTAATGAAACCACTGGAGCTCTGCCATCCTACAGTGAAGCTAAAATCAGATGTGAGCTGAGTACCGAAGGTGTTTACAGAAACTTGCTGCTCCTGATTGCTGTTCTCATGGGTGCTGCCCCCATTAAAAGATGTTTCACTCAAAGATTCTGCAGCACAATATCTGCATAAGAAGCACCCATTTTAGCAGTCTCTATAAACAGAGTAAAAAATTGTTACATCAAAATTCGTGTGTTCTCTTACAGAAATGTTTACTTTTTTTTTGTTTTGTTCAAATTGATCACATATTTTTGAATGTAAAGAACTCTGCCTAAGCATTGAGCATTGATATGAAACACTACCAAGGAGAAGAAAATTAATCGTATAAGTGAAAAAGAATTCTGTACTGCAATTCAGTAGATTTTCATGTATAAAGTCAGCCCTTGTTCCTTTGCAGAAACGTGTATAAGGCCTGGAATTTTTATACCTTTACACCTATATAAAATCAGACAATTTCATTATAATAGACCATAGCATAAAACATTCCACCATGTTATTCTGTAAGGTAGAACCTTTTTAAGTGCAAAACTCATTAAAATAATTTTTGGAGGAAAATTCTTAAAATGTTTTCTTTTTGAGCTTTCCCACAAAAAAGATTGAAAATTTTGGTTCACTTGTTCTTTTAATTATTTTTGAAGTTCCCCACAATTTGTCTAAGTAACAATTATGTATTTATTGCTAGTGTTCTTCTACTGATTTATTGAGATTTTCCACTTATATTTAATTTCTGTATATATCGTATAAATAATAAACCATATAATGTAGAAAACAGTAACAATATCTAAAAAAATTAAATTACAGAATGATAGACTACTTTAGGTTGGAACAGACCTCTAGAGGACACTTGATCTTTTTCTTTTCTCAGAGTAAGGCCATATGAGAGCAGATTCCTCAAGGAATGTTCTGTAAGAAAATTCATAACTTCTCTGGGCAAGTTATTCCAGTGCCTGACTACTTGCATTGTGAGAAAGTTTCTCCTGATATTTTCTAGAAATTTTCCCTTTTGTAAATTTTTTCTACTTACTGTACCTATATAAGAATAATCCAATTCTCATTAGATATCGAAAGATAGCATCAGTTATAAACAATATGCGGCAACTAAAATATCAAATTTACACACTATGGAGGGCTCTAAGTGGTTTAATCTTTAAGCAAAAGTACTCCCACCTGATCTCATGCTTCCATTTTGAAATTTGGAATTGTGTAGAGGACAACATCAAATGCTAGAGAACTCAACCATATCCAAACCTGATATTTCATTAAAATATTTTCTATCCCTTGCAAGTTTAATTGCCATTAAATCATTTTCTTTTGTATAGCTTTTTCTTCTGAATTTTAATTTCAGAGGCAAATCATTTGTCTTTTAGCCCTACTTTGGTGATGTCATAAGAGGATTTCATAGTATCCTCTGCATGAGAGATATTGAAATTATTCAGGATTTGGATGCTCTCACACAGCAAGATATCTGTGGAAATCTGATGCATTATATGACCTACTGAAATTTAAGGTACTATCTATGGCCTATAAAACTTTACATGGCTTGGAATCAATTCTCTTGAGAGATTATTGCACTCTCACTGCCACAGATGTGTATGGCATCAATGATTTAGTTGTTTTCCACTCTTTACAAAGGAAAAGTATGTACCCATCTGAACATTGTCTGCAGCATTTCCTGTGTGCTTAGATTTTCTTCAGATTTCTTTCTGCAAAAGACACATTTTTACTCTGGAGAAAACTGAATGTGGCTAGGAGGTAAGCAGAGAGAATAGGTGTTTGCCTGATTTGGGAAATGATTTAAATGTTGATGAGGTGTAATTTAGTCATATTTAGTGTATAATTAAATAGTAGACCACCTAGAGCCTTGTATAATGCCTTTATTATATTAAACTGAAATGAATAGAAAACACAATCAGCACCATTAATAATTTACTGGTGATTTATTGAGGTAACAGCATTGCAATTCCACAGGTGCAGACACACTGCAGTGGGGTCTATGTAGTTCAAGTCTGGGAGTCCTGATTAGACCGGGAAATATGCTGTGCAGTTGTACCCATCTTGACTGTGTCTGTGATGCTAAAGAAAAACAGCAATAGCCAAGTGTGGTGCCTAGCTTGTGTCCATAAAAATAAGACACTTCTTTTGGAGCAGAAAAGCTGGATCACCCAAACCCAGAGAGTGAGCTAGCAGTTTAACTGGCTGATGAGAGTCTGTTATTTTAATCCAGTCACTGGGCCTTTTTTGTTTAAACTGTACAGGTATATTTCTCTGGAGATATTAAAAACTTGATTGAATAAATCCAGAAGGAACCTGATGCACTGGATCTACTCTGAGCAAAACTGGATTAGGTGGTCCATAGCAGTCCCTTTATAGCTTAAACTGTTCTAACAGTCTATGAATATTATTTCTAATTACAATCTGGTCCTATCTAAGCTAGTTAGTAATATGCAGGGTTGTTCTTGGGTACTGAGGTCAACTGGAACAGAATACTCCATCCTCACCTGAAATCCTCTTAACATCCTGCCTGTTGATAATGATGCCTATCCATTGAAGGCCTTATGCTGTGCCTGAGAATAATTCTGTGATTCTGTGGAAGGGTCTGGACTAGGTGAAAAAACAGCCTTCCAAGGAATGATTTCATTGAGTGAATGATCAAGTATATGGGAATGTTCCCTAGCCCTGTTTACTTGACTTGTACCGAAATGGCACTTGTGTCTGACAGCAGCTTACTTCAGAAAAGTGTTACAGATATGGGCAGGCTTCTTGCCGGCTGTTGGTTGGTCTTTCCCTTTTTGTGAGCTCTCCCATTGTCAGGTGACCTCATAGCCCATACTTTGAAAACTAAACCAGACCAAGCACTGTAATTATCTACAATGATACTGTTATTTTAACATGTTGGGCTGGGCAACCTCACACTACAGAGAAAAAGCCAAGGGGCTTTGGATAGCACTAGCCAAGGTCTGCTCCTGATGGACAGTAAGTACAAGGCCATCTTGCTGAGAGGACAGAAGAAAGCTTAATCATGTAAGCCTCTATCTTGTGCTACTTGCCTTCAGAATGGCCCCAGCCCACTATTTTTGCTAACATAGACATAGTACTAATATAATTTACTTAGAACTCAGAAATGTTCAACAAGATCCACACTCATCTGCTTCTCTTAATTGAGAATTTTGCAGTGTAAATAGGACTGATTTTTCCTGAAGTTTAATATTTCTAGGGATGATTAGTATAGGAGCTGGATGGTGAAAAAGACAAGTTTGGGCCTTGCAAAAATGTATACCTGAAAATACAAGCATTATCTAAAATGTGGATATATATTTCCAGACTTGCAGTATTACATAACAATGTACACTGGCTGCTTTTAAGATACCTCTTTTCCTAAAACACACTTTTCCTAAATCTTCTTACAGAGTAAGCTTGATGTCTTGTAAAATAACCAATGCCAATTCTAAATCAAACCTCATTGCTCCTTTAAGTCCACTCTAAAGTTGTAATGGGTTATCTAGGTCTTTTCTTTTAGACTTCCTGATTAAACCTTTCATTTTCAATCTTGAAATTACTTTAAACTGTTCATTGCTCTGTTCAGAAATGGGAATACTTAGTCTTTCCAAACAATTTTTAATTTTTTTTTTTAACCAAATTGTGAGAAATTATCACAAGGTTAAAGAGTTATGTGCCTTAAAATTTTCAAAAACCTTCAGCTGCAGAATCTTGAATTAAGTTTTCTGTCCTCCTAAACATGCTGTTTGGAACCCCAGAATAGCAGAAGTACATTTTGTTCCACTTGGCAGCTGGGTGAACAACATGAACAGAGAGCAGACACTAAAAGGGGACTCAGGACCAAAAATAGGCTTTTTCATTTTTCTCAGTTATTTGCTGCCAGATGGTTTCCAATAGGATTCCTCAAGTATTTCCTGCGATATTGCAGGGAAGTAAGAATTCAAAGTGCCCTTAGACCAATCTTTGTGGAGTGGAGTGATGCGTTCAAATAGCAGGTATGACACATTCAAATAATTGTGAAAATAGGTTTACAGGAAACCACAGCATTGTTGGTTATTCAACATAATAATTCTGATCATTCTGTTGTTTATTTCTTAAATCTTTTTTTCATCTTTGGAAAGGATTTTATGAAAGTCAATGAACAAGTTTAAGTTATTCGTGGCATGTGATTAGCTGGAAATGAATATTCAGATAAGAAGTATCTTACAGAGAAAGTGGTCAAAGAAAGGACCATGTGTGCTTGCTTATATCTTCATTCAGTTGGACATGGTAAGCCATTTGAAATAAAAACTTGCAAAACACTGATTGCTGATCACAGCTGAATTCAAGTCTGCATTATTTATAAAAAACCAAAACATATCTCAACCAATGAAGATCCAAATTTCATATTATTCGTTTGACAGATATACTTCTGTAAGAGATTTCTGTAGACCTAACTGAACTTTCTTAATGTTGATATGAGTTATGAGAGTACCAAGAATTCTCATAACATTAAATCTGAATGGAGAGATATCTGTAGAAGCATAACTCCTGAACTGTAATAACTTGGCATCAATAATAATTACATTTCAAGACAGGAATTGTAATGCTGGTGGAAAAATGCAGAAATAATTTAATTTAAACTGACTTTTTCAGTAGGATGGGATTTTTAAAGCCCTTCTACATAATGATATTAAATTAATTGAAAATATTTGTTCTTTCTTTTCAGTTCACTGCATTTATTCTTAATAGATAATATCCTTTGAACTACAACAAAGTCCTTTTTCAAAAGAATTGATAGGGTATTGAAGTACTGTCATATCTGAGGGCAGAAAATTTTAAAATGTATAATATGTCTCTAAGTATTTATAAAACCCAGCAAAACTTCAAAGTTTTCAAGTAAGTCATAGAATAATTTGAGTTGGAAGGGACCTTTTAAAATCATATAATCCAACCCCCCCTGCCAGGAGCAGGGATATTCTCAGTGGGATCTGGCTGCTCATGAAGCCCCACCCAATCTGACCTTGAATGTTTTCAGGGATGGAGAATCCTTTACTTCTCTGGGTAACCTGTTCCAGTGTCTCACCAAATTTGTTGCAAGAAATATCTTTCTATATGTAGTCTGAATTTACCATCTTTCAGTTTAAAACCATTATCCCTTGTCCTGTCACAGTAGACTGCTAAAAAAGCCTGTCCCCATCTACCTTTAGGTACTGAACGGCTGCTGGAAGGTCTTCCCAAAGCCTTCTCTTCTCCAGGCTGAACACACAGCTCTCCCAGCCCATCATCCTGGGAGGGGTGCCCCAGTCTTCTGATCATCTTTGTGGACCTTCTCGGGACTTGCTCCAGCAAGTCCACTCCCTCAACCTGCTGGCCACTGTTTTTTTGTGCAGTCCAGGGTAGAATTTGCCTTTTGTACACAAGTGCACATCCCCAGTTCATGTCAATAACTCCCTGGTCCTTTTTGTCAGGGTTGCTCTTAATCCCTTTATCTCCCATTTTGTATGAATACCAGGGATTACCCCAACCTACACACAAGAGCTTGTTGAACATCACGAGGCCCTCATGGCCTTGCCTTTAGAGCTTGTCCAGGTCCCCCTGAATAGCATCCCATTCTTTGGGCATGCCAACTGCATCATTCAGCTTGGTGCCATCTGCAAATTTGCAGAGTATACGCTTACTGTCTATGTCACTGATGAATGAGTGAAAAGTCAGGGCAGTCAAGTGAAGCCACCGGTGCCTGGAAAATAGGAGACACTGCGCCCGTTTTGTAAAAGCATAGAGAGGAGGACCCTGTGAATACCCACCTTGTGCATGGAAAGATCTTGGAACAATTTCTCCTAGAAGCTGTGCTAAGGCCCATGGAGGATAGGGAGGCAATTCAAGGTGACATGGCTCCACAAAGGGCAAATCCTGCCTGTTGTATATAGAGAAGCCCTTCATATTACTCCTTGCATCCCGTGCCAAGGTCAGCTCCACTCTCATCTTCCTGACACCATTCCAACACAACTACTGTATCTCCATGCTCTCCCTAGGACAGTTGTCCCTATTTCCTCTGCCTGTGCATTTCTTTGTCCCCCTTTAGTTTGACCAGCAGGACCTGGTTCTTTGTGCCAGTCTTATTTTCTTTTCCTGATTGCTTACACCTGGTGATCACAAGCTCTTACAGTGTCTGGAAGATGTCCTTAAAGATCTCCCACTCTATTCTGCTCCCATTTCTCTGAGGGCAGTTTCCCAGGGGGTCCTCTTGACTAACTTTGTAAAGAGTGGGAGTTCTGCTTTCCTAAAATTCTGGGTGCTTGCTTTATTCTTTACCTGACCCTTATCCCTCAGGACTGTAAACTGCACCAGTGCTAAAGGCAAGAAGTGAAAGAAGTAATTCGACACACACTAATACAGATGAAATGCAAATATGTGGCTACAAAACCAGAAGAAATTTAGAAAAGAAGGTACATGCTCCACAATTCTGAGATTTTGATAGGTTAAAGAAAAGATATATTTACAATGTGTGTGAATAACTGGAAATATTCTGGCTCCAACAAGGTGAACTTCAAATAATTAAGTGGCTCAAAGTTTACATCCTGAACTCATAAAAACAGGTTTTATTAGGATCTTCACTTAATTACAAGTATTTTAATTTTCAGTTACTTGGAAATCAAATTTTTTTACGAACAAAAAATTTTAATTGTGTTTAGGTGTCATGTTTAATACCTTCAATTAATACAATTGACATTGATGATGTTCTCATTTTCTAGAATCCTAGATGGTAAAATTTTGGTCCTTTAGATAGAACTAAATAAAATTATAGCATAATTAGATATTTCCTTATGAATACCTACAGTACCTACCATTTAGCCCATCAGAACAAAAATTTGCTTTTCATAAGAGCACTGATGCTCTCCGGTACACAGAGGTTCATCAGTTCAACTTACAATGTGAGGCAAACTGGAAATGAGACAGCACCATGTGAAAAGACATGATTTTCAGGCTTCACAGTAGTGCAATAAGAACAACTTTCAACTAAATCAAAACAATAAATCTTGAAACCAGAAGCAGAAATAAAATAGGGCCGTATCAGTTTAAAGAAATAGTTGTATACATACTGATAGACAGGCCTTAACATACAAAATTGTTTTGGTTGCAATACTAAAGTAATTAGAAAATTCTTAAATGCGAGAATGGGAGACTGACTTTTCAGCTGTGCAGTTTTCTCCAGTTGTCTGGGCAAAAATGATACCTAATCTCCTACTGCTGGGATCAGCTGGCTTTTCAGCATTGAATTCAATGAAAAGAGTGGTTTGATGTCTAGTTGTGAAGTATTGCAGTTGCCCGTTCTGTGAAGAATTGGTAACTAAAGGTGATTGAAATAATACTGGCATTTGAATTAGTGCTTTCTATTGCCTTCCACCAGTACCAGTCTTTATAAGGTGAAATACTTAGATTTAAGAGGCAAAATTATAAACTTGTTATTAAAAAAAATCAAAAGCTGTCTCTAAGAAACACCAGTGTCACAGACTTGAATTCCTTATGTACATGGTATCAGGGATACAATGCTACAGCCATCTACTAATAAAATGACCATTCAACTCCAAATGAGACAGAAGGCATAAGGCATTTTTAAGAGAGACTAAAATTCATTTTCTGAAAGAATGTTCTCTGACTTTTAATTGAAATTAGGCCATGATTTCCCCATTCTGCAATCAGCACCAATTATGAGTCAGTCAGCTACATAATGTGAGCAGGCATGAGTTCATCCAACTAAATCATTTGAACATAAGACTCTAAGAAGAAAGACCTCTACAAAACTCCACTCAAGCATATGGTATTGTACATGTAGAAGGACGTTAACCTGTCATCTCTTCAAACTTTGTGATGGCAGTTCTGGGTCTTGTTAAAGTATTACACATTTTTGCCAACAGCTCTCCAAGTGTTTTGAGGTTTAAAAATACAAATTAATGAGAGAACAATTCTTTACTCTTGCTTTGTGTCAATATACAGTAAGGTCAGGTCAAATTGCTACGATTCTGAAACACACACTTACATGGCCATTGGAAGATTTCCACCTCTTCTTTCCCACTCAGATTTTCTAGCGTTTTCAATAATAGTAATGGCCAAAATTTTCAAGGTTGAGGTATTGAGTTACATATGGATTTAAATAGTATGCAAATGTCAGACAATGTATAATTTTCTTCCTCCCATCTGTCTATTAAAGCAAGACATAAAACAAATATAAATTCTTATAGAAGAGCAAAAGTAAATTTATTTAGCAGGTCAGTAACACTTAGCTGTGGATCACTTTTGCAGAATAAGTTCTGATATGCAATTGTATTTAAAAAATCTAAAAAAAATGTAAATCTAAGGAAATTATTTAACTTTGAGACTGACAGCCATAAATAAGATGAAAGATTAGTTAAGAAACATAATCAAAGATATTGATTAAAATAATGATTACAAAAGAATATTTTAAATGGATTTGGGATTTTGTATTATCTTTTCTCCAAAAATTTGTCAGACAGAAACTTCATGCTCAAGTAAAGGAACTGATTCACAGGTCTTGACAAATCCAATGTGTTCTGCCCACACACTCCTCATCAAATTTCATCACAATATTCTGTTGGGAAAGTTGATTGATTAGTCTGGATCTCGGTTACACCCAAGAGACAAAAAAAAGCTTGCATTTGTTAACTAAATTTAACAAAATAATAATAACTGAAATTAGTAAGAGATTAAAATAAAGTAAAATTTAGTACAAAACCTCAGTAATCTCTCACAGGTTCAAATTCTTGTGTACATGAAAGTTAAAAAAAGTGAAGCTTATTAAATAATCCAAACACTCTAGATTTTTTTTATTTATACAAAGTTTACCTAATAATCTAACTACAAATGTCTAAATGCTCCATCTTTTCAGGACCATTTAAATGAAGCATCTTTTGATTTTTGCATCTTTTTATTTATGTTTTTATTATGTAAACTATTATGGAAATAATGCTAAAGAAATATTGTTACTCTGTGTATATACTAAAACATAGAAAATTTTTATTCAAACATCAAGAAAAAATTATTAAAAGAGCTAATAAAATTCAAAAGGACAATACTAATAAACAGTAGAAAATTAGTGTGGGAGGAGAAAAAGACATTGAAACTGGTCTTACTAGAAAAAATTTGTTTTTTGAATCCCTTGTTAATGACCATTCTCAGAATGTGTACTACCAGATTTATAACCTTTGGGGAAAGCATAATCACATTTTTTTTAAGAAAAAATATGATTAAACATAATATTTTAAGTTTATTTTTATCACAGCAACCCATGTTTTTTTGGAAAATATCTAGCAAAATCTAGTGACTTCCTAGTATAATACATGTGCAACACTGAGTAAAGGTGTACAAGACTATATTACTTCAACTTAAATATGCTCCCCAAGGGAAATCCAGTAAAGAGACTATTATATTTTTCAAGAATCCTGCCACAAGATGAAGTTCAGATATCTCTGTCTGGGCTGTGATCCCATGTTATTGAAGCTCTTCCAAGGATGCAACTGTCAATACATTACCTTTTTAAATCTGACAGATAAAGCAACGCAGAGGTGTTTTGATTTTAATTCCTGACACCACCAGGGTATCATAGCACCACGCCATGGAGCACCATATGGGATGGCATCATTCACCCCATGGCAGCTGTGCTGTTGTGGGCACAGGTGCACAAAAGCAGAGTCTGAAAAAAAGGAATTGGGAGGAAGGTTCTATGGCCCAATAGATGTGTTGTTGCTCTGCGAGAGGGCAGATGCAACTTCTTGATCATGCTCTCAGTACTGGTTTTCTTCCCCTGTACATATTTCCACTGTTAATTGTTGCTAACAGAAGGAACGCAGTCAGCACCATCAGCTCCTGAGCAAGAAGTTGGACAGAGTGCAGGCATCATTGCCACAAAGTTGCATTCAAAGTAGAGATATTTTAAGAATTACTATCTTGGATTTAAGGTCCTACATTTTATGCTCATCCCATTTGCTGAGCTAAAACCTTCTCTCTGGATCTTAATCTCTGTAATAATATATCCCATCTCTGTGAAAGGCAAAGAATATCTTTTTCTTGCAGCTTTAAATTTATTTGAAGAATATTTGACTGAGTACAAAGGGGTCCAGACTGAAGATACCTTGAATGCTACTAGTACTAATTGTATTGTTTACTTGCAGAATGTTGATATAATATTATTATGCAAAACATGAGCTAAAGAAGAAAGAGGAAAGGAGTACAAAAACAAAGAGCAGAACTGTGAAAAATCTTAGTTAACTTTAAATTAGTTGAATGTTTCAGCTTCAGCATTTGTTTTTTAGACAACTTAGAGAATGAATAAACAAAGACTTTTCAATCACATTATTCCATCAGGTAGAGTTGGATGACTATGTAAATTACAAGTCTCCCTCTGTCATAACTCAAAGGAGAAAATGACAGCTAAAGTTTGGTTTATTCAAATGGAATGTGTTTTTCCCCCACAACATTAACTGCATAGCATCTACAGTACCGACAACATGCTACTTGAATAACCAGCCTTTCAGTGCCAAAAGAAAATGAATTATGTGTTATTAAGAAAACCCCAAAGTTCTCTTCAGCAATGAGGGAGTAAAATCATGGATGCTGTAATTATGTAAATAATCATTTATATTCAATATTGCCCAAGTGCCACTAAGTTATTATATCTGCATGCTTGTAGATATATCTGCAAACATTTCTGCATGCAACTCATTCATAATCAGAATACGTATTTGATCAGTTGAAGTGCATTTTTGGAAGGCAAATGCCTTGATTATTGGTAATGAAATGAAAGCCTCAGAGTAGCTAATAAAGACTTAGCTTGTGGAAAGCATTTTTTATACATCCATGCGCCCTCAGAACTCCTGATGAACTGTGTGGTCCAGATGATCAGACAGTGTCACACAGGCATTGACTCACACCACTTGTGATTCTTCCCACATGCTTGACTTGCTCCTGTGTTAACCCTCCTCATAGCCACGGACCCATGGGAATGACATCTTTTGCTAACATCTTATTGTGAGATAGGAAATGAATGTCTTTTTGCCCTGCAGTTGAAATTTTATACTTTACTTTCAATAGCATTTGAGAAATGCTTTAGAAAACCTTATATGAAATACTATGTCCTGGGCTGTGGACATATAATACACAATTCAGTTGAAAATTAGAATATATAAATGTAGATATCAACCTGTGGGTATCTGCATAGTATTACTGGGTTTGTGTACACATTCTAGTAGCAGGGGATCAGTAGATCAGCAGCTTCTGTGAAAAGTCACCAGAAGCTGCCCATGTCCAACAGAGTCAATGTCAGCTGGCTCCAAGACGGACCCACCACTGGTCAAGGCCATCAGCAGTAGTGGGAGCGACATTGGGATAATAGATCTAAGAAAGGGGAAAAATTACTGTCCAGCAGCAGGTGGGAGAGAGGAGTGAGAATGTGTGACAGAAACAGTCCTGCAAACACCAATGTTGGTGCAGAAGGAGGGGGAGGAGGGGCTCCAGGCATTGGAGCAGAGATTTTCCTGCAGCCTGTGGTGCAAACCATGGTGAGGCAGCTGTGTCCCTGCAGCTCATGAGGGAGCACAGACCCGCCTGCAGTCTCTGGAAGACTCCACGCTGGAGCAGGTGGATGTACCCTGCATAAAACTTTGGTCCTGTAGGATGCTTGTGCTGCAGCAGGCTCCTGTCAGGATAGGTGGACCCAAGCAGAGAGGAGTACATTCTGGAGCAGGTTTTCTGCCAGGTTCTGGGATCTCATGGTGGGGACCCATGATGGAGAAGTTTTTCCTGAAGGATTGCACCCCATGGCAGTCCCCACGCTTAAGGAGTTTATGAAGAACTGCAGCCTGTGAGAAGGAATCACACTGGAGAAATTCGTGGAGGACTGTGTCCTGTGGGAAGGATCCTACGCGGGAGCAGGGGAAGAGTGTGAGGTGGAAGGAGCAGCAGAGAAAAAGTATTATGAACTGGCTATGAGCCCCATGCCCTATCTCCTTGCATAGCTCATGGTAAGAGGTAGAACAGTCAGGAGTAAAGGAAGTTGAGCTTGGGAAGATGGGAGTGTGGGGGAAAGGTGTTGCAAAATTTGTTCTTTTTTCTCATTATCTATCTCTAATTTACTGGCAATAAATTTAATTAGGTTTCCTAATTCAAGTCTGTTTTGTCCATGACTGTAATTGCTGAATAATCTCCCTATATTTATGTTGTCCCCATGAACTTTTGATTGTATTTTCTCCCCCTGTCCTGTGGAGGAAAAGGAGTGATGGAGCAGCTTGGTGTGCAGTCAGCAGCCAGACAAGATCAACCCCTGTCTCATCCACATTATTTTGTATTGCAGCAGATATTTTTATTGGGATTTCTGATAGGGAGTATGATCATTCTATATAGAGTAGTAAATTTTCCCCATCAATATTAATTTTTTTGGTAATTTTAATGTTAATTATAGAATTAGGACTGTAAAACTCTAAAAAGAGTTCTCACTATTTTTGTCTCTGTAGCTATTTTTGTCTTTTTTTAATGCTTTTTCTCTGTAAAATGATTCCTTTTCCCACGACCAGTTTCCCTTCTCTATTCTACTAATCAATCATTCCATCATGTATGGTGGACCACTAGAGAGTTCCCAGAATTGTGTGCATATACTTGATCATATCCTTGGTATGCAAAAGGCAAAAATTTCTTTAAGGATTACAGTTATCCAAATGACCAAGTGACATTAAGACCTTCAGACTATATCTGGATAGAAAATACATGGAAAACAATATTTCCTAAGAAACAGAGTCACTAAATTCACGTCATTGTTAAGTGTGGAAAGGAGCATCAGTGACTAGTAAGTTGAGGGGGAAAAAAAAGGGAATATCAGTTCTGTAGGATAGTTTCCTGTTTTCCACAGTTTCTCTGAGTTGACCCAGGGAAAATATGTTCTACACAAGACCATGTCTTGTGAGACTGCAAGGTTCTGTACCCTGTGTGTTCCTCTTCAAAACAGAAATAATTTATAACAGGGGAAAAAGTTATTACCATTATGAGCAACCTTGTTTAATACTAACCACTTTAAGACCCACAGGGGAAGAGGGAAACATTAATTTTTCTTCTCATGTATTGCAAGCATTAATGTATAGCTTCAAGACAGTTAATCTTTCCTTTTTTTGCTCCTGTCAGTCCTACAACCTTTTTTAGGGAAAGATGTATTGCAACATCAGCCAGGAAAAATGAGTAAGTCATTTCTTTTCCATGCAAGAAGAATGAGCAATCTATCTGGATAAGCTCAAGAAACAAAGATGAATAATGAAATGAATAGTTAGTTCACTAAAAAGTGCAGTGTCGAGGTCATTGAAATGTCACTATTTCTTGAAATGTCTTTTTAATAAAGATTGTTTTGAAAAGCTCAGATTTTGATCTTTTAAAACAGCATTTTTCAGCTTTTCATTTTAATATTTAATTTCAGGATTTTGTCAGTTTTGGTTAAGAATGTAAGAACTGATTATAAAAAATAACTTCATATTAAATTAAGTGATTTCTTTTCTAAATTATTTAAGAAATAAACATAAATGTTTGATAATATCATGAAGTTCCACTCACCAAGAAATGCTGTAATAAAGTTAAATGTAAATTTCACTCAGAAGTTTTTATTTCTCTAAAATGCTGACAACAGAGGGAAGTAATGAACAAAGTAGACAAATAAGTGTAAACAAACAACAATGTAAAAATAAATTACATTGGTTCCATCTTACTAATTTTCTCGTCTAGTTTTTATAAAAAAGTATGTCCATGTACAGAAAAAGGGAGCAGATAAAGACCATTAATTCAGCAGAAAATTAACATGTCAGTATAATAATATCTACAGCAATAAAATCTTGGGAGAAAAAATTCTTATTTACTTATATACTGATTTCAGAATCATTGGTAAAGGCTAGAAATGCTGCTGTATGCATGAAAATTTAGCTGATATTTCTAAAATCTGATGGGGAGATTTCCTTGGAATGTTAAAATCACAGGGATTAAATCCATTAAATAAGGCTGAAATGTACCAGAAGGTCAATGCATTGTTACCTTTTTTTCTGAATCCAGGACAAGGTGGAAGTCTTTCAGGCCTTGAGAGTAATCTTCTAACTAAAAAAAGAGAGAATGAGGTAGTCTGATGTCAGCCAAAGAAAGCCAAAGCAGAACAGAGAGAATGAGATAAATGGTCAAGCATGTTTAGAGACTATGGCTTTAAGTTAAAAATACATAGGAGCTGCAAATGTAAACTTACAAGAGTTTTTTTCTATTTTAATATCAACAGCGAAATAGTTTCTCTAAATTATTAGTGATTGTTTTCTTAAATATAAAATATAACATTGCAAGTGAGTAAATTTCAGGGTAGTCCTCTTTTGGTTTTTTAGGTTTTTTTTAAGGTGCTGAAGAACTGATTCAAGCTTAAAAATTAATCATGACTTTTGTGAGCCTTCATGATTTGATTATGCTTCTGTGGAAACAAATAACACATTCTCTGGTGCATACCAGGAGCTAGTTTCACAGACATCCAGATAATTATAGGCTTAGTCAACTGGTAAATAGAATGTAAAGAGAAAAATGTGAATAATTATTGGGAACTACTTAAGAACATTTACCAGTTCCTTAAAGTACATGGCTGTCTAAAGTATTGTGTATTATTTACAATTATTTGCAGACAATTAACATCTTTACATATATTCCAATCAAAACACCAATTGTTCACTCTCGTAATATCCTCAAACTTCAATCTATTTTTTTCTGTCTTCAGCTTCACATTTTCTGCTGGAGTAGAAAGTCTGCTGTTATGTGTCTCTTCCCTGTAGACTATGTTCTAATTATCCATTTATGTTCTTCTTGATGGACTGAGCTCCCCAAGTTTTTCCAAGGCTTTTTTCAATCCCTCACTAAGCCTTGTTGCACCTCTCTGAGTCCTCCAGTCCACCAGCTGATGAGGAATGTCATTCCCTTGGCCACCAGTAGCAGAATTAACACATGCAGGGATGGCATTAACCATTAGGCTGTGGCACCGGAGTGGACACAGATCATTGAGAACATCATCCACTAGTATTTTCAGTCTTTTCAAGTGTAACTCTTTTCCCATGGAAGTCTTCTGTCTGCTGCTATGAGAGATATTCCAGTGTTTGGCCGCACTGAAACTCATAAACCTGCATATATGTATATGTGCACATTAGGTTGATCAGTTTTTTGGTTTTCTGCATCTGTCTGACTTCCTCCTAGCCAAACAACCCTCCTTGATGCTGTCCGTGGATGGTAAAATTCCCTTTTTTTAAATTGACAATGATTTTACTTTTTCAACAATAGCTGACAAAAGCTGCAAATTATGTCTGATTACTTTTTTCCTTCCTAGACTCTCCACAAATCACCTAATTGATGAGTTATTAAAAGCTAAAAATAATTTTGACATACTATAGACAGATCTGGTTTCCTTTTTAATATGCTGTTTAACTAGTGTTTAACCTATATGGTGTGCAGCACACTAATTTGTGTTGCTCAAGTTTCTTAACCCTAAGGTGTGATGCAGAATGCATTACAGAATTCCATTGCATTATCACTTGTGCATCTGCCAGGTAAACTATATTCACATAAAGTGAAGTGAAGCAGTTTTGTCAGCACCTATTTCTCAAAACTATGTGGGAAGTAACATTTATTACATTAACATCTTATTAAGACCCAGATGCTCAGTTTCTGAAGCAGCACAACAATCTTTACTATTTTCAAATTAAATGACTAGACAGGGGTTGGGAGCTCATCTTTGGAAGTCTTGGCTGATGGTAGATGTGAGGTTAGATTAGATGGTTGCAGTTACTCTTCATTTGCTTAAAAGAATCAGGTAAAGAAAAGCTGCTTAGATGAAACAGTCTAAAATCTCTGAGGAGACAGCAGAAAGCCTCCACACCAGGATACACTGAGCATACAAACTATTGTTGCTGGTTCAAATCAATAGTTAGTGATCACAGGAAAAAGACTCCTTCAGGTAACTGAGAAGCTTAAAAAAAAACCCAACTCATGGCTGATTTTCAATGGGTCTTGTATCATGATTTTACCATACATTAAATGTTCTTTCATATGTTAAATGTGTTACAGTAAAATTAAGTGATGCTTATTAAGAAATATAGGAAACAGCCTTTGACAGGGGGTGAAAAGTGGTATGCCATGACTCCTTCTCTGGATTTTCCCATGGCATGATACACTGACTACAGCTCTAAAACAAGGTAGTAGATCTCCTGGCTAAATTCAGCTCCATGAGTGTGATTGAAAACCTATTTTTTTTTAATTTCAGGGTAAGAGCAGCATTGTGGCAGGCAGCTGGACAGCTCTGGACTCTGCTTGTTTTACACATCAATGTCAATCAAGGCCAAGCACTGGACTTGCACAAGCTGCAAGGACTGGTGTGTACCAACCAGCTGTGCTTTGGCAGCTGTACCCCAATAACAATTTCCAATCTTTTGGACTGGAACATTTGACAAAAAATGGTTTTGCAATGTTGAAGACAAAAAGGCTTTTTTTCCACATGCTTTTGCATTTCACCAGCAGTCAGAGTGACTTCCATGCATTTGTCCATATGATGCATTCCAATGCAGTGACGTGCTACTCTTTGGTCCCAATACATTAGATAAATGCTCTATTACATTGGTGAATATTAAGCCTATAATTTTAATGAAAATTTTAATTTTCCCAAGAACAAGCATCTTCTGTTTAACTCAAAAGCAACAGGCTTTCTGCTCAAATAATTTGAATCTTTGATTCCATCAATGATTTAAACATATTCTTTAATCTATATCTAAGTTAAATTTTACTTATTGAACACATTTCTGGATTAAAGAGTGTTTTATCCTAACTTATTCCTTTGACAGGCCAGGAAAATTATTTCCTTAGGGACAACTTTGTCTTTGAATTCTCTGCCTTTCTGCAAGCAAGAGAGTGTCTCATGGATTTTCTTTAATTCCACTTTCTTACTGAAATTATACATTTTAACTAAAACCAATCCTTTCAGTGGCAATTCAGATCTAATTTTTCCAGAGCTGGTGAAATCTTGATGTGAGGTGAATATATACTGGTATAAGAAATTAGTCGCTTTCCTCAATATATTCTTCCTGACAAATTTGTCTTTGATCCCATCAAGACTTTCAAAGCTTTCACATTAGTTAAAGATCTTCAGAATAAAGCAATCTGAAATTACATATAAAGGAAAATTATTGGACTTTTTCCTAATTATGGTTGGAGGCTCATTTAACATGCATCAGAGGAATAAAGCATTTTAAAATGGGATGAGAAGAATTACAGCACTTAAAGTCTGTGTTTCTGCCTGCTAGAGACTTAGTTGTGATTTCAGTGAACTCTTATGGTAAGTTAGAAGATGTTACCTGTGTACCAAGGGGACAGAGACCCCAGGCAAAACACTTTGGGGGAAATGCTGTAGGAGGAATTGTGTATGTAGCATGGGAATGTGCCCTGACATTCAATGCACAGTCAGTTTGAAAAAAATCCTTTTCCTTATCTAACCTGAGACTACTGCAGGAACAACCTCTCCCAAAATGAGACATGTCTCTGGAAGGACACTTACAGGAGGAACACTGCCAAAACCTGCAGTAGCATATCTGTAGGTATCTGGGAGAGTCATTATGGAAATAAAAAGATTAACCATATGAATTTTTTTTTTTTTTTTTTGCTTAAAACACAGTTCTTCACGGAGAAAAACAAAACAAATAAATTTTTAATTTGTGGCTGACTATTTATGACTCTATCAATTTTGCTTTATTAGACTGATGTCCAATATTAGTCCAATTATTAAAATTTAAAGATAATTTTGACATACAGGATGGTTTACATATTCTGATTCTGAAACTATATGGAGATGTCTAGGTAAAATTATATTGGTTTTGCATATTTTCTCAGACACAGTAGAAGGGTCAAGGTGTATTAATTGTATGCTGTATTTTCAATACTATTTTCTTTCATCATCCTTTTTTTCCTGGAATTCAGTTTGTTAGTGAGGTTGGCTTTTCTTACTATATAGAATTTCATTTCCATCTTCTGTGTTACTGTTTTTCCAGACTTCACCTCTGTTTTCCTTCTTCACATACAGTTTTTAGTTTCCAGTCTCAGACTCTCTTTGTGAAGAAAGTTTCAAATGGAGATGACTCTTAGACAAAGAGTCGTTGTAATATAATATTGTTGCCTATCTTCTTTAAAACATTTGGAAATAATAGTGATGGTATTGGAATGGACCTGGGACAGGAAGAAATATGGAAATCTCTACCCACCTTGAAAGAAACAGTGGATATTTCACAACAAACAACATACATATGAAAAAAAAATTATTCAGCATAGTTAATGGTAAATGTTTTTTCCTGTTTTAATCACATGTAATAAATTTTCAGTCATTTTCTTATCCTAAAAGTCCTTGAAATTAAGTTTTATTACAGAAAAGAAGAGAGAAAATGACTTACCTTAGCTCCTTTCCATAGTACTCAGCTGCATTTTCTTTAAATTTCTAATATGCAAGGCTTATTTCAATTTCTGCAGCTGTTAGTCTAATTGGATGATTTCCTGTTTGAAATGAAGAATAATTTAAAGTGACTAGCAGTTGTTCAGGGAACCTCCCTTTCTAGGACATAACTTAATCTGACATATTCAACGCTCATCAGAGCTTTAACATCTTTTCAAACTGATTAGTGCTTCCTCCATCACACTCCAAGTTTCTTGACTTCCATTTAAGTGCACTAATTCAGAGTTTGATTATTCAAATGAAACTAAGAGGAAAAAGCAACTTTTTTTTTTTTTTTGAATGTGCTTCCTCAAAATGTGTACTGCATGCAGTCCTCTAGTATTTGCTAGATTCCTCATTTTCTGTGATGTAACAGTAAGCTCTTTGTTTAGGGTTTTTTCTTTGCTGATATTAAGAACAGTGATGTGAGAGAAATTTATGTTGCATATGGATAATATCCATCAGGATTTATCTGGTGAAGCAAAGTTTAATTTTTTATAAAAAAAGGATGACATTTGTTTTGAGTAATGAATTTCATTAAGGTGTGAGTTTCACAAGAAGAGCAAATAATCAAGAAATGGTATTTCTTTGTACAACTTTGAAATAAAAAAGTTTGAGTCTGACTTGCCAGGCCCAAAACTTCCTGTGAGTCAGGTCACTGAAAATGTTGACTGTGTGAGAGAGAATATTCCCCTTACTAAAACAATTACTCAGGCACGTGGCCCTCCAAGGAACCTAATTATTAACCTAATTTTACAGCCTCCTGAAAAAAATGCTGCTTGCCATCTGACTTGTTTGCTTGTTCTGGTTTATTTTTGTTTGGTTCTGTGTTTGGTTGTTTTTCTTCTCTTACTGTATTGTTCATGCCCACAGAATTTTCCTCTTGGTAGCACAAAGACACAATGTTTTCTCTAGATCCCCTTAAAAACACGAAATTTTTTTCTCAAGTGGTTGGTCATTATTGCTGATGAAGTTACTTGGCTTAAAAGCTATTCCTGCAGGATAAGATTTAAATGGTAGGTAAAGGAAAAAACATTTGCAAACAGACTATGTAATAGGCTCCAAATGAGGAGGTGAGGTTTTTTCTGCGTGGAAGAATCTGGGAAGGCATTTACTGAACTATAAGGGGAAAAGTTCACTTGAGGTTTTATCTGGAAATTTCACCCTTTGTAAGAATGTCTGGGACATGAGCAGCTCACTTACAAAAATGACTGGGCGAGACACGAGACACGCAAGATTTCTTAAGATGGACACTGAGTCCATGGACATCACTTGAACTCAAACAAATGCAACACATTAAAAATCAAAATATGTAAATGCATGCTAATACAACCCTTGCACATGTGCTCATGGTGAAGGAGATGAAAATGCCTCTGCAAGGACAATTTTCTAGCTGGTAATATGTTCTGGCTGTCAGCTTGGCAGACTTAAGATGAAAAGTGGCAATCCTCTCTTGTTTCAAGCTGCCATTCCCTCTACCTTACATTGCTATGAGGCAAGTTTTTCCTCAGAGGTAGCAACGAAAAAGGAGTTCAAAAGTTGAAAATAAAAGCTGCCCAGGGTATAAAATATCGAGAATGATTTTCTTCTGCATTCCTGAGGGGTAGAACATGTTTCAATTGTTAGCCAACAGTGCTGAAGTGTGTATACAGTTACATACATCTTTTCTGATTACTTTTTTGTATTTATTTCATACTATAATGATTAAATTTTACCAAGTCAAGCCTAAAAAAACACACAAAACCCAAACCACTTTCATTGATGTTCAACCACAGTGTTTACCTGAATAATGCACAAGCAGAGGGTGTGCAGAAGTCTCCTAGTTTATGATCACTTTGGGTGGTCAAACTTTTTTATTTAGGTTTAAGATTCTTTTTCATTTTCATTAATTTCTTTATGCATTCAATTGTGGCATCATGCATGATAAAAGAAAATGTCTGTGTAATATTGAGGCATGGATTAAAATGTATCCCATATAGATATCAAGCAATGTACTAAGTACCTTCATGCTCCTGTGAAGGGACTGGACTTGCAACTCCAAGAGGAGTGTCAGCTGGCCGTGCTTATGTTGCACACAGTGACAGACCAGCTGGAGTGTACCATCTGCAAGGAAAACAATTGGCAGGGAAGTTCCGCAGCCTTTTTCTTCATTTTGGCTTTTTGTTGTTTTTTCTTTCTTTACTTCAGGCTAATTCTACTTTGGCCTGATGGATTGAGTGATCATTAGTTGATGGGGTGTATCAGTTATTCTTCTGGAGCTCTTCTTCCAGTTTAGTTTTATCTAAGGTCGTACAGTTCGAGATCTCCAAAGATCACTCCTCGAGAATCCAGAGAAGAGCATGAATCCCACTTCGGAAGCACACTGCTGATCCAATATATTTAGATCTAATCCATTAGTCCAGTGTTCCACATCACACCTATAATGCATTGATACTGAGACTTCTATATAATATTTCAAGCTTGTTCTCATGAAATAAATCAATTTTCTTTTATGCTCTGATATATTCTATTTTCACCACATTCAAAATTAAGAAAATGTCAGGTGAACTGGATTGATACCCTCATTGATGACTGGGGCTAGTATTTTGCCTTTCTATTTCTGGAAGGGAGATAAATGGCATTTTCTTAGGAAAAATTCTTATAAAAAATTGGCTTTTGAAAGTTTCCGTGAGTTTCTTTTGAACCTTTTGAACTATAATTTTTTATGAAGTGTATTACAGATCAGTCGTGCATGGAAAGATTAGTCAGAAGACATTTAGAGCTAGTTAATGAACACTGCTTTACAGAGTTTTTATTTAGTAAAATTAGAGGGCATTGCTTTAGTCTGCTTAAAGAACCTATTATCTTGCAGCTAGTGTCCAATAATTTGTCTTACATAAGCAGTTAAAGTGAGTAGGGATCTCAATATAGCAGTTTGACAGAAGTGTTAAATATAGGTATCATCTTAACTCACTGGAAATGGGGATTGTTTTTCCTAAGAACACAGTCCAAAAGTGAAAAAAATGAAAGGGAAAAACTTCCAGCAAGCCTTCTTGGCTCAAATCATAACAACTATGTTAATCAGAGTGTTGTTTTGCACTGCCTGCAATTGCCTTTCAACAGTCAGTACAAAAGTTAGCAAAGCATGAGAATTCATGTGACAAGAATAACTCCCTTAGGAGAAGGAGCTGAAGCTGACCTTCTGAGGAGAGGACATTGCACAACTGCTAATGTAAGTGCTTGGGGAAGGCTTGTAGCATGGTAATTTTTGTAAAAGGCTACAAGTATCTACATGTATTTGTGTCCAGTTCTCATGGAGAAGTATGTCATTTGTTCCTGTGCATCAAGCAGTCTGATGAAAGAAAATATGAGTTATCAGATGACTGTCACATACTTTTACTTGAGCAACACTACTTCAGATACCAAATTGTTTATTTTTTCCCTCAAGTCTTTTCAGCTCCTTGGTATTACCAGGAATCCCTGATGTTAAATATTGCTGACCTCACTAATGTGAGGCCACAAAAACTAATCAGAGCAGAGACACGAATGAGTATCTCACAAAAGAATGGGGGGCAGAGGCTTAGAATGGTGAGGAAAGTTTTGGTGGCATTCCTTGCTTGTCTCTAAGTTATTGAGTGAATTTTATAATAAGTTCAGAGAATATTATTTTTTATATAATAAATGTATTAAAACACAGTTGCCCTGCCAAATCAAGATGAGAACAGCATTGATTCTGAATTGGCTGCTCTCAATAAACTTGTGCCTTGTACTCACTACTGTGGCGCATCTTAGTGCCTGAAATTAAAATTTAAAATCCGTAGTAAATAAAGCTAAAAGAATTTGCAAGGTAATATGAATATCATATTCAGAGATGTTTGAGTAAATATAGCAAAAGGAAATGGCAAGATAATAAAAATAACCTATTCAAAGACATTTTAATAAAATTTTAAAAGGCATAGATAGCAGGCTAGACAAAAATGAGGTATACTGCCTATGATGAGGTAATTATGTTTTAACAGATGAGGTGGAATCCCTATTCTGAATATGATGGAAGTATTCCAAGTTCCCATAATAAATTCCCTGCTCCTTTTGCACTTGTAGTTGTTTCAGGCAGGAACTTTTCTGGAATGAAAAGATGGGCATTCAATCTAAAGCAAGATAACAGATAAATAAGAAAAAGTACAATCAGAAATGCAGGTTTTTGGAAGGAATAGTGGTAGAAGTAGAAAAGGCGAACAAAGGAAGACAAAAGAAGGCAGGTGCTCTGGATGGAATAGACAGCAATGTTTTACCAATTATAACAGCTTTTAAAATAAAAAAAACCAAACCAATTCTGATGAAAACACCAAGAACTTCATTAATTAATTCTCAAGGAAAGAACCTACCTTCACTTTATCAAAAACTCTGTGGTATTTATAAGGTATGCAATTTCTGCACTTCATACACAGAGGAATGTCAAAAGTATGTCGTGTTCTGTTGATGGTCCTTTACTGCTTAAATTGTGTCTGGCTATTCTTAGATGAAAAATACAAACATGCTGAGAAGCAGTCTCTGAAGATCACTTCTGCAAGAAAGATGACCACTTGTGTTAGAAACATATTACAGACCAAACTGAAGAACAGGAACACACATGTAAGGAGTTCAAGAGCACTTCTGTAAATCAGCTTTTTTTGGGCCACTTTCCCAGATAACACAATAAACTTTTAAAGCATCAAAAATTAAAATAATTTTGTTTGTTTTTTTCCTTTTTGTTATGATTGGTGCAGGATTTTTTCTTTTACTCTTTAATCTATTGGAATATGATACCACTAACATTTTTTTAAAAAAGTTAAATTAAAGATGTTAAAACTTCTTAATCAAATTATATATTTATTAATTTAATTAAAGTCTGAAATCTCTTTACAAATATATTGTCTTTGACTACAATTGTCTTTTTTCCTTAACAGACTCCATTTGGTTTGTCATTTGCAGACTTCCATTAGAAATGTGCCCCTTAGACTTTCTCTGAAGACATTATTGGATGTTCCCATGACAATTCACATAAACAGGATCTTCTTTTGGTCTTCTGTTTTTGATAGGGGGCTTAAACTGCATTATTATCTAGTAAATGAAGCTATTGCTAGAAATTACTGGAATATAACAGGTCTTGTGACAATTTCTGAGACTTTAAAATGCAGTTGATCAATTTCAGAATGAGAAAAAAAATCCCATTTTTCCGGAGAAATGGTTGGTGTAAAAACATTTATTTTTGCTTCAAATTTTCATTATGACCTCTCCCTGTGTTTTCAGTAACGATCAGAGGGTCTCCCTGGAAAGGCATATGTCTTTCTTTGGCTAACATCACCAAAATCTGCATGTCTAAGAAAAGGGTGTCTTTGTAACCTTTCTCTTCCACAGTGTACAGAAAAAAACATTATTTAGTAAAAATATTGCTGCAAGGCTTTCACACTTTACTATTCTTCTACTGGAAAGCAGGGTGTTTTCAAAATTTTCTAGCAATTCTCTTAAAAAAAAAAAAGGTGACTTGTCAATAGTCTTTTCTTTGAGTAAAAATAAATAAAAAAATAACAAGATGAAGGCTTCTATTGCACATTCAGTTGGTCCCTAGGTACTTGTTGGGGATATAAGGAAGCAAGGTATACTGAAGGAAAAAATATATTAAATGTTTAGCATGAGGATCGTCTCAGCACACCCAGAAGGCAAACTTTCTAGGGTAATTTGCAAGAGTTCTGCCCTAAAAAAAAATCGAGAAAATTAATTCTTTATGTTATTCTCAAGAGATTAGGGCTTACTTAGAACAGGGAGCATCCCTGCAAACTCTTTACTAGTCAATGGATTTCAGCTCCAGTGTGATCAGAGAATAAATCTGTCTTTAGGACTTGTGGTATGAGATCAAAAGAAAATCCCATGAAGCAAAGTAAGAAGCCAATTTAAACTCATTCTGTATGGTCAGTTTTGCTCAAAAGATGTAGCTGTGCTGACTTTGAAGTCTCAGGCTTTCTCCTGGAATAAGTTTCAATGCATTATCTCTTTTCCTACATGCCTGAAAATAAAAGGGTTTAAACACTGTATTGTATGCTTCAGTGCTCATTTGAAGAAATGCCAGCAAGCCTTCCTTCCTGCCCTTGCCTGCCCTCAGTCTGGATAAAATTGGTGTTTCGAGTTATCTGGTAGCACACACATGAAATATCAATGGCTATTGAAACATGGAGAAAAGGTATAGGAATTACTATTCTTGCTATATACTCAGGCTTTTTGAAAACAGAACTAAGCAAATGCCTGTTTATGAGGTTGGAGGACTATAGGTAATGACTCCGCTTTGTCAATTTTTTATATTGTATCTTGGGTTTTATTCATGAGTTCTGTGACTTCCCTCTTTTGCTTGTTAATGAAAGCTAGTATTAGAATTTTTCCAGCCTAGTGATGTGTTTTTTTGCTAGTGCTGCAATCTCTCAGCTAAAATAGGGTGTTGTGTGTGCCTTCTCCACAGTGTAGAAAGAGACAGGTAATGAGAAATGGCCAGCAAATGAGGAAAGAGGGAATAAACAGTGCTGCCAAGCTGACTTCACCAAAAAAAAAAAATTAAAAAAAAAAAAATTTTCTTTTAAAAACTGAGTAAGGAGAAAAGTGGTACGAGTGCTACAGCTGGGGTTGTCAGAGAAAACCCACTTCAGAAAGTAAAACATACTGCAGAGATAAGGCTTTTTTTTTTCTAACTCATCAGAAAGGAGTTCCAAAAAGAAAATGCAGACCTCACCAAATAAATAGTCAAAAAGAGAGAGAACCATCTGTTGTATCACTTCTTTCCCCTCCGGGGGGAAGGGAAGACCTTCATAATCTGAGTCAGAAACCTACAAATAGGAAGCCTATGGAAGGGGCTTCATTTGCCACTACAGCTTGGAGAATTTAAAACAGGATGGGAAGAGAAGACCTAAACGTAGAAGGAGAGCATAAAAAAGTAGTAAAACCAAAAGAATTTCAGAATTATTTTACTTGCTCTTTACAGATATTTGAGGATGCTATTTATAGATAGCAGTATTTGCAAATTAGTGTCAAAAAATACATATTAGGAGATGCATCCATCAGCGCAAATTTCACAGGAAAACTTGTAATTTTACTAAAACAAAATGATGTAACCATGTGTCCATCAGTTTGCAGTGAACTAATGTCATCAAATGGGTAGATTTCTGCTGAGAAAACACATTCCTTGGAAGAACAGAAGACCATTTGAAGTTTTTTTTTTCAAGACATTTACCATTGTCTTGAACATTCTTTAAAGATTAGAATAATAAATATTTTCTGGAAGCAGTAATCACAAAAAAGGGTAATATTACTGAAGTGTGAAACAGTGAAGCAATGAGCGCTGCTGTGTGATTGTGACCTCCATTTCACCTTGAAGCTTCTGTAGATGAAATTTCAGACCATAATGAGATTAAATATTTTTCTTGAAGAGCTTTCAGTTTATGTCCCAGAACTACAACCAGGTCCTACAGGGTGACCTGATTTGAGGCTAATGGAACTCTGCAAGGATGCCAAGGTCACTCCTTGCCAAGCCTCTGGGAGAGACTCAGCCTGTGTCAGGTCTGACAACAGGAGTGATGACAGTAGACAAAGCAACCCTGAGGCAAAGTCTGAATCAAAATCAGGTCGCATGTAAAGGAATCATCGGGGTTGCACTTTTTGCATCAGCTGAGAATCTGGTCCTCAGGGAAAGAAGGTTAGTGGCAGATGGTGAAGGTTCTGTGGATAGAATTCAGAAGGGCAGCAAAGCCACATAGCAGTGATGATCATCTTTGGAGTCAGAATGACAAAAAGTGAAGTACTATATCTTGATTTGTCACATTTTCATTCTCCTCTTCATTCCCTTCTTGTACAAACCTTTAATTTATTTTATATAGTTTTGCTGGTTTTCACTCCAAGATCTATTTAAACATAAATATTTAGATTGATGTTAAAAAAATGTGATATCTTTCATATTAAGCTCAATTAATACGTAAAGTCTTTCAAATGGTACTGCTAAGAAGAAAAACAGCAGAAGAAAAAATAAAGTCTGCTGCAATGGACTTCATAAATGACAGATCTGCAATGTGGTCAAAATCTGTGATAATGATATTTGAAAATGAAGGTTAAAAGTGATAAAGACCATATGTTTTTCTTTTTTTCCAGAGCAGAGTAAATGAATATCATATGCCCATCCTTAGAAATTACTAAACTTATGGTGTTCGATTAAATCCTCTCAAACCCTAGATGACTAACTGACACGACTCATGATCAAGCAACTATCTTTCATTACAAATCTGCATAACATGGTCCAAAATCTAACCTTGAATAGTTTGTTAAGAAAAAAAAAAAAGGGGAAAAAAAATGTCCCATATTTCAAAATATATCCAGCAAGAAGATAACAAGGACACTGGCAAAGGCACGGAGCCTGGCAGAGTTGGGGAATCCAGTAGGTGGAACACCTCACCAATGACTCTGAGTTGCTTCCAGACAATAAGCCCATACCAGCCAACTAAAGAGGTGAATACAGATGAAACCAAAATCTGTCGCTATCAAGTGTTTGCTCTGAAGAATAGAAATAAAAAATATTACAGGAAAGCAATTTGAGTCTTGTATGGTGTCCCTTTCTTGTTAAGAGTTTTTAGATTCAGTTGGTCAGCAGTACTAAATTCATCATAATCTACAAGAGCTATTTAATGATGAGGCTAAAGTTGCTATCAAAGGCACCTATAAAAGTGGTTTTGATGTTCTGAAGACTACATCCAGATAGAATAATGATCACTTTCTCTTCTAGGGTATATTATACATGAGGTCTGAAGCACATGAAAAATAATAGGGACACAACTTTACAGGAACATGAGATGCCTTTGTCAAGAGCACACTATATGTAATCATACAATGTGAAATCAAGGCCTGAATGAAAAATGTAGGTCTGCCTCAGGAAAACTATTGTACCAAAAATCACATTGTGAACACTGGAAGACAGGACAGAATTACAATTAGCAACCAAAAAACTGTCAGGTAAGATCTTCCCTTTTTTACAATTTTTTCTCCCTCATATTAAGTCTTTATCTTTCCCTTGTGAGATTTAAACTTTAAAGACTCTTGCTTAGAGTCTGCTTCCCACACTAATTACAGACACTAAGCATCTGTCGGAATGTCCTCTGGTTATCACTGGAATTTAAACTACTACCATCCCCTACAGTATAGTAGTTAAATCTTAGTGGTTTAAGTCTATATTCCCTTGTACTTAGCAGGCAGTGAAACAGTAGATGCATCTGAAATATGCAGCTGAGTTTCAGCATACTCTGATAATGAAGGAGATAAAGCAATCATTCACAGGTTTTTTCAAATGAATTATCTCCATCTCTCTATTCAGATACGCAACTTTTAATTACTCTTTGCCTAAGAATTGTCCATACAGTACAAAATCCTCTCCAACTTTTAATTTACAAAGGTGAAACTGAAAGAGAAATACCAGATCTCCCTTGAGCACTGCAGCTTCATTCTTCACATCTGTTTGATAATCTCTGAAAGTTGTTTGCTTTCCTTTTGGAACTGCCTAGTGATTAAAGAAAGCCAATTTGCTCAGAAAACTCCACGGTTTGTCTTTCTGATATCTCTGCAAATTTTATTCTGCTTGTAGAACTGGAATTCTCAAAATATTCAATCTTGGGTTTTCTGTTTTATTCAGATAGGGAAACAATCAGAGCTCTATTAGTTTGCTCAATTCCAATTCTACTCCTTGGAGTTTATCTGCTTTACCTGAGCATGCAATCTTTCAAAATAAATGTTCCTAGCTACCAGCCTATCAGGCATTAGACACTGCATTTTGGATTTGTTGTTCAGTTCTCCAGCTTCCCTCACTCCAAGCTTGATTCATTATCTTTGTACTAAGCTCATTCAGGTCCTGCCATCACGCTATCTCTTTCTTGTATGATGTTATGAAATGTTGTGGCATCTTCATTTTATTTGGACTGGGAGCTTGACTATTACTGTGATCATATTGGGTTTTGTTTCTTTCAAGACATGCATTTTGAGTAAAATAATTTGACCAAAGTATTTTTGGGGGGGTGAAATACTATTTTCAACAAACAAGTCCCCTCACTGTATCCCCAAATTTCTATCTTAATGGAGACTTTTAATCTCAGCTACACAGCCTCTTATGCAAAATGAAGCTTAGATGTCCTAAGACAAGTTTCAAAATTTTCATGCCTGAATGCAAAATCAAGATTTCCCCAGTCAGTCATTGAGTTGATACTTTATCCTGGGACCATCTAGCTTGTGTTAATATTGCACATTTTAAAATTCTTGTCTTCACAATATGCTGGAATATTCTTATCCTAAAAATGTGTAAGACTGACCTATCTCAGTTAAACCCTCTGCGAAAGCAACAACAACAACAACAACAACAACAACAAAAGGCATTTCTCTTTGTATCTAGCTAGAGGAACTTGACTGTGACTGTTGCTGCTCAAGGATGAGCATCTGCCTCCCGTGTGGTCCCACCCCAGGCGGAATTGAGGGGCCCCATCCGTGCTCTGCCCACCAGCCCTGGGGAGCCCTGCCTGTACTCCATGCCCAGGTGTAGCTGTGTGCTCCTCGCACCCTCTCAGCACAGCGAGGGCCAGCTTGTTTGTCAGAGGTGACTGCTTTTAGCAGCAATTTTGTTTACTTAAGCCTTGGGTGGTGATCCCCAATTATATCCTGCTCTTCACAGCCCTTTCTAGAGCCATCAGAAAGAAGATTAATTAATTAAAAATTACTTTAAGTGGTTTTGAAAGTTACTTAATCTCCTCAACAAAGTAGTGACCTACATTTTGAAAGCTCCTGAACTTTGCACTTTTTAATTTTATAGCCACTCAAAAGCAGCTCTTACGAAGTGAGAAATAATGCATCACAGTAACTTTCTGCAGCTAACTTTGAGAGTATATTGCCTAGCTATTTTCTGACTATATTATATACTTGTAGGTGTAATTGTGCTTTGCTGTTCATGTTTCCTGTTCTTTACAGCCAGAGCTGCTTTTTTGAGTGTGCCTTTGGATGATGAATGACAATAATATCTGAGAAAGAATCTTAGTCTACGTTAAGCCCAAGTTAGGTTTGTTTCCACTTATATACACTTAAAATGATTCCTATTATCTCAGCTGTAAATGGGTGCCAAAAAAAAAACCAAAAACCATGGGAAAAATATATGAAAAAGCTTTTTCTTTAGTTTCCTAAAGGTTGAATGAATTTTAAGCTTTGTATATGAAGTCTCCTAAATGCATAATCTTTTCTCATTTCTTGAAAGCAGGCAGATATTTAGGGTCCAATGATATAATAAAACATTTGATAGAATACTTCTATCTGTTAAATGTATTATCTTTTTGTAATAAAAAAATTTAATGGAACAGAGGAAAATCTTTCAGATATCTTGCATTTATGGAAAATTATTATTATATTCTTAATATCAGTGATGTAGCCTGTGACTTAATGAGATCAGTGAGGTTTAATGATGTTGTAAGATTGTTGTAAGATGACTGAACTTGTTAAAGGCATGTTCACAACACTATGATTTCTACCATTCTGTGTGTATGTGGAAAATGATAAGTCTGTAGAAGAAATCCATAAAAAGAGACAAAAGCAAAATAGGCTGTATTCGCACCTCTAACATTCATGAACAGTTAAGTCTTGGCTGGATAAAAATTTTTCTATAAAATTCAATGAGTTCATAGTCCATCCTGTTAAGATGAAATCAAGGATCACAGAAATGCTGTTTTGGCCCATCACTAATAAGAGTTTTGTCCCACTGTGAATTCCAGCCCCACCAAAGTATCATTAGAACTCTTGTGAGAACAGAAAGTGTCCTAAATACAAAGGGGCTATGTAGAATTAAGACTCTTAGAAAACATGAGCAGAAGAAGCCTGAGCCAGAAGAGGACTGCAGAAGGTCAGATTGTGGTGTGGAAGTTGTGACAGATGTTTTCTAGGATTTGGACTGGAGGAAAAGCAATATCTGCACTTCAGAGAGAGGAGACATATAAGGAATGGTGAATATGCTTTTTTATTTCTTCAGGGGACTATTTTTTCTCTTCCGTAGGGAGTAGAAGCTTTTGAACACAAGAGGGAGAGTTGCAGCGTAGGAGAAGGTGAAACCAAGTGAATCCCTTCTCCAGGTGACTATGTGCATTGTGCCTAATTACCCTGGCTTGTTCTGTTTCCTTGATCTCTGCCAGAAAATAATTTTAAAACTTCTGATACACAAAGAACTTAAAAAAATTCTCATTGGAAGCAGGAATGTCCCTATACTTACAGCAGAGTATGAATAGTGTTTAAACTCATATCTCTTGCCACACAAGAAAGACCTAAACATTAAGATATCCTATCCTACACATACCTTGAGGAATGAAGTGAGGTGAAGATTCTTAGTCCCTTTTGGTGAAACTGTTGTTCAGCTTGGCACAGTTTAATGTCAGAAATGAATGGAAGGAGAGAAAATGCAACCACAAGTCTAAAATGTGTTGATTAGAGAACTCACATAGAAAAGAGAGGCAAGCCTAATTTTCTGCTGTTGTCCATTGAACACTTACTATAAAATTAAAATAATAAAACAATCACAAAATTTTAGTTCTTCTTCCTCCTCATATGTGTCCCAAACAATTACTTTTATGCTAATTTTCTCCTGGGTTTGATGAATATTTAAGTATTCAAAGTAGAAAGTTTACCAACAGCAGCAACTGAATGTGTTTTTTTTTATCCTTGTCCTGACATACCAAACAGTCCACGTACAAAAAGATATGAAAAAAGTTTAAAGGCCTGGGTAAAAGTTTTCAAGCAAAGCAGCCACCTGAATCTGAGATGTCCTTACCATCAGCAGTGCCCTAGATAGAGTGCAACTGGCAGATGGGCATGTGTGCAGACACATTTTGGACATTAGGCTAGCTTTGAGAGCACCAAACAGATGAGGCCCTGCAGGCAAGGATATGATGGCTCTGCAGAAAGACCTTTTCCTTCTTCCAGGGTCAGATGACATTTTAAGAAAGCAAGAGAGGTTATCATAGAATCATAAAATCATTGAATGGTTTGGGTTGGAAGGGACCTCAAAGATCATGTAGTTGCAAGCACCCTGCCATGGGCAGCCTAGGAGGATTAAGGTTATGTATCCAGGCTGCTTGCATTCTGCATAATTTGGGACTTTGTTTGAAGAGTGGATCAATTTTCTAACAATCCTAAACTGTTATTTTAGGTACCTAAAATAATTCAATTCAATGGCTTCATTCTGAAGTACTTTATAGTCCATCACAGCTATTACATGTAGCTGTTTGCTCAAGGTGATGGCATAGATATTGCATTCAACTCACTTTCAGAAACCTTTTTCTGGGAGGAAAAAAAAAATAAATCCTGGAAAATAAGGCAATGGACATCAGCTTTTCACCTTCCTGGCTGAACCACTATTTCCTAGGCAGCTGAGTCAGGCTCTGTTTTCTGCATGACAGCCATACCCTCCAATTTTCTCTAAGATGCATTTTGTCACTTTCCTGCTTTGGGAATTGACTCACTAGATACTACCCAGAAATTCCAGATAATGACCATCATATGCAAAATACATGGGTGGTCTGCCACTTGTTTGCTCTGTGTCTGATGCAGAACATATCTCATATGTGAGGTCTGGATGTGCCAGAGTTGTTGGTAGCAGTTCTGGACCCATCATTTCCATATATTATGTTGCAGAGTGGATTGGCTTCAACAGGATGGGTAGAATCTGCACTGTTTCCCAGAATACAATATAGACTGGTTGTTCATGCACTCTTCTGGAAAGCACCTCAGCTGAAGTCCACCCAGGAATGAAGACGTCAGTAATAGAATCATTGAAAGGTTTGGTTTGGAAGAAATCTTTAAAGATTGTCTAGTCCAGTCCCCCTGCCAGAGGCAGGGATGTTTTCTACTCGTCCAAGTTACTCAGAGCCCTGTCCAATTTGGCCTTGAACAGTTCCAGGGATTTGACAACTTTTCTGGAAAACCTATTCCTGTGCCTCACCACCCTCACAGCAAAGAATTTCTTCCCAATATGTAATCTAAATCTACCATATTCTCATTTAAAATCATTATTCCTTATCCTAAAGCTACATTCCCTGATAAAGAATCTCTTACTGTCTTCCTATAGGCCCCCTTTTATGCTGAAAATGGTGTAGAAATTATTGCCAGAAGGCACTGAGGAGCTGAAAACACTCTTGAGTTCTGGTTGAAAAAGAGATTTGATAAATGCGTGGAGAATGGGTCCATTTACACCTACTGAAGACCGTGATCCAGGTGCAGTCTCCAGCTTTGGTGTTGCCAGACATCTTACTAGGATCTGGAGTGCATCAGAGGCCTTAAGAGCCCTGCCTGGTCTCCCCCTGACCCTGCCCACAGCCCAGGACCCCACAGCTGCTCCTGGGGATGTCAGGTGTTGCCCAGCAAAGCCACAAAGGGGTGGTCTCTAGCTTCCACTTCTCTGCTCCACCCAGCCATGGGCCCTCACCCAAGCCATGCCCAGCTTGGCCCATCCCTATCCCTATCCCCAGGGTCAGTGTTGGGAGCTGGGGCTTCCCTGGCTGTCCCAGATGCCCTGCTCCCTGTCTGGGGCTGTGGGACCCACCCTGACTGCCAAGCCCTGCCCTGTGTCCTCAGGAAAGGAGCCCTGACAAGTGCTTCCACAGACTGCTTCCATTGTTCCCAGATGCTTTAGTGTGACAAGACGAAAAGTAGGGGATGGTGACTCTTGTGACTCTACAGTAAGAACAAGCTTTCTTCAAACATAAAGCAATAAGGCAATGGACTTTCCACGAGTGATGTGCCAATGGATTTACAGTAAGATTGATTGCCTCATCATTTCAACAAGGAACTATCAAGGTGTGATGGAAAATCTTTTCCTTAAAGAGATTCACACAGAACTGATCATAATTTACAAAGAGACAGAACTCAAGTTAAATTTTCAAGTAATAAGTTGCCTGTAAATATCCTTAGAGTTCATTCTAACATTGACAAACGGAAAAATAATAGAAAAATAATAATCTTTCCAGCATTATATGCATAAAATATCAGAAAAATAGAAAACGTGTCAATCAGCTTCTGTTCAGATGGCACAAATCAGAGAGGGTACACTGTTTTTTATTTCTCTGAAGCTCCCGCAGGAAAATCTCCTGCAGAAATATTCCACAGAACAAGGCAGGCATCACAAGGATTATGTGAGCAACAGAGGACTCCAAGGCCATAGCCATAGACAGAAGCGTAGTACAAAAATATTGAATTACAAGACACAAGGTCATAGCAATAATTAAAATGTTGATGGAAAATTGGCTAAGAGAACTATGATGTAACTTATTGGATTCTTCTTCAGTAAATCCATGTAGGAAGGCTACCAGTTTATCAAGTATCTTCTGAAACTTCAGTAGAAAATAATATTAGCTTGCCTAATGCTCGGATATGGATTGCCAGGATTTGCAGATTATGATCCGAGCCAGAGGGAATACAGGAAAAAAATAAGCAAAAATTAAAATACATTGTGGTACTTACTGTTCAGTAACTGTGGTGGGGAGGGGGGGATGGGGGAGGAAAGGGGGAAGGGGAAAGTACAAAACCTGAAAAATATTTAAAAAACACCTCTTAAAACACTATGAACTTGCCAAAAGTATTTGGGAGCCTGGAAAATGACCTGAGACTAGAGTACAGTCTCTGATGATTTCTAATAAGAATTAGTATTTCTCTAAGTGTTGGTACTAGTGAAACTTGGAATCTGGTATCTCTCTTTTTCGTGTGATCTTGTGCATTATAAAGGCTTACTATTTGAAGGATCTTTCCTCTACCCAACCCCCCCTTTGCATCTTTAGATCTATGAGACCTCTACCCTTTTCAAATTTTGGCCAAATTAGAAGAAAAAAAAAATCAAGAAAGACTCATACTTGATGGAACATAAAGAAGAAATGATAGTGGTAGAATGACAGTCACAGTCTTTCTGTGTCTCCTTATAAGCTCATGCTTAAAAAACAAAGACATTGGGAAGCTTTCTGCTTTTAGCAAGGGAGATCACCTGTGTTAAATACACCTTCTGCAAGATAAGAGAAAGATTTTACAACATGAATATAATGATATTTGATATCCTCAAGATGACCAGAAAAGTAGAATTCAAATCTCTTATGCACTTGATCCGATAGGTGAGTGAGAATTACTGACCTGGTCTCTCGGTGTCAAGGGCCAGTAACAGAAAGGAGCCCAGTAATGCTCTGGAGAGCACTCAGCATACACAACAGCCACAGGACAGGAAAGAAAGAGTTTGTGAGCTTTCCATGTTTCACCTTCAATACTTAACCCCATAGAACAAAGAAACCAAATCTTCAGCCAAATCTCTCATGATAAGTAGCAAATAAGATTTTTTGAATAAAGGCTTGCTACCTTAGGGTGTCTTAAATTGCAGAACCATCAATGAATAAAAGAAAATTGTTTTCTGTGTGGTGAAGGAGAAGGGAGTTTAGAATGAGAAATTTCTACTCTACTAACCACAAATTCCTCTCGCACTTTTAAGAAGGGACGTTTCTCCTATTGCTAAGACTGCAAGCATTATATATGGAATATAAAAACTTAATATGTGTGTGGCCCAACTGAATTTGATTAAGATTATAAATGCGTTAAGGTGTTGTTTTGTTTTATGAAAGAAGTTTAAAATTGCCTATTTGTCATCTTGCATTGATTTATAGCATTTTAAGGAAACCAAGCATTTCTTGAGAAAAAGTCAGACTGCTTGAAATAAAACAAAAAAGCTTAAGTATCCATAAATTCTTTGGCATACAAAATTGAGGGAAGTAAGCTTTGTTGCCAGGAGACTGTGACTAGAAGGAGAGATTGCTTTATTTTACAGATTAGAATCTGCAACCAAAATACTTAGCGGGTAATAGAATAGCTATATATATGGGTTCCATGCAGACCAGGTGAAGTATGAGGCAAGTGCTAGAAAGCTTATGAAAAGTGCAAATCTTCGAACACACTTTAGCTATCATGACATAATGGCCTGATAAAAGACGGTCATTATTTGCTTGCTTATAATTAGGACAAAATTTCACTTGGAATATGAATTAAAGAATAAATATTGATGAATCCATCAAGAAGGGACTGTGATTTAATTTACTTTTGGTGTTTACATGGTACTAATTTGTAGGTTTCTGAAAGTTTTTAAATGAATAGCAATAAAACATGTTGCATGTATGAAAAAAACCAAGCTTGTTGCAGAGAAGAAAGGGAATTATTCTAAATGTTGTCTCAAATTTGCCAAGTATCTTTACATAAAGAAAAGAAGATTGAAAAATTTTAAGCTTCTACTTACAATCCAACACAAGTAGCTTTATAATATTTATATAAAGTTTTGACTTTTTAGAAATTTAGCTTAAAATTAATAATTGTAATTTAAAATATTAAAACTTAATTGAGAAGTAAAAATGTATTAATTTTGTCTTGAAAAAAATAAGCTCAAGGTTTTTGAGGGTTTTTTTGGTGGAAAAAAGGTGTTATTTTAGTTAAAATGTCTCAATTCTTCTAATTCAGTGTGATTCAATCAATGGATAGGCAGAGTTTTTATGGGATATTAACTATAATGTTAATTAAAAAAAAACAATACCCTTAGTTTGGTAACTGTGACACATCTCTTGCTGGTGCTCATATCACTTCATGGCAGGAAACTTTAGATATCCAGGCCCACAGAATATGTGTGGGAACCGTGGATGCAAGCATATGTAATTAATTATTTCTAAAGTTGAAATATTTTTAATTAATAAAATATAATCAAAATTATTTTATATAAAGTTGTGTTTACAAAATGTATTGTTCCTGAAATGTTGGAACAAATATTTTGCTTAATTGTAATTAGGTGATATTTTTTGACTCCTACTTCATTCTCATTTTCCTTCTGACATTTCAGATCTTTCACTGGACAGTATTACAGAGGTGTTTGTTCTAAAGATACTGTCAGAACACTTGTTCATACATGAAAACACTCCTGAAAGAGCAAAATAAAACCTCAGCGTGGCATATGACTTCCCTCGTGCAGTCATCTTAAAGCATCGGGGTGGTTACTCATGTTTTCTGGTGGGTGGACACCCTTCTGCAATTTCTTCTCCTGTGCCAAACCAGCCTGCTCAACACATCAGGCAGTCAGCTACTGTTAGGCCCCCTCATGCAAGAGTCACTTAGAGATTGTAACTTTGCAGTGTCAAGCCCTTGTTCACAGCAAGCCAGATGATTTTCTAGCACCACATGGTAGTCTGGTAGCTCATTTTCAGTTGTGTTGTTGTGTAGGGTGAAATCTCAGCTTCTTTTTGATTCACTGCACTTACCTACCCATCCACCTTTTGGAAAACACTTGGAGGTTCTCATTAAGTTGAATAACAGATAATTCAAGCCTAGTGGGATTTATATTTAGTGTTCTTTAATCATTTCCTATCCTTTAACATTATTTTTCAAATGTTACTGATTGAAAAAAAATCAGAATTTAAAATACCAAAACTAACAAAATTTTAAGTTCTCTGCATTACTGAAAATCAGAGGTTTACACATTCAAATTTACTTCTCTGGCTAATGGTGAGTTGAAGTATTCTATGATTCTATGAGGTCCTCAGCCTTCTGCTTTCTGAAAGTATTCATCAAGAAGAGACACAATCTCAGCAAGTCATGCAAAGTCTAAAATCACTCAGGTGCTTTGTTTTAGCACTAATTTGCACATGCCTTCTTTACAGTGGCAACAGCAAAGTGCAAACCTGCCTTCTAGAGGAGGATGAAACAATTGAAAAATATTACCTTTTTGCTTTAGGGTCTGGTTCTGGTTGATGCAATTGGCAAAATTGCAATTTTTGAGTGTTAAGGGTATGAAATATATCTTGACACTGAGATACTCTGACAACTTGCGTATATACGTGCAATTGAAGAGAAACTGTTATTTTCAGAAAAAAAAATCTAGTTTGGGTCGGGAAAATAATTTATTAAAATCATTTTTGTGGTTTATTTCTTAAAAATTTGAACATGTTCATACCAATGTTGTGGTTGAACCTCATTTGTATAGAAAATGAGAGAAGACCTTACTTTGGGAACACATGGTCTATACAGGTTTAGAGAAAGGAAAAAACTGTAAAAGTAATATAGTTATCTTCAATTTATATGAAGAAAATACGTCACAAATGCACAAGTGGCAGAGATCAAACAGTTGTAGTTGTCCACAGTGTAGGTATTCACATGTAAGCCAGTGACTTTAGGGTCTCTTTTAAATCAGTATTGAAAATCAGGCACTTCCAAGCTGTAATTCTTAACATCAACCAAGTATAAAGGACCATATAAATCACTCTCTAAAACTATCTTTTTCTCTCTACTGACTATAAAGGCAGCTTAATGTCTTTATCTCTCTTAATAATTATTCTTCTTCACAGCTAAGTTTGGTCCAATTAATTGCTTCTGTATGAGTAAAGTTGCCTAGTAAAGCTAGAACAGTCTTGAAGATTGAGTCAGCCTTGCAGGAAATCCTTATCAGCACCCTGTCAAACATATTTTTTTTTCTTTGCAAATGACTCTTAATCATTTGAAAGGCAAATTTGGATGCAATGTGTGAATTCCTGTGAATTTTGTCTTTCACAAAATAATTTAAAGATTCTTTACTATTATTACCAATTTCTTAGGAACTTATAGAGACTACCATTTCATTTTGTTCCTCATCAGCAGGTAACTACCAAAGCAAAGATCACTATTCCTAAGGAAAACAAGCAAAAAACTTTTTCAAATTCATTGTGTTTGGTAGAAATATGTCATGCTCTCTGCTCAAGGCTGTTGGACGCTTAAAATGAGTGCATACCACATAGCCACACTCCAGTGTGTTTTTCAGAAATTGCAACTAGACATATAGCTGCAGTACAACTTATCTTTAGGGGTATTTACCTGAGATAACATGTCAAATTCAATTGTTAACATATAGGGCAAAATTTCGTGTCATTTTCATTTTTCATTGACTTTTCTGAAGACTGTAGCACTTTGGCAAGGAGTTAGATTGATTGATCTGGGGCTTTTGGGTCTCAGTAAAGTATAATATTCACAAGAAATCTTTCTGTCTTAGCCATGAAAGCATTAGGCTGTGATCAGAGGATGAAGCCAGCCTGTGATAGACAAGTCAGTCTCAGACTGTCAGTGTTACTGCCATATATGCATTTTGTATCTGTGTAAGGACAAGTGCAACAGCAAGAATATCAACCTAGCTTGTATAATTTTGGGGTCTTTTTGCTTTCCAAAAAACCTGATACAGAGCCTACCAAGCAATCGGATATATTCATTAGGTAGCAGGAACTTAAGGAATCCACCAATTCTCTTCAGTCACTTTCTGGGAGAAGTTGTGCCAAAGCAATTGCAAGTCTGTAGGAGTGAATTTTCTTTATTACCTGCAATGAACCATCATGTCAAGAAGGTTCTGTCAGGTAGTCTGAAGTAATTGCATTACAAAGAACAAAGGTTTTAAGATGAATAAATTAAGGTGAGTATTAAGTCATCAAAATATATTGTCTGCAATTTCCTAACTAAAAAGTTGTATTTTCTGCAACTAAGGAACTGAGCTGATACCAAAAAAACCTGCAGGTTTATGACAGTAAGTATTTGTTGCAATGGTTATGTTTGAAATCTAATGAGCCTACTTATGCTGTATGGCATTCAGAAATTCATAAAAAAAGGTTTTAATCTAACTTGTGTCTCCAAAGTTTGCTAGTTGATGTATCAGCTTATTTTATATTTGCTTTATTAAAAAATTCTCTAATAAACAATTTCTTTGAGCAAGTTCCCTGCAGCAAAATGCTTCTTTGAGTCGCATAGATGTAAACTTTATCAACAGACTTCAGCTCAGTAGCCACTTCAGATTTTGTGATTTATTGTAGACAAATTTTTTTCAAGCCCTGCTAGGGTATTTTTTAACTTCTGGAGGACTCAACTCCACCTATGGATTATATAATTAAAAAAAAAAAAGTACCAGTATTATTGCCATAACTGATTGATACTGATAGTCAACAGTTATCAGAGCACAGTGTCCACACTGCTGCTTTTTTAAAATGTGCTGTTAATGGCCCCAGGACAAGGATGTATGTGGTACTATGCTGAGCTAATAAAACAGTTGTATGAACTGAGAGCAGCATGGGGGATGCTGAAAAAAAGATTACAATGGGAAGTCAAAACACAATATTATAAGGCCTTGAGAGAATAAACACAAGATGATAGAAAAGATCTAAATGCAGGCCACAAATGATTGATCACTCACTGACTATTAAAGGAGTGCAACCTGGAAACTGGGTAAAACTAGATTTAGGGATAATAGAAAGAAAAAGAATATGTTAAGGTGATTTTTGCAAATATATAAAAAATTACCTAAAGCAAACTCAGCATCTAAGATGAAGGCAAAATCAGTATCACAGTTCTTTAAAAAGTGCGGTAAGAACTTGGGTTAGAGATGACTCATCCCCCCTCCAGTTCTTGACAAGAATCTTTTATGAAGCTTAGGATCTACTGCAGATGTGAAAGGCTGAGTAGAGAAAGATGGGACAGCAGGAAGTCTGTATCAATTTAGGCTGAATTATTTTGAGGAAAAGGAGGTAAAAACTGGGTAATTTGAATGATAAGTTTTACTGTCATTATAACCAGACTAATAATTATTTTATAAGATTGTTTCGGTATGAACTAAACTAAGAACAAATTCTTGCCTTCATATCTAGTGTTTATTACTGTAGCTCATATAAATTGTACATAGGGTTTGATATGGTAGCCTATCCTTGAGGCCTGACTGTTAAATCTGAATGCAGAAATTCATGGAGAATATAAGTGATCCAGGCTTTAATTTGCATGTAACAGCTGGTGGAGGATATGTGCATCTTCAGCTGATAAAGACTGGATGACAATCAGGAAGAATCTCTCTTTGGCCCAGCGCTAATCAAGTACTTTACTGGAAACAAACATAAAACTGTAATGTAATTTGCAGATGAATGAAACTGGTTGAGAGAAAAGGAATAATCCTGTGTAAAAATTGGTTCCTAAGAGCCCCTTGATGTGCTTTTCTCATTTTAAGCCAAATATAAGTCCATATGCCTAGTAACCAGGAATATAGGTCATACTGGCCTGGTATGCACTTTCCCCAGTTGTAGCTGAGGTAATTGCTGGCATAGAAGGAGAAATTTATGTACAGAGTTACTAGGCCAATTTCTATGCCACATAAACTGATTAAAACAATGCTTCAATGGGCCCTATTAAAGGCGGTCAGAACAAATGTAGAAAAAAAATCCCACTTTTTTGTACATCTTTGTAGGATGAGACATCTCTCTCTCCATTTAATTTAATTTACCAAAGAAGAGATTTAGTAGCCATGAAATGATGACAGTACCAAGTGCAAAGAGTTATCTGACAAACCAAAGGCATTCTGACAGAGAGCACTAGGTAAATTCAGGCCAGAAATCAACATCTATGAGACAATCAGTGTGATTAACTACTAGAAATACTACAAGGAGTTCAGACAGAGGGCCTGCCACTAAAGTTTAAATGAAAGCTGTTTGTCTATTTAGAAGACCAGTAGTTCATCCAGAGATCAGAAAACTACTGCGTGAAAAGTAATAGTCTGTGCAATGTAGGACATCAGAATAGATTGTATAATAGGCCAAATCGTCCTTAAACTCTGTTATTTATATATCAGAATTTTCATTATCTCTATCAGTGTGTTAATAGACTTGAATTCTGTGTGCCTTGATTTTAAGGTATTTGGTTCCTATTATAAATTTTGATGAGAGTTTTGCATGACTTCAAATCCCGTTAGACAAATACTTTTGAATGAAATATTTGGCACGCACTTTGACCTATAAAAGTCAAGAAAGTGAATTCAAGGTAATGTATGCCAAAAAAAACATAAAAGCCTCCACAGATTTTAGCAGTATTCAGAATTAAAGACTATGAACTTCCCAGAGGACCCCAAACACATCATATCACATTTAAAGCAGACTTCTTTCAACTACCATTTAGTTAACCATCAGCTGCCCAGGTTCATTGGCCGTTGTGTTTATTGGTTGCCTAGGACTTGTGGCCAATTTCCCATTTTCAGTAGCCTAACACTGCAAGCCGCCAATCATTCATGTAATGCACACAAGAATTTAGCCACTGAACTGTGGAAGACATTTTTGAATTCTTGAAGTTACACATAAAAAAATTCCTAGAAAGGTTTAAAACTAAACTGTAGTGATAATAGATGGGCAGCAGGCAGGAGGAGAGATTCATGGGAAAAAGAAATGCTTTAAAATCTATGTAGAGAGTAGAGATCCCCCACAGTGTTTCTAGCTGCTCAGATGAAAGCAAATGCAGTATAAATGTACCACTACTTATTATGACATTATATCATATTACACTGATATATTTATTTTGAGTTGAAAAGAAGACATGACATCATGTGAATTTTTCTTGTGGAAATCCATGGTTTTACTTTCAAAGGTACTAAAGAGAGATGTAGAGATCTTACAGTGAATTTCCTTCCACCTCATACTCAATGTCTTTTTCTGTATCTGTTTGAGGAAACCCATATCTGCTTTAAAGGAACACCCAAAACACTTGTCGCAAATATAAAGAAGTGCAATAAAATTAAAGTCTGCAAAAAGGGACTCTTTCTAGTCAAACATAAAGATTTAACCAGCTTTCATTGAGCAGAATTTACAGGAACAAAAAACCTCAGACAATAAACTGGATGTCTGCTGCCCTTTATAAGTGTATTTATTAGTTTCAATTAAACTGGCTGTCTGCCACATTTAAACTTAGCTCTGTCATTCAGTTTCCCCTGTGCAAATGTTGTTTGTACAGCTGAATTCATTTAGGCATTTTTAGTCAGATATTTTTCTTCTGTCTACTTGAGAGAGTGAATGTAAAGGATGCTGATGCACATTCCACACTTCACATGTGGTGCTAAAAATCCATTAGTTGAAGAACAGTGAAGACACGGGCTGATCAGAGAGAGCAGTTGAAGGTCAGGTTTAAATAGATGTATAACATCAGCCAGGCTTGGTTGGCATGGCTTTAGCACGTATCTCTGAATGACTATTCAAATATTGATGCTGAGCAAACACAGAATACTGAATAAACTACTTGAAATTAAAATCAAATGCAAAATAGTAAAACATCAGCTTCGGACAATATTTTGAATATATTTATTAGAAAACTGTGGAATAAAAAAATTGACACATTTTGTAACAGAAAGAGAATCCTTCAGTACAGACTCTTGTTCTGATGTGATTTTTTCTGGCAAGACCCTTTTTTCTGTGCTCCTAGATGTTAGCAGGCAGACTGCTTTTGCTACTGGGTGGAAGTCCCTAAGGGAAATAAGGAAAAACTGACTCAGAACATGTCTTCATTACACTTTACACTGCTTCTCAAACCTGAGTGGTAGGTGGTCATGAAGGAATCCCTTGTGTACCTTCACAGTGTCTTGTATCATAGTTGGCTTTTTAAAAACTAATTTGCTGATTAGTATTACTTAAGCACGTTCAACATGTTGGGGAAGGACCACAGGCACAGTTGAACTGTGAATATTAAGAAAATAATCGTGAAACTTAAAAGGATTATTTAGATCCCCTTGAAGAGCTGAAATTGATCTCCTTGAAAGAGCTCTTGAAATACTTTTGGTGAAGAAATCTATTTTTCTCTTTTCTTTATCTATTTTTCTGCACAATTCTGTTCATGGGTTGGACCCTAGTTTCTTCAAGTTATTTCATTATTTTTATGATGATCTTCAGGTTTTTAGTGTCACGTTGATGGACTGGGCTTCTTTCCCTACTGTCTCATGTTTTTTTAGCTCTCATTCATCTTCTACTTTTGAATGATGTTCATGTTACTGCTTGACATAAAGGTCATCTTGATATTACTCTTCAAGCTTATCCTGAATATGTTGGTCTTCATTCTTCCCTCATGGCTGAAAAATGAATTTGGTTTCTTACCTTAGAAATTACAGTATAATTAACTTCTGATTAAGTTTTTATAAACTCCTTCAATCAAAGGGTTTGAATTAGTTAATAGTTTTTCCTAAAAAGTACTGAAAATCTTTATGACATCTTTATTTCTTAAAGACAACAGTTTTGAAAAAATCATTTTTGGGACAATGTTAATCATGCTATTTTTCCAAATCTTTTCAAGGTTATGAAAACAAATAGAAGCATTTGGTAACCGTTGCTGGATTTCTACCACAGTTTCATTTTCATTGCAAGGTTCCAATCTTTATAGGAAAACAGTCTTATTTCTTTTAGTATTTCTCTTTCTGAAGTTATGCTCTGTTTGGGACATTAATAACCATATTTTCTGTCTTTCTTTCATTGATGAAACCAACAAACTCTTTTGTTTTGATTTTCTTGCTCTTTGATGAGTCTTTTGTTTAACATAAATACACAGAGACAGGTAATTTCATCAGAAAAATCAACATTGTTATTTCCTCATAAATCCTTATGTTAGCTTCTTTATCATCTAGCACTTAAACTACATGAGTGATAGTGAGATACAAAGAAACCCTAAACTGCATTGGTTGTCACTAAAAACCACTAAAGGATGTTTTCCACTATCTCTATTCAAAATGTTGTTCTATTTGTTGCAGCAGAATATCTTTCCGTGTACTTTACAGCATACCATAATTTTCCAAAGATCATTTTATGTGTTCCATAAATCTGCTGGAGAAATGCAGACATTTTGTCAAAAAAACTGCTTGTTGATCTATATCTATTTCAATCTAAAATGTCAAAGAAAAATTTACTCTACATACCTAAAGTCAATACCTTAAATACCCCCTCCTCTGTTTTTAGCTGAAGATCTATTTACTTCTTTATGTTCTGTGATGCTGAATATTTTCAAAACACACTGAGACTTGTTACAGTAGATACAGTCATCTATCCTTCAAAATATACTATAAAGGTGTTTTTTTTTCATCTCACATTTGGTTTAAAAGCATATGGAAGTCTGGAGGATTTTTTCTGTCACTTACTTTAAGCTTTTCTGTGTTTAAGTGTATCAAATCTTGATATGAAAAAATCAACTTGATCAACTCAGAAGATCTGATATGAGTAATGTTGCTACACATTTTAGTTTAATTTTTATTTTATTAAAGGAAACTATAAATCAGCTGTTCAAAAATGTCATGCATTATATGTAAAAAGTATCTTTTATCTTGGGTTACATGGCAGCATCATCAAAGTATAAATACAGGATTCATTATGCTGTATCCTGCAGACTACATTGAGCTTCATTATATATCTGACACCAGTTTCAGAGAGGAGAGAGAAACGTAAGAAGGAAGCAAAGTGTGCAGCAGCCCATGGCTGCTGTCACTGCTCAGATTTCTTTCTCTGGTCCATCAGGAAATCAAGGAAATATTTGTGAGAAAGGACCATACAGAGAGTCCCAAATTCTGCAGAGCCCTTTGAACACTGTTTTCTTATTTTGCTCTCAAAAGCTATACTGCTTCTTGCCAGGACTTCCATTAGTCAGTTAAGGCCAAAGAGAACAGGATTATATGTATATGTCAAGCTGAGTTACAAGATCTGACAGGAGTCAAGTAGACATCCAGGAGTCAGAGGAAAGTGGACACAACATGGAGGTTTTTATGTGTGCAATATAAGGTATCTGAAAAAGATAGTCAAGGTTTATAGTAATTGAAATAGTCTTCTGAGATGCTCTTCTAAGTTCATAATGAACATACTACATTTTTTTGAAATCTAATACTGGTGTGGAGGAAAGTCATATCTTGACAGGAAGACAGTAGAAATGAAACTTATTTTCTCAGTTCAGACACTGCATGGATGTGTATGACATAAACCCCCCTACTCTCCAAAATATATTACCAAAAAATACTTTTAACCTTTACTGAAAAGGACAGAAATGAAGCTGAAATTAATCTAGTTTAAGTTAAAACTGAAGTGCCTCTTGAGCTGAATCTCCTTTTGCAAATAACAGACAATCAGATCCCTCTGGTGGGCTATGTAAAATTTTTTCTCACTTTGCCCTTCTGATTGTCTCCTCATCCTGCTGGGGTTTAGCTGCCAATCCTGGTTAACCCTCAGCAGTCCTTTTTTGACTTGTGGTGGAAAACCTCATCCAGTTTCAGATTTCAAGAACTAGAAAAGTCATTATTTGAAAAGCCAGTAGCCCTATGATTGTATTAATGGACTGAAGGACCAGAAGCAGAACTGTAGTGGGAAGATGTTTTGCCTACAAAAATGCTAAATCCAGCAATTTACTGGCTAATTTTCCTTTTTCTCCCACATATGACCTATTTTAAACCTGAGCTGATTTTGTTTGCAAAATCACTCTGTGGATTTCATCTGATCAAATACAGTCATTTGCAACGTAGATTTTAACTTTCTTCTCAAACTCTCTCCACCCCATCCATTATAGTCAATGTATAACAGAACCATGTTTAGGCTGACCAAATGTTCACCTACCTCAGGGAAGAGTAAGTATATACACAGTACTTTTCCTGATTGCTTTTCTGGTCTCTGGCTATTTCAACTCAAAGAGTTTTCATCCTGTGCACGTAATTTCGAGATTTTAGCAATTTGAAAATTATTTATTTTGCATCTACTTGTATAGTCTTATTTTAACATCTGATGCCTTTTCCTGATGTTAAAATCAAGAGTCGGACACGGTTAGAAGGGGAAAAAGGGATTTTACCTTGGTGTTTATTTTAAGGATCCTTAGGTGCACATGTCCAGGTCAAGTGCTCTGAAGTGCACCCGCAAACGCACCTCAATGCACCCACAAATACCCACATCAAAAGCACACACCCCAGCAAGATCTGGTATCACATTCTAAGTCTTTCTAATTACCATATCTATCAAAATTCCCCAATGAAAGGCTTGAGTGAGCCCCCCTTCCCAAGGAACCTTCCTTTGGATGGTTCTATCTCAGTTTACAGAACGTGTTTTGGAGAGGACCTTGGGGTCTGGAGCACATTGACTTCTACTTACAAAACTTCTAAAATATTTAGTCTCCTAGTTTAACAAAAAAGTCCAAGAATGTAGGCAAAAGCATCAGGAACAGAAGCTGCAAAAGGCATGAAAGGGGTATAAAATGAAAAGCAAAAAAATCTTCATGGCATCAAATCCATACACTTTTTAAGTAGCCACACAGTCCTTTGGCATGGTGTTCCACAGATCTTTTTTTTTCATTCTGTTTCCTTTTGTTCCTTTTAAGTGCTGTTGATTTAATGAAGCTGCAGTCATCTTTGTTTAATGTCTTCTTTTAAAAGTGTTTTAAAATTTTTTTTTTTAGAAACACTAAACAGCTGATCTCATTTCACCTTTTTGCAGGCCATTCATGATTATTGTAGCCCTTGAGCATTTCACATTCTTTCTCCCTGTTGTCAGTTTCCTAGACTGAAGACTACTAATCTAAAAAATTATTCTCGTTCTCAAATATACATCTACAGCAGATAAGACAACTTACACTTCAAAAGTGCTAATTTCTCTGATTTCTGAGGGAGCCTAGGATGACTAAACCAAAAACCAGATATTTGTGCTGAGTACTTTTAAATTTAGATGAAATCAGTCTCATCCTCTGTTTCTGGGAGTTATCTCATGGTAAATGAGACATAAATGTGTGGAAATTAGTGAAGAGTTTCCAGCATGCAAGAAATGGATAGAGCTGGTCAAAAAAAAAAAAAAAAGATTACTATTAAGCAATAAAATTGACTCATGCATTGTGTACAGAGATATGGAAATGAAAATCCAGGCTCAGAAGCTCTATCAGTTATAGCTACATCTTCTTCCTCTATGCTTTTTAATGCAGAGTTATTAATAAGATTTTAAGCTAAAAATTCAGAATACAAGTGCTAGAATATGAATATATTTATTAAGTATTGTTCATGCTAGACAAATTTTTTAGAAGTATGCTGCTATAAATGTGTTCACTTTTACTATTCCAATTCTAGCCCCATCCCACCCAAAGGAGTGAGTTAATGGATGCACAGGGCTTAGTTGCTGGCTGGGATTAAACCATGACAATAAGTTAAAAAAAAAAGAATGCTGCAACTCTCAATTAATGAATCCTTTTATTTAATTTGGGAAGACATAAAATTCAAGCAAGCTGAATTTTCTTCTATTTGTTTTTTTTTAAAGAATCAGTTTCCTAATGACTTAAAGCTTTCCTTCTCTTCTCTACTCATTAGCTCGAGCTGCATGTGATGCACACAACTACCTGAAATCCCAGATGTCAGGTTGTGAAATATCTCCTATCAGTGCTGGTGTCTGGCCACTTGGCTGAGCCCTACATTGTGAGCAGCCGGTCATGTTAGCAACTCTCAAAACTGCCTCTGGGTCAGTCATGTGCTTTTGGCTTTTATTAAATCTGTGAGGGGATTTGAGCTCTCCTGGTGCTATGTTCCATTTAGATTCATAGATGTTAAGGACAGAAGGGACTATTGTGATCAGCTAGTCTGACCCCTTGCTTAACACAAGTCACAGGATGCTCCTGATTTAATTCCTGTTTGAAGTGTACATATTTTAAAGGGACAAAGCATTCAGTCTTGTTTAATATTTCCAGAAGAATATGCCATGACCTCAGGCAGGTTATTTTGAAGCATTATTTATCTCCAGTGTTAAAAGTGTACACCTTATTTCTGGCATGAATTACCATGGTTTCAACATTCAGCCCTGGGCTTTTGTTGTGCTCTGTTGGATCGAAGATATCCATATTTTGTCCTCCTGTTATCAGGTCATGCCATAACTTTTCCTTTGTTATACTATGAAGAGAGCTCTGAAACTGTTTTGTGTTAAATTGGCATGATTGTTTGTAGATATTATGGGTAGGTGCCACCAAAATCCATAATGAAAATCAATGAATATGATTCTAAAATGGTTGCCAGAAGAAGGGCTCTCAAGTATTTATTCAGAGTGGTTATTTTTTACGTGCAAAGTAAAAGAATGCTTTATTGAAATACAACACCCAGCACACTGAACCAAAATTCAGGTGTTGAAGAGAAAGAGACAGGCAGTCTAGAGCAGAACATGGCACCAGGACAGGGGACAAACAGTGCCGTTTCAAAACTGAGTTCAGGCTGGATGCAGAAGATTGTTCCCACGAGGACAATCAGACAGAGGCACAGGCTGCCCACATTGTACAGTGTCTGAACTTGAGGGTTTTTAAGCCCCAATTGGACCAACCTGACCCAATACCTGATCCTGTTGTGAGAAGAAGGTTCGACCAGGGACCGCCTGGGGGTCCCTTCCAGTTTAAACGACTTTATGATTTTGCAATGTCATAAGATGCTTCAAGACACAGTGGAAGAGAAGATTTTTCATCTTTTTATATGCTTTTAAAAGCACAAAAATAGTATAAATGCCATAAAAAATGTTTTTTAGAATTATACTTGTATTAAATGTTTAATTTTTTTTTGGTAGAATTGATAATTCAGTTTACGAATAAAGAACACAATGTTTTCTTAATTTTCTGATTATAAAGCAAAAAAAAGTTTATTTTTAATAGATGTACAAAGTTAGCAAAAGGATGCGTGCTGTTTTGTTTTGCACAGTGCAATGTCTGAATATTGTTATTGATATAGTTAATGCAATAATTTGGATAATGGGAAGAAATTGTTTCCTAAGAGAATACAGGGACTAGTTGACTATAACAGAATAGAATAGTTCTGTTTGGAAAGAACTTACAGTGGTCATCTAGTCCATTTGTCTGATCACTTCAGGTCTACCAAGAGTTAATTCATGTTATTACTAAAGGCATTGTCCAAATGTGTCTTAAACACTGACAGGTTTGGGGTGTTGAACACCTCTCTAGAAAGACTGTTCCAGTGTTTGACCACCATCTTGGTAAAGAAATGTTCCATAACATTAAGTTCTGAAGCTTGCCTGATGCACTTTTGAACAATTCCCATAGGTTCTGTCACTGAACACCAGGGTTACACCTTATATTATATACAACTATGAAGAAATGAAACACTCCATGCAAAGAAAAATCCCAGAATGAAGCTTGATTGTCAAAAATACAGTGTTGAAATTTTATTAACTTTGCATTCATTCAAATGAGGGTGCCATTGCACATTTAAAAATATCTGGATTTCTGTAGCTTGAGGTATAAAACATCTGCTGAGGTGTGCATTACAGCTTTCTTCCACTTGTCCTGATAACAATAAACCAGGAGCGATTTCACTTTACTAAATATAGTGGTAAAATGAAATGTCTTCTTCTCTTGATATTTTGCTGGATGGTTGGCCAAGGAAAAAAAATCAGATCAGAGGCTACCCATCAGTTGAACATCTGCTATATCAGTCAAATTCCCTAGAATGTCCTGTGTGGGTCACAATATTTTTCAGAACAGACAATAATGGCTTCATGTGTAACTACATTAAATTATGTTCAGACAAACAAATAGTCCAGATCTTTCTACAATGATGATCCTCCTTTTCTTTCTACCCCTCCCCTAAATTTGTTCATCCATAAATTTGATCAGTAGTGTTCTTTTATTTTCTGGATTGGAATTTGATTGGAACTGAGTCTTAACACCCTCTGTGAGCAACCACTGAATTAGGATTCTTTGGAGAACTAACTGCAGCTGTTGGCCATACACCAGTGTCCATACCAAGACTGGTACCTATGTGTGTAAATTCTGATCTGGAAAACATTGCAATTTATATTTCTATGTCTTCTACCACATTTCTCATTTAAGTTGACTAGCCATAGATAGCTGGTTTAACTCCAAAAAAGGATGAAAAGTGGTACCAGGATAGCACAATGAGATGGAGAGAAATAAGTATTCAATTATTTACTAAAAGTAATTTAATTTCTCTCAGAATAATATCAAAGTACATTTCAATGATTTTTCAAAGGAAAATAAAGACTTTTCCTTATAGTAGGGAAAAGGACAAGTAAATACTACAAACCACTGTATTTTCAATGTGGGAAAACTGAGTTTTAATGATATAAAATATTTCAAATGTTTGAACTAAATTCTGAGAAGATCTGGTGTTTGGACTTAAAATCTCAAGGACATTATTGTGAAAACTTTAAAATCACCACAGTAGACTGACTGTTCATAAGCTTAATTTATACAAAAACAGCAGCCTTGATCTGACAGATTTGAAAGTCTTAAAAAACAGTCTATTTAGGGATACCCTGCTCCTTTATCACATCTTATCCAAGCAGTCTTTAAATTTCCTAAAATATTTTCTATTTGATAGCTTATTTGATACTGGTGATATAGGAAGTTGGAAAGTATGTGGTATGAAGGATATTGAAGGAATCTATGTGCACAAAATATAATAAGGTTGTATGGTGTATTTTCCTTCTAAGATAAGTATGTGTCTTTAGCCTTTAGAAGAAAATTAAAGCACTTTTTTTTCTGCCTTTGACTAATAAACCAAGAGAAAACATACCATTTACCATAATGGTAATTGAATCCAGTAATGCATCTGAACTGAATGATTTGGAAATTGAAAGACTATTCCTTCCAAAGATATCCTGAAGTCAGTTTAGGAGACTGCATTTTTCATTTCAGTTACATTTATAATAATACTGCTAGTGCACCAACACAAATTGCTTGTGGCTTCCAACAGTCTTGCAAACTGGGATATTTTCTGAATAGGGGAGCAAAGATATAAAGGCAATTTTATCATCTGTGTGTGAATAATTTTTAAAACTCTATAAACTAGACTGATAAAATTTCATGCACATTATTTGAGAATGATGTGAATGATTTTTAATCCTTAGAATTAATCTTCAATAACAATAATGACAAAAGACATTTTCAGAAGTAAACAGTCACACTATAGATTTCAAATTCTAAAGTATGTCTGTTATTCAGATCACTTAATTTCAAAATTCTGTGGTAAAGGTTCATTTTGTATAAGTTCAAGATCTTGTACATACATACTGGGGGTGGAGGGTGTGTGTGGAGGAGGTGTGGATAGAAAGAGAAAGACCTTAGAAATTTAATTGGAAAAAAAGATACTCTCTACATCTGACCTATTCCTTGCCCAAATACTTATAATTCAAGACATATCAAAACTCCAGTGCCTGAAAGCTGGATGTAGAATTCCCTGCCTGCAGTGTTTAGCCAAGCTAGAGGCACTTCTTTAACCTGCAATATAACAATTGCTATCTTAATTTTTGAAAAAACAGAATTGATGTGCTGTAATAGACCCCCCAATTTTCCTTTCTTGGGCCCTGCTTCTTATCCCACCATGTCCACCATAGTAGCAGCACAAGGAGGATTGTAAACCCAAACAAGAGAAGTCAGATCTGCCCCTACAGGTGTAACCAGGTGGCATTGGCAGCCTCTTCTCCATTTTCTTTTGTGTTCTTGACAAACTGATTGGCCTTGATCTACTCATCACCCTGACATGACAGAAGAGATCATGAATTGTGGGACTACTCTAATTCTGAACCTTTGTTTTTCACAGGATAAATAGGCCAAAATTCATGAGTATGTCAATACAAGGATGTTTTCCAGAATTCAAATAAATGCATTCTTTTGAACATTTTCCAATTAAAACAATAGTTTTGAAATTCAGAAATAATAATATCCCAATGATATCACTGACACTGGCAATCTAATGTCAGCATATAATATCAGGTCTTCTTGCTAGTCTCTTTTTGTTACAGATATATTTTAAACCTGTGTGGATGCTAAAATAAATTACATGAAGTTACCATTTAATTTGATAACTTGTTAGACTGCAGTTTGATTTCTGTCAGGTTGTGGTGCAAACTGAAAATCAAAGGTTTGTTTATTTTCTCCTGACCATTTCTGTAAAGCTTCTTAAATTTCAAAAGCAGACACTGATTTTAAATAGCTTCATTTTTAGTTACTTACACTGATATGCCTGGGGGGAGGGGGTAATGCTAACCAGTTTATAACATCTTTCTGAGTCTAAACAAATCCCTTCCTTCTCCTACAGGCAGTAAAGACAAATAGGCACCTCTAGGGCCTGGAGATTTTATCTTACCCTAAGACCTAGAATATTCCTGGCAATACCTGCATGTAAGAGCTTGCATAATTTTATCACATATGCAGAGTGTAATTTTTTTAAATTAAGGCAGATGAAATTAAGAAATGCTGAATATCAATAAAATATGTCAGTGGGATCAGGATACGTTCAGTGGTTATGAAAATTATGGCGCACTTTGGTGTCCCTGAATAAGCACATTGATAATTATCCCACTTAACTATCAAAACTCTCTGTGAATTTAGTCCTAACATTGCCTTAAGTTTTAGCTAAAAAAATTTACATGTTTTACTTTTTACCTTTTACAGAAACAATATAATAATACTATATTATTAAGATGTTAGCAAATACATATTATGATTAAGGTATGAAAAATGGAGACTCAGCATCTGAGATCAATATTATCCAAGATGTAGGGCTGTACTGTATCTATCTGTTCTGGCAACAAATCCTTCAATTGATTTTTTAAATACCTTTGGGGCTGTGGGGTGGGCAGGATACAAAATCCTTTCTTTAACTTCGGCTCAAAATTGCTGGGTCTGTGTCTCAAAGATCTTTTGCTGTCCTATAAATCAGTGGAATGAATGCTTCAATGACTGTGTGTAAATAAGCCTCACACTGCTTATTTGCTGTGCAGCTGTCTAAAATAATCCCCTAAAGGAACAACTTGGCCCATTTTGTCTGTTTTGGAGAGCTGTTTGTTTATAATCTTAAAAATGAAGGGGGTTCATAAAATAGAGGTACAGTATTCATCATCAAGAACTAGGACTTTTTCGTAATAGATAACTGTAATGAAACAAAAAAGGATTGACATTGGAACATTTCATCATAGGAAATCTTTAAAAGCAATGTTGTAGGTTTGAGGTACATTTACATCGTTAATGATATAAATCAGAAAATGTCAACTGCTCTAAAGACATGCAGCGAAGATATTATTCATTTAAATTTCTCTATCAAATAGATATTACAAAGAAGTGAAACATTACAGTTCATGGTTTTGCTCAAACATATATAAAACCTCATCCACATTAAAAGAACCTGTATATATTTAATGTCTTCAGAAAGAAAAAACACCTGCAGGTGATCAGGCCCTATGAATATCAAAAAAACCCCTAAAACATCCTTTAAAATAACATTATTAAGGCACAACAGACTGTGGGTCATATGAAAGTGAATCAAATTGTGGCTAATTCTGGAAATCAAGTTGGATGCTATTTCTCATGATAAATAACTGTGAAAGAAGAGACTGGCAAGATACCTTGAAAATTCTTCATGTTTTAGAAGCAATTATGAAACAGAATTTTGCAATATGTGAAGGGCATGATTCCCAAAATAAAGAAAAAGTTGCCATGAGGAGAAATCGTTCCCTTGATGGTGTATTCCTTTTATCTACAAGGTCTCTGTGCTACTCCCAGGAACCATTTTTACTGCTGTAAAAATTTTACTGCTATTCCACTCAGTCAATATTTGTTTAATATTTACAATACAAACACGTGCTGAAAAAAAAAAGTGATGTTCTGATGCAGATTCTGCAAACCCAGATCGTAGTTAATAACTTTACTTAAAATTAGAATGCTGTAATTTTTTAAATTGTTATTATTCCTAGAGACCTATTAGTACCTAACTTTAATTTGTAATTTTCTCTTCAATATTTATAGTTTTGATTACATAATGTTGACTTATTCTTTACTTTAGATTAAAGGGCTAAAGTTGAAGCATTCAGCTCTTTCATAGACTGCCAGTAGAAGTGATTACAGATGTACTAATCACCCTTGCTTATGTAAACAGTTGTGACATTGAATATAATTTAACAAGGGCAAGCTTCAGAGCTGAGATTCTTGTAAATGCATTGCTAAAATCCAAATACTCCTAGACTTTCAAAGAAAGATAATGATTTTCCCCAAAATTTCCCCATCATATTTATTAACTTTTTATACGTAAGAAAAATGACAAAATATGGTCTTTCATATTCATACTCATTCTTTCCCTGATACCCAACAAAACACAATGTCAAACTTACACCAAAACAGGACTCCTCTGTACAACTGACACTTCTTTTTGGCCATATTTATACACTATCTATTTTTTTGAAAAAGACACGAGATATGTAGATGAATTGCAGTGAGTTTAGTAGAAAAAATGGCAATAGTCTAAGACAGCATGACCATTGGGAAAAGACTGAAATATCTGAGTTTGCTTATTTGGAGAGGATGTAAGGGTTTCTCCTAATATATATAAAGAATTTAAAAGCAAGACAGTGATCAGTTTTTCACTGTGTCTTTGAGGAATGGCACAACTAGAAGACATCCTAACCTGTGACAAAAGAGATCTGGGCTTATTATTAGGGAAGATGTTCTCACTAGAGGGGCACACTACAATAGAGGGTGCCAAGGTACAATGGAACCTCTTAAGTAGGTCATTTTAAAGAAATGTAAAGAGAAAAGTATTTCTAGATGGCCTATTTAAAGCCCAGTCAAGGGCTGGACATTGTCAGAAGAGGACAGGTTTTTCAAGTACTCTTTGCCAGCCTGCATTTTTATTTCCCACATTACAGGCCAGTTGGGCTGATAAAAATTCAGAGGAAGCCAGGAGTCCTTGTCGCACAGAGGTGAATAGATACTGGCCACCTTTTTGAAGGCATGGTGTTTCTGCATAAGACACCAGTTTCATGCCTTATTCTGAGTCAGCAGCTCAGACAGGAGGCAGAAAGCAGAAAGTATCACCTCTGTTGCATTTTTTGCTTGCTGATTCTGGGAGCTTTCCCTGATCCCAGGTGCATACTGTGTGAAGTCTTCTCTAGTGGCTTTGTTGTGAAGCCAGGATAGGATGAAATGACACTTGGAGTGAAAGATCTCATCAGATCTCTTGTCTTCCTCCACTCCTATAATTCAGTGAATATACTGAACAGCAAAAGGAACAAGTGCTCTGCAGATGTACAGACTGTTCAGAGGTATTAATGCTTCTTCTCTTAGTTTTCTCCAGCCATGGCCCTCCTAGGCCTAATCCAAGTTTGGAATCTTACTTTTAAAGCTGTCAGTTTATGAGATTGAATGCTTAAGTTCATCCCACCCCTGTTTCATAGCTATGTTCTGGAGAACGCACCATCACCGTTTCAGAGACACAGCTGTGTCATGAGGCAAAAAAATCTCTAGGAGCACTAGCTCTAGCACACAATAATAATAACTTCTGATTTTCCATGGTAAAATTATGTGCAAATCTTCTTTTCTACACAAGAATTAATAATCCATTGTCATCTCTGAAAGAGTGGAAGCAGGAAATATAGACATAATATGGAATATAAACTCAGCAGATTTACTCTAAAGAGTTCTTAGGTGCTTAATGCTGAGTAAAGCAGACAGATCGAAAGAAACTTTCTTTTTGGAGGTCCTGGACTAAGACATCTCTCAAAGAGATCAACTCATCTGGGTAAAGACTCCATCTTACAATCTGAAAGTCTCACCAAACCCATTTATTATTTTCCAGGATTTTCACTTGGATTCAGTATTCACTGAATCAAATATTTTGAAGTCATTAAAAGAATTTTAACAAAATAGCATTTTGCACTGCAGTGGCATTTTGATAAAAAATTCACATCATGTTGCAACAACACAAGCAAAATGCTCTTGTCTCTGAAATTCTTAAAGGTGCTAACTGTACCTATATAGATACATTGGCACCAGCATTGCTTCTGAAAGTAGGATGCACGAATTTTTACGACTTCTAAAATTTTACTCTTTAGATACCAGATTGTATCCTGTTGTGTTTTAAAGGATCCATTAAACCACTGCTGTAACAACCCTTGAAATATTTTCTACTGTTTTAATGTTGTGCTCAATTTTGTGTAGATGAAGTCTATGCTGTCTTTACTACAAATTATGTCACTTTAGTCCATCACATAATAGTATTTGTTCTATTACACTCTTTTAATGCTGTCATACTTTAGGATTTATTTTCTCTTTACTTCTGACCTTTATTCATTGTTTAAAGGCATGAAGCTCTTCTCACCATGTTTCAGCTGCTTAGTTCTCTTAATGTAGAATACAAATTCACAAAAATCATTTGCCAAATTACCATGGATAAATTCCAGTTGAGAAGAACTCTGATTCTTGTGCAGCTTGAAAGTTCTCAGTAGGGCTAAAAATGATTTTCAAAGAGGGAGGTTTTTTCTCTTTTATGCTACTTTTATGAACAAGGCACAATAGTAATTCCTCAGCAAGATAGCATGCAATTTAACAGAACTAGAACTACACAGCAGGGAACCAAAAGACAATCTTGGAAAGAGATTTCTTTTCTGGTCACTCTTCTTCTGTCTTAATACGTTGCATTAGATAATCTCTCCTGAAACAATTTTTCTCAATGAGAGAACAACTAGATTGAAACATGACTATTTCTGTAGTTAACCTTTTCTATCAGTATTACTCTGATTTAATGGCACAGAAACTTCCACAATAGAAGGACAGTTGCTGGTGGACTCTTCTCACTGTGGGAAGGCCAAAAGAGAGAACAGTATGACTCAGCTGTTCAATGAAAGCAACTCAGGGATCTGGTCCTTTCTAAGGTCACTGATGACACGCACTTATGCAGACATAAAGGTTTCATGTAACAATGGTAGTCTGAAATCACCTCTTAGGCTCATCTTCAGTGCAGCCAAAGACATTAATTATAAGACCTGTCGCACAAACTTTTGGAGTCATTTACCCATTCCCATACTTTTCTTGGCAACCTCATCTTTTCTTACGGTTACTTGACTACATTTCAACTGGCTTTAAAGAAGTGATTCCCCACAGTTGTTTGGGAGGAGCAAACAGTTACCTTATCCCTTATCAGTCTTAACATTAGAATGGTCAAGATGGAAGATCTGCTTCGGAATCAACACCTTCCTTCTCAAATTGCCCCAAGATATTAGTGTACTACAATTGTTATTCATTTACATTTCGCTTACATTTTGAACTGTCATCCATGTATTGGAACCCTGTTTGGACAGGGCCTGTGCAAAATGTAGAACAAAAAAGCAGTACTAGCCCCAGAAGTTACCAACCAGCATTGAGTCCTGTGGGACAAGATTTGTGTTCCACTGCCCAAGTCTCAGAGAGCATTGCCATCAGATCTCAGGCTCCCAAGGAATCTAGACCCAGGAACCACTCCATTTCCCTTCCTTACCTCCAGTTCCCCAGAAAGTCATATAGATCCAAGGGCTAGGATACCCCTTCAGCACATTCGCTCTGAGTTCAGATGTGTTCAGTCTTTTGACCTGTCAGGGCACTGGTGGGAGAGTCCTGTGGCTGGGCCTATCTCTTGGTCTGGATACAACCACTTACAACCCCTACATTAGAACGTATCACCAGAGATATTCAAAACTCAGCTGGAATTTCAGCCTCGCTTTCTGACTCCTTGATCCATCCCAAATCATGGTATAAGTATCCCAGTTTGGGGAATTAAGTAACTTTCTGATGTATTAAAGAAAAAAAAATATGTACAAGAAGGAGAATGTGCACTCTATAAGGTGTAGCTAGCCATGGGTACCATCACTGCTACAGGCAAAGCTGTAACATCAAATCCTTTCCTGTCACTTTTGGCTTTCCAGGCATGCATTAACTTGAGTCCTGTGTCAGATAATGAAGATTTTTTTGATACGGAAAATATTAAGCGTGTTGCCAGGGCCACAGAAAGATAGTTTTATGATGCAACTTCCACGTAGCACATATTCCTTTCCTCCTTCCTGTTTTCCAGCCTCAGTTCATATCACTAAGAGATCAGAAAAAAGATGGGAGCAAGTGGGCATTTGGGGCTTTGAGGCTTTGCTCCCACCACTACAAAGCAACAGAGGAGAGCTTATAGGATGATGGTGAGGGAAATGGTGCAACTCAGGAGTGGGCTGAGCCCTTCCCTCCAGCACACCTTGCAGGGAGTTGCTGCTTCAAATAGGAGGTGCCCTCACTACTTCAGGCAAAGTTTATTCTACTGACATGCAAATTTCTGTAGGATTACTTCGCCTAAGCAGTAACAAATATTTTTGATTTGCTGGGTATACAGAATAATTAGTCAGCTGTAAGAAACAGCTGGTTGACAATGTTCCAATATTAATTTTTTCCATGATTTTGATTTAATTTCAAGGGCAGACTATGGAGACCAAAGTTGTAGAAAGAGGATTTTTGCTATTGCTGTTGTTGGCTCATTTGTTTGTTTCACTTCTTTTGCAAACCTTTATTCGATGCCTATTCATAAATTATGTTTCTGTATTACAGTATCTCATTATCCTTTATTAGCAGAACACTACTAAATTGAAGTTGGAATTATATATCATGCCCTGCATATGGAACAGAGCAGCATATGGAGACTATGCCTACTGCAGTTTTCAAGCAAAAAAAAAAGCAGGAAATTATACAGGAAATTATACATATTTCAAAGACTCTCTGCCAAGTGCTTCTGTGCTGTATCCTGTAAGTCAGAGTCATGTTCATCTTTACTGTGTCATTTAAAATTCACATAGTAGAAATACAGTCAGATCATAATCCATACAGTAAGGAAGGAAAACAAATTATTTTCCTGAGCTTACTTAAAATAGAACAAGCCCCAATAGAGCTGATTATTACATCCTCAGCATCACACCAATCAAAGTGGTTTCAGAGGGTATGTTCCAACTAGTAGGGACAGATTATTTGTTTAACATCAAAGCATTCTGAGTAATTCAGTCTGACTGATAAAATATAAAGGTGGGAGTAATGCATCCTCCATACTATCATGAATCTGATTGGGAATCTCTCCTTTAAAATGAGTGTTGTCTCAGTAAAAACATATGCAATTCTCAAAAAGAAAACATTTAAAAGAGTTTACATGTTAATGATCATGATTAAAGCATGAAGTGAACCATATCCCAAGGATTCTGGAAAGGAGCAAGGTTCTTTTATTTGCAAAAAAACATTTTTGTCAAACAACAAAATTCAAATTTAATGAAAATATTTTAGTTGTACAGACATTTCAATTAAGAAAATATTCTTTCTTAATACAATTTTGTTAGTAATTTAACACCTTAGAATTTTATTTCATTGTGTATAACAAAACATATGATGACATAATACAACTTACTGTGAAAAATAATTTTCTGTGTGTCTCCTTTTTTTGCACAAAGAGAAAGTTTTTTTTACTAACTCTCAGAGAGAAAATATTCACCTATAAGTCAAATAGCACTATGATAAACAAGGTAACATAAATACTGGTTTCACTATGTCCCATTTCATCTAAATTCAGTGGCAGAGAGAGAAGGGTAAAATAAATAGAGAAAAAAACTTCTCTGTAGATTAAAATTAGAACCATCTTAATCCATAGTGACAAGATTTGGTTAATGAATAATGTCAGATCAAATTTTACTGTGCAATGGACTGTCCATCTATTTTTGGATAGATGGACTGCATGATTTTGCAGCACTATCATCTTTTTTCTGAGATGAGTATTTGGTGGCCTTTAGAATAATTGGTAGGGGTAGAAGAATATATATACAAGCAAAAGGAGTAGAAGATGACAACTGGAGGTCTCCTCTGATACTGTGTTGAAAAGAAACCCCAGAAAAGTGGGCACTGCCTCCCTGTACTGACGAATTCTGTAAGATTATCTATTTTGGGACTCATCCTTCCCCTTTTTCCGTGACTGTCATAGAGATGTTTCTTCTTGCAGAACCTCCTAAGGGCACCTCAGGGAGAAAGGGTCATCCTACTGACTACAATTCCTCTCCAGATGATTAGGCCGGGATTGGCATGCACCATTCCCAGAGGGCTAGTCCAAATGGTACATTCTTTTTTTTTTCTCTCAAAACCACACTCCCAGCTCAGGAGCCTTCCATGTATGAACGTCTTGTTTAGTGTAACTACTAGCCAAGTACATTTATTTAAAAAGTTAAGTGCTCTATAAGCATACCAGGATGGGATTATTTCTTTTTATATCTGTATGGGGTGAAGAAAAACATTCCTTCCTGATTTACTCCAGATGATTCTGCAATGATCTCTTTTGAAAAAGGGTGGAGAGCGTGTGCCACTTTGATGAGTTATCAGATTATTAATCTTTTTATCCTTAGGGAGGAAAGTCACCCAGGTCTGCAGAAGAAAACTGTGGTTGAATAATGATGCACTAGGACTGGAACTGCACTAGGACTATACTGTGGAGTCACTCAGAATTTATTAGAACATGTCATGTAAACACTATCACATGATAATATGAGGATTTTATATGCAAGAAGTCTAAAATACATGTTGCCTTCTCTCACTTTTTCTGAAGCTCTCATGCAATGAGGATGGTCTCTACTCCACTGCTTTCCCTCATAGAAATTAATTAATTAATCAGAATTTTCCTCCATTTCAGGTTTGGACTGTTTTCTTATGACAGTGGGACAAGTTATTTCTTCTCATAACAGTCATTTTATATTTAGGATTCTGGAAACTAGGGATCACAGAATTGCCACTGGTCATTTTTTCCTCAGCTAATAACTTTTTTTTTTTTTTTTTTAACTAGTAAAGGGCCACAAGTTTCACAATGATGAAAGAATTAACAACTTTTTGGAAAGTGTCAACTCTGCCTTCAGGAAAACACACTGCCTCTGATAGTTTCATCCATTATGATAACAGAAGCAGACAAGTGTGTCTCCTTTTCTCTCAACAGTCAAAGGTATCTTGGAAGAAAAGAAGGAGACAAAGCCAACATCAGTTTTTCAGTATAAAAGAAGGAACCAGAAAATGCTCAGCAATTTAGCTTATTGCACTCTCTGCTCTCGTGAACAGTGTTTGAGGGAGTTATCTGATGTCCTCTTCTCTCTTCATGAAATCCACCAGCACCAGACTTCATATGGGAGAGAGCCTGGAAATACCACTCTCACAAGTACAGAAAAAGGGTCTTGCTTAAAAAGCCTCTCATGGCACTTGAACAGTTAAGATTAATACTTAGAGTGTGGTGATGGGATCCTCTGAGACTTGGATTGTGATTTTAGGTAGGGGCATAATTGCTGGTCACTAAAATGCGGCTAAGAAGTCATTGGCATTTGGAGGCAGAAGGAGAAGATGGAAGCTATGGACCTTGAGGCACCTATGTACTCCATCAAGAGACAGTATGTCCTTTTTCATTGGCACTGGACAGTGACAGCTGAACACTGCATACATACCAAGTACAGGATGGAGATGAAAAAGGAAAGTCAAGGAAATAAAAAAAAAAAAATCAAGAGAATGAAATTATAACACAACCATTTAATGAAAAAAGTCTTGATTTTCATCTTCTTTATATATGTTCTTCTTTTCTGAAGAGAAAAACTGAAAAGTTTCTATATTGATTTTGAGAATGATAAGACTGAGCAATCATATTCTAGACAAATATAAAAGTTCATCTGCAGTGTCCATGGCAAGATGATCACTAAACAAATGAGGTACTTTTAGAGCTAGATGAGGAAGATGCATTGTGAGAGATTCATCAACCTTTGCCTTTTTATAAGCACAACTCTTATGATGCATGGCTTGCATCTTCATGTGCCATTTGAACCTTTGGCCTTCAAATGTCTCTGTTTGTGCATTAGCCAGAAACAAAGAGAAAAATTACTGTATTATGGGAGAAGTTACAAAACAGCATCTGCTTGTCAGAGGAGCAAAAGACAGTAATTTCAAGGTCAACATTTCCCTTGATTTTATTCCATATAATTTTTTATTAATGAGTTCTGGGTAAGCAATTGCTGCGCTTTTGGTTTTGGATTTAAATTTCGGGTGAGGGCTGAGGTTAGCTTCCAGTTTGTTCTGGTGTCCTGGTGTGACATTATGAAGCTTAAACCATCTGCTCAATGCTCAAGGACACAGTGCCTTTCAGATGGACCCAGGGCTGGGGCCATGGGACCGAGTTTGGGGCAGTTTAACAGCTCAACCCAACAGCTCAGGGCTCTGGGGCTCGGCGGGGCTGGGGAGGGAGTGCGCCGGGAGCGCTGTGCTGCTTTTTGGTGTCCTTTATGTTCCAGCTAGCTGGGAAAAGTCTCTGTTGGGTTTTTTTCTTGTTCTTTTTTCCCTTTCCTTCCCCTTACCTCACTGCCTCCCTTCCCTCCCCTCTGGTCTGGGGAGCCTGCAGGGGTGGCCCAGCAGGGTGGCCCCAGATGGTCCGTGCCCACATGTCTGTTCTCTCTCTGGGAATTTGTTGTATTTTGAGGGTTGTTTTTCCCTGTTCTATCCTGTTTTGTTTGTGTGTTAATAAAGAGTTGGTTTCTTTTTCCCACTTTCGCTCCTTGTGACTCATTTGTCTCACTGACAGAGGAAAAGGGAAGGAACACTCATTCTGGAGTGTTTCCTCCTGAAGTTTTGTCTCAAAAACCGAGACATTTGCTCCTTAATTAATGGCATCAGATATATCTAGATTTAATTGGAATATCTATCTATTCCCACTGTATTCGTTATGACTGAAGAAGCTACAGGAAGTGGTTTGCCAAGACACCTGACATCTTCCAGCAACCACTCAATATGGAAAGGATATCATCTAAGAAAATTTTCTTGTGTTGATTTGGCTATATGTAGACAGCATTTGGCTATATGTAGCTCAGCAAAGAGAAACCAATACATTTTACCACACTGCTTCCTTACTATGAAGCTTAGTATTTTGAAAATAATGCAAAGTCAAGGTTAGGGAGGATAAGCAGTTTAGAGAGAGGCTAGGGAAGAAAATCACAGAGTTGAAATACACCAAGATCATCCAGTTCAGCCACTGAAGTAGCACCACCATAAATCACCACTAAACCATATCCCCAGGTTCCATATCCAGATGCCTCTTGAACACTTCCAGGGACAGTGACTTCACCATCTCCCTGGGTGACTTTTTTCAAGGCCTAACCTCTCTTTCAGTGAAAAAGAAATCTTAATATCTAATTTAAACCTCCTCTGGTGCCAAGTGAGGCCATGTCTTCTCACCCTTTCACTTGAGACATAGCAGAAAAAACCAACCTCCTCCTCACTTTAACCTCCTTTCAGGTAGTATAGTGAGCAACGAGATCTAACCTGAGTCTTCTCAGTCTGCTCCACACTAAAAAACCCAGTTCCCTCAGACACTTCTCATAAGACATGTTTTCTAGGCCCTTCGTTGGTTTTGTTGCCCTTCTCTGAACACACTTCAGCACCTCCGTGTCCTTTGTAAGGTGAGGGGCACAGAACTAGACACACTACTTGAGGTGCGGCCTCATCAGGGCCAAATACAGCGAGGGAATCACTTTCCTAGTCCTGCTGGTCACATTATTCTTTATCCAGGCCAAGATGTTATTGATCTTCTTGGCCACCTGGGTGCACACTAGCTTGTGTTCAAACAGTTGTCAACCAGCAACCCCAGGTCCCTTTGTGCTGAACAACTCTTAAGCCACTCTTCTCCAAGCCTGTAGCACTGCATGGGGTTGCTGTGACCCAAGTGCAGGACCCAGCACTTAACTTTGTTGATCCTCACACTGTTATCCTCAAACCGTCGATCCAGCCTGTACAGATCCTTCTGCAGACACTTTCCTGCCCTCCAGCAGATCAACACTCCCACCCAACTTGATGATGTTTGCAATATGACTGAGGGGGCACTCAATGCCTTCATCCAAAATATCAAAATAGATATTGAACAGGATTGGGCCCTGTTGTTGTTGGATCAGACACGACCACTGGCAGGACTGAGTTTCCATATTTGATTTCTTTGTATTATAATTGAGTTTTCATTTGGAAATGTAGAAGAGTCCCTATATCATCTTTTCTTCGTGGTCTCTCTGTAATACACTGTCATCACTGCTGTACAAGAGGACACAGGTACAAGAGACACTTTTCTTTACATAATTGCAGCAGTGGCAGCCTCTATGCCATAAAACTCTTTCTGCCAATGAGGAATCAGCCAAGTCAGTATCTTCATTTGGTTTTCATTTTTTTGAGAAATACAGAAACTCTTCATGCATATGACAATGCATGTGGCTAATCTTGCTTTCTATCTGTATTGTTAATAATTGTTAGAAACATATTTTGAGAATCAGGTATTTTTTTTCAGTAGATAGGCTTTCCAATATCTTTAGGAACATATGGTTTTTTTCAGCGTTCAGAAGGTGAAAACCTGCACTCACTCTAATGGAGGCAATTCTCAGAGTAGTCTCATTTTGTAGGAGGTGGAGGATCTTTAGCTTATAATAGTTGTTATTTTCTATTTCATTTGCTAAATCTTATTTCAGGCTACCAGGTTATCAGATTTTATCCATCATTTTAATATTCTATTTCTTGTTCTTATTTGCTTCTTCTGAGCTGATGTGATTTAAGAAATCTCAGTATTATTTCATCTCTAGTGTTTCTTCATGTTTTGCATCAATAACAAAATATTTGTGTTGCTCCTTTTGTACCAGTTATCACAAATACAGATGAGTTAACCATTGAACACACTTTGATTCCTGTCTCCTTTATATAGAGTGTGTAATCTCCCAACAATTACTTTTTTTTTTGTTTGCATTTAGTATTTCTTTTTGTCAGCAGATGGCTTACGAAATCTTTTAAGATATATATACTCAAACCATGTCCAAAATCTAGCAGTAATTATTGTTAACATTTTGTCTTTTAAAATATTTGGAATATTTGTATACATGTGAAACAGTTGTATTAGTATTATATAGACTCAAAAGCTGCTAATGCTACCACAAAACCATGTATTTCTAAGCCCCTGCATAGTATTAGCCTGTGACAAGCGACAGGGTCTCAGTCAAATGCCCAGAATCAGCTCAGGAGCTAGCACATTGCCAAGATTGCTCCCCATAGCTAATATAGCTGAATTCACCCTCTTGAGAAGAGCTTGGGCCCTGACTCTTCAGTTTATCACAAATGAACTGCTGGAGAAGAGGACTCAGCAGTAAGGTGGCACACTGGTGAAACAGCAAAAGGGTTTTTTATGGAAGCACTCTTCTCCAAACTTTATTTCTGTATTTCCAACCCTCAGACAGGCAAAGATTTGTTTTAGAGTGACTGTAGGGGATAATGCATCAATCAATGCACTCTGCTGAAATGACTTCTGAGATGTGTTTGTGTTTTCTTTTCTGAATAGACTGATAGAAGTTGGATGAGCCACTTCCTGCAGTCTGAGTGTCCAGCCTGTGAATTGGATTGCAGTGGGACCCACTGCTGAGGGACCTCCTTGGGAGCTTCACACTGATTGTGTAGGGCTGCACCTCCCCCTTCCACCTAGATGAGGAGCACTCTGGAGATGGACTCTAGGTAAGTGACATTGCTGTGAGGAGAATGGTGCAGGTAATGCATTTTTTTTTTCTCATAATTTGGGCAGAAAAGGGAGTTTCAAGGGAGGAATCTCATAAACCTACCATAGGTCAGTTGCTGTAACAGCCTGTCTGCCTCAGTCCCCCACACACATAAGCAGTGCAAACACAAAAGCCTGTTACTGGATAACTGCTAGTCTGATGTCATTCAGCTTCATCCTCTTTCTCATCACAACACAATGCATTCTTTAGTGCTTAAGTCTCACATTACCGCTGTTTCGCAGTTTTCCTGGAAATCATTATTTAAAATTGAATCCCTTACAGTCCATTTTTTAGGAGAAAACAAAGGGCTTTGCAAAGCAACCTCTACAAAGAGAATCTTCTCCTTTTGTCTATTCTTCTATTCTTTTTAACTTCTCTGTCTTTTTAATCTGTAAGAAAAATGACTGGTGTTTTTGGTAATTCTAGCTATTTAAAAAAAATGCAATTGGCCGTGATGTAAGTGTTTAGAAAGACTTTTTAAGAGGGATTAAAAAAATTTCTAATTAAAAATATTTCCCTTTTTAAAATAAATCTTAATTTTCTCAATTGATTTCAAAGAAGACTTCTCTTTTTTTCATCTGAGCAATTTTTTAGTGTAGTCTACATTAACACATATTAATGAAAATTATTCAATAAAAGATTTTGGGATGTTAATCAATTGTATATATATACACAGATACCTAAATTTTTCCATTGTCTCTGTGGCTACCGGCAGAATCTTTAGCTAAGATTGTCCAGTCTTGGTTGAATTTTAATTCCTTGTATTTAATTTTCTAGTGTACCTTTTTTTTTTTTTTTCCCCAGTGGCTGATTTTCTTCTTTTTTCTTTTTTTTTTTTTTCTTGACTCAATCTTTCAGCCAAGTAACTCAGTCATTCCTTAAGATCAAAACTAGGAATGAGATTCTCATATAACTTTTCAATATCTTCTTGATGACTAAGAACAAGCAGGCAAAGATCTCAGGCTTGACTTTGCTCAGTAATAAAGACTGATTTACTGTGGGGAGAATGAATAAGAATGACTGTTCCCCGTTGCTCTAGTTTCCACTCAAACTATTTCACTAGTGCTTATTTTCATTGAAAAAAATGAGAAATGCGCTCTTTTATTTGCTTTTTTTTCCCAAGGAATTAACATTAACTGTAATTATTATATTCAATTCTTCACTTTATTCTGGTTTCTGGAGGGAAAAGGTGAAACTGTAAGCCCTTTTTTCTTTTCAGCTGAATGTAGTTTCCCTTCCTTTCTATAATTATGGAAAGAGGTAAGTTTAGTCTGTGAGATAGCATACCATGGGGACTAAAAAAATAGTTACAATAAGACACTCATTATTCACTTATCTCTGTCAGAATAAGATTTTTAGAAGGGAACAGGGAGTTGTTGCACAGTTAGGAGGATTTGTCCTGGGATAGCTTCATGTGAAGTAATCTTTTAGGAGTTTTGTGGGGGACTACAGAGTGGGTGTTAATGCTTACAGGCCATTTTCAGATTTGTCATATTTTGGGAAGAGAGGGACACAAGAAGGCAGTAAGAGCACCTGAGTCCAGTCCTCCTGTTGCTGTGCAGCACTTGAGCTTCTTAGTCAGCCTAATCCTTGGTCTGACCCCAGTGGCAGACCCTGCACCAGGATCCTCCAGTCATCACAGGAGATCTTGTGATCATCATGACAGACATGGAGTGAAATGCACGTTTCCACGAGCTATTCATATTGAAAAAACACAAAAGTTCATTATTGAACTAAAAACTTGTGGTTAAGTTTCAGAAAAATCCATTTTCTTTGTATAGTGCTATCAGTTCTTGTTATCCCTCTGCTGATCTCCTGTAAACATGATCAGAATCAACTTAGTGTTTATGTAAAGTAGAATGAGAGAAATTAATTTCCATAGGGGAAAAAAACCAAAACAACAAAAAATAAAAACAATCAAGGGCTGCACAAAACACTCTACTGGTGGTTTAACAATTTTTCTGAATCAACTGAACTTACTGATATAGCAGACTTTAATTCAAAACCTTGGTCAGAATCAGGCAGAGCAGGGATTGCTCTGGTCTCCCAAAAAAGTTACCTAACTGCTGCACTGTAGGATTTCAGAAGTACCACCACCATTACTCAATAGTACTGTGAGTGATTCCCAGATTTTATGTAATTCTCAAATCAAAGTATATTGAAAAAATTTTGGTCGAATTGATGACTGTATTTATTTATGGCTTATGGACTTTAGCAAGACTCTGACCCTCAACATCCTCTAGCTGGAACTACAAATGAAAAATGTATAACTTATCTCAGCAGGCTTTGCTACTGTGCAGGAGGGTTGGTTGCAGGTCTACGACAAGTAACTAAATAAGAGATGGCAGTAACTAGAAGTGGCAAAAATAGAGATTTATGGAAGGTCTGGGGACCAGGAAAGAGTAGGAAGTGACAAAAGAGAGCTAGCAGATAATATTATTTTTATTATTTTTATTATTTTTATTTCACTGAAAAAGCTTCCCTAGTTAATTTTAGTTCACAGGTAATCTGGGACAAAACTAGAATTCTTTGTTTGGTCTTGAATTTATTCACTTTCTAAACACTTAACATCCAGCTATAATTAATGATATTGGAGACTGGATTTTATCTGTTTGTTTTTCTGAGGCTGATATGGTTTCCAAACCAAAATGACATGCTATGATCATACTAAGAGTTCTGTTAGAGAAATTCCATGTGCTGAAGGTTTTACTGATGTACAAGTTGAGCTTTGGAGATCTACCAGCTTTGTTTAGGGTTGTTTTAGTGTTATCGCTGTTCTTTCCCTTGCTCCATTAGTCTGACAAAAATCAGTGAGGTGTTGGATATTCTTTTTCTAAAACCATTAAAGAATGCTGCAGTAGACAACTGACCCTTGTCCATGGATTTTGTGTGAACAACTATGCTGCCAGTTGTTCCTTCTAATTTTGGCATCTCAGAAGGGGCAGGGAGGAACTTGGTTGCAGTGCTTCAGAAGTCAGTTGCCACAATCTCAGAGGCCTCTGAGGAAGAGATGTTGACATCAGTGCTTCTGGCAGTAAGGGCTGGGCTGCAGCATCTCGCCAATGTTGCAGGTTTTTATTTTCATTAATTTGCAGGATAACATCAGCATCACACTGACAGATAAACTGGTGAATGGAATTTGTCTGAGTATCTTTCCTTTGTGAATTTCCAGTACCACTTCTGTTCACAAAGCCCGTGTGTTTCCTTTCATTGCTGGCATAGAAAATATTTCACAGTACCAAGGTCAGTGTGCTTGAAGATGCCATTTTTAAACTCCTCTGCCTCCTAAGCTCTGTGTTGTAGAAAGAAAATTTCTTTCTGCATTTTTTTTTTATTTCAAGGGATGTAGTGTTTATCATAGATATTGTGTAAGTATATTACAGTATATCAAACATTGAAAAAAATTGTGCTCCAAAAATTTTCACTAAAACCAAAAAATTACTTAAAGAGGGATTTACACAGGTATCTAAGAATATATACAGGGGTGCTAACATTTCACAGACACAACTGTGAAGCTGCACTTAGGTTTTTGGATTTTAAGGCTATTAGTTATCATTCTCTTGCTTCTAGAAACTGGGCAACTGCTTCCACTGAAGTTTCACAGCATAGCATGTCTAGCTGTGTGTCTCCGACTCTTAGCACCAGAGTAGGGAAAGAAGCATGTTTCTGAGAAGCTGCATGAAATATATTGCTGTGTGCATGTATTTTAGAGAGCTATTTATGACCTGGAACTTCTGCTTATGCCTAAAGTCTCTTTGCTCCTAAAAGATCCATCAAAAATTGTCACTGGATTAAGCTTTTAACTTGTGTTGCAGCTTTGGGGACCTAATAATTACCTTCAATTTCCACCAGAGCAGGTATCCAAAAATGGCACATGAAATTTAAAGAATCAAAATAAATTAAGTGCAGAGGAGACTTGAAAGACCATCTATCCCTCCTAAAACATCATAGCAGTCCTAAGACTCTACAGCAGGTAAATCTCTGTGATCTTCCCCATTATAAAGCACTCGCATTTCAAAAGAAAGCGCTGCAGTCCCCATTCTGCCCAAACTCTCTCCATTGTCTGCTGTAGTAACAGAGAAATTGTGTAGGGGATTCTTGTGAAACAGCTATGAATTACATTCAAAATACTATTTCTTTACTTCCTATATCCTTTTATGAGCAACAATAAGGCTGAGTTGCAAGTGTGCCCTGATATAGAACAGCAACGCAGCGAGTATTGCCTTCTTGTATTTTGCCTGACAACTTTGCTATGACCTTGCAAACTAAGGCACCCATCTGTCATTTATAATTCATGTATCACCATCAATTTATAGAGGACTAGGCAGTTTTCCCTACGTCTCTTGCTAGAAAGAAATGAAAAACACAGCAAAGTTCCTCTTGAATTTTTTCAGTATAATTGTTACTGAAGACAATTATACTATTAGTTACTTCTTGTAAGCCATTAGCCAGACATCCAAGGAAAAAATTTTTCTCTGTAACTTATTTGAAATCAAAGAAGACTTCTTGTACTTTTCTAACAAATAATTTCGTTTCCCCAGGATGGGATAGGATGGTTGATGTGGTAGAATATCTCAGTGAGTGATTGGTTACCTATGGGCATCTAGCATTCTAAATGAAATTTTCTGAACAATATTTAAAAAGTCCCAACATATGAAGGAGCTGTCAGTAATTTTAGAAATGTGTCATTAAATTTTCTAATCAAAGAGAACTGCAAAGGCTGTAAGGACTACTTTTTCTTCTTGTTGTTTCTTTGCTATTAATTTGCATGTCTTTTAAAAGTATTTGTGTGAACTGCAGCTCTGAAATTTATATTTCCCAACTAAACTAGCTATCAATGTTGGAAAATAGCAGTTTACTATTAAAGCTATCTTTAGTGTTGCACAGAATCAATGAGGACAAATCTTGTCCCTGCTTTAAATTTCATTCACTTTTCTAGGGACAAAACTAGTAGGAGTAACGAGGGCCTCAGAAAGCCTAAACCCTCCTCAAAGTTCCTTTGGACTGGATGCAACACAGAACAAAAGAAGGGGAAAAGAAAACAGGAAGAAAACAAAAAGACAAGAGAAAAATAATTTCCCATTACCCAGCAGATCAATGGCAGATCCAAGAAGTAAATCCACGTCACCTAGTTCCTAATATATTGTTTCATGTAATAATTGAGGTGACCATTTTAAGCCAATCTGTACTTTCCCCTTTAAGAAAAGTAGAATTTACTTGGCTAAGACCATACCTGCCCATGAAAATTGTGTGCAACGTCCCGCTAATATTTGTTCCCAATTAATCTGTAACCAATGTACCACAACCAAGTTTACAAAGATTTGGCCAAAGGACACTCAAGCAGGCACTTCTGATTTAATGTGAGAATGAAGGCACTGCCACTTTCAAAAGTCTTGCCAGCGGGTGGGTTTTTCAGTAGTAAAAGGCTGCTTGGTGATCGTTCCTGGACTGTAATGGCATCCTTGACAACATTCATTACAGCATGCTTGAGTCTCTCTCCTACCAGACATCATCCCTTAAAACATTTAATTCTAAAGCTGGATCAAGGAGGAGATCAGATTTAAGTACCAAAACCAAAAGCTAATGAAATAATATTGTTCTGAATGAAACAACAATATTATGTCAAGTCAGTAAATTTTGTAAACATTTTACCCTTTCCTGAGGTTTCATTTCTGAGATATAAATTCTAAGCAAATTTCAAGAAGAGAATGAATCTGCTGAATATTTTAACACCTTCCCACATGCTCTCGAAGAATATTACAACTTCACTGGAAATTTCCATTATGAAGACATACAGTATAAAATTTCTTGTGCTAGAAAAGACCAGTACATCTTTTTACAGACAGTTTTCAACTTCACACTGAAAAAAAAAAAAAATGGTTACAGCACATATCTGAGACACAGGGATGAATAAGCAACTGAAAACCAACTAAATGCACAGGCAAAACCTAAAGAACAAGAATTGATATGAGCACCCACTGACCCTCCAAGCAGTTCAGTAGTGAATGTCCAAGTCCCCAGTGCAGACACATGTCCAGGCACCCAAATGAGGAAAATCTGGCTGAGAATGCGGTGTGTGGCAGCACCACAGAAACTGGAGATATGTGCTGCTCTGTGGGCCACCATTGAAGGAACTGAGAGTGCCACCTGCAGAGCCCAGGCTGCTGACACTGGTGTTATTGCCAATGAAACACTGAAGCCTCTCTACACCATCAAAGCCATATAAAAATATTATCAATGTCTCTAGACGCCCACTGAAACAACTGAGGGGAACTAAAATGTTCCAAATACTTATTTGAAAATAAGGGAGCTTTGAATAAAAATTTTCATTTCCCTTACATAATAACAATATAAACCTGGGAGGTGGTGTTTATAATTCTGTAAAACTTATTCAATCTGTCCAGCCCTATTCTTGACTTTCATAAATTGGAATTAAAGATGTTTAAAATCTGGATTCTTCCTTATTCCTCTGAAGTGGACTATTGCATTTGTGACTAGAAAGGAATGTCAGACAAAAGGCTGTGATGTGATCCCAAATTTAAATTTAATATGGTAGAAGTACATATGGGTTTGCTGTTTTTTAATTTATTATACAAATTTCCTCTACAGAAATCAGTTTTACAGTTTTTGGAAGTGTTCCTGCAGATTATTCTAGGAGTCCATAAAAAACAATTTAGAAGAAAACACAGTTCAAAGGGAATGTCACAGTTGGGCAAGGAAAGATGAAAAGTGACAGACACTCTATATTGCTATGGCTGCATACTTAAAACAGTTACAAAAGTAAAGTTTTCTACAAAAATTATTCTAAACCCACCATATTTTATCTAGTTTATAATTGAAATATGTTTCTACACCTCTGGAAAACTCAGTGTAGGAATAGCCTGCAGGAGGAAGGATATCTGCGTATAAAGTAATTGTAGCTATACACGCATGTCTCTTATCTTGACAGATTCTAAATGACTTTTTAAAATAAAAGAAAAAAAAAGGAAATGTTAAATATTAATTGTCAAATAAGTTTGAATGCAAAATTAGATAAGCTAAATCCAATTTATTATAATAGAGTTTATCCACAACATGCTACCTCTTGTAAAGAAAAGTCCTTGTTGATAACTATAATTGGTCTAGTTCTGAACTTTATATAGGACATGAAAAATACACCACATCCAGATCCAAGCAACACTGGTTCCTAAAATCCAAATAGGATGAATTCTCTGCTCAAATGTCCACTGAGAAAGGAAGGACCCTTAATGTTCTGTTCTTTCTATATATATTTTGCTTGATTGGTGGCTCTTTGCTATTAGTTGCTATTGGTTTCCATGCAGTCCTGCTTGCCACATTTTTGCAAGAACTCTCTTATAAAGCACTTTGTCTTCATGTCTCCCTTTAAAAAATATTTTTCCTTTTTTCATAGCAAAAATTGTATTTGGGTAACCACCTTTAAAGCTCCGCAGTGGCAAAACTTTCTACTCATACACTGCATTCCTGCACAAGTTCAGCCTGTCCTTGCTATTTCACATCACAAGAAATTTGGAAACAATTGCTTAATGTGCTTCTTTTGCCTAAACTGCCTGCACAGTGCAGATTTTTTTCCGGTTTTCTTCCAAAGTCACCCTTGGCTTCTCTGATCCTTTCCCTATGAGCTGTCCCCTGCCTTACTTTCTCTCTGTCATGGTGAAGTTGTCATTTAACACAGGCTTTTCTGAACCATATTGTGGAGTATCAGAAAATCAAGCTCCAAGTGATTCAGCAGAAAAGGCTGTCACCTTTTCAGACCTTAGTGTCATCTATTATGTCGTGTATTCTACTTTCACTGAGCAAAGATGCTGAATGACTACATCTTATAAAAGCAGCTAATTAAATATTAACTTGGAAGACAACTTGCACACAATACAATTCACCTCCATGAAAAAGATCTATCTGATTTCACACAGCTATCAAGTGTATTTTCATCTCAATGTACAGTGGAAATAAACAAAAAATCCCCACACAGCAAGAAAAGATTACATGTGTGCATCCAAATAGTAGCGGACTTTTCTGATGTTTCTGACAGTTTAGACACTTATGTTATTATATCTTCAAAGACAACATGTGCACACATTTTCATTTGAAATGTTACCATTCAAAAAAATCTATTAGTTAAAAGACATTCACTATGTTGCTCTCTCATACTCTTTGAAATCATCATTCAGTTCACAGTGCAGTATATAATCATAGTAGAATATGGCACAAGAACAGCGCAGAAGGAAATATTTATGATGGTTTTGAAGGTTAGTAAGTTCTTCAGACATTCAACAAGAATTCAAACTGTCTGCCCTTAACTGAAAATCTTCAATAAAATCCCAAACCTGCTATCTCTACCTCTGAAAATAGCAGCAGCATTAAAATTTTTTTTGGACAGAAATCTTGGCAGAGTATTATTCTAAGAAAACTGGGACTAAATAGACAGAGTATAAATTATATCCCCTCACACTCCTTTCAGGTCGTGATCACAAACACATTCTTTTCCCCAGAAGAAAAAAAAAAGAAATAGAACCTCCACCAGTGCTTTACTTGTCAAAAATATAAACGGTTAATTTTAATTTTTGAAGAAAAAATTTCTTATAGCTATCTTTTCATCAACATAAGTGCAGTTTTAAGAAAACAGAAATCCAGGAAAAATAGTTTCCACAATGGACCACCATTGAGCCCTGCTCTGCAGAAACAGGGTTTTTGTGGGAAATGGCAGCTTTATAGCTTCACTTGCCCTCAGGTGATTGTTCACCTGGCAAAACCATCTCTGTGTAAATATGATCTCTAGTTCAGCGTTGCATGAAGTCAGTGACCATGCCATACTTTGGATTGTCTGTTGACTACCTTACCTGACCTGTGTTGAAATGTTCCGAATTCAAATTGCAAGTTTAGTTTAGAGGTTTCAGTTTTCAAGGTGGAAAATAAAACAACAACGCAGAAAATCTAAGTTAGTAAACACTGTGAAGTAGTGGATATGTCAGATAGAAAGTCAACATTTCTTTAAATTATAGCTAGTTTCATACATACCAATAATTTTTTAAACTTTCATAATACCAGGCAATTTACAAATAGTCATTCAAAATTTACTATTCATGGTTTACATCTAAGTATATTATTCAGATTAGATGCTATAATGTGCAATTTTAGAGTTGCCTCTGAAGCAGTTTATGATCCTGCAGTCTGAACACTTTATTGGTTTATGCTTCTTAACATCTTGTTTTCATCATATTTAGATGACAATATCCCATTCCTTACCCATTTATTGGCTGAGATGAGGAGAGGAGTGAAAATGAAGAGGCTGTGAAAGAATCATCTTATGTGGAGTTTGCTAAAGTCACTTATGACACTGGTTTATAGCAAGCATGAAATCATGGAGTTGAGGGTCTCAAGGGGAGTGAATAAGGCTGGAGCAGAGCACTGACCCTGGACTTCAGGAAAACAGATTTTAAATGGATCAGGGAGCTGTTAAGTGTGATCCCAGGGGAAGCAGATCAGAAGAGAGGAGGTGCTCAGGAAAGCTGGTAGTTCTTTAAAGACAGACTATGTCTGAGGGCAAGAATAATTCATTCCAATACTCAGGAAAACAAATAGGCATACCAGCAAACTGGTGTGGTGTGGCTAAGCAGGAAGTTGGTGGTGGAACAGCATGAGGAAGGGGGAAGCAGGCTACAAACTTCAGAAACATTTCCCAGACATCCAGGAGTGCTGCCCACAAAGCTAATGCTCAGCTGGAGGTGATGTTCATAGGGGACAGAAAGAGAAACCAGAAGGACTAATTCTAGAAGGAAAAGGCCAGTTAGGTGGGACTATGGCTGAACAGCATGTTTGATTTAGTGATGGTAAACACAGATTAGTCTGAGGTAATCAGTGCCTTCTCTGCCTCAGCCTTTATCACAAGGTCTTTTCTTCTCAGAGAGGCTCAAGAAAGAGGATACAAACTGGCTGTGGCTGAGTTAAGGGTTGTTTGAGAGAAATTACAGTATGGCTGTGGCTGGAAGAAAACACTGAAGATGGTCTAGCTCAGCCTCCTTGCTCAAAGCAGAGTCACCTATCCAGGTTGCTCAGAACTGTGTCCAGTCAGATTTTCAGTATCTCCAAGAGCAGATATTCCACAACCTCTCTGGACAATGGGTTCCAGTGTTTGATCAACGTCACCCTCACTCCCAAAAAAATGTGGTGTTTTATTTATGTTTAAAGGAAATATCCTGTGTTTTAGTTTGTGCCTGTTGTCTTTTATGCTGTCACTGAACATCACAGAGAAAAGCCTGGCCCCATCTCCGTTACTTCTTCCCATCAGATATTTATATAATATACACATTACTAAAACCACAGAATGAGTCCTCTTAGAGAACATCTCAATGAGCAGGAAGGTGAAGGTGATCAGAAATGGAGAGAAGTGATTTATCAAATGCAAATCATGCCTGACCAAAGTTTGCCTTCTGCAGTAAAACAGACAACCTCATTGCCTTTCATAATAAAATGAGTGGATTTGTGGACAAAGAAAGAGCACTCAACATAATTTAGCTTGACTTCAGCAAATTTACTACAATGTTTTCCACAATATTCTTGTACCCATATAAGGAAGCTTTGGTCTGAATGGATGGACGAGAAGATGAGCAAAGACATGGTTGAACAGTGTCAAGACATGGTTGAACAGTCAGAGGGCAGTAGTTATATCCCTTACCTGGAGGCCAGTAGCAAGGGGAGTACTACAGGAGTCTGTCCTGGGACCTGCCTTGTTTAACACGCCTATCAATGAGCTAGAGGAGATAACAGACTCCTTGTTCATCATATTTGTTCTTGACTCCAAACTGGGGGGTGGGGGCAGCTCCTGTCCTTAAGCACAGGACTGCCATCCAGAGTAATTCAAAGTGACTGGGGGAATGGTACAGTGAGAACCTAACAAAATTCAACAAGAACAAAAGCAAAAATCTGTACCTAGGGCAGATGAACCCCTCCAAATCACACAGGCTGGGGATCAACTCTTTGGGAAGCAGGTCTGTGAGAAAGGCCCTAGGTTTCTTGGGGGCAACAAGTTGGCCATTGGCCAGAAGTGTGCCCCAGAAGCAGAAACAGCCAGTGGCATCCTGGGCTGCATGAGCAGGGACAGAACTAGAGTGATTATTTCCTTTGCTCAACACTCACTGGAGCACACCTGCATACTGCCTCCAGCTTTCAGCCCAGAGTACGAGGAAGATATCAGGGATTTGGAGACGGTTCAGCAGAAACCACCACTGTGGTAGGAGCTGGAGCATTTGTGCTGTGAGGAGAAATTTGGGGAGCTAGATATTCACCTTGGAGCAGAGATGACTTTGGAAGTACCTAACAGCAGCTGCAGTGCCTGCAAGGAGCTCACACAGGGAACAGAGTGGGGCTCATCACACTGGTAGAGAGTAAGAGACAACTGGAAAAAATGGGAAGTAGAGAGGGTTACAATGGATATAAGGAGAGCTGTTTTCCTGTGAACACAGTCAAGCAGTGGCACAAGTTGCCCGAGGAGGTTATGCAGTTTCTGTCCTTGGAGGTTTCCTTGAATGGTTGTAGACCTGAGCAGTCTGGTCCAATCTCAAGCTGCCCCTGATGTGAGCTGAAGGTTGAACCAAAGAATTCCTGAGGTCCCTCCCAGTCTGAACAATCCTCTGATCCTCTGATTTGTGGTAAACAAATCTTTCTTATAATTTAGCAGAATGGGTCAAGAACAGTTATGACAATAACGGCTTCATGACTTCATCTGTGGCTTTCAGACATTGTTCCTTGTCATTAGAGTTTCTGACTTGTTTTTCTTGTTTCACAGTCATCCAGAGATCAAAAGAGACTCATAAAGTCACAACAAAATGTATAAATAATAACTTTCTATGCTGCGATAACTCACTGTGTGGCAAAGACACTTTCAAGACAGTATACGACTTAACTCGGTTCTTCACTCTGGTGAACATGTTCACTAGATCCTGAGCATGGAAGCTTTGAAAACATGATTTGGAGTTCTACTTATTTCATTGGGATGACAAGCATTTGAATTAATTTGGTTTGACTTGATTCCTGGCAGATTGATGTATCACGCTTTCATTTACACTAAAGGTGGCAGTCTGTCTTCTCCTTTTCACGTGACTTTATTATTCAGTACAACGTAATTTGACTAGTCGCTGGAAATAATTAGAATCAGTTCACAGAGAAATAAATAAAATCACATCTAAATAATATCAATGAAAAAAAAAATCCCCGTATTTTAAACAACAAAACCTCCAAGCAACTTTAGGAAAATTCGTATGGGCCAAGTCACAGGTAGAGTGTGAACAGTGTTCAGCTAAAGCCTTGCTTCACATGCCCCAATGCAGTAAAGTTTTGTTCATTGTTGCCTTTCAAAGATGAAACAGATGAAAATAGTACAAGAGTACATTTATGTAACACCATGTCTTCTGAACATTGTCATCTTGTTCTCCAGAATTCTAAACTTTAATACTGACACGCACATGCGGATTGTGGGCACAGTGATTCATCGGTGCAAGAATGAAAAGTGAATCATCCCAAAATGATCATGGAGGAGGTGGATATGGTGGTACAGGAGGGCACACCAGAGGCAGCATGCTGCACCATCTGAAAAACATGTGCAGGAATGATTGAAGTGTTCTCAGATGAAGTCTCTCTTTCAGTATTAAAATAGAGCAATGTGATTTCTCTATAAATCTACCATGTATAAAAATATATTCTACACATAAAACCAAATTTTCAGTACAGAAAAGGCATCTTGGATTGTTCTTACATTGATCTTGGTTTTAAATAAGAGTGTAAGTGTTGGAGTGTCATCTGTGATGTTCAGCAGTCTTACCTTGCACCATGCCCCATGAACGCTGTCATCTTGTTGCCCTCTGCTGTAACTAATAATAATCTTATAGCATCATATTCAGGGAAGCCAGATGAAGAAAGAATTTTTAGCTGCATGTACCTCTTCCTTACATCTGTCAAGCCCTAGAAAGGAACTTTAATATACAGAGTCTGGTCTCATGACCTGCTGTTAATATGGGTTCATTTAACTTGACTGCTTGTATTACTGTATATTTGTTTCTTACATCCACTTTATCTCTCTGTAAAAATGCCTTAAAACTGACAGATGTAGTGAATACCAGTGCATTTATTCCTCCTCCATAAGCGTATTTCCCATTTCCATCACTTTTGATGATTTGAGTCAACTTTTATGATACAGAATTAAGATATACAAAATTATTGCACAGTAATAACAATATTTTGAATGAGAAACATTAAATTTAATTTTGCCTCTCTTTTTTTCTAATTAGGCAGATTAAAGTACACTTTTTAATTATTTTTTCTATGGTTTCTCAAGATACTGGCATGAACTTCATCAAATACATCACACTCTAGAGAAGCTCAAAAATATTACTTACTCTAACCATAGAAGAGAAAATCTGATTAATTCTAGTTATAGCAACAAGTCTCTCCCTAGAATAATGTTTTGATGCTTCCTGACAGAATTTTTATTCTTTTTTATGGCAATGTTTCATGAAATAAAAAAATGTCTAATTCAATGCCAGTATTGGGCAACCAGGAATTTACACTCCTTGTGAAAACAGCTGTGTCCATTATTGATCCTGCCAATTTTTCTGGAGTGAGATGTGAAACAGAAAGGGTTTCAGGAAATGTACTTGTCTTACATGAAATGACACCTTGCCCTAATATTCAGCACCATGTTCTTTAGGCAGCAGGGAACACACTGAGGCCACTTTTAACGTGTCACCATAGTCCAGACAACTAAGAGCAATTAAAGAGAACTTGCAACAGCATTTCATTCAAAGGCCTGAGGCAGCAACTGAAGACTTTACATAAATTTTCTCACTGAAAGTGAGGGATAAAAGCATCTCAGTAAGGCAGTCAATAAACTAATGCATAAACTTGGTTGGTTTGGTGCAATTCTTTTAATTTTTTTTTTTTTTTTTTTCATTTTTTACAAGCCTGTAACAGACTCTAAATCTCCATCTGAATCTGTTTTGGCTGTGTTCATAGCCTTTATGACTGGGTGTTTTTCCTCCTCCAATCTTCTTTCAGAACTGCACTATAGCAAAGAACATAGCAAATCAAATAATTTTCCTAATGTTTTTTTCAGAAAATACTGCTTCATGTATACTGAAATATTGTTTAAACTTTTCAAAGAGAATCTGAAGGTGAGAAGGATATCCCAGTGTAGCTAAAACAGCAAAGGCAGTGATAAGTGATACCTAAGTCAAACTCCCTACTTCAATCCTAATTTGCAAACAGGACTTAAATTTCACAGTACAACATATTAGATGAGTACATGGAAGGCTTCTAAAATGAAGATGCATTCTGGTGTCTCTCCTTGTACAAGTTCAGTTTAATTCAGTCACAGAAACAAGCAACAGATTTTAGAGAAATAGCTGAATTTTCTGGGATGCAGTAACTGATTAGTGAGAGCATCTGAAAGAGTTCATGCAGCTCAGCCTGAGAGCATCTTCATAGAGCTTGACCCAGGCTTGACCACTGTTCATCTGCCTCATCCTATCCCACTTATGACAGATATGGTTCTCATGGGATGTCCTAAACATACTTCACAACAGATCGGTAAAGAAAAAAAGATTCAAGATTCAAAAAGATTTAATCAGTCTCTCATCTTGATGTTTATGGTTTTGATGTTGTGTTTCTTAGCTCAATGGAGAGATCCAAGACATATAGAATCAGTAATATGGGAAAAGCAGCAAATAAATTCACCTTTAAACAAATAAATGTAAAAGAATAGAGATTATCCTAATAAGGCTATTTTAAAGGAAAATGACTGGGTTTTTTTAATTGTATTTATCATGCCCTTTGTTGCCTCTATTAAAGGGCAACCTCAGTATACTCATAACTACATGGTGTAGATAGAAGGGCATGGGGAAACCAAAGGAAATGAGGTGCTCATCTGAGTCATTCATGAACTTTGTCTTTCAGAATTAGTAAGATATTTTTATCTAATCTCTCAGATACTTTACAGGGCTTACAAAAACATTGCTTACATAGTCAGAGATTTAAAGAAGATTACATTAGTTAGAAACCCCATACATTATTTAGTCAGTGAATGCTATTTATAATAGTACAGCTATCATCACATTTATAGAGCTTTCCAGCCATGAATATGTGATATACTATCTCTCTTCCCAAGTACAATGGCTAGATAAATGAGGCCAAAACCAATGAAAACAAAGTGCCACCACGGAAGTTTGGTACCTTGAAATCAGTGACAAATTGCCTGCTCACTTGATTTCACTGGGACAAGGATTTCAACTAGAAATATCATCACTGAGTAAAAAATCCATCAAGTACCAATTGAAAATGCACATTAATCATTTCTATTTGTGAGAGCACTAGTTTCTGATCCATTTATTTGGGCATTTCTACAGCATATTAAAATGAATAACATGTAATGTTTCAGAAAGGCAGTAAAATAGAACCAAAGAGCTTGGTTTGAATCTGATAATTTTAAGCACAACTTATTCATCCTACTCCTTGCTATGTAATAACTGCATGGCTAGACAGTCATTCCTTCTCTCTTTCCCCATCTGCATGGCTGCTGTATTTACCCTATAAAGGACCAGACTGTTGAATACACACAGATTAGGTTAAATAGTGAGAAAATTGTTCAAGTGATTATCCAGCTTCTCAGATGTCACAATTATTCCGAAGATTCAACAGCTGCTTCATGTTTACCAGTTACAGCTACAGACTGGTCAGTAGAAAGAAAGACTGTATTTGTATTTTTAATTGTGGTACATTGCACTCAACTAAAAAGCCAATCAGAAGCCTTAGATGAAATACTGAAGAACTGAAGAAAGATTTTATTCTCTAATCTGACATTCAAATCAAGTGTATGGAAAAAAGCTCAAAACATGCAAACATTAACAGTGGACTCAGTCACTGGTTTTGAAGCAAATCTAGTTTCCAGGGACTCTCTGACTTTCTTAGCTGTTGAGAGAAAAATAAATTATTGGAAACTGGGCTGATCCAGGGAAGCTCAGCTGTCAGCATTATGTTGCTCTCCTGCTGCTTTATTTCTCCCTTCTGCACTGGTTTCAAGTTACTTTGTGAATCTTATGACCATCCTCTAAATCTTTCTATCGCCCCCCTTTATATTTTTTCCCCTTTCATTTTGAGTATCTCTAAGTTTTGGGTCAGTCTGCTTAATTTTCCCACATGTCAAAATGTCAGGAAGAGGTGGGAGCATTTTACTGTGGTCAGACAAATTAAAGACAACCTTGTTTGCTCTGAGCAAGGTACATACTAGTTGTGAGTCCCTGTTTTGGAAAAAGCAGTGGTTAGGTGGTTTCAAGAGAGGGAAATTCCCTAGAAATGGGCAGCTGAGAATTCAGCGTGGCATATGTTTTAGGTACAGTTATTTCTGTACTGAGATTTTCAAGAAAGTTAAACAGAGTGCATTTCCATGCTACACCCAAGAACCAAAAGGAGGGCCTATACACACTGAAACTCGATAATTCCTTCAGGCTTTCCCAGGTGGGGAATGCTGCACTAGCCAATGCCCCTATAGCTGGCACAAGTTATGGAGCTCCAACCTGCCTTATTTCTGCCACCTTTCCTGACCTTCCCACGGACTACAGCAGATTCAGCTGCTGCACAGTGGTTTGTGTTCTCATGCCATTTTATTCTCTGCAAGCCTCAGCCTCAGCTATCAGACCAAGGGGAACAGGTGGGGTCACTTGGTTGTATTTACCCCTGTACTTGCACTACAGGGAGCCCTCTGGCTGGAGACAGTGCTTCAGGGATCAGTAGGTTGCTCTGCTCTCTTGCACTGAGTTAGTGAGATGGGGTGGGTACATGACCTTGCACTGTCTTTTGAATTGATTTTACAACAGAGGTGTGATATTGTACAATTCCTTGCTTTCCTGTCAGCCTTCCAATACACTCGTTGCTTATATACCATTTATTTTTCATTTTTTGGTGTCTAAATATGAGCAGAGTCCAGGCTTCCAGTGCAGCTATCCAACTGTACCTATTAGAGGTGGTGGACTCTATGGAATCAATGTAGAGAAGTGAGATAGTCTGTGCTCCAATAATTCCCTTCTAAAATATGGTCAGACAAATCTTATCCCACGACTCTTCTAATTTGTTGCCAAGGTTGCATATTTATAGCTTGTTACTTTTATATCTAATTTAGGAGCTTCATTTCAAACATTTTCTCAGAACAGGAATTCTTCATAGGCAAAGACTAAATGGGAAGCATATATAGGGCAGATAGTTCTTTCCCATGCTTTTAGCCAAAAGACAGTTTGTTCAGGTATGATTTGGTAGGCCAGTTCCTTTGTAAGGTCACTTTAATATATCTTGAACCAGTAGAAAATATATTACTATAGCATATTTTAATTAGCACAAATAATTGTTCATTTACTTGGCAATCTCATCAGTAAAGAGCCTTTAATAAGAAGATGTAGGCAGTTCCAAGCTTGTGTGCTCTTCCACAGTAAAATTCTCAAGGGATATTTTCAATTAAATAGTCTGTTAACTATCACGAGGCTTTCTGAATCAACTGATTTCACTCTTCTATTCCAAGGTTAGATGCACTATGTGCTTTCACCCACCATTTTAGCTCCCTGTGAAAGGTATAAAAGGGAAGTAAAAGACTTGATCAAATAAATTTAATAGATTTTGAAATTAAAGAGAGCATTATGATATTTAATAGCCTGACTCCCTAAATAACACAGGCTGTAGAAACTCTCCCAGCAATTCTGACATTCAATATAAAATGCCTGTTTAAATTTTAGCATGTCCATTGGACAGCACAATTTTAGCACACCAGTCTTGATGCAAAAACTTAGAGGGAGGTATGATCTGGCACATCTCTAGAGATGTTCTCTTTGGTAAATTATCCTGAAAAGTTAAACCATGTGTCAGAGAGATTTAATCAGGTTTTCATACCACTTTTCATGGTAAACTGAGATATTGAGTCACTGCCCGTACTTTGTTACTTGCAGATCAACAGCAGATCACCTCTTAATCCCTTTTTGAGCACATTACATGCATTGATCTTCCTATTATCTGTACCATAAAAATGCTTTTCAGGCAGACATAATTAATTAAGTTCTTCTCTGAGACTTTTCCTTTTTTTTTTTTTTTTTTTTTTTTTTTTATTCTGGACATCAAAATGTGACCCAGATAATGTATACAGAGGTGAATTTTTCCATCTACCTTATCTTAATAGTGTGCAGCTTGTATTTCAAGCATAATACTTTCTTTCCTAATTATAACAGTATATCAACAGTTTCCCCTAGTAAATCTATCAGCACAACTAAGTTCTCAGTAGTGTCATCAAATTCCCCTGCCAACAGTTATTATTATTAGACATATGAAGCTCTACTTCCTTCTGTTAATTAATATTTTTTCAATGGAGATCACCTTATCATTTGATCCAGACCGCTATGCAAAATAGATATGCATTAAAAATTTTTGCCAATCTAGAAAATCTAGACAAACTGTGTCACTGATTACACTGGTTTTCTCACATAAAGTTGCTAGAAAGGTTGAGTTGCTACGAAGGAAAACTCAGATCTCTTTGTCAAGATTGAACCTGAGCTATGATGGTGTATTGGCAATCTGCTTTTGTTTTTGCATTTAGCTAGTCCTCATCCAGTTTTAATGATCTACTTTGATTTAGAGAAATTATTTTTTTAACAGCCGTGATAATTAAGATTTAGTGAAATTTCATGTCAATATCTGCAATAATTACTGTGGGTTTTTTTGGCATCCAAATTTTTTATATCGTGGTTGTTTGGCAGAGTTAAATAAAAGTTATATAAACCCTTTCTGATTGTCATTAGTTATTTCAGTATCCTTTTATCTTATATGAATGACTTCTATATTAGACAATCAAATGGACTCACTGGAGCTTTGAATGCCCTATCTTTTAATGACTGGGCACCAGATTTCTAAACAGTGTAAGAATGAATGATTTTGAACATAAGAGAAATCAACTGAATATTCACTACAAATAGCTAGAAAGCCTTCAATAGCTTCACTATATTTGGGGAATAAAGAATAGTTTCAGAAAATGAATACACTAGAAAAAATTGTGCTCTTTGACTAAAATTTGGAAAGAGGAAAAATTAATGCTTTTCCATGTATGTTTTTAACACCATTAGGCATCTATGTGACCAATTGATTTATCACAAGTATTCAGCATTTTCACAAAAACTGTCATTACTTTAGCTTATTTCCAGAAAAAAAAATTATGAGAGTCACATTATTACTAAGACCAGTTTTCTGTAGGCTTGTATATTATCGATTCCAATGTGAGTAAAAAAATGATCCATTCTTCATGCGTGATTTGTAATGTCATTTCTTTCTCTCTGTTTTTCTTTGTGAAAACTGCTTTATTACAAAAGCCGATGGCCACTTTTAGCCACCTGCCACGTTAATAACTCTGACTGTTGGGTTGGAGATTTGTAACTGCTGCAGTTTCTCAAAAGGTAGAGGATTTCCTCAACTATTGGTGATGTAAAATGTGTGTGTAGGTTTGTGTTTCGGAGAGTGAAATAATATCTCAGTTCTTATGATAGCACCACTTTTCTTCAAATTAATAATGGGGGAATTCTTTCACCTCAAGTGGTAGAGGATTATGATGCTTTTTTATCAGTTTTTATTTATGACTTGTAGCTGCATTCAGCAGTGATGACATCCTGCAGGTCACTAAAGACTAAAACAGCAAACTACTACACATGTCTTTAGTCTCTTTTTTTTTCCTTTCTTTTTTTTTTAAGAAAAGAGTGTTATTTGAGAAAAATATAGACCATTAAGGTAATAAAACAATTTGCTTCATCTTTGTAGTAATTCCTGGTTATTTTCATACAAAGTAATAAATTAGGTCTGTTTTTACTTACTAAATGTCACAATTTTGCAATATGAAATTTAGCTTAAGAGAAAGTTTCCCTTCAACCTTGCATTTTTTCAACCAAAACCTCTCTTGTAGACTTATTAAAATGTTAATTTAGAATACTCACAGCATGAGTGTCATTAGAGGCTTTAAACAGATTCAAATACAGAATACAAAATCCTGCATTTACTATTACTTCAAATACCAAAAATAATCGGACTTTCAGGGCTGTCTATATTCAGAGCCTTCAATTTCAAAGCTATCCTTTTGGCACTCACCCTTACTTAATTATTTCTTACTTGAGGAGAAAGATTCTTTCTCCAGCTGAGGCAGCAGCTGCATCATATTGATGTCATCCATAAAAGGAAAAAAAAAATTGTTATTTTTGCTTGGACAGATGACTTGAGGAGTCTCTATACAGAAAATGTCATGTAAAGTAACAATGTTGTCTCTTTGAGGCAAACCCATCTGCCACTGCAATTACTAAGTTTCTTCCACACACTGAGTTTTCCTTTGATTTTGTACATTAAATACTTATGTTCCATTAATTATTCTTACTAAAAGCAAAAAAAAAACCTCAAAAAGCCACAAACAAATCTAAAAATCCCATGTCCTACAGAGAAGGTGTTTCAAACTATCAGTTTTACCGGAGAAGTAGTTGGGTTTTCTTCCAAGGGAGATGATATCTTGTGACTTAGAGGTCATGGATTTAGTATGAAATTTTGACCACAAAATATACTATTGACACCAGGAAACTGTTTGGTAAATTACTTTGTGTTTGGTTTTGGAGTTGTTTTGTTTTCCTTCTTCCCCAGCTTTTTTTTTGTGACACATTAGCTGTCAGGTCTGATGTCCTGATTCCAGTGGTGACAAAAGTACAAAACTCTGCAGGAGATCCTGATCATCATAGTGATTGCCACTTAATTTCAAGAGCCCTGAAGACCTAAGCTTTGCATTCTCCTTCACATAAAATAGTTTACCAGAAAATAGTCATGCAATCTATGTGAATGTCAAATATGATTTTAAATCCTGGTTTCACCGTCCTTATGTTCACTTTCAGAAGAGGCCAGGTTCTGGATCTGCATGATTTCAGCTCCTGCCCTGAAAGCCAATGGAAACAAACAGTTTAACTTCCTAGCAGCACCTAATTTCCTTATCTGCAACTTTAAATTCTTGGTTATCTAGCCAATTCACTGACTCTTTTCCAAACTCTTGAGTTTCATTAAGGAAAAACAATCTGTTAGTTTTATATCTCTGGCTATTTATAATAATTTCAGTCATCTTAATTTATAATAGCTTGCAATAATTTAGGCTGCTGCCAATTATGTTCACTAGAGATATTTTAGCTAAAGTAACCTCATATGACTTGCCATTAAATCATATCAGTTTACTTTTTACCTTCCAGTTCTCTCTCTTTTTTTTTTTTTTTATTTTGTCACAAGTGTGTAGGTCCTACTGTGGTATTTTTGTTACATTTGTTTTCTGTATGCAAGGGTTTTTTTACTTGACATTTTATTCTACTTGATTTTCAATCTGCCCTATATTAACTACCCATGTATTCACTTGTATTGCACATTTCTTGAATAATTGTTTTCTGTTTCTGAGGTAGGTTGAGCTATCTCACATGACCTTCAAAAGAACAAAATGTACACACAATTTACTACTGAAGACAAATTGGTGCCTTGTAAATTTGTTACAGTTTAAATTTGCTATGTTAACTCACACTGCAATGACAATGGTCTGCTGCCTTCATCTCCCCCGTGTGGAAATTTGTGACTTTTCAGAAGTAGATGGAAATGGATGAGCTAGACAGTGGTACTGCACAACCATAAAGATTGGCAAAATTGGAGCAAAATAGGGAGGTTATAAAAAAAGAAAATTTTGCCATTATTCCATTAGCATACTTGCTAGTGGTTTACACAATCTCAGCAGCAATTTTTGATGCAATATTTGTATCCCTAATCACACTTTTTTGCTCTTGCTGTTTCAGAATTTTACCTTAATCCTCAACAGATCTCAGTTTCTTTCCTCGCATGTGTTATTTCTCAGACGATATCTATTTGAAGGTCACCAGGAATACTGATATGATCCTTTTTGCTCTTTCTCTGATACTTCTTCCTAGCCCAGTCTTTCAAAGAACAACATTTTGGGATTATAAAAGGCTCTTTTCTTTCCTATCTTCTCAGCAATAAATACAGTGACTTAAATATTTTACAAGTGAAGTTCCCGCAATGTGTAAAAAAAAAGTTCTGCAAATACAACATGTGCTTTTGCATCTCCTAATGTGTGCAAAAAAAAGCCTATTTCCTTGGATTTTTCATAACTTCCATTATGGACTTCTTCCTTTACGATGACTGCACAGTTTAGCAGCGTCTGCACAGACCATGCTCCTGCCTACACTGAGCAGCTGAGCCTTTATGTTTGGAATCATGAAAAGCTTCCCACACCCTTTGGATCTTCATCATGGTACTCGATTGCACCTAATGTACTTCTACTTAGCAGATATAATATTTTAGCACAATTACCCAGAGCCAAATTCCACCACATTATTCACATTAATTAATTACTTACTCTGCCATTGGTCCCCAAGGTATTGCAAACTCAGAGTGATAGAATATGGTTCTTTATAAGCGTATATCTTCTATTTAGAAACAGTAACTACAAATTAGTTGGATATCTTTAATTAGTGCCCCTTGGGCACACACAAAAAGGTATTAATCAGGTTCATGAAGCTCCAGGAGGAAAGAAGGAGATGTGTCTGATACTACCAGTGTGATGGACCTGAGCATTTATATAATCTGAAAGATTTCACTCTGCTCCTCCTCCCACACTCCACATAACTATAGAAAGTTTGTAGCACAAGAAACTGGGTGCTGCCTCCTTCATCTTCTGTCCAAATTCTTGTCTGTGGTTTTCTCATAATTTTTTTTCCTTGATAACTCCTAAAAGAGCAAAAATGTCTTTTCAGACAGTCACAGACCCAGTGTATGATGCAAATTCCATTCGTGGCATAAACACACAAGAGGATTTTAGGTAAATTATATGTAAGTTTGTTGTAGTATGGGGAATCCTTACAACAAGTATAAGACAGCAATGGACTTGGAAGGAAAGATGAAGAGATATTTCTTTAGATGCTAAGAGATGATTTATTCCTCCAGCTGCATGGCTGGAGTTCCCAGGCAGCCTCCAGTCACAGGACCCTGCTCTCTTTCTGGGCCTGGGCACCCAAACCACACAATCAGGAACAGGTATGGGGCACACGTGACATGGGGACAGGGACAGAGGCAGTCCCGAACCCTGCAGGGTCCCTCCCCCCAGGACTTCAGGGGAAGGCACCTCCACAATTCACCCTTTCTTTTTAAATGAAAGAACATTGGGAACAGTTGGATAAACAACAAAACAATTTTAAAAGAAAAGAAGTCACTATCTTGACTCCCCAAATGTCCAAACAGATTTTCTTTGGAGCATCAGAAGGGAGACAGGACTTGAGCATGATTCAGATGGAAACTGAGTTAGGAGAGGTTTATTTTCCTTTTTGTACCTGTTGGAATCTTAGAAAATGACAGTTAATTTCTTCTCTTCCTCCTTTTCATTCCCCCATCCGCATTGCAAAGGGGTTCATGGCAAATGGAAAAGCCTGGTTTTGTGAGGGGAACCAGAAATGGAAATTTGGGCTGGGCATATATGAGGGATAAAAGGGGAAGGTGGGATAGGGGAAAGGATAGGGATTATGGGGATATTGTCCATCGTATCTACTGCCTCTCACAGTAGCACCCCCATGGCCTGTAACACATGCAGAGCCGTACCCTGCAGGGTCCCTCCCCCTGGGACTTCAGGGGAAAGGCACCTCCACATAAGTTTAAAAATTACTTTATAAAGATTAATGTCTTTTCACCTTACTTGATTAGTGACACTACATGCCCTCTTATACCAGGAGCTGGTTACTCCTGGCAGCCTAGCTACATACTTTATGCTGACACCTACAGATTTCTAAGGTAACATCAGCTACAAATGCTTTGAATTTTCAGTCGCAAACATTTCATGATGTATCTTCATGATTTTCCAGAGACTGTACAAGAGACATCAGGCTCCCTTGGTATGTTAGCTGGAAACGGAATTGCACTGCAATCCAGTTGCAAACACTTTATTTTCTTGAGAAATACATGCAGCCAATGCTCGTTTTCTTGAATAAAAAGAAAAATGTAATTAAAAATGTAGATATATGCACAAATGTTCTGTAGCCCAGCATAAGTCACCACAGTTCCTTTGTGTATAGGATGGAGAAGAATACAAACATGGAAATGGGGAAGAGGGGAAACTGGGAACAGGGAGAGTGAAAAAAACAGAGAGAAAGAACACAGTTGTCTTCTTCTGTCTAACCCTGTGCCAGAAGATTCATTTCCAAGTGGCTTTATGGCACCATTTTGATAACATATGTACTTAAAATGAAAGTAGGGCTCTGGATAAAGATGGTCCCTTCTCAGAGGAAGCCATATGAAAGCAAGAACTTTGGAATGGCTGTTCCTTGGCAGATGGATCTAGTGCCACTTGCTAGAAACCACCTTTCCTCCTCAATATTGCAGAGTATCCATTTTGCATGTGGCACTACTAGACTTGCTGCAGAAAGCTGTTAAAGGGTTTCCTGAAAATAAAAAACAATTTTTCTAGGATAAACTTGCTAATAAAAAAACCCTTGATTTTTGCACTGAGTTGGTGAGTTTAGAATGTTCCAAATTTAAAAGAAAGAATACAAAGGTGTGGAAAAAATGTTTTTGAAGAAATATGTAATCCTGACACTTAAGGGAAAACAGTGCCCACAATATAAACTTAGAACTTGATACTGAAGTCTTTATAGAGCTTCTTTTTTTTTTTTTTTCCAGTATGTTCCCTTTAACTTTTACAGATAAAAGCTTTCAGTTCTTTTCATAGAGGCTAAAAGTTTTTTGTGCTAGTAAGGGGAAAAAAACTGAATAATCCTCCTGACTCTACTTTCTCTTGATCTTAGACACATCCTGGCTCCTCAAGCATTAGAAGGAGAATAAGGTGGGACAGGCAGCATGATGGATGAAGTACAAGTAAGTCCAAAGTCGCAAAGGAAGGAGAAATTTTATTTTGTTTTTTAATATTTCAACTTATTCTGATAGTCTGCAATCAAAAGCAAATACTTTCATCAAATTACAATTTAGGGTCTGTAATTAATATATTTCTGAAAGGTAGTTCCTCACGAAAAATTAAACATTTTTGCTTAATTTTCCTATCTTTGTTGAAACATCCTCTCAAGGAGTTATGGCATATCTTTGAATTTCAAGCAAATGAAACTAAGTCCTTGAAATACATACAATAATCACTCCTGAGTTAATAGTGATAATTTCTGAAAAAATAGCAGTGTTATTTTAATTATATGTTTTTTTCAGTGGAATATATACACCTTAGAAATCTGCCTAAATTCTCTCACTACATAATTTCACCTGAGAAATGGGAATTTCAAACTGTAATCTCAGCAGCTGGGTCCTGAGCAGCTATTAATATGATGGACTATTTTTGCTTCAGTGGATCCCTTTCATAGTCCTCACCAGCCATTTTTGATTTCCTCGTTTACTGGAATACACTAACTCTCATGCATTGCAAACAAGAGTGCTTGCTTTTAGTAGAGTAGCACCGAATAACATGATAAGGCATAAAGAAAGGTGGAGGAGACCTTGTTGAAATTGAAATATAGAAATGTGGAGGTGCCTTCCCCTGAAATCCCCAGGGGAAGGGACCCTGTAGGTTATGGGTCTGCCCCTGTCCCTGTCCCCATGTCACATGTGCCCCATACCTGTTCCTGATTGGGTGGGTTTGGGTGCCCAGGGCCTGGGAAGAGAGAGAGTCCCCATGACTGGGGTCTGCCTGAGAGCTCCAGCCATGTGGCTGGAGGAATAAATCATCCCTAAACATCACAAAAAGATCGCTTCATCTTTCCTTCCAAGTCCATCGCTGTCTTATACTTGTTGTAAAGATTCCTCGTTACAACAAATGGTGGAGATATGAGGACATTCAATCCCTGAAAACGATTTCTAAAGGTCCAGAGTACACTGATGTGAATTGTGAGTAATTGAACTTTCTTACTGTCTTGTTTATGGCTGTACTTTCTGACCAGATGGAGAAATCAGAGGAGTTGTGGCTATCTGAGCCACAGAGAAAAATGTACTTGGAAGTGAAAGAAATTCTAGTGAAACAAAATGCAAAACTGGACCCAGGACATTTAGAACACTTCTTTTACTGGCTTTTCAAGAATTTCTTTTATGTCACTTGAGACTTAATTTTTGATGTTGGTTTTCCTGTTACAGAGGGGACAATTTTTGGAAAGAAATCGATGAGTTGATAATGATCCAGTCAAGAAGTGGAATGGTAGTAGAATTGATATTAGCATTTTTGCAATTGAAGGTGCTCTCATAAAGCACATACTCGGTCCCAGTAACACAGAGGTGCCTGTGGCAGACGTGCCTGCGGTGGAGGCGCCCAGTCCCCCTAAAAGCACAAGCCATAGAGCAGACCCCATCCCTGTATCAGAGTGCACTCCCGAGTGACAGCAGGCGAGAGAGCGACGATGAAGACGCTGGATGCGAGAGTGCATTCCTAGGGGTGTCCGAGGTATTCTTACAGTGAATAAAGAAAGACAGCTAGTAGAAATAGCTGCTGAGAAACGCAAAAAGTGAGCCACGAGAGCAGAGGCGTGAGCGGTGAGGGCAGCAGGGAGGGCGGCAGTGAGGGTGGCAGCAGCTGAGGCGCGACCCGGCAATGGCCACCCTGCGCCGTGTGGTGCGCGACGGTCCGAGCCTGAGCCCGAGCCTGAGCCCCACACCGAGAAAGGCAGCGGCGATTGTGTCAGTTGCTATGGCAACCGCGGTGAGCCACACTGAGCCAAGCTGGAGCAGTGTGGCGACGAGAAGGGAACCATGCTAGCCAAACGCCACACAGCCGACAGCAGCAGCAGCAGCAGCAGCGGCAGTACAAAGCCATGAACACGCGAACGCCTCACAGAGCGCAGCTGTGCAGCTGTGCAAACACCTGGAGAGCGTGGAGCAGTCACATGGAGCTCCAGAGAGGAAGCGAGCATGGAGCCAAATGGCAGCGCAGAGGTGGCCGGAGGTGGAGCAGCCGGCAGGGTCAGCATGCAGCAGCACGGCCAGACTGGACCTACGTGGCCCCACACACGATCCTGAGGAGTCAAGACCCCTGGACAGGAACGCGCTGGTGGCCCCGGTGGTCACGGCTGTGGCTGCTCCGATGCAAGAGCGAGAAAAACCGGAAGTGAAAGCAAGAACAAAGGAACTCAGAAAAATGAAAAGGTTATTGCAGCTAGGGATTTTGGAACAGTAAAATGGTATAATGTAAAGAAAAATTACGGTTTCTTGTTGAAGAACAATACTGGAGAAAGTATTTTTGTCCATAAATCTGCTGTTGTAAAAAATAACCCCAAAAGTGATGTTCCAAGCTTAGAAGAAGGAGAAAGAGTAGAATTTAAAATTGTGCAAGGAAGGAAGGGCCCACAAGCCGCCTGTGTTACAGGCCCTGGGGGTGCTCCTGTGAAAGGCAGTATATATGCTGGACACTATCCCCATAATCCCTATCCTTTTCCCTATCCCACCTTCCCCTTTTGTCCCATGCCCCTTTATCCCTCATATATGCCCAGCCCAAATTTCCCTTTCTAGTTCCCCTCACAAAACCAGGCTTTTCCATTCACCATGAATCCCTTTGCAATGCCGATGGGGGGAATGAAAAGGAATTAGGGAAGAAATTAACCATCATTTTCTAAGATTCCAACAGATACAAAAAGGAAAATCCCTTCCTCAGTTTCCATCTGAATCATGCTCAAGTCCTGTCTCCCTTCTGATGCTCCAAAGAAAATCTGTTTGGACATTTGGGGACTCAATATAGTGGCTTCCTTTCCATTGAAAATGTTTTGTTGTTTATCCATTTCCAATGTTCTTTTATTTAATAAGAAAGGGTGAATTGTGGAGGTGTCTTCCCCTGAAATCCCCAGGGGAGGGACCCTGCAGGGTACGGGTCTATCCCTGTCCCTGTCCCCATGTCACCTGTGCCCCATACCTGTTCCTGATTGGTTGGTTTGGGTGCCCAGGCCTGGGAAGAGAGCAGGGTCCTGTGACTGGAGTCTGCCTGGGAACTCCAGCCATGCAGCGGGAGGAATAAAGAATCTCTGAACATCTACAAAAATATCATTTCATCTTTCCTTCCAAGTCCATTGCTGTCTTATACTTGTTGTAAGGATTCCCCGCACTACAACATAGAAAGGCACTGAATTGCTGATTGATTGTGTAACAGAGTCGTCTGCCAGGAAAAGTTCCTCCAGTCAAAGGTGTAATCATTTGTTCTCCTTGGATGAATAGTACCATATTTAAAGAAAACTTCAGTGTGCTGGACCACCATATCTCTTTTCAAAAGTCTCGGGAGCATTTACAATGGGAGTAAATTCACAACATCTTGTGAAATCTAGAGTGAGAAGATGAGAAGATCCTAAGTTGCTTCAGAATTGTCTTTAACAGTGTCAACACATTTCTGCCAATCATCATGCTAGAACACAAAACCCCTTTTTAATTGTTGGCTTCTGGAGAAGAATTCCAAGCCTTTATGTTTTTTTCATAAAGGTTTTTATGTAAACCTATTTTTCCATTTGTGACCTGATCCAGTGGGACTTAGTTCATGCTGGCATAGCAACGAGCTCAAGTTAATATATTTGCTTCTCAATAGGGTCTAAATTCACAGGTACAGGAATATGTCATCATGCTTCTGGTCCAGAGGGAGTCCCTGCAGGAAGACAGTTGTCTACATTCCTCTACAGAGGCATTTGCTAAGTTATTCAGGTTTAGGGTCATGTGACAACAATGTAGAAAAAGAGCAGTTTCATGTGTAAGCAGAGGGGTGGAAATCTTAACATTTGCCATTGCATCTGAATTTGTTAGTCAGTTATTTCTGAAGTTTTAAGGACAGTGTCCTCTTCAAAGGTTTCTTATAAACTTAACAAATCTTTCCTGCAAGACTTTTTAGCTGTGAGTGTGAAATACTTAAGATTATTTTGCAAGATATGAAGCAAGTTTGTTTAATGATGATAAAACTCTTGCCATTGCTAATGCTTTCATAATCATTCAGTGAAGATTTTTAAAACATCATTCTCTTGCTGATTTATGACTGTTAGTTCACGTAAGGACTTTTTCTATATTCTCCTGCATACAACAATCAGCCTCTGTCCACAACAAAAAAGTTAAGGAAGTTCAAATTACAGTCAAAATTCTCACTTTTTATTTAAATTCCCAACTTTCACTTATGAATCTAGGTATTAAGAAGATGAAATCAGCATTATATATCTTTGTGAGCTTTCTGCTAAAAATAATTGGACTGGTGCTATACTTGGTCATAGACATAAAGAGGAACTTTATATCTGCCTCTTTGAATCTTGAAATATCTGAGCAAGCAACAACTACTATCTATTGCTCTACTATTGATTGAGATGAAGTACAAAAGGAACAGAAATTTGGACATGGTCTTTATCATTATACTTCCCACACTCTCTAAATCAATTCTGATTCTGGTGTTCTTGCTTACTTTCTTAGTTTGGCAACACAGACTTTCTTTCACAAAGAAGGAACAAAATTAGCGATTTTGCTCCTAAGATTCATTCATTTTCTGGTATAGCTAGATTTTTCCTGGTGCAGTGCCTGACACAAGGCTGTAGTTTAGTCCAAAATGCCATTGGACATGTCTGCTGCTAAATTTTGTGGATATTTGAAATTTTATTCTTGTATTTACTTCTACTAATTGTCTTAGTCAATATATCTCATTTGCATAGACTAACAAAAAATGCAGGAGACTACATGGGTTCACCAGAGAAAATCTTGTATAAAATCCCCTAGGGAATATTGCCAAAGTCAAAAGAAGACTCATAGCAATGAAATAATTAGTTTCCTCTCTTGTCATGGATCAGTAATTAAGCATAAATGGATAAAAGCATTAGCTAGAAATGTAGAGTTGTCTCATTTTGCATTTTTTTCAACATTTGGCAACTATAGATAACGCAGTCTTGTGAGATTTAGTGCATGCTTCTAACAATTAATTGAACTTGTGGGATTTTTTTTTTTTCAAATGCTAAAGAGAGGGCACAGTCACATAGGAAGAAAGTTGCTCCTGATTTGTGCTGGTTTTGGCTGAGGTAGAGTTAATTTTCCTCATAGCAGCTGATATGGGGCTGTGTTTTGGATTTATGCTGGAAACCATTTTGGGAACACAGGAATGCTTTAGTCACTGCTGAGCAGAGCTTACACAGAGTCAAGAGTCTTTCCAGCCTCTCACCCCACCCCACCAGTGAGTGGGCTGCAGGTGCACAAGTAGTTGGGAGAGGACATAACTGGGACAGCTGACCCCAAGTGACCAAAGAGACATTCCAGACCCTATGGTGTCAGTCATGCTCAGGATATAAAGCTGAGTGAAGGAAAAGAAAGGGGAATGTTTGGAATGATGGTTCTCCTCTTCCAGAGTCACCATTACATGTGATGGAGCCCTGCTTTCCTGGGAATGGCTGAACACCTGCCTGACCATGGGGAATGGTGAATGAATTCCTTGATTTGCCTTGCTTGTGTGCACAGCTTTCCCTTTAGCTATTAAACTGTCTTTATCTCAACCTGTGAGTTTTCTCACTCTTACACTTCTGGTTCTCTCCTCCATCCCACTGGGGTTGAGGAGGGGCAAGAAATGAGCAAACAGCTGTGTGGGCTGTTGGCCAGACAGGAATAAACCTTGACATAAACCATAAAGAAGCAAATCCACATCCTACAAACTCTTACATGCACCTGCAGCCCAATGACTTCCATACACTTCTTATAAATGGTGAAACTCATGTAGAAGGTGTTTCTAAAGGTATTAATATCTCTTAAAGGAAAAAAGATACTTGGAATTTGTTTAATTTTTCCTGATCTTATAATCAGTAAGTACTGTCTACTATATTTCCATATGTTATAGATAGGTCAAAATTCATAAGAAATCAAAATGCTATAAATGGAATAAGTTATTAATGTGGAACCTAAAATGTGAAATATATCTTGTAAATTGTATATATGTTTAAATTTAGTTGTGTTCAGAGTACACCTTGGCAAGTCTCATGACATCTTGCCCAAGGAAGGTACTAATTAACATAAGAAGTGCAGGCAAGCTCAGGGGAGATGACCTCAGACCCATCAACCTCCTATGATTTTATCTTACCCAACAAGAATCTTTTTCCATCTGAAAGAAGTAAGAGATAGGATCTGCTGCTCCTTGGACATTGCTGATGAGTGGACCTATTGCTTAAGACACTTCATTTTAATCATATAAGAATTTCTCGGAAAGATCATCATACACTGAGATGAGTTACTGGAAACCATCAACCAGAGCACAAAGAGAATCCTTGGACAAATCAACATCTAAATGGACCACTGAGTACTGGACCAGAGGATCATCAGAAGTGAAAAGGACAAAAGATTTCCTAGCCAGGAGCAAGAAAAACAGTATAAAAACTGGACTCAAACATCTCAAAGGTGTGCACTTACCTCTCTGAACTGCTGGTGGTCAGAGCTGTGTATGTGTCACCCAGGGTCAAGAACCTAGGCTTGGCCCTGTTTTCCTTTATAGTGGCTAATTAAGATTGTCAATTAGATTAAAATAAATTTTATTTGTTTTTATATTAATAATTTGGCTCGCGCAAATTATTAATCCGATGAAATTGACATTTCATTTATAACACATAGGTTCAAGGTTTAAGCAGTTTTGATCCTGAAAACTTCAGTAGTGCTGTGTCACAGGGAGATAGTGTGTAAATCTTCTGACATAATACTTTAAAATGTAAGATTTATGAACTATATACATCATTTCGTACCACTAGTTGGAATTAATCACAGCAAACATTATATACAGTATGAATCTGTATATCCACAGTCCTAGAGCATCCAAAATAACAGTCAATAACTGACAATAGTCAAACCTGTATGCGCCTGGTGTCATGATTAAAATTAATAAAATTAATCTGGCAAATAATTTAACTTCTTTGAGCTACAGAGTTAAAAAAAATCAATATCTTATGGCAATAAAAGATTTTTACATTAAATTAATGGGAGTTTCTCTTGGTGAATATTTGTCTGCATACACCAACAGTAATACTGACCTAAGAACATGAGTTAAGAGACGAGAGAAGGAATAGGTAAAATGTTATTTTCACTGATATTGATTTTTTACTTGACATCACATTTCCCACTTATTATAGGTTTTGTGCAGTTGTAGATGATAACTAGACAGTGCTATTAGATTTTCTGCTGAGAAAATGGAAATATAATTTTTTTTTTACCTGAATGTTTTCCCCTTTTCACTAGGTCTTGTCTTTCTTATGTCACCACTAGACTTTAGTGAAATCAAGGAAAATGATGAAGAATGATATAATTTAGCATAGTTTAAGGTACGGTAACTTAATAGAAGATACTTTATTTTTTAAGAGAGGAGTAAACCCATGTGAATAGGAGACATTTTTTTTTTTTTATGGCATTATTCTATAGTGTTAACTGCTTAAATATTTTTTAGCATTTCTTGAGCAAATGTTTTAATTTTCATACATATCATATTGCATTTGTGAAAACAATTTATGGACTTCCACACCCAGGAATTTACTTAAAAGAAAAAGAACAAAATTTACTTAGCTCTTTCATGTTCAAAAAAGTTTTATCATTTATTAAATGATACATGGCAGAATTTGAACAGAAGGAGCTGTATGCCTACCTTCATGTCCTCTTTAAGTAGCGAGTGTTTGGAACTTCAATACCTGTTTTTGTTCTCTGGTATCTTTCCTTTCATCAGTTTCTTTAAAGTAGCTATTGTTTCATCCCATCACAATTTTCAAATTATGTTATCAGGTCCCTTCCTTTCTTCATTTGTGTCCTCTTCCTGGCAATTCTCATCTGAACTAGAAAAAGCTGCCTCTGCTGTTTTCTTCATTTCTTTTTGTTAAAAAATGTTTCATTTTGGTAACAAGTTATTTTCCATATCATAGAGGTTATATCAAACATATACTCTGCAGCACAATTTGCTTAGTTCTAGTTCTTAAATTAAAAGTGAGTTAAGCCAAGCCACCTAATATATTAGCTAAAAAAAAAAAAAAACCAAAAAACAAACAAACAAAAAAATCAAACACAAAACAACAAACCCAAAAAAACCCCTCTGATAGGTTCTTGCATTGGTTTTAAAATCAAGGCTTCCATTTTTTCTCACAATGGTTCCAATATTGATGTTATTTGGTGGAATAGCAGGTACTTAGTTTTTTGTTTTAACATGTGGGAAAATAAGTTACAGCAGCTTGACTGATGCAAGTGAGAAACTGTACCAAAATCTATTAACTGCAGGTGTGCTAGAGTAGGGGCTTGTTAAATTATATTTAATGGATGAAGAGAGACAAACACAACAGTGTTTTTTTCAGATTTCTTTTTCCAGAGCAATTAGGATGACATTTAGTTTGTGCATGCCTTATGGTTCCTTCACAATTGAAGTGATAGGAAAGCTCTCCAGAGCACTATGGAAGAGCAGGAGTTATTAACAGACCTAGCCTTTGGGAGCAGACTGTCGTATCTGCTGTGAAGTTTGCGTTTATCCTGACCACTCTGTGTCCACAAGACCAGGAGGGGTTGCTGACCTCCTTTCAGGTTTTCAGCTGAACTGTCAGCTTCTAAAAATCTGTGCTTATGTCCCAATGAAAGCAGACTTTACCAGGTTTTCTTTGCTTTTCCTCTGTAATAGAAACAAAGAATAAATCATGCCTGTTAATGATGGGGAGATTTTTGAAAGTTATCTTAGTAAGAGGAATTTATTTGAGCTGTTAGGTACCAAACGGCCACTTGGAAAGCATTACTACCTTGTCTATAACTATTGAGGCACCTTGCAAAGATGTCGTCTGTTTGTGATGAACACTACATATTTTGGTGAAAAATATTAGGTTGTTAGTTTTATAATGTTTTCTAATATAACTGAGTGGGATCATGAACACATTCCTCACAATGGACATTTTTGGACAGAGCTGCATATACTAATGTGATCATTTCCTTATGTTAATATGTCATGGACAGTTTCAGAGCTGACTTGACAGAATCACAGAAGTAACTAAGTTGGAAAAGACCTTTGATCATCAAGGTCCAAGACTGTCCTCAAAGGACCATTTAAGACCATTCCTGAAATCTGCTCCTAGGAGCTTTCCACCTTACCAATTTCCACATGGGGGGAGCCTTGCTGTGCCTGCCATGTGCATGGTGCCCTCACAGCTCAAGCACCAGAAAACCTTAGAGTGTTCGCACCAGTCCCTACCTGTGTACAGCCTCACAGTGGCTCCTGGCAGCAGTCAAAACCCCTTGCTGTAGCTCAGTCAGAAAGCATTGTGAACCATTTCTTTTTCATCAGCGTAGAAGGACAGTCACCCACCTCAGCAGCCAAGGATAGCCCATTAGAGATGCATCCGTACGTTGGGCTAGGGAAATTGAAGGTAATATCTAAAATAGCATCATGAAAAACAACTCATAAGTGCAAGCTTTTAAATCAAAATATCTGGCTATGGTTCTGCCATAGTAAGCAATATTTTCCATACTGTTTTTAGCTCAGGACATGGCTAGGAACACTAGAGCAGTGAGTGCATATCCATTCAATTAATGGAAAGCCATTCAGAAGTTGAAAAAAATGACAGATTTCTGGCCATTTAACAGAACAAATAATAATATTTAAAAACTCTGCTTTATTTGGCAATGGATTTCTGCCTCTGAGCCAGGAATACTATCAAATTTTATCATGTACCACTGCAAACACATCAGTATGTGGAGTCTTGACTGCTGGTGTTGTTGCTGACCTGTTACTCCTCCTCATGTGAACATCACCCTCTTGTTTATGGAAACAAAACAGTTTCTGTGACAACACATCTGTCCAGCTTTCAAGAATGACTAAAACCTTTGGGACAAGCCATAAAGGAAAATGACCATTGATCAATTAAAAATCAGTTAATAAACTTCTGCATAGATTTTCATGGATAGTTGAAAGCCTTAAGCTTTAGAAACAACTTCCGTTCATCCTGTGGAAGTTACCAAGAAAAATACGATTCCATAAGGACATAAGGTGTGGTAGATTAACCTTGGCTGGCTGCCACCCAGATCCTCTCTCATTACTTCTTCTCTCCAGAACACAGAGAGAAGATGGAAAGGTCATTGGTTGAGATGAGGACGAGGAGATCACTCACCAGTTGTGCTTATGGGCCAAAAGACCTTGAGTCAGAGAAGATTATTTTAATTTATTGCCAATTAATAACAGAGTAGTCACAGAGGGATGTGGAATGCGTATTTTGGTCAGGCCATAACACTTGTCACTACCATTCCTTCCTTGTCCAGAATGGGGCCTTTCCATGGTATACAGTCTTTTGGGAATTAATGGCTTTAGTATAAGTCCCCCAGTGTCACAGCTCCATCCAGAAAACCTAGTTCTGTGTGGACTTGTCTCCACAGGCTGCAGGTCCTGGCAGGAGCCTGCTCCAGCATGGACTTCCAATGCACTTCAACTTCCTTCAGGGCATGTCTGTTTGCAGCAGTGCCTGGTCCTTCAGGGGCTGCAGGTGGATCTCTTTGCACAGCTGGGAAGTTAATACAATGCTTATTATTCAAAACAAACATTAATCAAGACAGAGAACTGGAGTAACCACCCCAGCTCACCAACCTGTCAAGCACGACTTTGGGGTCACTGATCATCAGGGGACAGCAAAGAGGCCCCTGAGACAGAGGAACGCATGCGCCGATGGAAAGGAGCACATACCAGTGACTTTGAGGAAATGATTATCATACATGTGCTTCCTCTGGAAATACCTATTAATTTGTATGTAAAATATAGTATATAAACTGAAACCTTTTTTGCACTCAGCCTGCATAATATTTTGGAGGAGATACCTCCTCATGCATCCAGCTGAATAAAGAATGTCTGCTTCTTAATACTACATTAGTGTTAAGGAGTTGTTTTTACTGGTTTTCAGTCACAATGCCTCACTGGAATAACCTGGAGTCTGGGAAGAAAATTTTGGGCTTGTTTTTCCTCCAAATTGATTCCTCCTGAGTGATGTCTTTTCAAACACAAAGCCTGACAGTTGGAAATGTTTATGCTGACAACAATAATTGTAATTTCTTTTTTTCCTTATGAATAGTTTATGTCCTTTAATGGTCTGATGGCCTTTTTTAAGAAGCTTATTAATTAAACATAATATTGTATTAACCCATGTGTAAAGACTGATGGAGTTAGAATAATGTAAATAATTTACATTTTTGTCAGACAGTGTTCTGTAGTATGTTACTGGAGAAATTGAAATAATTTATAACTAACAGAACATTCAACTTATGAACCAGGACGACTCAGAGAGATGGAGAAAATAAACATAAATTTTTGTTTCTTAAGAAGAAATTAAATTGAAATAAAAGCAGATTAAAAAACTAGGTAAAAGATTTTCCATTTAGAAAATATACCAGCTGCCAGTGCAAGAAAATGCTTCAAAATATGCTAAGGGAATTCAGAATACGGCAGAATTCACTGTACTGCTACTCAAAGCATACTCCTTATGAAGGTGGCTAGAGCTAAGAAAAACATGGGTCTTGCCACAATAACTTTTCCCAGTTGCACCTGGAACAAAAGACAACCAATGCACAAAGCACAGCAATAACTACCCCTTGACTGGCAGACATGAAGATGAGTGGTCCTTCTTTGTGACTGATGTAAGGTCTGATCCCTTTGAGGGCTTTAACTGATAACAATACTTATCTATTGCTTATAACAACATCTGAAGTAACATAATTTTCTTAGCCACTTTAATAATTTGTGTTTATTAGAGGAATAGAGCAGCTCTCCTATGAGGAAATGTTAGGAGAATTGGGATTGTTCAGCCTGGAGGAGAGAAGGCTTCATGGTGATGTAAATGTGGCCTTCCTGTGCCGGAAGTGAGCCTACAAGAAAAATTGAGAGAGACTATTTGTGAGGGCATATAGTGAGAGGGCAGGGGGGAATGGGTACAAAGTGAAAGAGAATAGGTATATATTAGATGTTAGGAAAATGTTCTCTAATGTGAGGGTGGTGAGGCACTGGAAGTGGTTGCTCAGAGAAGTTGTGGATGTTCCATCCTTGCAAGTTTTCAAGGCCAGGTGAAATGGGATTTTGAGAGCCTGAACCTGGTCTAGTGGAAGGTCTCCATGCCCACAGTGGGAGGGGTTGAGGCAAGATGATCTTTCAGATGTCTTCCAAACTATGCCATTATGATTCTATGATTCTATGATTCTATGATAATGACATCGTCATTTATGCATTTTCCCTGAAGATTACTTCAGGGTTTAAATCCTACATTTTTAAACTAGGAACAAACAGGAATAAAATTCACACCTACCAACCTCTCTAAAAGGTAAGACTTTTAGGTACTTCCAAAACCAAGTTTCAAGTGTCCAAATCAAACATGAAATTTTTGTGCCAAAGTTGAGGACAACATGAAACTTTCCTGCACACAGTTTAATATGCATTTGTCATTTATGCTGCTGTGCCAATGCTTTGCGTTGCCCTTGAACCGAGGTGATACATCAGCTGAAGGAACATTAATACATGCATGTTCTTTCACATCCCTGGAACATTGTATGTAATGAAGTTAGAAATATTTCTTGGTGTTCACAGGCAGCTTTATTTGAGACATTTTCTTTATTATGTACACTTTATTCTGAAAATGTAATAGTTCTTTTCAACCCCTTTGTTGCTAGTTATCTTTTTCCCTTTTCTCTTTTTTTTTTTTTTTTTTTTTTAGTGCAGCAACATATTTTTTTCCCAAATCTTCAAATAATTTAGTTCAAAATAAAAAGATATCCTTATATAAAATCTTACTTACATCTATGTGGATTGATTTTCAGTAGGAATGACATTTGTAGGTACAGTAGTTTGTCTTGCTTGAGCTATCCGGGGCAGCAGCAGGTAGCCATCCTCTGTTTTCTTGGCAGTAAATGGAAAATGGGAAGAGGTGAGGATCTGGAGTTTGATTCTGCATGAGGGAAAAGAGTGTTCTCTAATAAAGGAGGAACTTTCTGCTCCATGCACCCCATTTGTCTCCAAAGTAGACCAGGTACTGGAACTGGCTCTCAGCTTCCCTTAACTTGTTTTGTGGGATTAATAAGTTAAATAGGGCCAGAACTCAGGTCTGTAAGCACTGTCCTGGGACTGCCTATACTGATTTATTGCTATCATTCCCTCTGCCATGTTTTTTGGCAGACATCAGACCACCATGGAGAACACTCACTTAGGGTTCAGGGAGCAGTAATTGGGCCAGGGATAATTCTGGAGGCACTCTGGATGTATCCTCTCTCTTTTGAATGAAAAGGTGTCTATTCTTATCACATCATGCCTTACTGCTTTTCTCCTGGGCCAGAGAATGAACCATGTGCATCTTTCCAAAGTGCAAAAGGCTTGTCTATAAACCACTAAAATTATTCTTTTATTTTAGAGTGTAGGGAGGACTCACAATCAAACATCTGTGGATCAGAGGGGATGGTAGTGTCTGGTCTGAGAGCTGTAGGAGACAGTTAGCAATAACCCAGTTGCCCAGTTGATATGTCTCATTGCAGCAGAATGACATTATCCCCCCAAAAAACACCTGCATGTAGACTAAATTCCAAGGAGAGACACATATACTTGAGAATTTTACAGCTTTTAGAAACCAATCCATAAATGGAATATTTAAAGAGAAAATTAAGTGGTGTTTTCAAGGATAAATTAAGTGGGTTTTAGCACACAAATTGTAACTCTAGTCCTATGATCACTGTTACATTAACATTAAAGAAAAAATTGAGCAGTTTGCATTGTCTGTTATTCAGAGATTGCCCTTAATGGTGGCCTGATAGGCAGGCCCGCTGCCTAGGGTCCTTATCAAATATTTATTTGTAAAAATTCATTAAAATATCACTTACTGCAGCTATTTATGGTTATTGACAGGTGAGTGTAATAGGAGAGACAACATACAACTCTACATTATTACTACTTTTTTCAATCTGTAACCTGTTCAAGATCATAATTTGCAAACATATCATTATGACTGACATGGGAGGGTTCCCAGAACAGTTGCTTTTGAACTTTGATGTAGAACCACAATGCCTTCACTGATGTAGATGGAACCAAACAGATCTGTATGCACTGAAGAATTATTTCTTTTACCCTTTATTCTCACAGTGTCTCCTGTCCATGAGGGGCTTGCCCTCTAGTAGCATTATTAGGAAATGAAGGGTTGAATATTGTTTTCCTCATAAAACTTGATTTTTTCTGTGTTTTTTACCTCTTTACTGTAAAGAGGTGGATAGTTAAGGGACCCAAATAATGTGTGTGTATGTGCAAGCATAAACATGGGGCAACAGCAAGCAAATAATAAGAAATATTTTTGAATGCCAGAAAAATGAACAATAAACTCAAAAGTCAAACTAATAATGACAGGCAAAGTTATATGTGCAAAAAATCCCATAAAAGTTTATTTTCATCAAACCTTATCAAGGGAATAATTGAAGACATTTAACTGTCTAATACAGAGAACCCTCAATCTCCTAAAAATAATTTGTTCTACAGATAATTACCACTTGGCTGAACCATTGTTTATGGCTATTGGATAATTACTCAAGTGTACAGCTTTGGATACATAAATGTTCTGTACCTCTGGATGAAGAAGATCAGGTTAAATGCTAAATATGCAAAATATGATATTCAATTCACTTACCATATTCTGAAGTGGTAATAATCACCAAGAGAAATGGTTGGTTTTCTGCTTTCATTACCATCTTTTTTATAGAAGAAGAAAAAAATATTACATTAGTAGTCTTCACTTCTTGACTTTATGAGTGACACTTTCCTTTTTCCAAGGGATGACAGGTGGCACATAAAAGTAATAAAAGATGTGTCCAAGCTAATCAAAAGATCTGAAAGAAGAGCTGCCAATGAAATAGAGTACTGATTTTTCTTTGGCAGTCACGGTAGTCCCTCAGCCTTCCTTTATTGTTACTTTTTGGCTTATCAATTTTATATTTTGTATAAATATTTACCTCCAGTTAGCAGTCAGCATCCCTCAAAGAAGACATTTCTTTCCCTCAAAGTAACTATTTCTTTGTATCAGCATATTGTTCTCAACTAGCCCTGCCTGTTTGATGGGATTCTCTTTCTTCTGTGCTACCATTCAGGTGTGATTTTCCCCTACCCTCAAACCTGGAATCTAGTAGTTGACTGAACTTTGAGGATCCAACTTACATATTATTTGGTTTGGTTTTTAATAATACTACTTTAATAAAGTTATTTGGTTTGGTTTTTAATAATACTACTTTAATAAAGTAGTAGATGTTATTTGGTCAATCACTTCGTATTTAAGACTCACTCAGGCATAGAAATCTTTGTAATATAGACCTGCCCGAGAGTTTATATCTTGATGATTTGTGTTCCTGCACTTGAGCTCCAGTTTAGTAATTCCCAAGGTAAAGCATATTTTTCATCATTTAATCATGGAGGAGCAAGGAAGAGTAATCAGCACAAATCTACAGATATGTGGAAAGGGTAGTTGATCTGCTGCTTAGTAAGTGCTGGCTTCCTCCTTTTTGAGTATCCAGACACTCACATGAACACATTCCCTTCGTTGTAGGAGTGGTGTGTTCAGTCAGTCAGCAGTGTCCTATTATGCAGATGTTACTAAGCTGCTTAATGATGTGCTCCCTATGTCTCCAGGTATGATTCTTACTAAAGACATTCTGTACACAGGTTCAGTTAAAATCACAGGTTCATACAGGTCTACATTTGTTACAAGACCAACTTCACCATAAATACCTTTTGTTAGGTTCAGAACAAAACTACAAACTTTGTGGAAGCTAGGAAATCTCATTAAAATGGAAATGTAAACATTACAACAAATAAACATGGCTTGTCTTAGAAAAGCACATAATTGGTTGTATTTCTCAGCTTCAGGCTAGCCATACTTTATTTACATAGTGTCACAGTGGTTCAGCTTTTTGAAAAGCTAAAGAGTTAAGAAAAAGTTGCATCACTTACTTTCTCATCTTTTCCCTAATCAGTCAATGCTATGGTATGTTTCAAATCATTCAATGTCCAGCAAGTCATATTTATCCCATGTTACCACAAGGATAGTAATATTTTCTTGTTCACATTCATACCTGGCACGGAGTCTTTTTGACAAAAAACTAACTATTTTACTAATTAGGAAAATTTTGTCCAAATTAGTAAATAATTTTTAAAGAAATATCTCTGCTACATTTGAGAATTAAATCCACAGCAATGATCAGAGAGCAATAAAATATATATCCCTTCCTTTTCAAATTAAAATCTTTTTTTCATCATCAAAGGTCTCATTGAACACAATGGAAATTGTCATTTGAAAAAAGAGGGAAAGGAAAATAACCATGAACATCTTGGTCTTCAAGCTGGTCAAGTCAAGTCAGTATGATACCTTCTGGGGAAGGTTACTTATTTTGAGCAAGATGGCTTAGATCTGACCCTCAGGAATAATTGAAACTTCTGGTTATAAAAATCCCAGATCTTCAGCTAACACCTCGATTTTCTTTAACCCATAACTACCCACACATCCAGAAAATGCTAATGACTTCCCACCTCACCTCTGACGACACGCTGCTTTCTTCCACTGTTTCACAACTGCTCGCTTCTCTTCTATTATTTCAGCACCGTAAGTTAAAAAGAACAGTTGTTTTCAGCTTCCAAGTGTCTTGATGCTTTCAGTGTCTATTTTAAATGTGTTGAAAAATTAACTCATGTTTTCGACCTATCCTGCATTTTAACTAAAGCAAATTAGTTCTTCCTGTAAGCCTTAGCCCAATGGAAAAAATTAGAGAGGTCCAAATGCTAAAGAGTTGCCTGAATGAGCAGAAAGCTACACTGGCATTGACAATTTCAGAATAAGGTCAGACTATCTGAATGAGAATTGAAAGGTCTTATTTCAAGTCCACTTGCTTGGAAGTAAATTGGAAGCTACATCTCCCAAAGAACATGGAAGGTTGCATCTAATTTAGAAAAGTAGTACCACACACTGAGGCAACCTATTTACATCCTAGTGGATCCATACCATTTGGGAGCATAATGAGAAGAACATTACAAAAAACCCTGACTTTCTCTTCTATAGCTAGCTGCAGCATAGTACTAAAATAGTTGTGTATTCAGATAATCTGTACTATGAATTGTTCCTGGGGCTAATGTTTTGGAGGCTTTTTCCCTCATGGCTAAGACTTACCCAGATTTTGGTAAGCCATCTGTCGAATGAAAAAATATTGAGCTCTTTCCAAACTGCAGGGATAGTAATTCCAGTATTTAATAACAAAAGATGAAATAATACATACTGAGCTAGGCTAGCAGGGTAATTATCGGCTCTTAATAAAGCTAAAGTAGAAGATAATAGGCAACTTATTTAAAATGAAATTATACATTTTTCCACCAATGACAGCCAGTTTCTGGACAATACCACGGCATATGAATCTGAGTACATTTGTCCACATTCTCTTAAATATAAATCATTGCTGACAATGACACTAACAATATAATAAGAACATCCTCAATCTGCTTAATGGATGAAATTCAGTTTGTGCAAAGAGCCTGAATGGGGCTAGGCAAGAAATATGACCATTGCAATTTTAGATAATGAAATAACAAGGGATTTAGAATATGCTCAGAGAATATAGGCTCAAATTCTTCTTGAATCTGACATACTACTAGTCAAACACTTCCTTATTTTTCTTTAATAATTTTCAGAATTTACACTGTGAGCATATAGCCATCAAAACAAAGCAAATTAATTATTGTATGTTGCATGTTGTTGTAAATTGTCCCCTAACCTCAGGAGCTGAACATACATATGTCCCCAAAACGCTTTTTTTTCCCTTTGCTGAAGTTTATTTTGATTTTTGGCTCCATCTTTCCGTTCAGGATTTGCATATCAGACTGCACTGAGCACCTCATATAAAATTTTTAACTCCTGTTGAATCCAAGGCTTTTGAGGTGACTCAATAGCAGAGGGAAATGCAGGTCTGGGACTGATTCTGGGAAGGGCATTTCTGAACAGATTCATCTGCCACTGACCTCTAGAGGAGGTGAGGACATGGCTGTGTAACACATCATAGACCTTTGCAGGGAGCAGAAATATGTGTCTGGCTGGGGGAATAGTCAAAGGTTTGGAGAACTGGGCCTCTTTTGAAAACATTATTGATGTTTTATTTAAATACTCTTATTATGTAGCACTGAAGAAAAATACTTTCTTAACTCAGAGGTATACTTCCTCTCTTATCTCCATGTATATGGCATGTTACATAACATCTCTTTTGTTTTTAGAAAGGAACTGGTTTGCCTAGATTTGGGTTTTAGGATACAGTAAAAATTTTATAAGCTTTTCTTTCCTCCCTTTTTTCATTTAAATTGTTCTTTTTCTATTGAAATTCCTACTTAGCAAATTGTAATATTTTTGTGCTTTCATTTGTATTATGGAAGTTACATAGACAATCAATTCCAGATACACAAAGGAGCTTTGAAGTAAATGCAGCTGGACAGACTTTCAAATATTTTCCCAATGCTGTAAAAACTGGGGATTTGTAAAGCAAAATGTTAAAATATTAATGATCTACTACAACAACAACAAAAAAAAATTGAAAGCACCAACCCCATTATAATGGAGATTCATAAGCTATATGGAGCTTTGGAAATCAGAAAATATCCATTCACACACTTGTGTTGAAGCAGATGTGAAACTTAAATTGAATCCAAAGATCACTTCCTGCATAGCTTACTGTATTGATATTTCCCTGCACAAGCCCAGCCAGTTTCTTTCAAAGTTAAGCCTAAGATAAGCTTAATTCTGAGCCACACCAAATATTTTTGTGATGTATCTTGAAGTCAGTGGAATTACACTAGAGTAAACTTGGTATAAGAGTTCTTACATTTAAGTTCTGGTACGTATAAATTGTTTTAGAGTGGTTTCTCTAGATTGTTTATGAGAGACTTTTAAGGACATTTTCTTATAAAAATATTTAATTTTTGACTCTGATGTCAAAAACTTTCTGTGACATTCAGTCTTTTGAGCTAAAAGACTCATTCATGGGCTCATATATATTGAAGTTCTGTATTTCTGTAACAGGAATTTTTTTTTTTGGAGAAGAATCTTAACCGCACAGGAGTTCTCAGTGAGAAGATGGCTGAAATTTAATGCTGAATGGGAAGCAAACTTTACAAAAACTGCCTCCTCCTGTTGCATAAGTATTGGCTTACCATCTCATCTTTTTAAGGACTAGAGAAGTTATGTCCAACTACAATCACTAGCTTTTGTCATAATGTTGAATCCTCTTACTGAAATACACTGAAATGCGTGATCTTTTCCAGAATAACTGTTATTACACACTGCTGAAATACCAGGATTTCGGTTTCCAGAAGTATTCACTTTCTATTTAAAGTTTCTGTCTTTTGATACCTATACTCATGTAATTTCAGGCTTCTGCTTTATTGATTCCCAGTCCAAATCAATGCCATTTGTTTTAAATTATTGGAGAGCTTATATAACTCTTTCCCATGCCAGCATGTTATACATTTAAAAGAATGAGTTTATTTCCCGGTTTCCTTTTTTCTTTCTTTTTTAACTTTTTTTTGTTTTGAAAACCACATGAATCAGACTATTTTAGTCCTTATATGAAAAAAGCTCAGTTCCCTTGATATTTTGACAATTCTCTCATACAGCTCTCCCAGTCTGAATTTTTTGTCTTCCTGAACAGAATGACTAAAATTTCACATGATATTCCTAAGGATGTACTACCACTATGACGTGACTATTTTTATATCTCAAATACAAATGTCCCAGCTGATGCATCCTAAAATCTTTTTTTTTTTTTTTCAGCACCAAATGGATGCTTTGGTCTTGTGATTGCTAATGTAGCTTTTTTTTCCTCCACAAATTCCAGAACTGAATTCTCAATTTATAGTCCAAAGTTTTGGGTTTGTACATACATAAGGCTTGTACTTTGAGCTGATATATTTTGTTCTGTTTGCATGATCCCTACACTCAAAATTCTCTAATTTTTTCCCATCAGTTTTATTACTATTATTTGTCTCCATTTTGTCTCCCACAGAGGTATCATCAGAGCATCACCTTTGCACACTATTGGTTTTACTGGGGATGTCATTATGAAATTTTATGGAACACTCCACAATTTTGCAGCATCACTTCTCAAACCTCATGTACAGCTTAGCAAAACTGACACAAGCTGTTTGCACTTGGAATGTTTGCATAAGAAAGAACAAAAATACCTCATTGAAATGCACACAGCAAAATTCTTGTGAATCCCTTAAGAAAACCTGCATTGAATACCAGAAATAACATTGAAAAACCATTAGTTGCGAAGTGTTCTCTGTCGCTCTAGGACACGAGAGAGAACACACGTACACAAGAGATTTCAGAAGGGCTAAAAAGGGCCTATGTTTATTAAATTTCAAATTTATAGATTTCTTAACCAGGACAAAGATTGGGTGAACAAGGTCACTTCCTCTACAAACACATTGGCTACAAGAGATGCCCATCAGGGCACCCTTGTCACAGTGCAGGTATGTAAAGATTCCTAAAGCTAAGAAAACAGCTATTGTTACATGAAAAACTGTGAGAACTCTGACTCCAAAAGTAAAAACATCAGAAAGCTGAGTGAACTAAGCAACAGTTCTCCTTGCTCACTTTTCTTCTAAAGCTTATAACATAATTGTGTTTTATTTTGTTAAATTGACGTAGCATATAGTGAAGTAAATGTAACACAGAAATATTAATAATCCTATTGGGAAGGTAAATCTTCTATTTCCTGCTTAGGATTCCCTAGGACACTTGGGTATATGCTTAATTTTGTTAATGTGAGTATTCCCAGTGAAATCGCTGAAGTTACCTTAGGTAGGAAGATACTCACATGTATAAGTCCCTGTAAGATCCAAGTATTGTTGAAGTCAACTCAGGAGCCCACAGACTGCTCCGAAGGAGATGGCCAGTGGCTGTTGTATTGTATTAAACTGAGAGCCTTGACACAAAACAACTATTTACATCATTTTGGTAATTTTACTTTGCATCCATAACTAATGCTGAATTATCCATCATTCTGAATTTCTTGCTTACCAGCTTCAGGTCATATGACTTTTTGAAATAAGCCATATATATTCCTAATCATCACAGGTTACCAGAGGAGGTTGAGAACTAACAAAGAATGTTCATTTAATTTATATAAATGCACAGCTTGGCTCAGATTGCAAAACATCCTTGGTTTTCTGTTCTTGAATGAAAAACACTTATTTTTTGTCCATACATTAATAAATAAAAACATTATCATAAACTAGCAAGTTCTTATACAGTCTGCAAAATACAGCATTTTAATGTCCTGTAGGCAAGATAATGGATGAATAACCACTGGTCCTACCAGCACTCCAGATGTAGACATGGAATTGATAGGTATGGAAAACTAAAAAAAAAAAAAAAGATGAAGATTTTCAAATGGAGTTTTAAGACGCTGTTAAGAAGTTGTAGAAGTACAATCCTGATGCCATTTTCAGTGTAACAGTGAGAGAGAAGAATGAAAAGAATAACGACTCTGAAATAGTTTCCTCTTTCTTTTGGTTTCAAAAAAGAGGACAAGCATGTGATATATGGGAACATAGCGGGACAGCAAAAAAAGGATTTTATGAGATATGAGCAAAACACATATGTCTAGTTCTGCTAGAAGCAGCTTTTGCTGAGATCTTCTGATCTGATTTAGAAACAAAGTAATGATATATTTTGTGACTGGAACTGTCTCCTTCATGACTGCAATGGTGAGTACAGACTGGGGCTTCTCATAGAGGAACCAAATGCAGATTTATCAGGCTAGAAGTGGGTATATCTTTGTTGCTCTTGAATGAGTGTCTGGGCCGTAGAAGAGAACCCCAGTGTATTAGAAACAGAAGCAAACTGCAAATAAAGTCTCTAAAACAGCTGAGAGGTGAGACTAGATATACCATTGACACCATTTTCTAAGTGAGGAGGCACCTCAATTCTCCCCATGCTGAAATATCACCCAAGAGGAGACAAGTAGAACCTGAGCAGGCCTGTCAGATTGGGAAGGCCATAAACTGACAGTAGGGACAAGGAAGGGAAGAATAAGTAGGTTTCTGCTAAATAATTCCCAGAATGATGAAAATTCAACAATTTCAAACCCATCTGTCACTTCTGCATATCTAAGACGACAGAGAATAATGCATCATCACCGATCAAAACTTTGGTGATATTGCCTATTAAAAATTAAACCTGGCTTGGGAGATTTTGAAGACCCAAAGCTAAAGAGAAATCAGAATCACACCCAGACTCACAAAAAAAGTTTTTCTTTCCTCAAAATTTGCACACTAAAATACATATCTAAGGGAGCAGTCCAGTGTCTTCATTGTTAATTTGAAATACTTAAATCCCAGAGGCCAGAGATTGATTCAATTTTTTCACCCCAATTAAAACTTAATTACAACTGATTTATTGAGAACTAAGCACTTTAAAAATAATGTAAGGACCTGAGCTTTGGAACTGGATTTTATATTCTACTTTGTTCACTCCTTTGAATAGAAAATTTGTTCTTTGACCACCAAGAACCATTCAGATGATGTTATGATATAACAACTATCACGACGTACAGGTCTCACCATTTTTCACCCCACCCTGGAAGTCGACTCATCTCACTACACCATGCACACTTTTGATCTAGCCCATAGCTATGAGAATGAATCTTGACATCCCTTAGACCCAGCATCCCCTCCAAGATGCTGAGGTCAAGATCATGATGTCCCCAATACAGTTCCAAACATTAGGGCCACAATACCCAGTGATCTGTGACCTGCAAAGTTTCTCATTCTTACCATATCTGTCACATTTACACCCTGTTTTGTGCAGACCAAAGTCACATGCAGTGACTGTGTGGTTTTTCAGGGTTTTTTTGTATGCCCCAGTATTCTACTTGTTGTTTTCTAGATATTCTCCTAGTTTGGTAACATCTTTGTCATAGTGTAGTGTTCCAAGTAAGACTTCAGGAGTACTAAAAAGAAAACAGGTTGGCTGCCTCATTTTGTTTACACAGAGCATATGAAAAAAGCAGAGGCAAAAATAACATTTGCTTTTATGTACCTGTATATGTCTCATATAATTTTTCGTTAACCATTGTTTTGCCTTTGTGACTTGTCTGATTTCATGTCTTTGGGTCTATTTCAAAAGCTGGCTTTTTATTCTCATCTTGATCTCCATCCAAAGGGTTTGTTAATCCTTTATATACCTATGTGGTATCAGCTGCAAACAGCACAAATTAAACCTTTATACCATTTTCTGTTACTACAGAAAATATCAAATATAACTGAGCTCCTAAGAGTCCCCTAGAGCTTTTAAGATGCCTTGAAAATGTTGGTGATATGTACACACTGTGATTTTTTTCTGGCCAATATGATGAAGAGTTCATCTTCACCTCCCTTTCTCAGTGTGCTTCTGAGAATCACATAATCACAGAATATCATTTGAGATGGTGCCAAGAACTGTGCTGAAGTCAAAGTATCTTGTATCTACCACATTTTCTAAAGCTTGTTTGGCTTGATTTACTCTGGAAGAACTAATGTTAGATAGTTTTTATCACTGTCTTACCTTCTAAATACTTAAACTGATTGCCTAATGATTTGTTGCAGGGATTAAATTTAAGTGCTGTGAACTATAATTTTCCATGTCCTCCATACTCTCCCTCTCAAGGATAAATAATATGTTTGGTATTCAGTTTTTCACAATTCTTAAACATAATTGCCAGTGATTCAGCTATTACATTGTCTATCTTTTTTATGGCCCTAAGGTCAATCAGGACTTCCTCACTTGGATACATTTATCTAATCTAAAACATATTTAGCCCAGGTGGGGAGGTATTGCATGCTTTATTTTTTTTTTTTTTAAATAATGTATTTAACGATCTGGAGTTGTGTATCCTCACAGTTTTTTGAATCTTTTATGCAACGGAAAAGATTTTAATATACAATTATATAGAGATCACTGTCTCTTATATATTTGAAATTAACTTCTAGACCCAGCCTTTTTGTTTGTAAACATGAAGGAAAATATCTACAGGCTGAATGCAGTACATTTCATAGTAAGGGTGACCTCCCTAACTGGACAACACTTCAGAGTTTGTGAAATTGTTCAACTTGAAAGGCATTGAAACCCATTAGTCTTTAAGGTACGTACAAAACTCTGAGTTATAAAGACAAGACGTTAATCCCCAAAAGGAAAATCAGAACATGACTCCATTGTTCCAGCTGCTAGCTTGAATACCTCCTTTAGTTTCTTTTTCTTCTTTAACTTTCATCCTTACTCTTTCTGCCAACAACCCTCTTGGACCTATCAGTGTTTCTCACAGAGCACAGGTAATGCTGATGAGATGTTCTATCAAGAACAAAAATTAAACTCTCAAGGACATATTGACCAGTTTTGATCTGTGCAGCTACTGGTGGTTGCTGTGATGCTGTCTCCATAGGAGGTAAACATTTTTTCCACACAGAAGTGTATTGTGCAGGGCCTGTAGATCTCTCTCATGTGCATAACTTGGCAAAGAGAAGGACCTCCTTCCCTCGATCCCTCCCACACACTTTCTTTAATGCTCATAAAAGCTTTGAATGCATTTTATTCTTGGAGTCAACAGTTCAAAAGGAAGCACAGGAATGACAAGGTTTCTCTTTTCTTGAAGCATGAGAATATGTCTAACTTCAAAGAGTTTACATAGATTACTCCCTTTCCCTTAGCAGATAATAACTGCATGACTCCATGAGAGTATTACAAATCTTTTCCATAAACTAAATGTTTCAGCTATAAATACAGATTAGGTGGTGTGAGCAGGATAGCATGAAGATGCACTGAGGTATGTCACTGGCATACCTGAATTCTATAGCATCAGATGAAATTATATGAACCCAAATTACAGAAATTATAGAAAAACACATCTCTTACATAGGTAAGAAATTCCTCCTTGAATCATATGTGACCTTCCAAAGGACTATAACCATTTCTTGTCCAATTGCATTGACAATGGTGGAAGTGAATGTGAAGTACAGCAAACACTGTTTGTGCTGTGCAAACATTACAGATGCAGGTTAAAGCATGACCTACAAAAATGACAAAGGCAGGAAAAATTCAGAATCACACACTCAGCAAATTGAAAATATGCAAGAAAAATACTTTTGCTATGTGGACATACAAAAAATGCTGAAAACTACAACATACCTCTAAATGTGACTATAGTGAATTTACAGCTTAAAAAACATATTTTACCTTAAGAAATGCTGTAGCTTCTAATATAAATAAACGAATGGAGCTATTTTCTCAGATATTGCTGTTTTCAGTGTTGCAAAAAAACTCAAACCCATTACAAATCTTCAAAATACTTCTTAGGTTTCTGCTGTGCTGGAAGGCTAGCTACAGTTGAAGGATTTTATTAGATGAACAGAGCAGTTCCTCTATTATTTGAATCTATCTGCTTAAGTCCTCAGAAATTTCTCAGTTTCATGCTATATGTTCTGAGCCATCTACCTGATGAACCAAAATCACATGAATATTTATCTGTAGATTGATATGTTGGAGGTTAAGAACATTACTATAAAATGAAAAATAAAAATACTATAATAATTTTTTATTCTACATAAATAATTTGCAGATGATTACGTTTCATTTAGATCCAAAGTAAATCTATATCTTAAAATTTAAAAACCCTTGAAAACATGGCATTTCCATCTTCTGTTCAGCTCTAGTAGCAAGCATGTGCCGCTTATGTTAGAGAGCTAAGTCACCTTGAAAACAAAAACTTGCAGAAGGCAATAGAACAAGGAGTTCTGTGTATAGAACACTCCACTTGCTATAGAACATGATACTGCCATGTGTTGCTTAGTGACAAGCCTCAGCAGAAGAAAGATTACTCCCTATCTCTTACCTTATTTTTGCAGAAATAATCCTGCTTTTTCTCCACTGCTGCTCTGGGACAACTATTAGCATTAATAGGTAGTACCTGATAACATGATAGGCTATTTAAAACTCTTGCACAGTATCAATCAGTGATTTGAAAGCAGGTGGTACCACATCCCAAACATGGTTGATTGGTGTTTTGCCATTACTTAATGACTACAAAAGAAATCACTTTACAAAAAACAGGGTTGATACGAAAGTGGGCTTTTCAGGGAGACAGCTGTAAGGAGAAAGTGCACCAGTGAGCTAAGTTATTCCAAGAGTGAACCCTCTTTCTCCATTTCAAAAAGAATATGTAGAAGACATTCATGCATGATAGAAAAAAATACCCTGTTTGGGCCTAATGTAATGGAAAATTTGGGATTTATTCATGCATGTGAATATGTATGCAAATCTGACCCTGGTGATACTACCAAGGTCAGTGCATGGTGATCTGCTGAGTAAGTGCTGATCATTCAGCCTGAAATGTGACTTTATCAAAAAGCAATTTTGTAAAAAATCTCATGCCATTCCATAGTTATACTTCTCCCGTGATCTCCATGCCATGCTTTTTCATTTGTCAAGTTTACATTCAAGACTTTTCCAGCTAAACCATCTCCTTGTCAATCAAACAGTATTTCTGCCTTTGTGCAATGTTACTGCATCTGAGGCAACAACTTAAAATTACTCCAGCTCTAATAGGGGAGTGACATTCTCTGTAGGACATTAACAGCTAAATCAAAGTGTGGCACAGGGGTTGAATTTGAAGTACTACTTAAATTTCAAAACTGAGCTCTGTACTGAAAATAGGCCATACAAGTCCAGAATAAAACAATGAGAATGATCATAAGCTTCTTGCTACATACAAACTGAGGTTTTACAGAAAAGAAGAAGTCATATAAGAGGATCTGGGTAATGTAAATAAAGGACAAGATAATATGATAACAAATGGAATTGGGAGAGATTTTCTTCAAAAGCAGCAGAAATGAAGATTCATTTCTTTCTTTGAGAGTCCTAAAAACTTCATGACACTACAAGGCACATAAGACTTAAAAGCCCTGATTTTAGACCCACTGCAATCATACTGGAAAAACCAACAGGGTATGGTTAAATTACTTTTTCCCTACTATCTGATTAGAGCAGGTGCACCTACAACTTCATGGTTTGTCGTTGCTGTTTCCTTGGCCCACTTCAAAATCATCTTCCAGGAAGAACTACAGAGACAAAAAAAAAGGGTTCCCTTTGTTAAATATCACCCCTTTTTTGTGCAATAGATGCTTTTTCACCAGTAAAGGATCAGTGGATTAATGTTCATTTGAAATTTGAGGTCCTAAGAATATGCTCATTTATTCCTGATAAACTCTGCAGTAATTCTCATGAAGCAGGTGATGAAACTGGAATTTTTTCTTCAACATGAAGTGACAAACTTGCAAAGTTCTCACTTGTTTCTGTAATGTCTGGAAGAACTACCAGATAATTTTAAAATTGAGATAGAGATTTGAGATACTCCAGTTCTAGAA
>JACBWW010000006.1:17454238-17467586 GCA_020086605.1 Lanius collurio
TCTAGAGTTTGAGTAAGCCCTTCTCAGCTGTGATCTGGCACCATAGTAATGACAAAAAAAAAAAAAAAAAAAAAGCTTCAAGAAGAAGCCAAATTTCCCAGAGATGCATATGAACACTAGTAAAGCAACACTGACTTGTATCATGTAGTCTTGTTCTCCCTTTTCTCATTCTTCTTCATATCCCATGCTACATTTTGCTATGTATTGTTCCATGTAGTTTGACCCTTCAACTTCCTACCTCTTTTCAGTTGTCCTGCCCTCAGCTCTCTGCATTTTGGCAGTAGCTCTGTGCACTAGGTCAGGCTTCTTAGCACTGGCCACAAATTGGGCAATCCGAGTTTTCTTGAAGAAAAAAAGATCATTACTCATCTGTATTGTACTGTTTCTGTCCTTAGTATTTGAAAACTAATGATATTATTAGCTTTCAATTCCCAGATGGGCAGAGACACCTGACCCATCAAATATAGAAGAGTGTTAAATGTTGCTCTGAACTTTTCCAATAATATTGATTCTTCAACATCCTTCAGCAGTTGCCTCTGTTAAATAACCATTCCTAGGCTTGTGAGCATATCTTAATATTGAAACTGTCTTTTTACTCGTGAAAAGTAAGCCAATTATTTCTTATTCTGCTCTATTTGACAAGAAAGGAAGGTTAACTGTGTCTGTCTTCACAGTGCACTTACAAACGCCTTCTTTTCTTACTGCTCTCTTTTTATCTATTCTCCTGCTCTGTGTTAGAAAGATTTCTCCTTCCTCTTTCTCTCTCTGAATGTTGATAAAACAAAATATATTCAAAGACAGCCTGTCATTCTGTGAAAAATTTCTTGACTATCAACTTTCCAATCCCAATTTTAGAACTACTAGGCAAGCAGGGTTCACTGTGAAAGGCAAAAGTAAACAAAGAGGGTGTTTAGGATCTTACTAGAAAAGGTGGAATCATAGCTTTGATGTGTAAACCTTCCTGTTTCTAAAATAGCTTTTCTAGCAGATAAAAAATGAAACAGTCTTATATCTGGTAAAATTAAATCTTAAACAACGCAGTATATTGTTAGGAATTTCCCATAATGAACAGTGAACTCTTTAATATATCTATTCAATTTTGTGGAATGTCTCACATGATATTTTCTACTGAATGAGTTTTGCATACATGAGGCAATAACATTTATCTCTAAAGTGTTGAGTGACTTTAGTAGTAGAAGGAGATGCCAGAGTGATGCTTGGAAAATTAAATTCAGTTTATCTATAATGCAGCAGCAAAGATAACTTAAAAATATTGTCCCATCACCATGACTCAGCCCTGATCTCTGGGAACAGACAAGCTCTGCTAGTCTTCTTGGCCCATACACTTGCTGTCCTCACTGCAATTTGACAGATAATGAAAATCCAGTATGTACTGTTACAACGTGTAAGTCAGAACTGAGACCTACCAAGCTCATTACACATATGGGACAATAAATTGTAAAATAAGAAATGTTTTTTCCCTCCGGGTGAAATGGGTATATTTAAGGCAGAGGGACTGCGTGTGCAAAGATGTATCTCAGAAAAGAAAGAATTTGAATTATTTGGTTCTTTCCTCTTATCCTGACCTGTTATCATTTAGCTGGGGGAAGATCTATGTACTGGACTCCTAAAGTACAATTAAAATTCATAGTGGTTTATGGTATGAACATTATTTTCAGCACTGTTTAAGACCTTGGCTTTTTTCTTCTTCCTTTCTTTTTTTCCCCTCTGGAAACAGTACAGCATAAAGCTCACATAACTCACAGATCTTGGCAGTAGCTGTGCTCAGGATTCCTCTCATTCTAGAAGCATCAACCAAATCTTATTAACCTGCATTTCTCCTCATCACCAAATACTCTGCTCATCTGCACTTTGTCCTCCCCTGAAGAAACTGTGATTGATGTTTTCTATCAGTATATGCTAAACTACCTCCTAGGCTAATTTATTTTCCTAATAAATGTTAAGAGCTGGTGGTTTGCTACTGCTTTCTTTGTGCTGCTAATCATCTTGATGAGCAGGCAGTCAAAATCAATTCTTTCCAAAAACAGGGGAAAAATGTAGAAAGCAGATAAGGTGTTGGTAGACAATTTTTTATTTTGTTATGCTTATGATGATGCAAGAGGACTGCATTGAACTAAGAAGGATGCAAAGGCTTTGAAAGAACTTCACGGTGTACTAGTTTGAAAACCAGTGGGAGGCACCAAGTCAGAATAACAATTTAATAGGGAAGTTAAAGAAAAAAGGAAAGAACCCCAAACCACTAATTCAAACTGACAGAGTCAGGATACAAACCTGACACCCTGTTAGTCAGGGTGGTGGTAGTAGTCCAATGAAGTGGTGGCTGCAGTTCTCCTGAAGTGGTGGGTGTGGTTCTGTTGAAGTGGTGATCCTGTAGGCAAGGTCTGCTCCTCCTCGTAAGGTCCAGCAGTGGCTGTGTAGCTCCTGTCCTTTGGAAATCCACTGGAAAGGTATCTGTGGTGTTCAGAATTCAGATTATATTCAGGATGGAATGCTCAGTTCCTGGGTGGAGCATCTCACAATAGGATAATGAGTCATAAGGCCAGGTGTTGATGGGCCATTAACAGAAAGATAGGGAGGAAGCCAGGAAAACACTGCCCACCTGGTTCAACAGCTCATGAGGATGGTAACAGAATATATTGCAACCCAGGACAATGGTTCACCAGATTTGTGAACTTCTTCCCTCCAAAAAAATGTTGAGTATCTTTGTTTAAATACCTCTTAATAGATTTGACCCACTTGGAAAGAAAATGGAAGAAAAAAGTAGTAGAAGAAAGGTTGAATTTCTGGAGAACTAATGTTCAGTGTAACATCAATTTAGCCAATTGATATTTGAGAAATACAAACATCTCTGTAGGTGTGTTTCTAAGGAGGAGCTCAGTTTTCTCAGTGTTTTGTGAGGTGGGCCTACTAAAAATAAATAATGGAAATTAAATGCTGGCTGGACAATAGGAGAAATCTGTTGATCAAGAAACATTAGAATATGAAATAATTGTGATGGCTGCCTCATTGGTAAAAACATCTTAAAATAAAGTGGAGGAAAAGAGAAAAAGAAAAGGAAAAAGAAAAAGAAAAGGAAAAAGAAAAAGAAAAAGAATGGACTTCAGGAGTTTCTAGGACTTTTTTTTTATTATAGTGTTTTAGTTTTTGCTGCAGCATTTCTCTTAATGATCTTGTGAAGCACTTATATGCACATTACAAATATCCACACGACATAAAATTGCCTGTGAATGGATGATCAGAAAATAATAACAAGAAAAGCAAGGACACTTAAGTACATATGTCACCCATAACTTTCCTTAATTAATTCTGTAAAATCCTGCTTGTTCCAGAACAGTCATTCAGAACCATTTCAGAACCATTTACTGGCAATGCAGATACAAGAAGTGGAATGGGAAGGCTTGTTTTTACTTTCGAGAAAGAGTTATACCATATGTCGTATAAAAGCAGACTTTATCCTTACTAATGAAGTTTAGATTTATTAGAAGCATTATTCCTAGAACTGTGTATGTAGATTATGTTTAGTCATAAAACTGATATATTTTCAGGTTGTGTAAGACAAGATTTCCTTCCTCTGGTAGTGTATTCTGAACGAGGAATTTGAAACAAGACTACACTTGACCAGGAGTTAAGAGGGTGAAAAGGTCCTTTCCAGTTTAAATTTTTCAGTGATTCTGTGAAAAGTTAATCAATTTTTCAATGGAAACTTGGATATTGATACAATTATCTGTGTGTGTGTTTGTTTCTTTCTTTCTTTTAAAACACACACACGACTATGTTCAGAGGTAACGAGCAGATACCACACTATGTTGTGTCAGTGTATCTTCTCTGTGTTGCCTTGACACCTCTGAAAAATGGCTTTGAGATTTGCAGTGTGCAGATTGAACTCAGGTAGTAATATATATTTTGCAGATTGTCTCCTCGCTACAGGGAATAATAACTAGTTGCATATACTTTGTGCATTCTAGATTGTAATGGTGGCTCAAGAGAAAAAAGCTTCTGGTACATTTTTTCAGGATGTAATCCACCCTCAAATTAAAATCAGTGTTTCTTTCCTAAAGATTGCATATATTTTCTGTCAACAACATTCTTCCAGCTATATTCTGCCAGTCATTAAATGTACAAACAGGATGTGAAAGGCAAAAAATTCCATATTTTCAGCATCTCGCTGATCTCCTCATCCTAAAGTTAGATCAAATTCACAAGAACAGAAAGACAGTATGAGAAAAAAAACACTTACATGGGTCTGCCTGTACTATATTTCCCATGAATATATCAGGATGTAAACAGTATTTTCTAACCATTTAAGGCTTACAAATCCTGTCTCATAAATGCTTTGTAAATAATTAATTAAAAAATCTGCTGTTCTCTACAAGCACTGAAGAAATAAATGTGCTTCATTCTGAAAGCAAAACACTTTATTATGCTTTAAACACTAATTCTTTGAAACAGCACAATGCTGAACTATAGAAAATTGTTATTTAGAGACCAATAGGAATGATGTACCCTGTAAAAAAGGGTTTACCCTGTAGTAAGCCAGTTTCTGAGTCTAAATTGTTAATGTGCAGTTGGATACTTGTCTAAATTTTTAGTCAGCAGTTTCTTCTCTCTAGTTTGCCTATCAAAATAAACCAGAAATGCAATACTCTGTCCATAGAATTTAAGCTTCTCCTCATCATGCCCAGACTATGAGTGAAACTAAAGCTCAACATTGAAATTTCTGTTAGCAATTTTTAAATTGTTTTAAGAGAAATATATGTGTAGCTCTTCTGTTCAGTTTAAAAAACAATATAATGGAATTTAATACATTGGCTGCAGTGTTGCACCTTGCTGTTTCAGTTATTCACCCAGACCAAACAGCTGTGATGCTGCATCATTTCCTAACAGCTGACTGAAAGAGAGCATAAAGGAATTTAACAACACAGGTGAGCCTATGCATTTAGCTCCAGATATGTGTATAGGGCTTTTTCTCAACTTACAATCATCTCCAAGTAATTTTAAGGACACTGAATACTGGGTTAGCCAATATTCTGCCACAGGGACCGTTGCCAAAAAAAAAGGATGTCCTTCCCTAAATAAAGAAAAGATCTTAAAAACTTCTTGGAACTAGAAGTGATCAGGACTTATTTTTCCAAATTATCTTTTGGTTAAACATTACTTCTATTGGAAAAGGTTCTTTAATGTGAAAAAGACCGGTTTATATGTGGGTATGAGTAATCTACACCAAGTCGGGGGTGAGGGTAAAGGTAATGAAATTCCAGATTGGTTTGGAACACAGGTGGAACACAGAAGACAAAAAGATTCTTTTTTCCATGGTGTGCCTTAATTTTTTATCTAATATGCAAATTTAATCCCAATAACTAATCCCAATAAATAATCCCAAACATGTAAATAACAGTCAAAGATACAGGGAGTGATAAAAGATTCAAGCACCAAGAGTCCACAGGAGGAGGAACATTCAAGGGTGATACAAGAACAGTCTGGAAGGCAGTGCAAAGACTGGGAAAGCTAAGGAGAGTTTGATTATACTATCTTCCTTACAAGCATTTGGAGGCATTAGCTGAAGTCAGCAGGTGACAGATTCAAATGAAGTGAGAAGATACACTTTTTATATGATATATAGTTACCTTATGTGTCCCTTTGTTGTATGACCTGGATCTAAACTTTTGTGCGAGACCAAGAAGCAAATAGAGAAAGCAAAGACAGGAATACACCAAAAACTGCTAAGTGCAGATATCCCCCCTGATGTCACCCACGAACCATTAGCCTCTAGAGGAAGGAAGAGAGCTCAGATGAATTCGCATTGTATCAATATCATTATCCCTGTACCCTGCCCCTTTCCTGTGTTCTCCCATAGGCATCTGCCACTTGTCACTGCTGAAAGAGGAGAAGCAGCCTTAATAGTTCTAACTAGAGATTTGGTCTCATCCAGTACAGCTTTCCCTGTGTTCATACTCCTGGAACATACAGTCGTGTTCTAAATGTGTTTGTGCATTCCAAAATGAAAGATTTAATTTTTCATTTTAAGGCACAGGAAACAAGCTGATCCATGACCTGCAAATTGGTACAGCCAGGGTTTCTATGAGCTTGCATCCTTTTTCTCATCTGCCTCTGGGACAAAATAAGAGGCAAAAGATCTTTTCAAGGGTTTAAATGCATATGAGTGCTCCATGCAGTAGGTGCAAAGCAATTTGAACTCTGGTCCTTCAAAGTAAATGCAAGGTGATGTATCAGCCCGTGTAACCTGTAAGGACTCTTTCCATTACCCACATCAACTTAATGCAATGTCACAGTTCTGATAACTTACATCTTCTGTTAAATTTGTTTGAAATGGTCCTATTACTGCATAAGCAATTAGGAAGGTAGCAAATAAACAGGTATATGAAGATTAACCAAAGGACAGAGATCTTGACTCCGTAAGCTTTATTCATTTTCTTTTGACACTTCAGAACTTACTGTGAAGTTGAATTGCCCCTTTCCAGTGAGATCCATAGCTTTATTATGTACTTTCTCTATTGATATATTAGGAAGTATATTACATTCAGTCACTGAATTACTCTGCTTTTTAGATGCTAAGGAGAGTTGTAGGGAGCAAAGTTAGCTGCCTCATTTGTTATGTCTTTCTTCCATTATAACCTGTTTGCTGCTACCCATCTGTCATCCACATGAAGAAGAAACTGCTTAGTCTCTTAAATCTGCCCTGAAACACCAAAAATGAAAGCTCCAAGAACAAGAAGAAATTTGCTATTTTGTGTAACCTGGGATGCCAGAGAAAATAACAGATAACAATTTCAGATGACAAAACAGTTGTCTCTGTAAGGGACGTGAGGAAGAGACACTTATGTCAGAGAAAGGTAAGTCTGGTTCTGACTTTATGAAGAGCACAGACCTTCCTGTGGAAGGCAAGCAGTGTGTAAGCTGTCATGCTTCTCTGAAACAGCGGCACGTGGGCTCATTAATGTCTACCTGTCACCTCTATATTAGACTTCAGAATGTTTCTTGTGCTGGCACAGAGAAGCAGTTATGAGTGAGGGATCTGTCAAACAGCAGCACAGCAAGATATTCATGCCATAGGAGCCAGACAATGAGAGTCTCCTCCTTCAGGGGATTTTGCTTAAATTATGGGTAAAGCAATACCCCACTTACCACAGAATCACAGAATACACTGAGGTGGACGAGACCCACCAGGATCATCAAAGTCCAGCTCTTGACCCTGCACAGGGCCATTCCCAAGAGTCACAACATGTCATTGAGGGTATTGTCCAAATGCTTTTTGAACTCTTGAATCCTGTCTCTTGCTATACATGGAACCACCAGTACACACTTCATAAGGACACAGCATGAAAAGCAGCAGATCCCCCTACTCAAGAAATGTCAGGGGCATTTTTTCCTTTCCCTCTCCCCCTTTTTATTTAATATCCTTTTCATATCCACTCAACATTTAGCTGCCTGGCAAGGCCCTGGTCCCAAGTGCTGAACAACGATTCTGTCCTGAATATCTGAAGTACATTATCTAAAGTGGAGATTTTAGTAAATTAAGATATACAAGAGACAGCCTTAACATCCCTACTACGGACATCCTGCCAGTGCACATATACACACTCATGCATATATCTATTCCCTTGGAAAATAACCTCAGCCTTGACTGTGACCACAACAAGAGAAAATAAAGCTGCAGTGCTTAAGCCATAACCCTGCAATTAATGCAGCAGGGAGCAGATCCAGCATCATCTGTCATCTGTGCAGAGTTAAAAGTGGAAGAACATTTGCTGTAACTAAAGTACTGGTTGAGCTCCCCTCATCAGACCATAGCAATTTCCTTTTAAATGTTCACAGGAAAGCCAAAGTTATTATATTCTCAGTTTTCATTCTTTTTCTCCTCAAAGGACATAGTATTTAAGCTGTAGTGTAAATAAATATGAATATGGTGAAAAATCTTTGTAGCATATTTTAGCTATCTTGTTTCTACAGAGCTATCACTACCAGCTGAAATATCTCACCTCAGAAGGTAAAATTGTTTCATGAGATAACATCTTCCCTTCAGCACCACGAAGGCCCAGTGGGCATATTTCTGGATGCACTTGAAAGCAGTAGAGCCAGCTGTGCATCTCCATATGTGAAAGTTCTGATCAGAGCAGCCTCATTTTAAAATCAACAGAATTGACAGAAAGATTGTTTTGGTACAACAGAACAATTCACAGCTCCAGTACAGTTTGATGCCAAATTTTTAAGTGCTTTAATAAGTCAAGTCGGCCAGGAGTCAGAACATGATGTAGCTGCGTGGCTTTTCTGCAGAGTCTGACATCCCCAATCAGCCATAAATTAATTTTCACAAAGGATAGAGGAAGATATTCAGAAAGGAGTAATGTACCCTGATACTGTCAATCTTATCAGTGTGATATTGCATTGACATTCTAACCATTAGCTGTGAACCTGGTGTAATGACTACAAATTAAGTAATGGGATGAAATTAAGCAAAGATATATTTTGGAATGCGGAGATGAAAATGAGTGAGGTCTGCAAAGCAGGAGCAATCTCAACGACGACTGTGGGAAATCTGCTTTCCAGGACTGCATTGGACAAAGAACTGGGGAGTATCCTGAGGTATAAACCCTGCTATGACAGGCATTTGGCCTCTAGCTTTGTCATTTGTACAATATTGCTGTAACAGTGAGATTAGAACCTTTTGGCAATTTTTTTTTCTAGAAAAGGCTGATTCATATAAGCCAAAACTTTTTTTTTCTGTAGAAACACAGCATTTTTTATGAAACATTGCCAGAGAATTGTTTCTAATACCTAGGGCAGAAGCACAGGTAAATACCTGAAATGGTCACCTTCTCAGCACAGGACATGGGGCCACTCTCTGTCTGTGATGAAGCCAGACTTCTACATAGAAACAAATGAGTGAGGCTAGAGAGAAAACATGTGAAAGGGAAAGCCTGCACCTGTTGTCTTCCCCACTTGTGGGGGTGATGCCACTGGGAGAAGAGGTCTCAGTGTCCGGGCCTTTTTTTGACTGTTTTGTTTTTTGTAAAGGTGAGGTGTTGAAACAAGATGCTTCTCACCATCCAAGAGACATTCAGGTTAAGCACCTTGAAAAGACTTTCAACAAAATGGAGATATGATTGTACTTCAAGACTTGGGTTTAGACAGTCCTGAACTATAGGGAGTTTAAACAGTATGCTGGCACATAAATACTGCATAGATCCTTCAAAAACACTGCAGTCTCCGCTGATCTGAAACCAATTGTTTAGTTTTATGGACAGAAACAGTCACTAATTAATTACACTATTTATCCCTCACCAAATTAAGCTGGTGTGTTAATGACGCAGAATCAATATAACCCATATAGCATTAACTCTATTTTGTGCATCAGTTGCCCACATTTTCTAAAAGTAGGGGAGCAGTAGCTTGTTTTCTTCTAAAGGAAATAATAGAAACAGTCATTTCTTATAAAACTGCAACTCAAACACCCCCCAGTAAACGTGGGTGTGCTTATGAAATTTTAAAAATATTAATCTTCCCAGAAAGTATAGACATTTTCAGTGATTCTTCTTTACACAAAGACATGCTCATTTCTCCATGGTGGCATCTGGTACTTTACAGAACAGAGCCCATCTGCTTTGTGAATCATGCCCTGCTGGTAGTTTGGGAAAGATTAATTTCTTTCTTGTGCTTACAAAAGTGCAAATTCCCCTGGGAGACAGGGGATATCAAGGGTCTGATCCATAAGGACCAGTCAAAGGAATAACCCCCCACCTAAGTCCTATCTGTCATTCAGCTGGAAGGTGGCTGGGAACAAAATAGTCATGCTTTTTAGAGTCCACACACAAGCTGTGATTTCTACAGGGACAATAAAGAGAGGACACCAGGTCTCAGGGGCGCACTTCAGTCATTCCATCTAAATATGGATTTCATGACCAGTCCTTCTGGGTTCATTTTTGTTCCTTGAATATCGTGCTGTTCTGACACCGTAAGTCAGAATGCCTTGCAATGACAATGTCTGCACCAAAGCAAGGTGCCTGTGGGGCACCTCCAGACAGAAATTCAGTCATTCATTTTAGCAATTTGTCTTTGTAAGGGTAAGGCCAGACAACTACTTAAGAATAGACTCCAACCTCTCAACCTGCTCCTTTACCTGAATGTCCCTCCAATGAAGGGGTGTCCAAATTTCTTGTATGATACTTTTCTTCCTTAAGTTCCTTCTTGGTATTATACAGATCCTATTTATGAGACTCCATCTAGTTCAAGTTCATAGGGCTAAATATCTTCTGTAATTTTAGTACAGTTAAGAGTGCTATGGATAATGTAACCTAACAGAGATCATTCGAACACATATTTTATGGAACCAAATAAATGTTTCCGCCTTGTCCACCTTTAGCATTACTCAGCATACAAACCTTCATTATCCTGAACTATAGCTGCTAATATAAATAATTTATGCACCCATAAAGAGAGTTTTCATAACAAAAATAGATTTTATAGTGCAATTCTATTATGTACAGGCTATTTGCAATTGAGACCATCGGGTCAATAGACACTTAGTCTTTTTTATGAGCATCTCTCCAGCTAGTGCAGAAAGTTAATGTTTTTGTTGCTTTAATCCCTAATAATAATAATAAAAAAGGATAAAGAAGAAAATTATTCTTTCGGTGAGTTTCTAGAAGATAACGGATTTTTTCCTTTAATATTGCTCTGGAGAAGGTCAAGATAAAAGAAATTCCCTGCTTTAGCACATGCTAAAAATGTGTGTTACTTTTTAACATGTTCTATGTGTCATTAAAGCTCCTTCTGTCACTGGTTGTTGTTTACACAGTTGCACTTCTACATAATTTGAGTCACAAAAGAAAAGATACAAATGAAAATTAGTGAGTCAAAATACAGTCCAATCCATCCCCAGCAGGATGGCACTTTTGGATATGTGCGTGTGTGCATGTGAATGCACGTGTGTACATTTTTAGTGTGGGGTTTTTTTCATGGCTCTTATCAAAAAGTAGAGAACAACCACTGCTGGCACATTTGAATTGGAGCATGGGAAACTTCTATCTTCTTCACTGGGATGTATAGATCACAGTCACATATGAAAAAACATAAGATAATACTTTTTCAGCCTATTAATGACAAGAGCTGGTTTGTTCTATAACACATAACAGTATATGCACAGTGATTGTAATTTAATTTTTAACTAACACACACAACGCTGAGCATTTGTTTAATTACTCTCTGTATGAGCCTTAATAGAGCAACACACAACTTTTTATCTTCTGCAGATGTTAGAGCGATGCCAACGGACCCACACAGCACACAAGCTCTGCCAGGAACGCACAGGATGGACTTGACTTCCTTGCCATGCACAGGTGTCTGAAATAAATCCAGGGTACCTGAGATACCTGCAAAGAGCCTGCTGACAGAGGACCAGCAGCATCCATTCCTTGCTTCAGCAGATTGAATGTAGCTAAAGGACGATAGGGATGAGGGGCAGTCTAGGAATAAGTTAACTTAGGGTTTAAATGTAGGCACCTGCAAATCAGACATCTGCCTGCAGTCTTACAGAGATCAGTTCTGCCAGTACAGGTAAGTTGCCCAGCCTTCAATTACTGCTTTTGAGGCTGTATCTCCCTAAGATCCCGTGCCCCATCTGCCATTTACCTAAAGATATCCTGCTTGTCTTTTGCTATCAATAACCCTCTATGTTTACGAAGATCTTTGTTAACGATAGGGACAGCTCAGTTATCTATTTTCATGGTTTCATGTAGATACCTAAAGGTAGGTGTCTGTGATCCAGCTGTGAATCCTTTCTTTCCTTCACAGAGAAATGAGCTAGGTTTGCACAAAAATTATTCAGTAGATTCTGAAAATTGTACTTTTTATTATATACAGATCCTATAATGTATGCCAAGTCTGGATGTGCAAATCCTTTTCTGTGATAGAAATCAGAGGAATGCCTTGCAATGTCAGTAAGCATGGAGCTAAGACTTAGTATCAAAAATAATCATGGGATCTCTCCTGCAAAGCATATAATGTGTTTCATTAGAGGAAAGGCATTGCTAAGACTGAAAAGAGACTGCAGAGGATTATCAACATTATTTAGAGCTTTTAGCCTGTGAGTCATGAGGCAAGATTAGCGGCACAAAAAAGAACAGAGATTTCGCAGAACTCCATCCCATCTGGAAAACAGCATAACAGAGTCATGTTGAGAAACTCTTTGATACTGTAACTAATTCAAAAACACGATTCCTTGATGTTGGCTTACATTTGGGAAAGGGCTTTTAGTAGAAATTCTGCGAATTTTCAAGTACTGCAGTTTATTCTGTCAGGAAGTAGTCGGCATTTTTTCAGTGAGGGAGAAATAACTACAGAGAAAAAAATGCCCTCTATTTGTCCTTAAAACCTTTTGATTTTGAATTCCATAAACCTAAGGTAGAGAGCTAGCAGTTTTAGAGGTAAAAGGTTTTTTTCTGAAATAAAAGAAAGGCTTGGTTCAGTTCAGGAAGATTCCTCTACCAATAAATTCCTTTGCCAGCATTATTTTTTTCCTTTTCCTCCTGTAGACAGTGTTCCCACAACAGTATTGTCAGAAGACACTTGGTTATTTTTCTTCTTTGGCTTCTGGATTTTTTCTTTTTTTCTGGGAATCCTGTGCATAGGTGCAAGAAGAGACATAAACATAGGGAAGAAAAGGAAATGGAAAGAATCCAGAAGAAAAAGGGGACGCAATACAAGAGGGAATGAAGTTTTCTTCCATTCTTCATGATTCTGTTTCTTTATCTCCACAGGGAAGTGTGATGTCTTAGAATGTCCAAGCTGGGTGTTAGGAACTGTGCTGGAAGGAGCTAATACATTAAGTAGCATTTTCTCCTACTCTGGTTCTAATTGCCATGCAAAGAGAGCATAGAGCCACATAAAATCACAAATGTAGAAGTTGTACAAAGAAAGATTGTCAAAACCTGTTCATCTTTGTGCATTTTCACTTTTTCAAGTTTTAAAAATTCTCACTTAACTGGCTAAGTTTTGATGGGTTTTCTGTCAAAATTGCCTTCATTGTCTTTTACCTACTTCTCTAATAATGGAGACGGGTGACCAAGTCAAAAAATCCAACAAGTATTTACATAAGGAAGAAACTTTACAAAATAAGTATGTCCTATGGGACCTAAAAATAATTTATGAACTTCTGTAATCGGAGGGCAACTTATACATAAGAAAGCAAAAGAATAGAGATATAAGTGCATAAAAAAGATGTTAGTTGTATTTTTGGAGATTGGGCAACACTTAACTCTTAGTTACTGCCTAGTTATTTTCCTTTCTTTATTTTTCTGGTTTTTTTCCTTTT
>JACBWW010000006.1:17467983-17564951 GCA_020086605.1 Lanius collurio
GAGAAGGAGAAGGAGAAGGAGAAGGAGAAGGAGAAGGAGAAGGAGAAGGAAGAAAGTAAAGGCTAAAGGGAAATGAAAAGTAGGAAAATAAAGAAAATAAATAAAAGAAGGAAAGGGAAAAGACAAGTGTTGCTGATGAACATGTTGCAGTATCAAACCAGAATCTCAGAACATGATGCACAATGTCATCAGAGACCAGATTGGTGGGAATAATCTCCATTTTTCCAGCATTCTCCATTAAAGACTATCAGCATTCTGACTGAACCTGGAGCTCAAGTAACAAAACCAGCATGATAATATCCTATTATCTGTTCCTCACTGCACATGTATGATTAGTGTAACACAGCCAGAAATCCTGCTATTGCAGAGAAATGCATTTCAAGAAGGCTGTAAAGGAGATAAGCCCCTTGCTTCCTCACGTGCTTTGGCCTTAAACAATACAAATAGTGGGTGCTGGATTTGTGTAAACAGTGTAAACATCACTTTTTTAGTGATTCCCATGTAGGAGTCATAGCAACCAACTAGCACAAAAATAATGTTTCATTTTTCATTTTGGTTGCTCTCAGAGCAAAAATGTTTGGGTGCACATAAGGTGCTATGCACAGAGGTTTCAGATTTTGAGTTTAAATAAAAGTCATCATAATTACTTTGCCTTCATTGAAACAACAGAAGGAAAACAATAAAAATTTATCATTTGGGAGGAAGAGAAAGAAGCCTGTTGGGGGAAATTATTTTCAGGCTTCTTTTTAGGCCATATTCAATGATAAAAAGCAAAAAATCCAAAACTTAAATATATTTTTAAAAAATCACTTGAGAACATGCTTTCAAATTAAATTATTTAAATTCCTTTCATAATGAAAGTCTCGTAAATTCAAAATGCATTCATCTCTTCTAGTCGTATTCCACAAAGATTTCCTCTTGACTGATGAAATAGACTTTGTCTTGAAGGACTGTCACATTAACATTCTTGAGCATTCTTTTTATGGGAACATGCCGCAGAAACAGTCAAACAGAAGCACTTCTGTTGTCTGTGAAGATTTAACTAATGTACACAGAGCTTTAATAAGGCCCTGCCAATGTGAGTTCATACCAAAACTAATCAATTTAAGAAAAGCAGTAAGTATTTGGAAATGAGGAAACCCATGATGTCTCAATCATTTGTGCACTATTTTGCTTGGAGTATAAGTGTGTTCCTCATATATCATCTATGTTTTGGTCTGGAAATTTGCAGAGGTTGCTGCACCAGCTTGCACAGTTATTCTCCCCATCACCTCACTGACAAGTCTGAATTCATGCAGGTTTTCCTTTTCTACACCAAGATGCCCTCCTGCAGTGATGCATACTTCAGTATATCAATTCAGATTATTATTCAGTGAACTTCTTCCTTTGCTTTCTCTTTTAAACAAATATAGAAGTGCAGATATTGTACTTTACTAGCTCTTATATTTTCATTTCTGTATTGTCTTGGTGTGGACCACAATGATTAGGACAAAAGCCTTTAATATAATTTAATACTTTTTTTTTCATGTTGGCTTTTATGCAGAGGCAAAAAAAAATCCCAGTTGCACAATACATTTGGGAGAAGGTCAGTCTTTTGAAAGGAATTAAATTCTCAGGTTAAAATTGTCAAAATTGTTTGTAACTTATATTAAAATGGAAGTAAGATATTTCAGTTAGTTTTCTTTATTAAAATAGGAAAATGTGTGTCTTCAGAGTAACTCATCAACATAAATTCAAAGTGAAGGACTCTTTTGAGATCCAACAAAAACAGTTCCAAATCTGTTAGGAGCCAGGAATTTCCAGTTGATGTCACACATGGACATGAACATGGGCATCCCCAAGACGTGTCTCTGCTGTTGAACTATCAACATAATGGTAAAAATTCACTTGCCAGCCAGCCCTAAATTCAAGGTCTGACAGGTGTTTCTGAAAGAGGCCACCAATGTTGAGGAAAACCGTGACCTAGTTTACACACAACACCTACACAGCTTGCTAATGGAACCTTTTAAGAGGAGAATAACTGTGTTATTTAATTCCAGGCATCAGGCTTGGGGCCTTTAGGACACAGACACCTCGTTGATGTGCTAAATTAGGAAATGACAAAGGAAAGCAACCCCCCATATCCAGCATGAATCTTTACCTGGCAGATTGGTTCTCCCTCTGGAAGCAGCACTCACTCCTGGCTCCTCACAGTCAGATAGCTCAGATGTTTATTTCAGAAGGACGGTTTCAGTGGGTAAGTGATAAGTTAAAACTGCCAACTCAGATGTCTTGATCCCAGTTTAGGACCCTGACTTCATACATCCTTTCAGTGAGTAAATCTCAGCAGTAAGCAGACTGTGACATTAGTATCATTCATTCTTTTCCTCCATTACATCTTCTATGTGAGAGAAATTTTTCTTGATTTTCTACTTAAAGCTTTTTTTTTTTTTTACTCTTTGAGATCTCCTTTGCCTTTTGTCTAATTTTTCTCTTGTCTTAAACATCATCTTTCCCCTTTCTGAAGTGCCATGTTAGTTTCTGCCCAGATAAAAAGGTTTGATTTCAGCCACTTGATTACTGTTTTCAATCCTCAACTACCATCAGAATATTGCTTAATGAATCTTTACAGCTTGCCTGTGGGATAAGTCTAACAAATCTAGCAAAAAATGTTACATTATTTCCTTTTTTTTCTTCCTTACAAAAAAGGGCAATATGTAAAGTGAGGGCCCACATAACCCTTGTTCTCAGTTTATTTAGATTTTGTTATTTTACTTCATTATTAATGCTCTTCTGCCTTCTCTTTTTTTTTTAACCTTATTTGAATCTCTATCTTAATTCTATTTATTTTCTGGTTATCACATACAGAGGTGACTAATAGAGGTTTATTTTGATCAATTTAATATGCACCTGACTGACTCTGTGGTTGAAACATATCTTTTATTACCCGTAAATGTTACAATATCTTTACTTGTATAGAATTACTGTGTTTCAGAAATTGCTTCTATTCTGTTATTTTTATTAAAGGCACTTTTTCTTATTTCCTTTTAAAATGCTGGTACTTTTATCCTTTTCAACTTTCATGTCACCTTTTGAGCTGAAAGGCTTTTATAAATTGAGTTTGAAGTATCTTCTCAGAACTCTGTTATTAGTCATAGAGCAGAGTGATCTCTGCTTTTTTGTCTTTAAAGAAAACAGTATCTCCTTGCAGCAGTACTTGATATACACTTCCTAGGACACATAAAACCATACCATGACCCTTTAATGATCTGTTTTGTTTTCTTTTGGATGAACCAGAAGAAGGACATAAGCCAGTGTTGGCTAGTCAGACAAAGACACATGTAACTCATTAGGAATGTTGCATCACAGAGTGTTTTCTTCATGTTATGCTTTTGTGGTAAGGGAGCCAAGTCATACTTGCTCCATACTTGCCAGAAATAAGAGAAAGAAACTTTCCTGTTGATTCTTTTAAAAGAAAAACTGTGATAACATGATGACTAAAGTTTTATTCACATTTTTAAAAATAAACAGCCTGAAGCACATGTGGATCATGTTGGTCTGAAACAATGCAATTTTGTGTAAAAACCACGTTGTTTTAATATTTATATTCTTTATAGCACTAATGTCAGCACCCATGATCAAGAGAAAGTCTAATTCAAGGTTAGGTGGGAGTGTAAGAGAAGACAGACAGAGGATGAGAAGAAAAAAATGAAGCAAAAGTGAAGTGACTCATAACACACAGGTCAATGAGTGCCTCTGATTTCAGCAGAAATACTCATATCACATCCTGGCAATTTATTGTCGTAGCTAAGGCTGTTGAGGCCACGAAGTCAAAAGCTGTATATCTCCAATATAGCCGATTTTCCTGCACACTGTGAGCAGGGATCATGATTGTGCAGTCCTAGTCCTTACTATTTTCATGCTTTCGTCTTAAAACACATCTAATTTTCAGGTTATCTGTTCATTTTTTCTTCAAAATTGCTATTCAGAATTACAATATTTTTGTGATCAGATTCCTAACTTTATAAACAGAAAACCTCAGATTTGACTCTACAACCACAATTTTTTTTTGCTGCAAATGTTGATTCTTAGTTATGTAGTTAATAATTTTTTTAAGATGCTTACCTAGGTTATCAGTTAGGAAGAAGGATTCCTCTTTTAGTCTTCTTCTTTAATTCAGATGGAAAGGACAGAAGGATTGCCAGGTCTGTGCTGGCGTTCTCTTCCATATGGTGTTTTTACATGCAAGGAGTCAGAAAGCATTAATAAAAGAAGGATTGCTTAAAAGAATGAGAGGGGGAGAAGGATGTTATTTGGTATTTCCCAAGCCTCTTGCCACATTTGAAACACAGGATTAGAATTGCACAAGAATTGTCTTGGTTTTCAAGATATCAGTTTTTCTGGAAACAAAATACTTAAAAGGCACATCTCACATTAGCTGGCCAAATGCTTTTGGAATGAGAATGTGTGTGTGTGTCTGTGGATCCACACACATGAATGTTCTGTTATTTGCCTTCTTAAACTACTTGTTTATGGTTCTAATATGTAATTTTGTTAAAAAGGGAGGAAAAAACCCAAAACTTCCCAGGTACTTTCTACAAATGCACACACTTTTGAGACAGGAAGGATTGTAGGCATTGACAGAGTAATTTCCACAGAAATCTGTGGAAATACAAAACACCAGGATTTTTTCCAGAATATTTTTCATTGGAGATTTTTCCTCAATGTCGACTGGTCACAGATGCAGTTGCATTTGTGGTCAGTGAGTACCTCTGCTTCCTTTAGGGACTCCCAGTTGCAGTCCCTCAGCACCACTTCCTGAGTGTTCTCAAGCCCTCACTCTATTAATGAAGCTATACTAATTCTCCTCCTGTCCTGCCAAGACCAGTGCTTCATGACATTCTAGTATAAGAAATGTCTTTTATAAATTTTATGAATACATCAGTTGCAAATTGTTCAAGTGCTATATTGAGGGGCACAGAAGTGTCTTTAAGAGAATTTGCAGCTTTTACCGAAGTAAAACACCATCTGGAATAAACTCTGCGCTTGCCTACACAAGCCCACTCTGCTTGCTTCTGTCTCCTTGTAAAACTTCAGTATCTCTGTCACAGGCATTTTTATTCCACCTACTATCTGTGGGACTATCTTGCTTTCCTTTAATTGCCAAGAAGTTTGGCATCTGGTCTGAGCTGGCAGGCTGAGCTCCCCTTGAATTCAGTGGAGAGTGAGGGGTCCTCTGGTGGTGGATGGGATGGAGAGGAGTCCTTTTCTGGAAAGGTCTACCACTCTGGGTCACAGAAGTAGCCTGAGCATCTGGCTCAGAAACCATACCTGCATGAATGGATCCTGTACAGCATTGCTTCTCAAAGTATTTTACAGTTAAGAACATTGACTTACTCTCCAGTGATAAATTGATGTGAAAATTACTTTTGCTCATTATAGGAAATGGTGGAATAGAAAATCTCCACTCAGTGATATGCTGCCATTTTTCATATGTTTTCATAACCACCATGGAGCAGCAGTATGTTTGTATAGGGGAAGAAATGACAAATGTCTTAAAAGTCTTCCTCAGTGTCCCTGGGTCCTCTTCTGTCTCTGCAGTCCCTTTCTGTCAAGACACCTCAGGCTGAGTGGAGGGATGTGGCATACTCCCTTTTTAGCACAGGCATGGCTGCTCTGCTCTTATCATCAATAGGGTTTGTGAATGCCAACCTTTGCTTTGTATCTTCTTCATTCTTTCACTGCTGAGGCAAAATACCCACTTATAAAACACCATGGAGAGTTTTCTCTGGCATCTGCTACATTTGGTTTCCAGGTGGAGCCACACTGCACAAACTTCACCCCAATGTCATGCATAGTTTAAGGCACTTGGGAACACAGAGAGGGCTATCAGCCACGTGAATCTCACTGGATTATATTCCCCAGCATGAAAATGTTAGATATTCATACCAAGGGCTAAAGAAAGAACTAATTAGGAAATATTATCTTTTAAATATTCAAATTTCACTGAATAAAAAGTCTCTCTGTTAAAAGATCAAAGGGTTACATTTATTTTATATTAACTTTGTTATTCTTACCACCTATATATGTGTTGCTATTTTCTTTTTATTCTGCAATCATATTTCCTCTCCCCTTAGGAGAAAAATATGTTTTATTTCCCATCCTCTTCTTCCTGGGTGATCATTTGGAAAAGATACCAGCTCACAGAGAGTGGCTGGGTGTCACTGTAGGACACGAGAGCACACACGCGTGAACACAACAGCTGAAGGTGAGAAAAAGGGCAAAGTTTATTTTCTGACTCCACTACTTACAGTTTTACAAAAGTGACAGTGGATTGGAGGGTGAAAGGGCCACCTCTCCAATGACACTGGACAAGTTACCAATCCATCAACTTTCTCCACCTCTACGAAGGAATACAAAACAACTGAGTTGTTTACAGAAAGTGTGTGGGAAAGTTTGCAACTAGAATGAAAACATCAGAAGGCTAAAAGATTTCTAAAAATCAGGGAGACAGCTGGGTACACTGCTGGGTACACACTCTCCTGGTCAGTAAGCGATGGGGAGTTGTTCCCGTACACATTAGGGAGTATTACAGTATGATCCAGGGGACACCAATTGTACATACAATCAAGGAAGATTCATATTGACAGGACCCTTATCACTGCCCTGAAGGTGGTGAGAAGGAGATCCCAGACCCTACATCTCCAGCAGCTTTGCACCCTTGGTCCATCAGAGGTGAGCTGTCCACCACGCACAGCCAAGTACCCCTGCCAGGGTGGTCAGGATGGGCTCTGAGATGAGATCCAGTGCCTCTGGAGGAGAGAGGGTCTGTTGGGGCTCAGCCCTGAAACAGCTCCAACCCTCTCCACCAACACCTCCATCTGCCAGAACCCAGGACATCCTTCTGGGATCCCCCAGAGCACCACCATGATTCCAAAAGGAAGGCTTTGCTCCTATAATGCTACACTCTCTGCTATCTTCAGCCATGGGGATTTTCCCCTAATTTCAGTAGGAATGATTCCAAGATTTGGTGCCACAGCAGGAGGAACATGAGAAAAGGAGAATTTACAAATGCCCTACATTTGTGCATTGTGCTATAAACTAAAACATGCAATTACACTGGAGAGTTCCACAGAATTTGAAAACAAATGAGGACCAATTGTGTAATACAGGTGCATTAATTCATACCCAGCCACCATCAGATCTTGTCAAATTTGTTTGAAGCCAATAAAAATCTTCCAGAATGCTATGACTCTTATCATATGCATAATTTTTTCTTAAGTGTATTAGTTAGAATTTTTCTGTCCTGTGTGTTTTGGCTGTTCTATTCATGAGCTGTAAGACATAAAAAAATATGGTCTTTTACTTCAGAAAATATCTACCAATGAGGGAAAGAAAGAAAGAACAGCATGTTGGCTTTCTCATAATAAATACTCTCATTACACTTTCTAGCTCATGTTCTGCAGATCCAAAAGATTTTGTCTCGCCTAACAACTAGAAACAGAAACAAGAGCAGAAAAGGGATCAAATCAAAGAACACCTGCCAGAAAATTAACTTTCTATTTTGAACAACTTTTTTTGAAAATCATTATAAAATGATAAGAAAGCATTTTTGTGTGTCACTGCTTCTGCCAAATAACTTATTTTCCAAGTGAGATGTTTCTGTAAATTTTCAATCTGATGAGAAATAACCACAGCCAATACAAAGCTGAGTTACAAAATAATCAATGTCCAACAAATATTAATGATTTCATAATCAGCCATGAGTTAATTTGCATATAAAATAATTGTAATGGATTTAATCTTTAAATAAATATTTAGCAACCGTGGGCTATTTAGAATAGGGGTTACTTATCAATTAATGCTGCTCATTTTTATTTTAGTTTGTTTTAGTATTGTTCTATGTTTTCCTTAAATTTAGAAATACTTAATATTTAAAATATTAAGTATTTTATTTAAATATTAAATACAAGTTGTTTTAATGTAATTATTACATAATTTAAAATGAAAACCATTTTTTAAATGAATACATAAATACTCTTCATCCTGCTTTAAGACAAGTTTAAACTTTAGGTAGAAATCGTAAAGATTTAATATTCATGATAGATATTTAATTCTTAATGCTTCAGATTCTTTCTATGATTGTTAAACATGTTCAGGTACCAGATTGAAGGACTTTTGTGCAAAAAACCACTTCCGTGTCAAACCATGACAGGGATACTTGAATTTTAAATATAAAATTTCATGTTAACTTTGCAGTGACTGGCTGTATATTTAAACACAAATATGAAGAAGAGAAAAACCTCATATAGTTATTTGAAACACCAGTACCTCAGACAAACTGCTTACTGCACACATTTATATCTTCCTAGCTCAAAATAGGAGTTGAACTTGATAATCCTTGTAGGTCTCTTCCAACTCAGGATATTCTATGATTCCACATGCATTTACAAGAAGTAATTTTAAATTATAAAAGAACATTGCATAAGTCTAGAAATATTATTGGACACTACTAGTCTGCCCAGATAGAAAGCTAATGCTAAAGAACTCACCCACTAATATTTTCCCTCAGGTTTTTACGTTCAGTTTAAGATACAACATGTCTTCTAAAACAGAGATCTAATCTTAATCTACAGATATGGAAGAGCAGAGGGCTGTCCTTGATTATTCTCACCACTAAAATGTCTTCATTTCTAGTGTTGTGATGGTTTGTATCAAATAAATTTGGACTTTGTTAACGTGACTATTCTTAGAAAGCATAAATTTCAATGGCTCTATAAAGAAGGATAAATCCCTCCTGTTACCGTAGTAGTATTTGCAGGTAGTGAAAAGCCAAAGGATAGCACATGGGAATCTGAGTTACTCAGCCCATAAGGGCAGCAGCCATTACTAATTACTGGGTTCAGCTACAGGCCGTACCTCCTCTGCTCTGTGGGCTTGATATTATACCAACTACAAATGTTTCTGAAACACATTTTGAAGAGCCATTTCTAAAGCCACTGATACCTTTGGACTGAAAAAATACAAGGATAGTCATTATGACTTTTCAGCACAGACTAATCACTTTTCAGAGCTGTTTTTTTTCCAGTTTTTCCCAGTGTCTCAATTTCACTACTGAATCTTTGTACATGTTTTCTCTCTCAAAATTAATATTACTTCTCTGCCAGCTTTTAGTTTTCAGAATCACTCAGACTCTAAGAATTATTTTAATGTTGAACATTTAGCAATTTTTAAAAGAAGCAAGAGGATACAGACCGAAAGTTTTATGTTAATAGAGTTCTGGTTTGGTTATATTTCCCCTACTGTATTTCATATGAAGTCCTAAAGTCATAAGATAAAAAAGACAAAATTCTGCTAAAGCTAATTGTATAAAATTATTAAGTGTCTGGATTTATCAGTGTTTACCTTTATGTATTTGAAAGATTCCCTGATTGAGCTAAGTCTCACAAGCATCTGGAAGAACACACTACAAAAATACCGAACTTGTATAAACCACAAAGCTTGTTCATGTCATGTCAGAAAAACAAGGGAAAAACAAAGGAATCCTGAGGTTTAATTAAACATACAGCATACCTCCACAGAGACACTACAATCTGCAAAAGGAAGTTGTGCATGATTTCTGGTTCACAGTTCCTCTGGTCTTCTTGCAGTAGTGGTACACCTTTCAGAATTAAAGTAATGCTCTTTAACAAATAAATAAATGCTCTGGAACTGCACATGAGAAGAATCTACACACTACAGAGTTGATGCACTGCAAGGACTGCTACAGTTTCTGGCCACAAGTGATGGAGCCATATGAAAGGTCTGCTGGGGGATGAAGCCTCAGAGGTGACCCATTTCAATCCTGCTTTTCTTGTGAAGACATGGTGACCTGGAGGGAGAGCAGAGCAGCTGTGAATTGTGCTCTGCCTTCATGGCAGGCAGAGCTGGCTTGCTACACAGAGAAATGCACTGTTTAGGTTTAAACAGGTAAAATATAGTTGAAATATTTATCTGTACCTTCTCACTTTCTTGTGTTTTTCAAGAAAATCAAGACATAATATCAGAATGCTTATAAAAAGCCAGTACGCTGCTAGATTTCTACTGGTATAGCTCAGATATTTAAAGCATGTAAAGGGCAATCTTTGCAGAAATAATTCATAAAGGGATAATGGGCTGGAATATTTTTGCCTGGTTTCTAAGGAAATTAAGCTTTTAGAGTCCTGCTTCCTATTAGTTCTCCCACAGTCCCCATAACTTCTAAATCTGTATGGCAGCTTCAACCACATTTGACAGGAACAGATGTCTCACATTTAAGAGCATAAGAAGTACCCTCTCAACTCACTTCAGTGGTGCATCAATCTATTGGGACATTCCCATTGTTGGTGGCAGTGGGAGAGCCCCTTTTCCCATAGTCCACTACTTCAGGAATGTTAGAGGGCTCATCCCTGCCTGTACCTTTCAGAAATTAACAAATAATTTGTTACATATTTTGATAAAACCAGAAGGAGGGCAGAAGAGAGACATCCATATTAATGCCCTCTCTGACACACTCTTTGCATCAAGTTTGATTACACCTTCCTGGCAGTAGTCAGCTAATCAATAGATGGGTACTGGGAGCCAGTTACCAAGTGTGCATTTTGTAAATGGTACCTCTGTCAAGCAGGCAGGGCAGGGAAGGACAACTGAAGGAAGGATGGCAGGTGGACAGAAGCCAGGAGTAAGTACTACAGACCTGGGGTACCTTGCCATGTTTGCTTGTGCTTCCTGTGTTACTCTTCTAAAACACTCCTGGTGCTGTTTGGCTTTATAACAAGCAATGGCAGTACTTTCAGAAGCCAGGCTAATCTGCAGCAGGTCATTCCATCCTCTCAACATTAAAAACAGAAGACAACCTAGCCAGAGCACAGTGGAATACATATTTTGAAAATATATCTTCCAATCTGTTTGTCTGAACACTTACTCTCACTAAGCCCCAGGAAAATTAAATGAAAGGATTAAAACCAGCAAGTAAATATAACTCAATTGTGAGTTGACTCAAGAGAAAAAGTAAACGAAAACAGTCTTGAAGCTTGCTCAACAAACTAAATACTTGGTATGAAGAAGAAAGATAGAAATCTAATGAAGACTAATTATACGGGTAGGAACCCCTTTCAGTAGTTATAATCTTTGCCTCTTTGTGGAAAAGAAGAAACCTCAAGGCTTCAGATGTCTAAGTGAAATGGAAAAATCATGGAAACCTGGACATTAAAGTACACTTCCAGAAAGGTGAGGAGATGCTCTGGGTGCATATGTTTCAACTTCTCTTTTCAGAGATTCTCTACGGGTTTTTTTCCATATGAATTGGCGCTTTTTCTTTTCAGATATAGGTTAGAAAAATCTTGTACTCACATAATATCAGGAAGAAATCATTAAAATCTCAAAAGGACATCCACTTTGACTTAAATTCATCTTTCTGTTGGTCAAGAGGAAGAGGAATTTGCAGTCTGAGTTGGAGAAATCAGTCATCATCTGGTGCCCCATGCCTTCTGCCATGACAACTGGTGAGGGTGTACACAGTAAGGGATGCACATGGACACACGTGCCACCTCTGAGTGTAAATCAAACCTGTTCCACAGACATGCATCCACACCCAATCTCACCTCCCAGCTGCCCCATGCTCTCTGTGTAGTCGGATGAGGCTGAGCCTCATCAGTTTTCTTTTAATGTCATCTACGAGACAACAAAGGTCCATGAAAGGGGAGTGGATGGGGTGACACTGTCCACAAATTCACCACAGATCGTGCTGACTCCTCTGATAACTCAAACCTCAGACAGAAATAGCTCAAATATTTCAGCCAGGAACAGTGCTCCTCCTTGTTTTCCAGATGTTTAAAAATATTGGTGGCATAACTGTTACTGCATTTGGGCTTGATCAGCGTTCTCAGCATATTTTTAATTAAATACCAATTATTTATGTAAATAAGAGACTACAGGATTTTTAAGTTGTTGGGCCTGCCATTTAAAAATGTCACCCATAATTCAACACTTGAATTCCCCCCCCAAGGATACTGAGTTCCAAGCTGAGTTCCCTGGTGTTTTGGATGAACACACAGCTTAATTGATTAGGAGAAAGAACACTTTCCTAGTTCCAGCCAAGATATTTTTTTCCTTAAATGCAATGCACCAATTACTGGGTCAAGGCAAGAATTGCATTGACTGAGTCAGTGAATCTATATTACAGTAAGCCAGTACAGTAATTTTTATCTACAGCAACCTTCAGAGCTGCTCAGAAGTGACCTTTGGCCAGGTAGGAGTGATGCAGCAATCCTGTGGCACTCCTCACCATTACTGTGTGATGCAGTATTGTGTTCTTGGCAGACAAAGCCCCTTCTTTTTTTTAATAGGTGCAGCTTGAGTGGCTTATTATGAACTTTGAGGTCATGAGGATCATTGATTTAAGTGAATAATTCCATATGGATATCAGTTGTGAGAGGTGATTTGTGGAGGCATTGAAAGCACTGTCTTCTTGCTTCTAATGCCACTATTTCTTCTTTTGCACCACCACAGCACCAGAGATTTTTGTCCCAAGGAGTGTGACGGACTTGATAAATTGGGAACTGCTTTTGGGTTATTAACTGGGCAGAGGAACTTTCCCTCTACATGGATTGAAGCATATCTTTCCTCAGACTGCTCCAGTAGCATCAGAATTGAATCTCATTTTTAGGCTTTAAAAGAGACTTCTGAGAGGCTTTTAAGAGAATTAGCATTTGTAAGTAAAAGGATGGGTTATGTTTTTATTTTAGGCCTTTTACTATGTCTGTGGGGTCTGTGGAAAATTCCGCTTGTACTGAAGTGGAAATACATATGAAAAATATAATTGTATTTTGACAAGTTACAGGCAGTTAGATATGTTGATAGTTGGGTAGTTATGCATCATCTGTAAATAAATGTCTTCCATCCATCAAGTAAGCATACAAGCAAAGTGTCACTGGAAAAATACACATTGCATTAATGCAATCTCTGATGAAATGTTTTTCCGTCTGTCACAAAATTTGCCATAACAAATGGGATCTCTGTGCAAGCTTTATTTTAATGTATGATCTAACACCAGGTAATTTTACAATTGTAATTTTAAAATTACAATTTTATATTGTAAATAGTTAATAAAAGTGGTATTTCAATGAATTTTATTGACCATTTATTTCAATGTGTAAAGTTTTATAATATCTTTTTTCTCTTTCATGGAGGCTGAGGCAGCATTCTCTCTAGCTCACATGACACCAAGATAGCATCCTCTTTGTGCTCTTCAGTGGCAGAGAGTGCTCTTCAGCAGAGGTTCAGGCATCATGGTCTAAGTTACCACATTATTAGATATAAGGAAGAAGTCTTTTACAACGATGGTGGTAAAACACTAGAACAGGCTGCCCAGAGAGGTCGTGGATGCCTCATCCCTGGAAACATTCAAAGTGAAGTTGGTCAGGGCTCTAAGCAACCTGACTGAGCTGAAAGTGTCCCTGTTCATAGCAGGGGAGTAGATTAGATGATCTTTAAAGATTCCTTCCCACACAAACTGTTCAATGATTCTACAAATTCTCCTGGGAAAGTAATAAGGCGGGGGCGGGGGGGGGCAAAGAAGCTTCTTTCTTTTGTCAGTCTGTGTGGAGCAGTTAAAATGAGAAGACAGACTGTCATTGTATGTACAGTCTCCAATTTCCTCTTGTCACTGGGCTGAATGGTGGATGCCCTGCCCCTGCCTCTATACCTGCGTCTTCATGTGCTTGCAATGCAGCAATGAGCTGCCATATGAATAAGATACCAAGTTTTTCCTGGGTTGAGTTCAAACAAGTGTTGTCCAGGGGCTTGGGCATATTTCTGGTTTTGCCAGAAATATGCACTACAGCACCACTGCATCCTTCACCAAGTTTATACCAGGAACGGACTTAATATTTTACCTTTTAGGTGATGATGAAGGAAATAGATTCATTTACAGGAATATTTTGGTATTTGTGATTAGACTATGACCTGGCCAGTGATGGTATGACTGACAGTGAGAATCCTAGAATTTCAAAATCTCTAGAGCTAAAAGTCCTGAAAGAATACCTAAAGATCAACAGTAGTGGGCGAGCACAGCACTACAGTACACCAGAGTTCAGTTTAATCAGGACCATTAAACATTCATGCTGTAAAACACTCTTTGGCTCATTGTTTTAGAATGTCACCTACATGCACAGAGTGTATTTAAAAAAGACTGGTGGGTTGGCTCTAATACAACCCCTATAGAAGCAAAGAAGGTTAAAACTTAGGATTAGAGCATGTATTCAATTATATAGAGTTGCACTTGAATGTCTTTGTGAGTTCAAGCTAGAGAACTGCAGTCAGTTTTCCACAGAGTACCAGATACTGAGATGGTGAGAAAAAATAATGTGTTTTATGTTTGTCTACCTTCTTATTTATATATATTTAAACATTTTAAGCCATAAGCTTTTTTGGTAGTTAAATGTAGTGCTTTTTTGCTAATGTCCCCTGAGTTTACTCTTTGAGTTTGCACAATAATTTTCTGGCTCTATGAGGGAGGCTATAAATTCAGTATATTCTTTTTTATATTTAATGCCTTTTCACCTCTGTAATAAGTACATTTGTTGAGAAATCTAGAAGCTCTAAAGATAAGACTAAGTTATATATATTTCAGTACTTAAAGGAAGGTGCCTGTTCTAGGCTGGAAAAACCTTGTGAAGAAACTCCCAGAGTCATATAAAGAACCTGCTGAAGGATAAAAATTGCTGACTCATCTCCCTGGTGAATTCTGAACTAAAGAATACAGAATGAAGAGCTGAGAGGGGAAAAAAGCCAATTCTTATCTAGAGTGCAGGTACACTTTTTTCAGTAGTAGTCTTAGTTCTACTACAGCCAATGGATGATAAATATATGGAATTACATTAAAACCAGTATTAGTTTATTTACAGACAGAAACAGAGACCCTAAAATCATACAGGTGAGACCTTTAAACCACAGTTCCTTTTTCTTTACTTGTGTTTGCTGCAGATCTTATTATTGCAAAATCATTATTTTTCTGATTTTCTTTCTTCTGGGTGATATGCTTTGAAATTTGTCACTGGCTTATAAATGTTCTTCAAGAGTTTTTCCATATACCCTCCCCTAGTCATTGGGACTGACATTTTACAGCTGTCCCTACGTACTTTTATTACATCCCAGCATTTAATTTCATTGAGGCCCCATCCAGGAGATATTTTGAGGAAAGACAATGCAGCTGTTGGTGTTCTTGCCCCAGACCCACACTGGTGTGCCATGGCTCCCCCCATTGCATATCCCACAAGGCCTTTTCAAAAAAACTAAGATACTGGATGGAAACCTTATGAATAGACAGTCGAGTCCTGGTATGCTCTGGGTACGCAGCCATAGAACACAGCCAGATCTGGGAGCTGAGAATCCTTAAAAAGCTTAGTCCTGGAATAAGAGGTCTTCTAGAAGTGAGTTGTCAGAATGCATTTTGTGTGGGACCCTGGAACAAAAAGACACTGAGCTATGTACTCTGCATACCTTTGCCATTGCTTTTGCCATTGCAGTGGCTCAAAGCTTCAGTAGTCAGTTCAGAAATGTTTTCTGGGCCTTATATGCAGTATAAGAGATGAAAATACCAGCCGAATGAGCAAGTGAACACCATCTGAAGAGAGAAACCAGCTGGCATGTTAAACAACACAGTTCTGTTAATACAGCCCTGGTGACATTTCTACAGTGCACACAGTGACACCTGATGCTGATGACTCCTGTTCCTATGCTCTTGAAGTCTTAGAGAAGCAGTTATTTCCTGCATTAGGCTGATGTTTTTGATTACCTCAAGGCCATTGTTTTCTATTTGCCCTTAGCAAATGTCACTGTGTTGATTTTTATGTATTCTCCAGTTTATATTATTTGGGTTTTGACTCTGCTCTTCAAAAGTTTATCAGCCTTTCAGATTGCTATCATACAGACATTAATGCAAATAACTGAATAAGTAATTCCTTGAAGTAGTGAGTGGGAGTAGTCATAGGACAGATGATTCCTGAAGAAGCCAAGACCTCCCAGGAAAATAAGTCATTGATAACAGTGCATTGAATTAGGTATCAATAAGAAGTAGCATCAGAGATGCAGGAAGTATAACAGCAATATTTCAACAAAAGACAATAGCTGGAGCAGCACCAAGCTGCAGAAAGTTTTAATGATAAATAGATTTTATTTAACAGTGGGAAGCATATGCGAAGAGAGACACACCACTTCAAGCTTTGGATATTTTTTTCAGCAGTGGCATATAGAGAAAATTCTTTAAAGCAACAAAGTGAATTGAATTCAGAATTTTCAAAGAATGTGCAATGATCAAGTCAAGAGGGTAAAATATAGTTGCATGAGAAGTTGAAATGTTTAGAAGGAAAAAGTCTAGCTACTTGGGATAGTGGACAAGAAAAACCCATTTATTTACTGCCTAGGTGCAAAGTAATACCTTGGATGAAGCAACCAGCTCTCTACATGTACTTTGCTTATAAGCTCTTTAATAAAATACTCAACCTAATTCCAGATGAGTGTTTAGTCATCATAGTACCACTCAGAGATAGGTGCTTTTAGTACATTTAGCTGTGGATATTTTTGTCACCTATTTGTAGAGCTGTTCAGCTGCCTGAATATATTTAACTACCTAAGTGAGTTAGTTACCTCTGCACCATTTTTTATTTTGTAGGACAGATTTGCACTGAACAACACAGCAATTGCAGAAGAATTACTTGCTTTGAAATGCAGAAAAATACAGTATTTCAGAATTCCTGCTGAAGTCACTGAAGTAAAAACAGCAAAAAAAGAGGATTAAATTTTCAGTATTAGCTTAAGAGGAAATGTAACTCTATTTTTTTCATATGTTTGTTAACACTAGAATCATCTCTCACATAATTAATATTTTGCAGTGATGTTTACCAAGATTATACCCTCAAAGAATCAAGACATCCATAACTTATTCATTTGTGGTGGAATAATTTCTAATCCCTGCTTTCAAAAGGAGGAAGAAAATTATTCATTTAACAAATAAAATTTACTAAAAACTTTGCAATGCTGGAAAACCAAAATCTATATCTGCCAGTGTAATCTGGCAAGAGAATGAAGGGCAATAAGAATGTTTTCTACAGGTACCTCAGCAGCAAAAGAGGAAGACAGGAGAGACTCTGGGTCAGTTGCTGAGTGATAATGGAGACCTAGTGGCATAGGACATGAAAAATATTGAGGTACTCAATGCCTTCTTGACCTCTGCCTTCACTGGTAAGACTGGCCATCAAGAATTTGAGGCCTCTGAGGCCAGAAGGGAAGTCTGTGGCAAGGATTACTCCTTCTCAGTGAAGTAGGATCAGGCTAGGGAACAGTCAGACAAACTCAATGGGATACACTCAGCCGTGCTGATGCTCCTGAACTATTGTCATTGAAAGGCCACTCTGGATTATCTTTGAAATCTCAATGATCCTGGGAGGCTCTTGAGTCCCAACCCCTGCTGCCATGGGCAGGGACACCTCCCACTAGATCACGTTTCTCAAGGCCTTGTCCAACCTTGCCTTGAACACTGCCAGGGTTGGGGCATCAATAACCTCCTTGGACAACCTGTTCCAGTACCTCACCACTCTCACAGTATAGAATTTATTTCTAGTATCTAAACTAAATTTCCCCTCTTTCAGTACCTACTACTCCTTTTTCTGTTACATCAGTTCCTGACAGAGTCTCTCTCCATCTTCCCTGCAGACCCCTTTCAGGTATGGAAAGGTTGTTACAAGATTCCCTCCAGAGCCTTCCTTTCTCCAGGCTGAAAAGCCCCAAATTTCTCAGCCTGTCTTCACAAGAGAGGCACTCCAATCTGCTTATCAACTTTGTGGCTTACTCTGGACTTGCTCCAAGAGTTCCATGTTCTTCTTATGCTGGCCACAGAGCTGGATGCAGCACTCCAGGTGGGGTCTCACAAGAGCAGAATAGAGCAGGATCACCTCCTTTGACTTGATGGTCACGCTGCCATTGGTGCATGGTCCCATTGGCTTTCTGGGCTGCAAGTGCATATTGCTGGGTCCTGTTGAGTTTTTCATAAACCACCAACCTCAAAACTTACTCTGCAGAGTTGTTCTCACCATTCTCTGCCCAACCTGTAGGCATGTCTGGGTTTGTTACAACCCAGGTGCAAGACACTGCACCTCACTTTGTTGAACTTTGTGAGGTTCACACAGGCCCACCTGTCCCATCCAGGTCCCTCTGAATGGAACTCCTTCCCTCCAGCATTTCAACTGCACTACACAGCTCAGTGACATTGACAAATCTGATGAGATTGCATTCCATCCCTTTGTCCATGTCACCAATAAAGATGTGATGTTGAACAGTATCCACCTCACTACGTATCACCCGCTGAGGGACATCACAGATCACCAGTCATGTGGACAGTGAGGTCTTGATGACAACTCCTTGCACGAAATTGAACCATAGGTGGTTATTTTTAGTTTCTCCTGTTACATAAAAACATCTTCAGTATCCTATCTGCCAATAATTCTTTGTATGTGACTGATGGGTTATCTCACATTACAATGGCTTCATCTTTGATATCTCACTGCTGCTAGTACCAGAAAGGCTGTATAAAATGCAGACTAGTACAGGGGATAGGTTGAAAATTATGTAAAATTTCTGCAGCTCCCAAGTATTCAAAGCATATTTAGTTGTCTGAGCAGACACAAAGTCATTCTTGATTGCAGTGGGTTAAAGATAATGCAACTCCACTGAAGCCTTTCATTTATGATGCTGTAACACAACATGAGCTATGACCTCTGCACTAGTTAAATTAAATCGTTCACCTGAAAAAATGTTGCCTAGCATTGCATGGAAAACATTGCAAAATCAATACTCTTTGTAACATTACTGCCACTTAACAAATCATACCCAGGCCTCATACAAAACAGCCCTAAATAGACTAACATATAACTTTTATGGCAGAAAATGTGTAATACAGAGCAATTGCAGAAACAGAATAGATGCTGGTAAGTTTAAATGTAGATATAATTTCACCGTTACCATTTTTCTAGGAAATATTTCAAAGTTATTTGGGCTCAAAGACCTGAAACTGTAATGTCTTGATTCAATATTTTTAATTTGTTTTAAAGTACTGAATCGAGTACTATTTCTTTAGCCTTTATCTACTACTTTTGCTGTACAGCACAAATGTAATGGAAGTTATTGAGGAACCAGGTAGTGTATAGCATGGCACAGACACAAAACATATAAATATGTAAGCCTAGGGAGTTAGGATGATCTCAGGATGCATTGGTCAACAGGATACATAAAATCAGCAATAAACAGATGGAAAGTTTAGGGAATAAGCATAAATTTTTCAGTCTTGTTTGCATAGTGACTAAACCTGAAACTGTATGCCAGCTTCCTGTGGAGGTGCCTTCCCCTGAAATCCCGGGGGAAGGGACCCTGCAGGGTACGGGTCTGTCCCTGTCCCTGTCCCCATGTCACGTGTGCCCCATACCTGTTCCTCATTGGGTGGTTTGGGTGCCCAGGGCCGGGAAGAGAGCAGGGTCCCATGACTGGAGTCTGCCTGGGAACTCCATGCGGCTGGAGGAATTAAGAATCTCAGAACACCTACAAAAATATCACTTCATCTTTCCTTCCAAGTCCATCGCTGTCTTATACATGTTGTAAGGATTCCCCGCACTACAACAGCTTCCTATCTGTGCTGGATGTCCCCTCTGGTGTGTACATAGTATAAGCTAACTATACTTAGTGGTGTTTAAAATGGTACAGATTGTGGCAGAACAGAGAACTGGGTAACACAGCTTGGAAACAGCAAGTGGGTCACTGCAGATTTCCAGCTTCCCCTCTAGAGAATTTCCATCCGCCTGGCTGGCTGCCCCGCTACTGCCTGCCCAGGAGCAAAAGAGACAGGAGGGCCATTGCAAAAGGTGGAGAGATCTTCAACCCCTGCTCCCATGAGTCTATTCCTTAGGCAAAAAGAGGTGAGAGAGGAACCAGCACCTAGCAAAACAACTTTTTCCTAATGGCACTGAGCAAAGAAGGATGGGAAGTACAGAGATGGAAGCAGGAGGAGCAGCCAGGGTGTTGAAGGTGCTGAAGGACTGGATGAAGGGAGCAGGTTGGTGGGGACACAGGGAAAGATCCAGTTGCATGTTGGCAAGCTATCTAAATGCAGTTATGGTGATCGTCCTTATATGTATCTTTCAGGCTACTTTAAACACTGAGTTACCTACTTTAAACATATACCCAGTCTCCCTATCCTGCTCCTCCCTCCTTCTGTTTTCTCCCTAAATCACTGAATAGATTGTCCCATTAGGAGCTGTGGGAAGTAGGTTGTTATCACGGTAGCTGAATGTTTTCTTCCAAAAGTGTGCAATTCTAAGTTTTATATTCAGTCTCTTCATCTTTTCCTCTGACTCCAGTGCAATGTTCCACTTAATCTGATTTTCTGTCTTAGTGATTTTTATTACTCTTATATTTTACATCAGGGCTATTATTTATGACTCAGTCATCACAGTCATGGTTAAATATCAGTAGTCCCTCTCAAGAAGGGAATCAGGAATTTACTATTCACGAATCCCAATAATAATACGATGGATTGAATTATGCCCTTATTAGTGAAAATTGCATGCCTGTCAACAAGCAGAAAGTCTGTCTCAAGTGTTCAGAATACAGAAGACTATTGTGTTCTACTGGCAAATGAGACAGATTTATGAAAAACCTGTCAGAAGGACAAGAGAAATCCCCGAATTCATACCTAAATTACTGCTCCTAATGGATCTCCCAAATATTTGGGACTTTGGAAAATACTGGATATTCTTATATTTCTGTTACTGTAGAATATTAGAATTTATATTATTTTCAGTATAATGGAATCAAAGTTAGCTTGAGAGACTAACTTCACTTTTAGAATCACAGAAACTTAGAAATGTTGAAGCTGGAAAGGATCATCAAATCCATTAATTCAGCACTACCATGCTCACCATTAAACCATGTCTTCATGTGCCTTATCTACGTATTTTTTTAACATTTTCAGGGATAACGACCACGTTCCTGGGGAGCCAGTTCCAATGCTTTGAAATCCTTTCAGTGAAAAAACTTTTCCTAACATCCCATTTAAACCTCTCCTGGCACAACTTGAGGCCATTTCCTCTTGTTCTGTCACTTGTTACATGGGAGAGGACACCAACCCCCACCTGGCTACACCCTCCTTTCAGGCACCTGTAGAGAGCAATAAGGTCCCCCTGAGCCTCCTTTTCTCCAGGCTAAACAGCCCCAGCTCCCTCAGCTGCTCCTCACAGGACTTGTGCTCCAGACCCTTCCCCAGCTCCGCTGCCCTTCTCTGGACACGCTCCAGCCCCTCAGTGTCTTTCTGGCAGTGAGGGGCCCAGAGCTGAGCACAGCATTGGAGCTGTGGCCTCAGCAGTGCCCAGTGCAGGGGGACAGTCACTGCCCTGGTCCTGCTGGTCACACCATTGCTGGTACAGGCCAGGTGCCATTGGCCTTCTTGGCCACCTGGACACAGCTGGATCATGTTCAGTGGCTGTTTGCCAGCATCCCCAGGTCCTATTCTTTCAGGCAGCTTTCCAGCCATCCTGCCCTCATCCTGTAGTGATGCATGGAGTTGTTGTGACCCAAGGGCAGTTCCTGGCACTTGGTTGTGTTGCACATCATTCAATTGGCCTTGGCCCACTGATCCAGCCTGTCTGGATCCCGCTGCAGAGCCTTCCTACTCTCCAGAACATCAACACTCCCACCCAACTTGGTGTTGTCTGCTAAACTTGCTGAGGATGCACTCATCCCTCATCATTGATAAAGATATTAAACAGAGCTAGCCCAAATACTGAGCCCTGGGAACAACTGTAATGACCACCACCACTTTCTGGGCTCAGAAGATTTATTCCAAATACTCAGGAGACTAGCCAGGTATTTGTTATCAGTTTTATGAAATCTTGCACTGGTGGGCTGCAATTAGGATCTTTTTACTAACATTTCTCTATGTGGCATACTGTATAAATAAAATTAGTGTCAATCAACTGGCTTTAGAATTTTTCTTGAGACATTCTGTATTGCTCCAAAATTGCCTGAATACACATTACCTATATGTTGAGTAAAGTTGTAGTGAAATACATAACGTGAATATTTCATAAAGTACATGTAAGTTGATGTTTAATTTAGCTTCTGCTTGTCACACAAAATAAAAATGCATTTATTTTATTTAGAGTGATTCCCTGCTAACCAGCTAAATCAGCTGAAATCGGTCATTTATTTTTAAAGTAAATCCAGTGCTCCTTCTGTCCCTGTTTATTCTTTATTTATATACACAGATATAATTATGTGTATGTGTCTGGATGAAACTATAACTTCATTTTCCTCTGTTTGTGAGCTTTAAAATTCTACCATCTATATTTTGTTTCTCTGATGTCACTTCAGGGACATTTTATGCTTTCAGTAAACATTGCCTTGAGGTTCTTGAAAATAGATGTCTTCTTTAAACCAAGATAGAACAGATGAAACTTCTTTGCTTAAACAAATGGCTACAATTTTCTTCAGGGCACAAAATAATATCATGAACTTGACTGAGAATTTAGGAAGCTTCCAGAAGCTTTTGGTCTTTCTGGCAGAAGATAGAATTCACAAATTTTGTTCAAGAAAAATTTTACAAAAATCCCCTTGTGTCTTTCCATTTCCTCTTTTTCTTTTTCCCTTTTTTTTTTTTTTTTTTCCTTTTTTTTTTTTTTTTTTGCTTTGAAGGAGAGCACTGGCATTCCTGATTCGGATGACCTTTTGGATTAAATTGTTATGTGACAGATTTTGCATGACAATACAATTTTCTTGTTAGCTGTAGAAATTACAGTGCAGGTGCAACAAACTTGGCTATTTTAACAGACTTCATATTACTCAGTTACCAATTCTTGCAATTTAATCTAGCAAAAAATTACTTTGAAGTACTCTTATGAACTGCCAAATAAATATTGTATCTTTGTAGCATTTTTTGTCCTTGAAAGAATGCGTAGTACTTATTCTTGCATAGCCTATACCAGGCAGAAACAGGACTATCATTTTCCCATAATACACATCAACGTAAATCGCAACACATCCTCTGAGTCAGGGTCTTTATTGATCTCAGTTCAGAACAAGCTTGTATCTTTGTGTGAGAGAGAGAATAATCCTAGTGCTTTTACAGCTGTTTTAATTTAAAATCCACTGATAAAACACATCTATAATAAGGTCTGCTGGAAGAGTTCCCAGTCCTGACAGTTATCTATAAATTAATGGGAGTCATATACTTGTGCTTGTTTGGAAAATATGTACAACAGCCTAAAGTAGATAACAGAAGTTACATCTGCTGGAGGATGCTTGCAATAAAGGTAAGCCCTTGTTACAAGTCTCTGATTCTGGCAACACAGTCATGGCACTACTAATACAGTCAAGAATAAGATATGGAATTTAGTTAGGAAAACAAGCTCAATATATTTCTGTGAATCAAACATAATGAGACTAATTTCCTATGGCCCAGTCTCTAAGTTGCTCTTTATGATACTGCAGTAACTTGATTTTGGCAAAGGTCCACACTAGAATTGCTTGAACCCTCAAAACATTTGCTAAGGGTCTGTACATTCCATGTTCTCTTGTCATTGCTTCAGCACCTGCCAACTAGTAAAAGTAGATGAATCCTTATCATCACATGGAACAGATTTCCCAGGTGTGACTTAAACACCAACAGTTTTTACCTCAGTTAATAAGTTTTGAGTGTGAGGAGTGTGACAGGGCAGCTAGATATACCACCTGTGTTTGGATCCTGCAGGCTCATTTCTTAGAAGTCACAAAGCCAACTATGCTGTGCCTCAGTTGTGCTTATAAACCAGGAACAAAGTGTGGAGTAAAAACTGAGCTAGGTGACTCTGACTGCAAGTGTTTACACAGAAGACAACAGGAAGGCATAAAGGGAGTGTGGAGTAGCTGCGGGACAGTGCTGGTGAACGTGGTGGGAAGTCATCATAACATGGTTGCAATCTAGTCAAATATATGGGTTTTGTAAGCATCACTACAGGGTTTTGGGGCGGGACTGGAAGAAAGATAATGAGGCAACTTTGTTTAAAGGAAGTTGCTTACAAGCATGAAAGGCAAAGTTGGAGGAAAAGATATATAAGGTTGTTTGGAAATTAACCAGTGCATAAAGGGCACTGATAGCATAAACTGACTGAAAATGACAATGTAGCTTCCCAAACCCCCTAGGGTTGGGAGAACATAGTCTGTGAAAAACTGTGAATGCAAGGGTAAGTTACATAGGCTTAATGAAGTAGTTGTATGCTACTGGAAGGGCTATACAGCCAAATATCAGGCTATCTCCGTGATGGCACTCTGCATGGATGCAGAAGGACAAAATTCATTTATTTAGGGCAAGAGAAAAGGATATTATAAGAACTGAGTCATAAAATCATGTTAGTATAGACTAATTTTAGCTATGAAATGAGGCTTTAACCAGAATTTCAGAAAATAAGTGAGCATGAACACTGAAGATCTGCAGATAAGTCAGAGCCTGTGACAGTGCCTCAGCCTTGAGTCCAGGTGATGGGCAGGTTGACGATTTCCACACTGACAAAGAGGACAGTAATAAAAAGATATGTTGGATAAAGACAAACTAATATGAGTTTAGTAATTTTTGAGATTTAGGCGTTGACTACTCTCCCTGTCAGATGTGGGAAAGGGCCTGAGATTTTTACTTCAGTAGATTTGTGCTTATTTATATTAGGGGATTATCTGGCTCATTAAGATAAAAATTGTACAGTGTTAATCTTTCCTTTGAAGTGCCTACATGTAAGTTCTGTACCACATGAACAACAGTTCAATCCAACCAAAACACATTGAAATACATTAATATACACAGACTTGTTTATATAATGATTAAGATATAAGGCAGTGCTATACAGAGCACCTTCAACAGTATCTCTGAGTATTCCTTTAAAATGCCCTACAGTAAAAATTTTCATTAGCAGTTAATTTGTTGTTTTCTTTAACTCGAAGAAGACCTATTTCCAGTCTTAGTTTGTATAACAGCTTATTAAACAATTCTGAGTATAGTTACTCCCTGCTTTTTACCTCAGTTTCCCTTAGTGTGTATGAAGAGAATAGCAGTGCTGACTTCACTTGTCAAACATTCTGAGTGCTGGAAAGAACTGTGTAAGATGTAGGCTCATCACTAGCAGCTTTTTCCACACATCACAGTTGTATTTGCACATAAGGGGAAATGTCAAAGAACATGAGTTTGTTTCTCATCTATTTAAAAATATTAGAATGGAGCACATAAAAGAGAGTTTGTATTGCCATTTAGACATGGAAAGAAAAACAAAAAATGAACAAAAAAAAAAGGTAATAAAAAAAAGAAGTCTCATTCTAGCTCATGTACCTATTTCCTGAAATGTAGCCAAGTCCTAACACTAAAGTCTCTGGTTTATCAAAGCCAAGTCCCAGTCATTAAAAAAATCATCAGTAGTCAATGTTCTAGTAAAAAACTTCATTTACATTTTGAAATGTTATCATTTTCTCTCTCATCTATCTGAATTTCCCATGATCTCAAGACCAGATTTTCCATTGCCTGTGTGCACAGTTCCTAGTCAAGTAAGTATTTTGGGGTTCTCTAGGTTGTATGGCTTTCTGGAATAAACATTTATCCCTACAAAATCTAAACGACTTAATTGTTTTGACAAATAGACTATTTGAAATGGTATTCCAAAGAATATCTAAGAGTAGACGTTATATTCATTCTCTTTCAGTCTGCTGCCTACATGAGAGAGTAATGGAAATTGAACCAGCAGGCTTGTGTATGTAGGTGGTGATGACAGAAGGAATAGAAAGGTGGCCAAAAAAACCCCTTTTTTTTTATATTAAATATTTAGAATTTTAATTTTAGTGAAAAATCACAATTTTATACACTTCCTATAATTTTGAAAACTGTGTCTCAGAGAGAATTATGGGGTTTGTCCAAGGTTGAAAGGATAACTGGGCTGAGATTTTTTGCTTATTGAGAAAAAAAAAAAAACAAACAAAAAACCAAACCACTTCAGATACTGCGCAGATGGTAAGAAAAGTAATACTATCAATCCCCAATCTAGTTTGTAATTTTCTTTACATTTGTACAAAACCTTGTCAATAACACATTTATACAACCTTCAGAGACTTTACCTGTATTACCTGCCATGTACACTACACTAAGACAAAGTCTTCTTCACCATGCAAACGTCCTCATTACCCACCGAACCCTTGTTTAAACATGACAAAATAGAAATTTTACTCCTTAAGAACAGATTAGTTAGGAAAGCCAAAAGCCCACAATATCTCTAAGGCATGGAAGAATACTCGCAGCTGTATCGTGCTATCCATCTCCCTAAGTAACCCTCGCAAACACTTTTCATCCAGAGGCAGCTGCACAATCACCTCGAGGGCATTTCTGACTCTTCCCTTTGTATTAAGTCATTATGTTGTTGGGAGACCTTCTTTAGAGAAGAGGCAAATGGTACTTGCTCTTTTCAAGGGAAAAGAATTCCTTCATTCTTCATGAAATGTGACTAATTTTGGCCCCTTCTTGTCTTCTACTATGGCACACAAAATGTTGGAAGCACAATGATTTGCTTCACTGGAGCAAAGAATGGAAGCAAAGAATGGAAGTTTGGGGCCTCTCTTTAGAATAACCATCACTTTTTCTCAGACACAAGGACTGAGTAGGAACCTTCCAGTGTTTATTTTGTTATTACTGATCAGTGTTTTTTTCTTTAAAGGATTAGAAATTGTGAATATAATGGTTTTCCTTTCATGTTACATTTGTAATAATCCCCTGCATCATTCATCAGCCATTGAAGGGCTTAAGTTCATCAAAAAAGGAAGTAAATAATAACAATTACTCTGTCCAGTGTTACTTAATAATAGCAAATCTACTCCATGGAGCCGGGAGTAATCACCACTAAGTATATTATACAGCAGCTGAGAAAAACTGATTTATAAACCCAGATGCCAGGCTGCAACCTAATGGTATAGACATCATGTTGTAGAAAGCTGTAGTAATTTGGGATATGACCCCACTGAATATTTTGGAACAGAGCTTGCTATTATCAGTAGCTACATCTACACTACTCTGTATATCACTCTCAAAAGCTGCCCCCCAACCCTGGCTGATGCTCTTAATTTCTGCTTCCTACGTGTACTCCGAATGGAATGTCCTTGGGGCTGTCAGCTCTTCTGCAAGATTTTGCTTTCTACCCTTTTGTTGTACAGGATTTTTATCTGCCACAGTATCTCTGGTAAATATCACTGTCTTTGTTCCAGACCTACCTACAGAAAAAGGGCATCTTTTGGCATCCTGTCAAACATGGCATTAAAGCACCCACCCTGGCATGGTCCAGGCTGCTCAAAAAACTTTGAAACCTTAAGACACAGTAGAAGTGCCACTCTGTCCTTGGTCTATGATAGTAGAGAACACTTTCACTAGAGGAAGACTATCATTAAAAGTCCAGAAGAGAGTGAATAGTGTCACTTTTGAAAATTAGCTGTGCAACACCCTTAGATGATGAGGTGTTAACATTGGATGATACCTCTCTGCCTTTACCCATCCTTATCACTGTTCCATCTTCCATCCTTCCTTCCAACCCCTCTTTTCCCACAACTCCATTTGTAGGAAACTGTAGTCTCCTCTGAGCTAAGTGATAATTTGGGTTCTTTGGCTAGCTGATTGTCCCTGAGTATTCCTGGCTGCTGTCACAGGTAGCAGCTCTTATTTTTGATCGCAGTCACTTTGCTTTTTCACCATCTTCAATTCCCTTTAAACAGACTGGAGATTCTCCCATCTGGTCTGTTACTCTGTCCCTGGAAAGGCAGTCCACTCAGGGCATAAGCATGATCACCCACATTTTCTTTACCATCTTTGTCACTCTTTCAAGTCAGAATGTGCTTCTTTTGGAGAGAGGCTAAAGGTCTGCCAAGGAAATGGCAGGTCTATATCTCTGTCTCTACCCAGACAGATCCTTCCCAGCCAGCACACTCTGAGCACCCATCTACAGCTCCTGGAGGCCAGCAGGGGATAGAGCAAACCATACTCTGAATGGCATGGGTATATGGAGACCTACTGTCCTGTGTACCTTGTCTATGGCAAAGATCAAGGTCTGACAGCTGAGCTTCAACTGGAAGAGGTCCTTTGGGTAGCAGCAGTCTCCCATCTGCTTCAGGACAGAGGAACCACTTCAGTCACCTCAAACAGCAGTCTGTGGCCTGGCTTAGGACATCCATATATCTGTCTGAACTATTTTTTACCAGCAAGTGGTGTCCTGAGAGCATGTGGCTTGGCCTCCTGGTACAAAGAGCTCACATAGAGTTATTGTCATAAATGTAGCCTCCCTGTACAGGGTTTCCAGAAGATGGGTGTCCAGATATAATTGGCTGGCCATAAGGGGTATTTGGACTTTTTTTAACATTGTGACTACAATCTTGTAGGCTCACCATAGTGCAAATCAGTGCATCATTTTTACAGTCATGGATGGGCAAGCCACAACCACTATGTCATCCATCAAGAGGGGTCAGGTCATCAGTCTCACAGCTGGCATCTCTCCTGGCTGCTGGGAAACAGTATAAAAGTGATACAAAACAGCTTCTGAGGAGCCACAAAATGTAATTTGAATTATTTCCTGGCTAGGTGGACTTCAAAATCCATGAGCATCTGTCTAGGAGCTCCAGGGACACTCGGGGTGAACATGACACCTGATCATGGGAACAGACCTTTGGAGGGTACTCCTGTGGCTGACCAGCATGAGCAGTTGGCAAACTTGAGCTTGTTTCTACAAAGCAATGTGAATGTTTTCCTTTTGAAGGTGGTATTACAAACAAATTATGAGGCACTACCATGCCATTTTTAATGACTAAAAATAGGAAAGCATAGATCTCTTAGTTTGTGGAGACAGAATATACAGAAAGACACTGCAGTCATTGCAATGTGACTCCTTTGTGGTAATGAGGAAAAGAGTAAGATAGTTTTCAGATAAACCAAAGTTATTGCTGCTGTTCTCAAACAGAAGCAAACTTTCTTAGGGCTTATTTGAGAAAGAAGCCTCTCACTTCGTGATGCATCATTAGGAAAATGTTGGATTTTTTGGGTACCTCTCAGCCTAAATGGACAACATGACATTTTTCATTGTGACTGTTTTGTGAAGATTCATTGGCTATTTTGCCTAAGTATTTTTTGGTGCCTTCAGCTGTTCATTGTTAATGGTGCCTTTTGCTCCAGTTCAAACACATTTTTACCCCACTGAAATATCTGTGCTGAAGTCCATCTCATCTAAGGCAGCAAGGTATGATATATGAGCAAGAAGCTAGGAAACCTCATTTTAATTCCTACTTCTGCTGATACCAGCTATATGACCAAAAATACCAGCTCCCAAATTCCCTCACACATTCCATCTTTAAGGGAAAGTTTACAATATTAGATTCAGTGTTTTTCTCTCTCTAGAATTTGTAAGCATTTTGCATACTACTAACATAATATAATTTGGAATAGGGTTAAAGATTGCCTTCCCTGAGAATCCTCTTTTTTTCCATGACAATTAAGTGACATCATATGCATTCAAATCCCTGAGTTTTCTGTGTGTGATTTCCTTTGTGAGAATATGAGTAGTATATATATGCCTATGGACGTTACATATCTCTTATCAATTGCTCCCTCATGTGGGGATCTGTTAATATTAAGTATGGTTCATATAAACTTTTTTTTGCATACCATGAAAAATCAAGAGTTTACTAGCTGAGGATCCATTTTAAATGCAAACATTTGAGTAATTTGGTTTCATAAATGTTATTGCACATTCCCCTCAAGTGGGCCACCCTGTTCCACAGCAGAAGAGATGTTCTGCAATGCTGATCAGTCTGGGAAGTCTGCAAAGCAAGCAGTTATCAGAGTGTTAATGTCACTGCATACTGTATTTGGGGTCACAGTATGGCTACTCCTACTGTGTTTACAAATGGATGTTTCTTGTAGATGTGGCACCGAATTGTGGATGCCACAATAAAAGTTCCTGGTCTCATCATTCCATCACATGCACATATCAGATAATGAACAATAGCTGGTATAATTTTTTGTATTCCAAGTTTATGAGTATATATGAAAGAGATTGTCAAATTTCAAAGGAAAAAATGCCATGACGGTAAAACTTGCTGCAAGCTATAACAGCACGTCTTGTGAGCAGTTAGGATAAAACACACAGCTGGTATGACAGGCCAAGAAATGAGTATAATTTAGTCATTATTTCTAAGCAGTGTTGCCCTGGGCCCATCACATCAACTCCTCCCAGAGGCACTTCTGATTACTGGCACAGATCTACCCTGCATTGTACCCTTGTATCCCAAGCCAACGCTGATGTCTCAGAAGGTTTATCATATCACAGAATCATAAGATGGTTTGGGTTGGAAGGCACCTTAAAAGTCATCTCATTCCAACTCCCCTGCCATGAGCAGGGATGCCACTCACTAGATCAGTAGCTTAAAGTCCTGTTGACCTGTTCTTGAGCTCATCCAGGAATGGGGCATCCACAACTTCTCTGGCAACCTGCTGGTGCTTCACCACCCTCACAGTAGAGAATTTTTCAATAATATCTAATTTAAATCTATAATTTTTTCAGTTTAAAGCTATTCACAAATTCCCTTTTAATACATGCCCTCATAAAAAGACCCTCTCCAGCTCTTCCCTCAACTACCAGTGCTGTAATTCCATCCTAGGACATAAATTTTTAAGGCTTAATTTTCCCTTGGTAAAGTCATGTTGGCTGTCACCAATCACTTTCTTATTTTCCAAGTTCCTTTGAATAGTGTCCAGAAGTATGATCTTTTTCCTTTTTAAAAATGGGGATTATGTTTCCATATTTCCAGTTTGTGGGAACTTCATTGCCACAACTTCTCAATTATTATGAATAGTAGCTTAGGCACTTCACACGCCAGTCCCTACAGGACCCACAGACACATTTCATCATGTCCCATGGACTTGTACACCTTGAAGTTTCTTAGATGGTTCCAATTCTGCAACTTCAAAAGATTTGGCTTCAGTCTCACCTAATGGGTCAAAACTTTTGCTTTGAATCAAAATAGGCAATATGTTGATTTCAAGCATACTTTTAAAAGGTCATTTGTTTGTTTGCTTTTTACTCCCTTCAAATGTCTTTAGATTTGTATTTTTATTTTAGTCTCTAGGTAAATCTCTAATTTGTATATTCAGTCTCTCTGGGATTTTACTTTTCTATAAGTGTTATTTATTTACAGAAGATTTGACAAAAACTAATGAAGGCATTTCATGCACAGCTTTATCTCATTTCTTTAATAAGGCAAGTCTGGTGAGAGATTAGATAAGGAAACCTTGAGCATTGAGGTGAACTCCCATGAGTACAGAAAACATACAAAAATTGTCTTATATTTAAGGTTATTGAGAGGAGACTGTGTCCTATACAAGGATATATTTTCTAGAGCTGTACTTCTACGCATCTCAGTGGTTTGTATGCACTGCCATACAATCAGTAACTTATACATATTGGCAATTTATATATATTACTTTACATATAAAGACATAAACTAGACATTTTGATTATACTAAATAACCTTGATTTGGCAATTTGTGAATGTTTTTGAAAAAGAAAATCAGATCTTTACTTTTTCCACCTGGAAAGATATGTAACATTGATATGCTGCATGGGACATTTCAGCTTTATTTATGTGATGGACAGCTTGTATGAAAATTTCTCTCATAGATTCAATCTGAACGTTTTATTGCTCAAGTAGGAAAGAGAAAACTCAGAATGACCTTTGAGTATCATATCTTCTTTTAAAGTCAGATTGATGGCTTCCCTTCTTTTCACTCTCCTGTGCCTTTTTCTCAGCGATGCATAAAAGCCTAGAATAAAATCTCCAGTGTGTAATGCATAAGTAATTTTATTTTTTTACTCCAAACCCTAGCAATTCAAAGCCAAGTAAACACCAGCAGGCTGCATTCACTTACACTATGCATGTTGATGCTAATTGCAGTTCCCTAAGCATTTTATATTGTTTGCACAAAATAGCATTGCTCTGCCTTCAAACAGACAGTTCAGTGACAGCTGGAATGAGTTTATCTCATACTGCTTAGTGTCAGGTGCATTCTTACAGCTTTCCTGTCTCCTTTTGAGGGCTAATTAAGGCATTCTTCTCTCTTGTTTAACATTTACATTTAAACAGCTGCATCTCATTTGGATATAATGCAAAGATGGCACCTGGCTTTCTTTCCCTGAGTTAATTCTGGGAGCTTTTTTTTTTGCTCCCCCTCCCTTCACCAAAGCTCCAAAATGGTTATTTTCGTGCTTATGTAGGGAAACCAACCGAAGCGGCTGTAAATGGAAAGAGCTGCTCTTCATTCACAAACAGGGTGCATCTTCCCAGGATCCTTCACAGCTAGTCTCCTTAGGATACTCGGGATGAGATCAGAATGCAAAACAGAGTCCTTGAGCCTTTCATCAGTCTGCTGCCTTTGTCAGGCTCCAGTCACCTCAGGGACTTCATTGCTCCTGTCTTTTTTGCATCTTGGGTTGTTTGGTTGTTCTCTCGCACATGAACAACGAGTTTACAGGAAAAAGAAACAAAGCCTAAACCTTATTCCAGCAGAAAAGCATGGCAAATGTAACCATAGCAGTTCCATAAAACCTTTTGTTAAATGTTAGAAGGAAATGATGCAGAGGTGCAGCTCACATGCCTTCAGAGGTCCACACAGGCCCAAGCTCTCCAAGGACTACGCCTTTATACAGAGAAGTGGCCAGGACTGCAGCCCAGCCTTCAGGAACTAAGCATTTTGAAAGATTCAGCAGCACCTTTCACAACAAACTTGGTGCAAGGTATGACCCTGTCAGATGTAGCACCTTTTGTGGTACTCTCCATATTTGCAGATCCTCATCTTAGATCCCCATCTTCAATAAGGTGACTTCTTAAGATTATGAAAAAAATAAAGGAATAATATTTCCAAGAAGTAATGGAAGATCCGAGGACAAAAATAGATCTCCATACATCTCTGTGGGACAAACATCATCATATTTGCTCAACTTTTTGTGATTTCTTTTCCAGTAAAAAATTACTAAGGACATTGGATATTAATTCTGCTCTTTAAAGAAATAGTGTATTAGACTGAAATAATCCATATAATAATGATAGTAAATGTACACATGAGAGAATTAATGAAATAGGAAAACCACACTGTGATCCTAAGTTTGAAGGCCACATGTTTACAAGTTAATAATGTAATTTTCTTATTTCTATGCAATTGATCTTCCTTTCTCAAAAGGAAGGGGGAAAGAAAAGCCTTCTGTCCTTGGAAAACATTATAATGGGAAGCAAAGGAAGGCAGGAGGTGTGTCCCACGTGTGCTGCCATGGGCCAGCAGGACTGCAGTGATGATGCTGCAGCCTTGCCCACCTGGGGACCTGGGATAACTGACAGCAGCAACAGGCTGTGACCCCAGCTGCCAGCTTGAGGAGAACAAGGCACACTCCATGCCAAGGAGCTTCACAGATACTTGATGACAACAGAGGAGGTTGGGGCGGGGTTGGTGCTGTTCCTGGGATTACTTCTCTCCCTGCCAGGAAGTGACCAACCTGCAGCTTGGTCCTCCCCTGTTTTGCCCCAGGCCTGTCTCTGCCCTTTGTCTTTGCCCTGAAGGAACCAGAATTGATGATGCCTTTCTATTTTTCTACTGTTCTTACATTTCTTGCCTTGATACCCCATCCTGCTTCATTGACTCTAATTTTCCTAATCTAATGCGATGGGTCCTTGGAAAGCTTCTTTTGCCATCCTACCAGCTTCCACTTGACAGCTTGACTTTGCCAGTCAAGAATTTCCTTTCTTCATCCCTCAGCCAAACTACAGGCTGCTTGCACTGGCATGGTCTTCCTAATCACACCTCATTGTCTTCTAATTTTAATGGAATAACTTCTTCTTTCTTTTCTTTTCTTTTTTTTTTTTTTTTTTTTTTTTTTCCCCAGGAATTGGTTTGGAGAAATCCAGGAGACTCTTAGCATACGGACTCAAGGACTGGAACGATAACAAAAACCGAAGAAAAAAATGGAAGTCCCCAAAAACACTCAGTATAGGACTGCACACAGACAGGACTTTTCAGGAGACTTAATTGTGAAGCTATAGCTATTCTCAGTGTGTGTAAATTGTATTTTTTCCCAAAAGGTTTGTACCTGGGCAGGTTTTCAAAAATGACAAATGGCACATCTGATTGGGAGGCTAGACCCCTCCAATAAAATTTTCAAATTTGTATATGAAATTATTAGACACTAGAGCATCTAAAGATGAAGAGTAGCAAGGGAACATTCATCTGACTATGTATGAATGTCTTTATCTGAGATTGCAGTCACTGAACATTAAAAGTACTAAAGAAAGAAATATGCATTTCTACAACAGACTACTAAAATAGTCCAAGCATTCATTATAAAGGTTTCCTAGGAGGATTATGTCACATACAAACCTCTAAAGTACAGATATCTGAAATAAGGTGAAATTGATATCAAAATTCAACTCGAGCAGCCTCCTTTCCAACCTTCTACTTAAAAACCCCCAATGGATATTTACTGAACCACTCTGTGCAGATCAATGTGAGTCCTGAATATAAAACATTACTGGAGCAATGCATATGGAATGCACCAAGCAATCCTGAGAAGACAAGCTGCTTCTTATGACACAGAATTTTATTTTTCATTCTTTCACCAAAAAACAGCAACCTTTTATGTTACAGCAGAAGTACACTGTCTCTGAGGAACAGGAACGCACTGAAGACAGATTGTTGCTTCTCATAACCCATTTCTGCATACATTAAATTTTCTGTTCCTGAAATATATTAATGGTAAAACCACAGGGCAACCATCTACATTGATCACTGTGTAAAAACTGAAGCTTTTTAAACAGTCTATCCTCGCACAAATGTTTATTATCAACTTGGACAGTAGTGCAAATTTGGAACAAGGAGTTGGGTTTATTGCCAGATTTTATCATGAGAAAACAATGAGGACTAGATGAGGTGGTTGTCATTTTGTTCTAGTTTTAATGGAATATTTTTCCTCTGGAAGACTCAGCTCCTTCAGAACCTAAACTTGCCTCAGGAACTTATTGATTTTAACAAACAAGTATCAAAAGGCAGTCTTTAAATCTCTCAATTTAATTCAAGTGATGTTGAAGTACTTCATGGAGACTAAATGAAAATTTTCATTGAATTTGAGTAATTGCATTCAATAAATGTTTCTCTGAGAATGTAAAATATTTTACTTGTGTTTTTTATTTTTTTTTTCCCGTTCAAGTTCTAAATTACGGCTTTCATACTGTGGCTGTGCTTTACATTTTCCTCTATCCAGCCTGGTTGACATCTTTCACTGTAAGTCTTTTTTTTATTATTAATAATGGATCTTGACCTTTTCTCTTTCTGAAAAACAGTTCAACCTACACTAAGGTTAAAGGTGGGAGAAATAATATGGGATCTGATCCATGTTAGAAGATCACGGTGGTGTTTTCTTTGAGCAGCAGTAAAGCTATTCTATGGGGCAAGAGCTTACATCCCAATGAAAATTTAACCAAAAAGAGCTTTTAAAAATTGTTCTTCACACACACTAGAAGATACATTCTTGAATGTTTCAGCTCCTGATGCTGAGTCATATATCACTTCTCCCACCCAGCAAAATTGTTCATTCCTTTCACCAGTATAAGGCAAAGGGATGTCAGTGCTATGACCAGAGATCAGATGACCACCATGCAGTACCAGAAAGAAAGTGGCACTGAGTTTGAGAGATATTCTGTCCTTTCTGTGAATGTCTTTCAGGCACTAGAGTGCTTCAGAAGGAGAAGCAGGTTTTGAGAGTATAGACCAAAAGCAAGTTGGGGAAAAAGGAAGAAAGTGGGAGGATATTCAAATGTGAAGAGAAACAGTGACTTGGGCAGAAAAGAAACTACTTTAGGAGTTACAGGAGAAGAAATTGGACAGAGGGAGGAAAAATAAATATTGAATATGCAAATTGGGGCTAAAACCATTGCAATGATTCTAGAGCCAGCAGCAGATGAAGGTAGAAGGTTTTATATGTGATAGGGAAAGACAGGGCTAAAATCCCTGGTAGCTCATGCCCTCTGATAAAATACATGGGCAAATGGTCCGAGAGTGCCAAGGAAGTCAAAAAAGACAAAAAGGAACAAGAGAGAAGATGAAGCAAGTGTGATGGAGAAAGACAAATAGAGGGTTTGGGCTGTGTGAAGAGAAGACAACATTAAGGTCAGTAACAACACTGACAAGAGCAGCCTGAGAGGACCATGAAGGTTGCTTGAGCCAGGAGATCTCTGCAAAGATTAGGAACTTCTGTGGGGTTATGTGATAGTGGCCTTTAAGGATGATAGAATCTGTGAAGGCAAGTCCCTTATCTTAAGTTGTGTGCTGAGTTCTGGTTTTCCTGAAGCAAAACCAATACAACAGCAAAAAGTTAGTTCCAGAGAAAATGGTTTTCAGGAACTAAGAAAAAATGAAAAAATAAATGTGACTATTCTACTGGAAGATAAAGAGAAGATAATTAAGAAGGTGCAAAATAGAGACATGCAAACTAATGAGGAGCATTCAGGTGGTAAATTGAACACCGCTCTGTACTTTCTCTGTTACTTCATTGTAATAGGGGGACACCTGGGGAAAGGCAGAAGATGTAAAACGAGTAAAAGGACGTGAGTTTTTCCTGCTTGGGCTCTAGAACGCCTTTTCATGAGGCAGTAACATAGCCAGGAACTCAGCATGACTGAAAAGGGATTGAATATTTGCATGGATGAGGCCATGCAAAGTTGCAGGTTTATAAACTGTAAACAAATAAAAAATAATTGGAAAGGATAGATGTCCCCTGTCTCAGGCTATTTCCCAGCTTTTAAGAAAACAATGAGAAAGATCTTTCTTCCTTAGGAGCAGTTTATAAGATTTCCAGTGTCATATGACTTAAGACAACATTATGATATAAGAAAATTAAATTACCCTTCTCTCTTTTTGGTGATTCTCTATATTTATTGCCAATAATTATAGAGTTTCTTAACTGGCTGTCAGTCATGTGCATATTTCTGGCTATGTTTGGACAGTCCCTGTGGTGTGCCAGTCACCAGCTGATAACTCTTGTCTAAATGTGAGTTTACACAGTCTACTGGCCCCTGGTAACTCTTGCTAGGGAGGGCCTTTAACACACTATTCAAACCTGGCTTGTACCCAAAGGTAGAACTGCTATTTCTAGCACTCTGGAATACATGTTAGTCATGCCCTGGCTGAAAATCAGATCTCCCTCTCTTAAATTAGGACTGGCGATCCCATGCTGGGGGCAGACTCTTACACAGCCATCTACTGCAGGGGGTGCCTCTGCCTTACCCTGGGGAAAGCTTAACACCTCTGCAGGCAGCACATTGGCCTAGCAGGCTCCCTGTTGGTATCCACATCTCAACATACGACCAAATTCACAGTAGGGATAGATAAGTGAGGACTACCAGAGAAAAGCATTATTGTAGATGCCCTAGCCTTTAAAAATCTGAACTTTCAGAGACTCAAATTCAGCAAAGAACTAAATAATGTGAGCTATAGGAATTGTACATCCTTAGGTACATTATTAAACCAGTGTCTTTCATTCCAGCTCTCCCACCTCTACTTCTAGCTGGTGCTTGCAAACCATAATGAAATAAGAATATTCCTTGCTGCTAAAAACAAGCCATTCAGTGCTTCAAAATGATATATGAGCTCCTCAGTGTGTGCCAGTACAGGATCTTCTGTTGAGTTAGAAACAGTACATTCCACCCAAGTCCCAGAGGGGTGCCTATGTTGGCGTTTCAATTTAAAGGAAGATAGAGATTTTGAAGCAAATTACCTATTGTCTCTTTTTGCTGTGCTTTGATTTGCACCACAAAATAGTCTCAGAGTGCATGACCTGGATTCCTTCTGGATGAAACTAAACTGGAAGATGTGCTCTTGGGATTGTACTTAATGCACTCCAGCTGCAAAGGACACTCAGGTCATGGGATCAGTTTAGTCCTAAGATAAACCTGCTGAAATGTGCAAATCACAGATGTCAGGCCCTAAATATCAACTGTTACTTTTATAGATCTTACTTGTGCACATTACTTAATAATACAGACTTAGAAAAAGTCACCAAATGACCTAGACAAGTATAATAGAAATGACTACATAAAAACTATTGTCCTGTTCCTTTTTCAGATTCGATATTCAGGCAAAATTACCACATACTTCTCCTCAGAGGTACCAAGGCATTGATCAACATGATATCTAAGCACTGTAAAAGAGGAAAAGATGTTGTGAGCACTGTTTTAAGACTCTAGTTTTTCTTTTTCTTCTTTTTTCCCCCTTTATTTTACCTCTTCAGTTTTTAATTTTTTTTTTTAACTTATAAACACCTATACTTATGATTTCTATAGCACTCCCTTAGCAGGTATATATGTCTAACTATTAAACAGGATCTTCAGTTTAGGTACAGTGCTTGAGGGATTACGTGCAAAGCATTATGTGACTGCTAAGTAATATTAAGATGAAGAGAAGGCAGATTAATGAGGAAGGCATTCTGCTCTGACATGAAAGGGGCTGTATTAGCCTTTCATGCAAAACTTTGTAGGGAAATCCTGTTATTGTGAACATCACAAACTCCTGATAATTTGTTTGTGTAATGCCATCGGAACCAAAACACATTCTCCATTCATCTTTAAGTGATTAAGCAGGTTACAGTAAGATGTTGAGGTAGATGGATGGCATAGAACTTCATAAGACAAACAGAACAGAAAGCACTGATTCCCTGGAAAATAAAGAGAAGAGCTTTGACTTGACCTTATTTCAGTATTGATGACACTTAAGATTATCACTGAAATTTTGAATATTTTTAAATTTTGAAATGTTTCTTAAATTTACTATTTCGTTATGTTCTACTCATATTAAGGACAAATTCTAATGTTCCTGGTTGCAAATGCAATTAGTTCAAAAGACTTAAAATATACTAGCATATGAAAACCAAACCACATTAAAAAAACCAAAAACATTTCCTTTAAAACTTTGTGATGACAACTCAAAGATGTTTTGGACCAAACTGCTTGTGAACAACACTGTACAGTCAGACTGCTATAAGAAAAGCGTTTGAATTAACTTCTTGCCTTCTGATTTATCTTTGGATCTCTTTAAATCAAAGCTCTGCTCTAGTTCAATGCTCAGCCACTTCTCACAGCTTTACAAAGGTGCAGCTGGGCATTATCTCAAGTGGCAGGTCAGAACCAGACCCACGTGGTTCTGTTCCAGTTTGACCCTAATATTCTCACAGGCACTGTGGAACCTGTCATAGCCTGAAAATGCCAGAGAGAACCAGAGATGGGCCACACTATACTTATAAATTATGGCTATTCTTCATTGAAAGAAGAGTCCTTTGGAACATATGAATATGTGCCTAAAATATGTCAATATTTAGAGATAAGTTCACAATATTAAGCTGAAGTGAAGCATTCTCCAGATGTATCTGCAAATAGAGTTTATTATTCATAAGCTGCCCCATGTGCAAACACGCTTATTCAGCATGGAATACACCACCTGGTATTTTATTCCCAAATACCTTTATGTAGGCAAGTATTTCAAGAAACCAAGATGGATGCCTCAGTATCTGAAAGGCAGAAAATAACAGTGTCTAAACTTCATGATGACTCCATTTCAAGTCAGTGATACTGGGTTTGAAAAAAAAAACTAAACAATTTTTCTCTACAAAGATCAACAAAAATCTGTTAATTGAAATGGCAAGGGGAGTGGGAAAGAAGGAATAAATCACGTATTCTAAGGCCAGAAAAGGTTTTTTTCACACAGTCTTGCAATAATAGATACCTCAATATTTTCCAAAGTTACTCTTGCACTGCACCTTTGACTTCAAATATTCTTTTATCCTTACTGCTAATGATTAAATAATGCCACTCTGAACTGATCTGACTTCACTCCAATGGAAACACTTAAATTCTGTTATCAAGGTACTCTTAAAATTTCTCTCAGGTTGGCCAGATTGGGTGAGTGTGTTATGGCTCTGACTGTAAAAAAAAGCCTCACTGGAATCACACTGCAGGTCGTTCAGGGAGCCCATGACTTGGTGCATCTCCTTGCAGTTCTTGGCCACAAAATGGACCCTGGGCTCCCATGCCTCATTTCTTCTGTACAGAGTAGCAGTACCAGATCTGTACTCCTCCTCAGTCGTACTTTCTCTGTGCATGTTAACTCCCTGAGCCATAAGAGACTGCTCCTTATTCAGCTGACTCTTTTTCCAGGCTGCTGCTTTCCACAGCACAGTCTCCCACACTGCAAGTACAGTCTGTGCTGCTTACAGATGTGTCATCTAGCACTAAACTGTTACAAGTTTTCAAAACTAATAAAAGTTTCCTAGCAAATGCTTTTATATCATCTTCTGGAAAATATCTCAGTGAATGTTTAATAGGTATTAATTTTAAAAAGAAATTTAATTTGCTTTTCCTGAAAAACATTCTGTGTGATCTCTGACCTAAAACTTCTTATTGTTAATGTAGAAATTAACTTGAAAGTAGGCAATTTGTGGTAATACCCTGCTAGTGCTGCCAAGATATGTATCCTTAAACAAATACAGGTTTCATTCCAAACCTTACTTTGGGATTTCAGACAGTCATGAATCAGATTTTCCATACTGCTAACACTCAGGCTGTTCCAGTGGTTCAAACCTTGGATACAGCTATGCAGCCCAAGGACCAAGTCATTAAGTTTTCATTTTTCAGTTGGGCCAGTGCTATACTATTTCCTATAATCACTGTCCATCTGACAGGCCTCCTACCTGCCATAATTCTGGTATGAACTTTGTATCAATGTTGAGATGCTTTTTCAAGAGTCTTGTTACACAGCATAGCTTCTGATTATTCAGGCTTGATAAAAAACGCAATATTCCGTACTACAAATGGCTGCTTCTGGCAGCTGCTGCTATCAGTTCTTAAAAGTGCTGGCATTAGATGGGAAAATAGGCAATGGGAAAAAACATTTTCTCTCACCCACATTAACACAGCAATGTATTATAGCATGGGAAGTTCTTTTCGGCCTTCCAAATGATAATACAGAAGAAATATTAGCAATTTTCTTTGAGCATTAATTGAATTGATCTAGTTCTGATTACCACAATCTGCAAACACCTTCTCCAGTGCACAGAGTATCTAATTCCCAGAAGAAATGTCCTGTAAATCTGAGGTATAGTAAGTATGTGAATGTACTAAATATTCTTGCAGTTCATAACCCTGTGGATATCTCTCTTCTTAAATGGCAGAAGAGCAAACAGAAACATCAGAGGCATAAGCAGAAAGAACAGCTAAAAAAAGGGTTGTACCCAGCAGATAAATGTACACCATGTAGCCCCCATGTGCTTCTCTTTGAAATCTAAAGATGCTTGAGGCTTTCTGAAAGTTGTAGGGAGAGTCAGAACAAGGACAGCAGGGCACCTCACAAGGCTTCAGTAAAGAACAGATGGTTAAAAAAGAGGTTCCAGATTATCTCCTGCTTGACAAAGACAAGACTGTTTTGTAAAGGCAGCATCTAATGCCATGTGGCTGAGGATAAAAGAACAGCAAGAGTCATTACCACAAGTAGCAAGTCATCAGCTTTCTCAATATGCATGCCCAATCCTGTAATCATTTACCATACGCATGCATCTTAATGGGAATTCTGCCAAAGTATCAACTGTTAGATTAACTGATACAAAATCTTGAAAAATTAGAGCAAATGGTCTGTGCAAGAATGGTAATGCACAAACTATCAATAACATTTGCATTGGCAGCTGAGCCAGAAAAGCCATGAGCAAGAAAACAGTAAGAAAGCCACTTGATTGTGCCATTTACTTAATTAATATGCTCATTTTTGCATGGAATATTTTCTGAGATACTCCTACCATGTTACCTGATAAAAGAAGCCCACCCTAAATGTCCTGGGCACAATATCAGGACTGAAAATGAGCAGTTTCCTTAACTTGTCAGAATTAGATCAGGCAGACAAAATGATCTTTGTTTCATGGTTTAATAGCATGCTACTGATGTTGCTTCTATGGTAGAGTTTATGTAAACCACCATGGCATTTCTGAATTCTTTAGCGTACTCTGCAGCCCAGGAGTGACTACCATTGCTCACAAACCTCATTTCAAAACCTAAGGTGTCTAGTAAACACACCTCTCCAAGGCCTGAGATGCAGAGGTATCAAGAATTGCACTTGATAGGAGGACTTGATTCCTAAACCCTCTGCTGCAGAACTGGCTGAACATTGAGCTGAGATCCCATTAACATCCACCCCATCACATCTAACCTGCTATTTCCCATATTTGGAGATTCAGATTTCCTTCCATGACAACAAGGCCCCAGACTGCTCCTAACTTAGTGAGCCTAAAAAATTATAAATAAAACAATGCTCCCATTTTAGGAGCTTCCCCACAAAGATTAAAACAAATTATACCAATATTAATACTGCTACTACTACTAAGTACCTTCCAAAGGGACTAGAATCTCACGGAATCTATAAAATGCCAAGAGGCAAAGTTATTCCATACAAAAGCAAAGTCTATAATAAATGTAATTCATACTGAGTTTGATGTGTTCTATTCATAACAGTGACTAGTGTGCTTTTATTTCAGTCTATATACATCATAGAAATCTCAATAAACACATGAACTATATAGAATTTCCTGTGCTATACTGAAGTGCCTAGTTAGTTCTGTAAATGGGGAAGCGATGACAATTATTTCAACAGGATTTCCTGAGACAGTGAGAGCTTTCAGAACCATCTTTTATGGTTCATGAGTTCAGTTTGGCTACCAATGATGACTTTCCACCCAATAATTCATAGGCTGATGGGACAATGTGGTTTTTTGTTTTTTTGTTTTCCTTTGCCTCCCCAGAGGCCATTATATGGTCATGTGAGCTATTCTAAAAACTTTTTTAAATACAGTACACACACTCTCTTTACTTGGGCATTAACACAGTAGTATGATTACTGCATGTTTTTCCATTTCTAAAGCTTTGCTTTTCATTCACCTCCATTTCCATGCCGTAGTTCCAGTCTTTCATAGGATTCCAATAGTTATTAATTGAAATTTAAGTGGCGAAGTTATATGTCTGATGGATGCAAAACCAACTTGGCATCATTATCTCCCAAAACACTTCTTCCTGAACAAAGGCAATCTATTTTAAAGGAAAGCAAACAATTTCTTCCTATCTAGGTGTTTGTCCCACATATTGCATAAACAAATTCAAATCAATGATTTCTTACAAGTACATATCCATGAAATTGGTAAAAGAAATGTTACTTTTATTTTTTTTCCTGAAAACAGGGCAACTGGAATGAAAATCCAAGTCAAAATGGGAGAAAATCGGGGTACTGAAACAGGTAGCCTAGATTTAATCCTTTTTGCATTGAAGTGAAAAAGCCAACTCATCCAGAAGAAGCAGGAAGGGAAGAGAGGATTGGAGGGGCAGACACTTGTGATTTGTGCCATTGTAAAAGAGACTCTGAAGTGTCTGATCCACTTATAGTACCTCACATTAAATTTAAAGGAGACAAAGAATCCTTCCTGACATGTTCTCTCATCTCTCAAGAAAGCGGGAATAAAAAATTTTGCAGAAAAAAATTACACCAGGTCCTGGCCAATAGAAAGAATCTGGGGCAAGATTTGCTCTCATCTCAGCTGGAAACAGCCTACTGGGCTGGAGGGATAGAGCTGCTGTCACCTCTGATGGCCCAGGGACACTGGTTTTTCCCTCAGGCTTCTTGTCTTGAGTGCTTGCCTCCTTCCCTTGGAGAACTCTCCTATGTTCAGGGAGAGTATTTTCAGTATATTCTTACTATCTGCCCCCCATTCTGCCTTGCTTTCCCTTCTGCAAGCTCTGCAGCACCAGTGTGGGTGGAAACACGGCCTCTGCCAGCAGCACCAAGGAGGAGCAGTCCTGACTTCTTGCAAATAGGAAGTCAAAAACAATATCAAGGCCTTGTTCACAGCAGGAGACCTTTCTCACCCTAGAAGAGCATGAAGACATCAGTTATACACATATGGAATTCCTGCATGGGTTCAGCTTTTCTTCCTTTGCATCACTGAAAAAATCTACTTTTTCCAACATAATGCCCAGACAGTAATTGCCATTTGGTGTCCAGACAGATGTAGTCTCTCTAATTCTTAACATTTTGAACTTCTTCTTTCTGCAGTGGCAATAGTAAAGATCGGAAGATTAGCTCAAATTCTAAGAGTAACATAAAGATGAATGCCCAGAGGTGCAAGGAGAGGCATGGGGAAAAAGAAAGGAGGAATAACTGGGTTCATGTCAGCATGGTTGAAGTGTTTCTCTTTAAAGTGATCAAAAGAATATAATGATGATCTAATTAAATTACAGTCTTACCTTTCAAGTCTTCAAATATACCCTGAAGCAGAGTCAACTTTCTTTTCAACAAAAGAAATGTGTGGTTTTGTTTGTTTGTTTGGGGTTTTTTTCTTAAGTGAACATTAGTTGTCAGTGTACAAAAAATTTTTCAGACTGGGCCTCACAACTGTGCTACTGAAATATTTTTTAGACCTGTGTTCTCCAGATTCATTTTCAGAGGTTGATCTGACCTTCAAAAGACTCTGTTATCTGTCTTTTTCTTGTCATTTGATCGAAGAGGCTTTTCGTCGATCTGGACAACCAAAAATCACATAAATGTTCCTTTTTCTTTTTTTTTTTTCTTTTTTTTTTTTTTTTTGGTGTCTTTTCTGAGAGGTTCCACCTTAAATTTTGCTTTCTTGCCTTGCTAGGCAAAAACTGGTGTCAGTATTCTATCTGCTGACACCAGCTTTCACATCCCTCCTGAAATTTATTTAGCTAATCGTGCCTTTTCAGTTAATACACTTACATGGAACTAATAACATAATCAAATTAAAACACTGAGAGGTTCCTTGTAATAAAATATACCCTGCTTCACTGTGTCTCTAGACTGACCTTGACAGTGAGCTTTTTTTTGCTTAAAGTAATTAGTTAGATGGCTACTACTCCCTCCAGAAATTCTGTTTCCTTTCGTGATCTCAGGGCTGTGTGAAATACTGCTTCAGTGTTTTGTCCAACTGGGCTTTTTCTTTTCTTCATGGACACTCTTGCAAAGAACTAATTTCTAATGCAGATGAGAGCTTCTGGGTGAGGTGAGCAGGATCCATATCAGTGGTCATCAGCAAATAAATGTCATAAAAACTGGGACATTTGAACCCCAACATGGCACAGATGCACCCAAATAACAAGAACCTGAGAGATGACTAAGAATGAAAAAAATAGAACTTTTTCCAAGGAAATTTTCTTTTAGCCAAAAGTAAAAAAATATTTTGTTGGTTAGAAAACCAAATGACACACATTAATGTGTAAGGTTTCTTATGGCTACTCAAGGCCATTAAAGGGAAGTGAGTCACAGTTCCATTTTCTTCTACAGTCTGGACCTCCAAATTGGATCACACTTTCCATGATCACTATGAGGGAATACAGTCCCTCAGAGCCTCAGAGCTGGTGAGAATGTCAGGGACTGCAGATAGGGATAAACAAACCTCTACCCTGATGTTGTGTGACCACAAAATATTTCAAATTATCTATGATCTATCAAGATTTTTTTTTCCCCAGAGGATAAGAGTGATATTTCCATGGAAAATCTATCTAAAATTTTTTTAGTGCATAAACAGTTTCAGTATATTTTTTTCTCCCTACCTTAGTCCTTTTCTCCCTTCTCAAATTCCTCAGGGAAAAAGAGCCTTGAAAATGGAGAAGGTGAGCAAGGCTCCCTGATCATATTCTCCCTTTTTTTGTGTAAGGAAACTTGAATTTTCTATAGCAGCTACTATTACTTCCAGCTGAGGGTCTTTTAGAAACATATTAAGCATCAAGGAAACTATATGCTCACATGTAAGTTAAACCTAGTATTTTATGTTCTTGTAGAGAAATTTGCAAAAAATACTGAAATTGTGTGAAAGGAAGTCCTCTAGAAAATTAGATTTATGAAGCATCAAGCTTTAAGCTAAAGCATCAAAATGTGATATTTTAGAAAATTTTGTCAAGTTGGACTAAGAAAAAAAGTACCCTTAGCTTGCAAAACTTAGGGCCAGGAAAGAACATCTCATTCTTTTCCTTCTTCTTTATAAACCTTTTTATTTTTAGAGTGGTTCCTAATATGTGACCCCATCAGCTAATGTTGCATAACCCGAAACTATCTCTTTTTTACACTGATCATCTCTAGCCAAAGACTTGAGGAGTACTCTCTGCTGTTGGATCTGCAATGTAAATGACCTTTTTTCTTTTCCTGTGCTAAATTTCTGATACAGCTGGTGCAAGTTCTGTGCAGAGAGGAGAATAGAAATCTGTTCTTACAGAAAAAAAAATGCTGAAAAAAGAATAATATTTTCCTTATCATTATTTTACATGAAAATGCTACGGTATTAGCAACAGGATATGTTAACATGCACAATGACTCCAACCTCTTTAAAATTTTCCCTTTACAAAAGCACTTTTTGAAAGATGTTTTCCACCACTGAGCCTTTTTGAAAGGATCTTTAGAAAGGAAATCTAAAAGAGTTTGATCATGCATTTCAGAGAATATAAGGCTAAAAAAAATTCCATATGCTGCATTTTCAAAACAGCAATAAAATCCAGTTCACATTCCATTTTTCATTAAAGATATATAGAAACGAATAACACTAGATATTTATATAAAGGTTGTGCCAGTAAAGCTTTTTTTCTGCTTTTCTCTCTCACTTATTCTATATAGGTCATATAATTTACAAAACAACTCAACCCAACTTTCAAAATGTGTCATCTCTCAAAACATTTATCAAGTCTTTTCATATCCTTCTTCATTTACAGACATAGCTGGTACCCTAGGTCTGCCTAGGTACACCCCTGAGAGATAGAGAGAGAAAATCAAAATATAAGTTATATGTTTTAAAAATTGTGATGTTTTTGAGCTTTTTGAGATGTTTCATTAAACAGAAAACAATAGCAACTTTAAAATCTCTGATACAGGCAACTTTTGACTATTGTTACAGTGCTCAAAACATGCAGCAATGTTCATGCTTCACATTTCTGTGGTTAATTTGGACCATGGTGACTGAACAAAGCAGCCTAAAACTAAAGCTAAGGATAATGCCATTGTGAGATCTCTGGAGAGGCCAACATGGAAAAAAAAAAAAATTCTAAACGCTATAGAAGATACTTTGAAGACAAGCTGACACTTTCCTTTTTATAGAGGATGTTGCCTCTGCACTAGCTGTAAGTCATACATTTCTTGTGTTTTACATGACGTGTAACTATTTATATTACAGAAACACATAGTCCAAAAAGTAATTCTGGACTGAGCTAAGCATTCACCTATACAAAAGGTACTCATGCTTCTCCCTCCAGCCCCCATCACCTCAATTTCAAATTTTAATTATTAACATTGACAGCTTGGTCAATCTGAAATACTGTTCCCAGAAGGATTGAAGCAGAACTGAGTGAACAAAGTGAGGAGTCAAAATCATCTGTCTTCTAGCACAGGCTCTCTCCTGTATGACAAAATTATCTTCCCTCTCTGACACTGGTTGTGAGGTGAAGTGGACTCTGCTTTGTTTTCAAGCTCTGATTAATTAGCTTGTGAATTTTGCAATTCCAGAGGCTTGAGCATGTTTGTGTAATTTGCACACAGTATGTCTAGTAAACAGAGAGTACACTGAGCTCATGGACAGGTTCCTGTTATTGTTGCATAAAGCTATCTAAATAGAGGGGTTTTTTTAGTGCAGCATTATTAATTCCCTCCCTGTTATCGTGTAATGTGAGGAACAGAATGCTTTTATCTCCTTTGTTGGCTGCAGACTTTCAGCAGAGTTTAAACACAAGCTCTGTTCTGCAAGTACAATCTGGTTCAAAACTAAATGTAAACAAATTGAAAATGTTGAAAAATGTTTTTAAAAAGAAACTTTCTCTAACAACCATCCTTCCTCGTAACAATCAGGTCCTGATTAGGACTGACTAGTCTTCTCTTTTCATTGGGGATGTTGGGGACTGATCTTCCTCTGCCTCAGTATTTTCTCTCTCTCTCTGCAGATATTCCAAACTTTCCTTTTCAGAACATCCTAGTACTGTTCTCCTCCCACTGAAACTGGTGTAAGGCATGCAGAAAACCCATGCCCCCAGCCCTTCCCACCAACCCAGGCAGCTCTGGTCCCAGTGTCCCTGTCCCCATCAGGTTGTCTCCATTACTGGAGAAGTAGTACTATGGGTGAGGGCAATAGCAAGGCTCGAGTTCTTTGGGCACCCACACACCACTGGCCTCCTGCAGATGTGCAGACCTGAGGAAACCCTTTTGGGTGGCTAAGAGAAGGATGAAAGGGAATAATCCTGCCAGCACAGCAAAACAAAATGTGGGGGCAGATGCAAAAATTATTTGAGGGAATAAAAAATAGACAATAAAAGATTTCCTCTTCCACAGAATCCTTTTCCAGAGGCTTTACTCTTGATTCAAAGCTGTATTCCACGTGATTTTTTGGTCATTTGACCTTGACACATCTCACCCTGCACCTTGCGTGCTGGAGGCCCTTGTGTTTGTCTGATGGGTAAATAAAAGTAAGAGGCATTGGCATGAACCTGAAATAACTGCACATACCACCAGTATATGTGACAAACAACATTAAACTAATTTTAACCTGTGACCCTGCCCTTTCTCAATGAAAGTTCTCTCTGCCTAATGACGTGTGTGTCTAGAGAAATCTGCAACAAACCACTTATCCAGTTAACCAGTCAAAAGGTGTGGGAATTAAATACCAATGGTTATTTCTTCTCATGCCTCAAGCTTAAACATCCTACTCCCTACCCTGAAATATCCATTTTAATTCTGTATTTGGTGAGAACAGATGACAGTCTCTGCAGTAAGACTGGGAATCTTGTTGGTAACATAATGCTTCCAAATTGCCAGGAAGCCGCCTTCTGTTCTGTACTGGTGAGGAGAGGACTCAGTGGGCTGACATACATTTCACAGCTCTGCATATTAGAACTTCAGATTTCAATTAGCACTTCAGGTAGACATGAATGAGAAAGAGGGCAGAATTGTAGGGGAAAGCTCTTGCAGGCATAATCTGTGCTTCTTAATGTGCTTGGTTATAAAAGAGAAGTACAGATGACCTACACAATACTATTTAGCAAATAAGAGACTCAAAAGTAAGTGTGATGATTAGCTCTTGGTTTTCCAGCAAGCAAAAATCTCCTTTACTGTATTCTTGTAAAATCTCCTTTACTGTATTCTTGTATATTTTTTCCCCTAACACTTTCAGACTGTTCAGGAGATGCAGAACAATCATAAACATGTACTAGTGCTATGTCATGGATGACTACCAGATTTCACTTCAATAACCATCAAAATCAAAGCTCAGCATCTTGTGAAAGAAAAGAGAGTACAGAATGAGACCCAAAGCATTTTCAGCATTTCTTAATTTAAATTAATAATACTCTGATTCTTACATATGCTGTAATCACTGATCAAAATTTGTCAAACTTCACCTTTGAGATCCAGGCTATGGATTTTCAAGAGAGCTTACACTCAGAAAGTTTCATAGGTAAGATGTGTAACTATATGTATGTTTCAAAGGGAGGGAAAAGTTTGAATGTATTTTTTGAAAATTAGTAGTTTGCCTAATGGCGAGATTAGATTTCCTATTTGTTTCCATGTGATTGCTGGCATAATGTAATACAAAGATTCTAGACTAATTTTCTGTTCTTTGGTGTTTGTAACAAAAGTTAAATGTGATCTCATAAAAATTGATTTCTTTTTCCCCTTTGTTTCTACTTCATCCTACACATACTTTGAACTGAAATCCGTAAAGAGACACCTGTTGAACAGTTTCAGCTTGCAACGTAGGCTGCCAGAGCAAATAAGCAAATCAAATAAGGAGAAAAAATAATATTAAACCCTACTGTTCAAAAACGCTGTCATACCCCATTGTTTTCCATCAGTTTGACATAACTGTGTTGGTGCTACACATCTTCATTTTTTGTGTGAACAACAGCTACGTGTCTGGCTCCACATCCTCCAGCAAATGCACTGAGAGCAGCTGTGATTTGCCTGACTCACTCTGGGTGTCCATGGTGCAGGCATGCACATCTGAATGGAAATCATGGATTTTTTACCATCAATAGAAATTGAGTTAATGCAGTCAGTGGAGTTTAAATGCTACTCATTTTCTGCCAAGGTAGTCAATAAAGTTTGTTTGATTAGACCTTCACTATAAAGCAGAGCAGGATGATTACTTCAGATACAGACCTCCAGTGCACAACTTCACTTATGCAAGTATAGATGTCTCAGGTCATGTTGAGTGCCATGGTATATTTTCTGGTGCCTCACACAGTCATTTCAGTGAGGAGCAGATCTATTGAAATTCTTGTCTCCAACATCCTATCGTTAGTTGGAATTTCAGGACCATGTACAACAGCTTCAAACAGACTCAGATACTGCTGGTCATGCAACTGTATCTGGATCCTGAAGTCAAGCGAGATGAATCCCAACTGTCAGGACAGGAGAACAAGTAAAAATACACGGGGCTTCTTCAGTTTAGCTCCAAGCCCTGGAAAAGAGTCTTCATGTACCACACAATGGCAGACAGACTTGAGCCCGTGTCATACTACTGGCCTTTGGGAATTTTCCTACAAAATTTAAAAGAAACCTTTTTGAGCACATTTCTATTGGGTGCTGCTGTTGTTGGTGTTGTTGTTACATTTTGATACTGTCTAATCAAACAAGGCAGGCAATAGAGAAGAAATAGATGCATCAAGACATTGCGAATCCATAAGCCAAGTGTTAGATCAGCAGAAAGCACAAGAGCAGAATCTGGCATTCTAAAATCTAATCTGAAGCCTGGGCTCTGGGCCACATGGATTCTGTTCCTACTTCTTCCCACCAGTTTCCTATTCTTACTCTTTTCCTGAACACCACAGCAGTGAAAGAACAACACAGAATTAGATCCATTCTTCTAACTTTTCTGACTTTCTTTCCTGACCCTAGATGAGTACACTTCTTGTTTCCAGGTTGGAACACATTTTTTGTGAAGTCATCCAGCTCTCCCTCTCCGTTGAGCCCTTCCTGGCTGCCTGCTGCTGTGTTTGCCTGTAAAACACACTCTCCCCCGCTGAGTGTCAGCAGGCTAACTGCTGGCACAGATTTTCACATTTTCTGTATTGGATAATTACAGGGAAGGACTCTGCACAACTAAAATTACCTGTCTGTAAAGATTCTCATTTTCCTGAGATGCTGAAGCTAAAGATGGATTTCCATCTATGATCCCATAGACTGAATGTCAGGCTTTTTCCCAATTCTTGCCCTTCTGCAATCCCGGCTTCTCTTGCTGTGTGCAGGTTCTAGATCATTCCCTGGAACACTAGCTGAGGGCAGCCTCCAGCAGAGTCTGCTCCATTTCTATATTAAAAGAAACATTATTTTTTTGAATTAAATTGAAAAATTCACCAAACATCAAAAATATTAATTGTAGGTCCCCAAGAACATGTACAGGGGAACTACACACCGCCCTCACTCCCAATTTAGATGTCACTCACTGTCATAACTGATCTCACTGCTACAGTTATGCACACAATGAGGATATCCTTGGAATTATGGTGGTAGAATATGGAAAACACTGAAGGACCAATACAAAAATATCTTATTTGGTTTCATAGTCCTAGATTCACCTGTGCCCCCTAATCTGCACAGCCACTGTGATGTACAGAAGGTCCATGGAAAATAAGATGGAATTAATGTTGGAGTAGGGTTGCTCTGAAGAATTTCCAAACTCGGAAAGGAAGCTGAAGCATTTATATGCTAAATTGGGAGGAACTGTTGACTCCCTTGAAGGCTGACAGGCCCTGCAGAGATACTTGGACAAATTAGGGGGCTGGGCAATCACCAACATCAGGAAGTTTCACAAAGAGCCAGATTCTGCATCTGGAACATGGCAACTCTGACTGTGTGCATGGACTGGGGAATGAGATGCTGGAGAGCAGAGCTGCGGAAAGACACCTGGGGGTCCTGGTCAGTGGCCAGTTGGACATGAGGCAGCAGTGCCCTCAGCCAGGAGGGCCAACCCTGTCCTGGGGGGCACCAGGCACAGCATCACCAGCCGGGCAAGGGAGGGGATTGTCCCACCCTGCTCTGCACTGGGGCAGCCTCACCTCGAATGCTGGGGGCAGGTCTGGGTGCCACAGTGTAAGAAAGAAATTAAACTATTAGAGGAGGGCCATGAAGATGGCAAACGGCCTTCAGGGGAAGCTGTACGAGGAATGGCTGAGATCACTTCCTCTGTTCAGCCTGGAGGAGACTGAGGGCAGACCTCACTGTAGTCTGCAGCTTCCTCATGAAGGGGAAGTGATGCCTTAGGTTTTAACTTTTATATTTTTCAAATCCTGTACTGTTTAGTGTGTAACTCTGAAGTTTCTTGTAGCCTGTTAATTTCTGCTCTCTCATGCCAGGTAGACATAACAAACCCTTTCCAGGTCTACTCTTCAAGGACACCCAGACTGTCCTAGGCCCAAAAAGTATAAACCAAAAGCCTTTGAGAGGGGAGCAAGCGGAGGGGAATTATATCATTAAACTGAAGCTTTAACTGGAGAATTAACCCTGATTTGCAAATGAACCAAACCTATAAAAGTGTGAAAAACTCATGACCCGCTGTCCATCTTGGGGTCCATCTTGGCAATAGCTTCTGGCTCCCCAGGGGTGCCTTTGACAGCTTTTAAAATAAATACCTACCTTATTCCCTTACTCCTGTCTAGTCTCTGCTTCTAGGAGGCCTCTTAAGGCATCAGTTCTTTCGCACCCCAGATGGGACAACAAGGCTTCCGAAAATCCTCTGAGACTCAGAAAGATCCAGCTCAGCTCCTCTGCCTCTGCTGGCACCTGGTGGGGGGCAGTTTCTACAGTCCAGGAGGCAGAGGAGCTCCAAGAGCCCAGAAAACTCTCCAAATCCAGCACAGAGGAGTATTCAGTGAGTAACTGAATAAAGGCGGTATTCTGTCGGCACCTGGGTTGGGTGTCTCTTACAGTTTGTTTAGGGACTCAGAAGAGTCCAAGGGCGGGAGGGGGGAGGTTCATTTAGTGTTTCCCCCTTTTGTTAGCTTGTCAGCTCATGAGAGCTTGTCAGGGAACTCGTGTGAGTTCCAGGGAATTTAATTTTCCCTCTGTTGGTTTGTTGCTAGCTTGTGTCCAGCCAACGCTCTTTGGCATCCAGCCAGGTGGTTAAAACCTAAGGCATCAGAGGGACAGGCACTGATCTTTTCTCACTGGTGACCAGCGACATAGCGCAAGGAAATGGCCTGAAGATGAGTCAGGGGAGGTTTAGGTTGAATGTTCGGAAAAAATTTTTCACCCAGAGAGTGGTTGGGCACTGAAATAGGGTCCTGAGGGAAATGGTCACAGCCTGATGGAGGTCAAAGTGTTTGGACAATGCTCTCAGGCACATGGTGTGACTCTTGGGGTCCTGTGCAGGGCCAGGAGCTGGAATTTGATGATCCTTGTGGATCCCTTCCAACCCAGGATATTCTGTGATTCTGTGATTCTACTGACCCCACTATAAAGAAGAACAAAAATAGAAACCCCAGAAGTTTTTGTGAACTGTGAACCGTGCTTCTGCGCAGGCACGGAGCACACACCGTGACATCCCAGCTATGGTAAAATCACAGAACATTATATACAGGTTTTGTAAGGGATTACTTTAGTATAAGATTGGGATAAGATGGAGTCTTTAATATGAGATTTTGCTGTGGAATTTCTTGGTAGCTGTATATATTTTCCTCAGTGAACTATGACAGTATGACAAAGTTTCATCATTAGATTAAGAACATTTTTAAGATTTGAATCTTTGAGTAGCTTTTGGGAGACTTGCTCTAAAGTGATAAGAATAATGAGCCCATCAGTTTTGCATGGGCTGAAAAACATTTCAATCTCGACATTCGTTCTCACAACAAAAGAATGTCATAGAATTTTCTGAACGGAGGTTAGAATTCTTGATGGGTTTTTTATCACTGGTCCAGGAGACTTCAAATTATGCAAGAGCAGGGCATGATATGTTGAGATGTTTAGCATTTGAATGGAGAATGTTGCATGCACAAGACTTACAATGGAAATGACAGTATTGATTTAAAAAATAAATATTTTTTCAGTGAACAAGATAGCAAACTGGTAGAGTGGGGTCCACCTCACCTTACTTTAGACATGGCTGGAGCACCTCTTCTGTGAAGACAGGCTGAGAGAGGTGGGGTTGTTCCACTTGGAGGAGCCTCTGGGGAGACCTCATTGCAATCTTTCAACATACAAAAAGGCCTTATAAGAAATATGGAATAAAACTTTATATCAAGGCCTGTAGCAATGAAACAAGGGGCAATAGTTTTAAACTGATAGGATAGGTTTAGATTGGACATGAGGAAGAATTTTTTTTAGGATTAAGGTGGTAAGGCATTGGAGCAGAGTGCCCAGAAAACTCTTGGATTCCTCATCATTGAAAGTGTTCATAATTGGGTTGGATGGAGCTTTGAGTGATTTGGTCTATTGAAAGAGGTCCCTGCCCACAGCAGTGGGTGTTGGATTACAAGTCCCTTCCAATACAAACCATTCTAAAATTCTAATGGAAAAGAGGAGAGTCCTATTCATCTTCATAAATAACCTGAGTGCACACTGGTAGTGCAAGGAGCTGCAGAGGAAAATACACAACTGTACCTGAAAGCAAAACAGGAACAAGAGACAGGAAGTTATTGAAATTTTACATTTTGCATCTCAATTCAAATGTGACCTCTGGATGTACACAGTTTCCCCAGTAATGCACTAAGCAAATCTGAGCCATAAACTTTTGATCCCAGAGGTGGAAGGCTAAATGGTAAGTCATAGTGAGAGTTAAAGTCATCAAGGAAGTTAAAGTCTAAAGCACTTTATTAGGACCCAGGATTTTAAAGGCAGGCTCTGTTACCTTCTAAAATACACTGCTCTCAATGTTTAAATACTTTCCATTACACAGTGCACAGTTTCCTAATATCTACCAAAATTTTTGAAGACTCCTCAGTTTGAAATTGTTTTTTTTCCATGCATTTCAGCAGATTTCTAACAAAGAGAATTTTGTTTGCCACAACAGAATACGGGTTGTGCTCTGTGTTGCATAATCATGTTGAAACATCACTTGACTGTCAGGATTTTAAGATTATCCTGCTAAATAATCTTCCCTTGAGTTGTCCTTAACAGAATAGATTTACACTTCATGTGTGGAACAATTATATTAAGAAAGTGGCCAGATAAAGAAAGTGTCAGGAGTATGCTGATATTTTTTATAATGAACATCAAATTCTATCCACTTACCTTTCTCTTGAAATGCCTTGGATAACTACCTTCAATATGTCAATTGTTTAAAAGAAGTTGTATGACCTTGAAATAATCCAAGCATTCCACAGTTTCATTCCACCCTCTCTCTCCCTGGTTTTTAAAGCACTGTGTTTGGTCATGCCTGGATGTCAGATCAGTGCAGGGCAGAAGGCCATAGCCAAAGTTACCAAAGGCTGGAGCTCTTGGCTAGGGCTTTTCTACTTTGGTATTTCTTTCTGTACATGTTATAGAGGCTTGTTGCAAAAAACCAAATATACTGGATATCACAGTAATAATAACTCTGATACAATGTGACATCAGGCACATTCAGAATCATGACATGCTCTCTGCTCTGACCACATTGCTCAGTGTCAAATAAGGCTTTCACTCTCTACCTATTGAATTATTAAATGTTGATCAAGAAGCATCCCTGTTTGCTCCAAAGGCTCCATAGCCTCTGAATACAGATACACTAGGATCTTTGCACTACAACAGCTATTAAGCAAACTGAGAACATCAACACCCTCCTCTCAGTCTTGTGAAAATTTCAGTTACGGATCTGTTTTGTTTTGAGGGGGGGGTTAGGTGTTTTTTCTTTAATCTTCTCCAGCTACCTTTTTCTTCATCTATCTTAAGGTGATTTCTGTATACAGTTTATGTTCATGGCAAAACAAATTTCAATTTCATGCACCTAAATTTGCTTCTGTAACTGTTTATTTGATAACTGCTCACATACTTATCCAATCAGAGAACAAATATTATTTCTTCTCAGTCTATGAAATTAAATAGTGAGGCTTAAATAACTAAAATGTGCTAGTTTCAGATCTCTGGTCTTGTTATATTTTGAATGAGGTACATTAAAGTGAAATATTAATACATTGAAATAAGACATCCAGAGATGTTGGGAAGGAAAAAAATGACTGTTGGCTAACATCATAAAAATTGAGTGCAAATGACTTGCTACTTTTTAATAACAGGTGCAGCTATTCACAGACACCACTGATTCACTGTGATGCCACAGAGGCCAGGTTGAATCCCTTACAGATGTTTCAGTCAATACAGATTACAGTACAGAGGTCATGCAAAAGAAGTCCTTTACATATCAGCTGTTTGGTAACTTAAAATGCCACACAAGGATTTGGGATTGGATGCCAAAACCACTGTTTTCCATCTTTTCCTTGATGTGATCATATTGGAAATTAAAAAAAAAAAAAAAAAAAAATTGTTGAGATGTCAAATTACATCTTTATTTACTAATATTAATTAGCCCAAGAAGCAGCTTTACAATTAGTATGCTAATTTCACACAAACTGCTAAAATTAGTTTTTCAAAAGCTGTGCAAAAGATTTGATTTTAATTTGCTAATCTGTAAAGAGCTCACATTTTTCCTTTCTTACTTGTTTGCTCATGGTTGGAATGCCACTGTTTTGTAAACATCCATCTCCATAATATGTTATTACCACCATCTCTTTCATTATCATCTCACAGCACAAGATCTGCTCCCAAACATACCTATAAAGAGTCTTTCCCGTTAGTGTACATTCAACAATAAAAGTTACTGAAATAAGAGGATATGTCCCAAGCAAATGGTTGTAACAGTATGGATCAGGTTCTAGTTACTACAGCAAAATATCAGCACAAAGTGAAAACATATTTATACATCAGGGAACCAAATCTGATGAAGACAGAGCAATGTGCATAGCTCCAGTCTGTGCCAGAACTGTAGGAAGCTGCTGTGTAAGTAGGGAGGAAAAGACTTCACTGAATAGCATTAAAAAGGTGAAAATTTTTAAGAATTTACTGACATATACTCTTGCACATTCAAAGGCAACTCTACCTTCAAAGTAATCTCAAAATCTATTGAGTATTCTTCCCTTGTGTTCTTTTAAGAAGCCTAATTTTGTTTCTCTCTGGCCTGTTTTGGCTGTGCCAAAAGACTTACACCTTGTGCTGTAACTACTGGACGCAGGTAATACCTTAGCCCTATTGGTATTCTGCATCATTTACACTGATTTTAGACAGGCGATATGAGATGGGTTCATATTTGTAGAAAACATTGTTTAGAGTCAGCTGGCCTTGATTTTCTTATTCAGAAGCTTCTATTTTCCCCTTATGCCTCCCTGAGCTTAGTGGGACAAATAGGATGTAGCTGGTGTTATCAGGTTAAACAGACTAGATAGGATTATTTATGGGTCAGAAAATTGTTCTGAGAAAATTTCATTGACACATAAACCTTGAAGCTTTTAAATTCCATTTTTTACTTCTGTTCTGCATAGAAGAGAATGAATATTACACACTGTCAGAAAGAGCCATTAAAACACTGTGGCATAGATGTCTCTTTCACAGAACTGTCAGAAGAGACACGAGGTAACCAGTAGCCCTACCTCCCTGAGGCATCATCTCTCGGATGCCAGCAGGCTACAAGTCAGGAAGCAGTGCAATCCAAGGAGGCAGAAATGAGGTGAAATTGTCTTGCTCAACCCTGGCAGCTACTGCAGCAGGATGCAAACTGGAGGAAAGCAGAAAGTCCCTAAGCTTCACTGCATGTCTGTGCCTAGTGGTGAAGCAGCTATGAAGAAGGGAAAGAAGAACAATCTCTAAGTCTGCACAATAAAAGAGGGAAGATGTCAAGCATCTCCACTCTTCTTCGTTCTGTTCTTAGACACAAATGCGTTGCTTACTTGTGCAAAGCCACAGTTCTTTGTACCCAGATCTCCTACAGTTCATTATTGTTCCTGAGCACAAATGTATTGTATACACATCAGAAATTCCATTATCTTGAAATAACTACACTTCTCATCATCCTCCCTTCTCCCATCTTGTATCTGCCTTAATTGCTTCAATCAAAACTGCTCTTAGAAAGAAGAATCAGCTAGACTTAAGGTACTTAACAAGATTTAGGTCCTTCTGTTTCCTCCCACACAATGTAAGCGGATGAAAATAGACAGCCTTCTACAAACAGGTGATCCATGTATTACCTGACATCATATTCCACTTTGTGACCAAAATGGGGCTGTTTGGGGCTTTTTATTTCCAAAATTTTAGAAAATACAAGTTTTTCCTGAATCTTGTATTTTATGAGTGAGTTACCATTCCCTTAGGTCAGAAAAGGAAGCTTTGATAGCCAGAGACAGCTGCAACATAACTGATATAGTACATCCATTATGAGTTTGGTTTAGTCACACATAAAAGTTCTGTTGATTTAAGTATTCACGTGTGTCTAATTTTGCTGTATGAGACAGAGTTTTCAGGCATCTGTGTGCAATATCAATATATCTTTCTATTTACCTTCCATGTGAAATGAGGGAATAGTTTGTCAGTCTTGATCCTGATTTTTTTCCTCTGTAGTGTTCTGCTTTGCCTTTTGCCATGTGCACATCCCTACATCCCACTTTTCAATGCCACTTTATTTTGGCAAGGAAATCACCTCAACTGTCATTTACAGATGGTAAGAGGACAACTGGCACTGAAATTTTTCAATTTGCATCACATAGGGCTCTTGGAAGCTTTACAATTCCAACTTAATTTGAATCACATTTCCTAGATATCAAGTAAAATTGCACAGTAATTAAGGGAGCTTCCCAGCTCCTTCTAAGCCTATGCAATTCTTGATAAAGTCAAAGCAGCTTCCCTCAATTTAGAACAGCTGAAGCCTTAGTCCTGAATTTTATTTCTACAAAAAGCTAAGAAATTGAATAAAAGACATATAAGAACAGATTTCTTGCACAAACAATGGAATTTTTAACCTTTAATCTGTCCAGATGTTGAGTAAATCCTCCTTCACTCATATAATGTACCTATGTAATTAGTAGAAGGGCCTGGAAGTAACAGCACTGGTATTGCAAAGTACACTACATGATTCACCACATCATCCAGCTGTACCTTGGGCCACTCTGCCTCTTGAGAAAAAAATTAACTTATCCACATACCTAAGATTTCACACTAAATTTCATTATATTCCCCATGAAATCAGGTCAGTTACTGGCTTTGATAACTGCACAGTGGGCATTCATAGAAATGGTGGTTGTAACTTGGCAGCACAAACAAAAACATAGGTCTATCAGAGATCTGTTGCCTGAATTACACCTGTTGATATCCTAAAAATTTCTAATTAATTACAATATATTCAACACAGCATCTTTCACAGCAATGGAAGGCTGTGGAACCTGAGCAATAAATTAAGCAAGACATTCATAACATATTGTTATATATAACTCCATACATGTTAGGGAGGAGCTTCAGACAATAAGAGTAAATGTAAAAATATGAAAAAGACAAGGTAAAAAGAGAAAGTAGTAATTATCCTAATTAACGTTGGTTTTGTTAAAAATTGAATTTCTTTGTATAGCAGGAATTGAAGAGGAAAAAAAATGACACCAGATTTGATTTAGAACAGGCTATGGAAGAAAATCCTGAGGTAGGTGTTAGACATACAAAATGAAGTGAGAAGGAAGTAAAATGACAGAACAAGTGTATATCACACCTGGTACTTCCTTCAACACATTGCAGTTGAACCCTCTCTAGCCAAAGTAACAATTTACCATGGATTCTAAATATGGACTTCAAAGAGGCAATCATAGGACAAGAGTTCTTCTCTTACACAGCCTTTACTTCTTTTTAATAACATTTTTAATTAATTTTGACTTCATATTGTCTGCAACTTCCATGCCTTGGGTGATTTTTTCAAAAACTGGTTTAGCAAAAATATGCAATTTGTGAAAAAATATTTTTAAATCACAGAATGTCCTCCCAAGAATAACCATTACATGAAAACATCATTGCCTTTTTAAGGAGACAGTTCCTCCAACAGGGGATCAATTTTTACTTCTCTTTTTCTCTTTTATGGAATGAAAGTACTAAAAGACAACCAAAACACATTTGCTGTATGAGAGCTGGCTGTTTTACACAATATGAAATGCTGCTCAACTTAGTCATGAGATGTCTTGGATACTCTGCTGAAGCAAAACAGTAATACAGGACCGGGTTCATATGGTGCAACAGTCTGCAGAACTGTCTTGCTATACTATCATGGTCTGAAATTTATGGATACCACAGTCCATAGGGTTATTTCTGACATGAATTTCAAAAGCTTGAGAAAACTTCCCAAGTCAGGGGCATATTTTGATTGATAAAAGCAAATAATAGCAGAGGTAAAAAAAAATCAAAACTGTACCAGTACTAGAAATGCACATTAAACCTTAAAAAATAATTAAAATTAAGTCTCTTTTAAAGTCACTGTAGGAAGTCTTTTCCTTTACTCAAGAGAGAGTCATGTCAGCACAGCTGTGAGTGAATGGGATTGCACGCAGCTCAATCCTGTCAGCACAGTAACATAAAAGGATTGTTTTCCACTCGCCACTTGGAAAGAGTATTATGGCTTCTGCCTTCATATTCTCTTAAGAACTGCTGCATCAGAAGATAAAATCTTTGGGTCAGTTTTGTACCAGGGATAGATCTTCATTCTTTGAATGAATAAAGGACTTTAACGAATCAAGCTCTTGAGTGGAAATTTCAAAAAAGCATTAGAATTTCATTCATTTCTTAAAATGGTCACTTTCTGGCTGCCTGATTTCTCACATGCAAGAGAGTAGAAAGATATATATGAAATCTGGTAACATGTTATAGTGCATTTATCTTTTATAATGTTCTCCAACAGGTGCTCAGATTTTGGCCTACTTCCAAATCATAGGGTCAATATTTAAATCATGGGGTCACAGTGTGTATATATATATATATAAATACAGCTATTTATAGATATAAATATATATTTATATATAATGACTGCAATTTATAGACTTTAAAGTTAAGACACATTTTAGTATACAGGTGTGCCCAGTAGAATTTTATGCATCCATCCACAAGAGCTGTTAATTTATTTTCTACTTGAACTCCCAAGGTTGCTCAGTAATTTCAAACTATTATAGAAAGATAGTTTTTATTATATTTCCAAGGATATCATTAAAGAAGAAATTTAGTTTTAATGTCTTGCTCTTCATTTTCACTAGGCACTTCTGTTATAATGTTCTATTGTATTTTTAAATGTAAATAATATGCACACTAATTTATAGTTTTTGTGCAAATTGTACCTATATATGCAACTGTGTGTGAAAAGGAAGAAATTACTCCAAAGCTATGGTTTATCAGTTAAATGAGTTACATATGAATCACAGAACCAGGATCATAATTTTGTGTGAAACTTGTCTCAGTACTTTGCAATCCCAGCAGGTGGCTGATATTGTTAACATTCTGTCAATTTGCATCTTCTGTTTTCAACACGCTTTTTTTTTTTTTTATTATTATTAGTTACAATCAAAACAGCATCAGATGATCTTTTACCTACCTTCCTTGCAGCCTCTCCAGGAAAACACACCAAGTCTTGCAAACTTACAAACAAAACTAGCACAACATAATCAAACTTTTTCTTCAGATGAGAAAGAAACAGAGATTGTCATGGCAAATGTACTAACCAATTAAAAAGCCATGGGAAGAGCATGGTAATTTGTGCCAAGCCATTTTCTCTTAGGTCAGAGAGTGGGCACAGATACCAAAGTAATCCTGAATGCAGGATTGCAATCCTGAATGCTGCTAGCAAACAACTCATTGCAGCACAGTTCTCTGTGCTTTTCACTGGTATTAATCAGCCTGGATTGACCCTTATGCTGCTTAGCCAGATTGCCTCCAGCTAGCCAGAGCTGTTTAGTCTGATGCTCAGGTACCTCTTGCCTCTGCAGCAGTGTGTGGTACAGTCTCTCGTTAGAGGAACCAGAAAGAGTGAAAATCAAGAAGAGTCACAAGATGAATTTATTTCTGTGATTTTTAAAAGCTCACCACAATTAAATTACTGTATAAATGTCTTCAGCATGTAAATGAAATGTAGTTATGCAACTGAGATTTTAGTCTTTAAACTTCCAAGGAAAAATGTTATTTACATTCACAGACATATGTAATTATTTCTGTGCTGAAATTATGGACCTATTATTAAAAAAAAAAAAAAAAAAAGAAAAGAGAGAAGTGTCATTAGTAAACAAACTACACTGTGTAATAATAATTTTGTCATTTGGATGATTCCAAAGTAAAATCCATACATTTTCTCCCCCTTCCTCCACATTTTTATATAATCCTTCTGTCAGGATAGTTTTCCTTAAAGACTGAAATATACCTCAAGGTAGAAAAAAAATAATTTCTATGCACAGGAAAGTTACCTTCATAGCATAAGTTCACAGCTAATAAAAGTTTCTATTTAAGATTTGTCTTCATATATATTAATCAGTATTTTCAATCTTTTTTCCCTCCTCTTGCTTTTAATATAATTTTTTATTGCTGATAAATGGTTTAAAATACTGTTCTGCACACAAGCTTGTACATGTGAAGCATTGATTCTCCAACTGATAGCAAATAACTGAAATAATGTACTGCCAAAGTCCTGAGTAATTTGTATACAATGTAAATCCGTACAATCACTTGCAGGGGTCTGTCATGGGAAAAAGCAGAAGTTTAGAAGCTATACAGAAGCCTTTTTATCTGTCCATCTCCCTATCTGTCTATTTCTACACTTTAGCTTACAGCAGTGCTCAAAATTATTGCAATAGTTACGTCTGTATCTAAGTTCCTAGTTTATATCCCAGTGTTAAAAGGATGAGAACTCAGATAGAAAAATTCCCTCCAGGCTGATTTGACATATGGTTTCTGACGATATTGCCAGTGCAGCATGCTGGAAGAAAAAACAGTTAAAATAACTTTCAGGATGAATCTTGTACATACCTAATCCCACCTAGGACTCCACCCAGACGAGCTCAAGAACTGTGCTCATGGGAATCTTGCATGGTTTAAACATGGCCAGCTACAAGCTGCTGCACCTGTGTGGGGCATCCCTCAGTATCAGCAGAGGCTGGGGATGAGCAGATGGAGAGCAGCCCTGTGAGAAGGACTTGGGGATGCTGTGGATGAGAGGTTGGACATGACCCAGCCATGAGCACTGACAGCCCAGAAAGCCAATGGTGCCCTGGGCTGCATCCAGAGCAGCGTGGGCAGCAGGGCCAGGGAGGGGATTCTGCCCCTCTGCTCTGCTGAGACCCCACCTGCAGGGCTGCATCCAGCTCTGGGGTCCCAGCACAGGGAGGACATGGCGCTGTAGGAGTGGGTACAGAGGAGGTTGCAAAAATGATCAGAGGGATGGAGCACCTTTCATATGAGGAAAGGCTGAGATAGTTGGCATTGTTCAGTCTGGAAAAGAAAAGGCTCTGGGGTGACCTAACTGCAGCCTTCCAGTATCTGAAGGGAACCTGCAAGAAAGATGGAGAGAGACTATTTACAGGGGAATTAAGTGATAGGACAAGGGGAAATGGATTCAAACTGAAAGAGACTAGGTTAGATTAGATATAATATTAGATATTATATTTTATTGTGAGGGTGGTGAGGCCCTGAAAAAAGCTGTGGATGCTCTATCTCCAGAAGTGCTCAAGTTGAGGTTGGATTGGGTTCTGAGCAACCTGGTCTAGTGAAAATTGTCCCGGCCCCTTGCAGGGGCATTGTAACTAAATGATCTTTAAGGTACCTTTCAACCTAAGCCATTCTCTGATTCTACAGGTATTGACTAGAGTATTAGTCCTTTACTGCTTGATTTGCAGTGGATGTCCCTGTTGGAGTCTCAGACCTAGTCCAGGGTTTCATGATGGGAAAACTGCAAACCCAGGAGGAAGAGAAGTGAAAAAGTGGTCTTCAGGCCCCTAGGGATTTGCAATTATGTCCTTTGGAATTTGATTTGAAGACTTCTTTCCAAATATAAAAAAAGCTCCTTTTAGGGGGAATGGAGGGGGCGGGCAATAAATAAAAAAGAAAAAAGGAGATAGTAGAAAGGCAGCAGCAGCATATCACAGAAAATAAGACAGTGTGTTTTTTGTACTTGTACCCTTACTGTACCTTGGCAGGACTAATTTTCCATTTTCTGTTTAAGCATGTTGGTGCTTAAACAGGAAAGATGGGCAAGCACATGGCTAGTCTGAGTAGGACTAGCTATGAACCCATACTATTGCTGGGACAGCTTCCCCCTGCCCACTTACTGGTTTGTTTCCTTTTCCCAAACCTCTATTGATCTCAGTTCTTGAGAATGGCAAGATACCTTCTTTCATGCAAATTTTGCATGTTCATATTCTTCCATATGGCTGGTCTTAGTCAGCTTTCTCTCTACTGCATCAAACATTGTTTTCTTTTCCAGATGGTCCAAGACTCTTTCTTACTGTGTTTTCAGAGAAGCATTTTCATGCCTTTTCCATGACTACTATTCCTTTTAGAAAGAGTTTCCTATGATTGTCAAAGCTACTTCCTTATCCTTCAACGTTTCAAAGTATGTCTACATATCTTCTGACTATATCAGTGTAAAATGTCACTGCTTTCTTGCACCCTTACATTTTCACTGTTTATTACAATATTATGAGATAGAGCTCTTTGGAGCAGGAGCCCTCTGCTTCGGTGGCACTGCAGTTGGGATCTAGAGCCATCAGCAGGTGTTTCAGTAACACCATCAGCAAAAATATTATCACTGCACTGAACCATTGTGGTGGAGGTTCTAGGGCTCCCAGAAATTAGCGAGACATCCTCTAAGCCTTCACAGGCACAGAAATGTCACTGAAAACTTAACTGCCAATCCTAGTCAGGGCAAATATGCATTTTGCTCCCTGTATCTCACTGAGTTTACCTTGGTCTGAATACATGACTTATTCTGTGTACTTAAGGCATTAGGAAAAGAAGCCTGGTTTAGTCAGAATAAAATACAGGAGGTAGAAATGCAACAGATAAATAATCAGTAATTACGACTTCATATCTCCTTTCCCTTAGAGTAACAAAAGATTCCTCATTCTCATGCAGCCTAACAAGCCTTCAAATTGACTCCTTATGAGCCAAACTATGACTTTTCTTGCCAGTACAATTACTAATTTGTTCCTTTGTATTGTACCTGGAACATCACCAAAAAATGGTTATTCTTTTAGCAATCATAATACTGTAGTCATAAATATTTACATACTACATCGCCTTAAAATTCCAGTGAAACACTGAGTTCTTACTCCTCTCTAAAATTAATAAGATCCCCTCCCTGCCCTAAACAACTTCCAAGGAAATTGTAAAAAAGAAGACACCAGCTGCAGCAGAACAAACCAAACAGGAAAATGTTAGGAGAAGCTCCCTGCCCTACTGTTTTGAACAACACATTGTAAAATGTTGACAAGGCTTCACAGAGACAGATTAGGTTGGAAACTAAATAAAATAGTGTTGGATATTTCACACCCAACCTTTCCTTAATTTTTTGAACTGTCATGGTTCAATCCCAGCTGGCAACTAAGAACCAACCAGCCATTGACTCAATTCTCCCTCAGCTGGATGGAGCACAGAATTAGAAAAGTGAGAAAACTGGTGGGTTGATAAAAAGACAGTTTAATAGGCATGGTGTGCAGCCATCCCCAGGAAAACAGGACTCCATCACACATAAATGTTGCTTAGGAAGACAAATGCCATCACCCTAAACATCATTCCGTTCTTTCTTCACCCAGCTTTTTATTGCTAAGCATGACACTATGTGGTCCTGAGTACCCCTTGGGTCAATTGGGGTCAGCTGTCCCAGCTGTGTCCCCTCCAAATTCCTTGTGCACCCCCAGCCTCCTCAATGGTAGGGTGAGGTGAGAGGGTGAAGAGTCCTTAGCTCTGTGTAAGTTCTGCTCAGCAGTAATTAAAACATCCCTGTGTTATCAGCTCTGTTTTCAGCGCAAATCAAAAATGTGGTCCTGTAGTAGTATTATGAAGAAAAATAACTATTGCAGCCAAAACCAGCATATTAACTGAAGGAAATAATTTCCCTTTCTCCCCAAAACCCCTTTCACACTTGGCAACAAGTAGGAAAAACTAGATAAAATTGCAGTTAACTCCCCACTCCGTTCCATATTTAACCATTAAAAAAAATTAACGAAGTTGTAGCTATGAGAAGCCATACCACACAGTGTAATGCTACTAAGTTGTTCTCCACACATCAAAAACCAGTTCAAACTCACATGGGTCTGATTGCCATTTGCACAAAAGCCACTAATCGCCACTTTGGCAGTATAAAGGAGCTTTGAAGTGGGTACAAATTCTTGTTCTGCATTCTTATTAAGGCTCCTTTCATCTGTCAGAAACATCTGAAAAAAGACAGTGGTCACGTCTCTAAAAAATTCCCATCTCATTGTGAAACACTCAAATTCACAGTAGCTGTTTATCGCAGTGTAAAATTCAGGGAACCTACAACTCAAGAAAATGCATCAAAGTAACTGCATCTTGTCTCCTCTAGCATTTTACACTGAACTGTCTGTCTATAAAAGCAGTGATAATCGAATTTCCAGATAAGGATATAAAATCCTGCATCTTATTAAATTCTATTAGATTTGAATAGGGTACCAAATCGTTATCCCTGGGTCTGGCAGTAATGATCACTTCACTATACAAAGGCAGGTTTTTTAATAGGAAAGGGCTCTGCTATTTAACCTTTATTTTAACCTTCCTGTCCGATTTCAGAAAAGTAGGTATATGTTTTAAAGAGGAACATGTGATTAAATCTTTATGAAGCAGAATCTTTATGAATCTTTATGAATGAGAAATATTAGTAGAGGGATTTTAGTTCTACAACAGATGGTGGTGAAGTGCATGTGTGGATATATCTGTAGATAGGAGGCACACACCCATATATGTCAAAACACTTTCAAATTAGGTGAGGCATTAGGTGAATAACAGCTGATGTCACTGGAAAGAGCCTGAGTGTACAAGCACAAATAAATTCCCTTGCAAGAATTACAGGACTGACCATGCTCTGACTCTTCTCTCATCTACCTTCATGACCTTTCCTTGGCCTACGTTCTCTAATCATCCTGTAAAGTCTACAGGTCACAAAGCTCAGTGCTGCGTCCAAAGGTCTATTTATCCAGAGTAAGTTTTTCTAGTTGTACTGCAACCCTCTGCCCCTGGTCATTCACAGCTGAGACAGCACTAAAAGATGAATATAAAAAACAGGAGGGAAAAAAGATTATTTTCTTTTGTCCTGTATTTCTGCAGTAAGACCGGCTTGGAAAACCATCTACAATGCACTGGCCTCACATTGTACTAGGAGAGCACATGGCAAATCCCACCTACCCAAAGCAGCTTGAATTTCCTAGCATCACTTATCAAAGACAAAGAATCAATCCATTCATTAAAAAAAAATACAAAAAAAAAAAAAAAAAAAAAAAAAAACAAAAAACAAACCAAACCCACACCAAAGAAACAAACAAACAAAAACCCCAAACACAACAAGAAAATCCAGCCACCACAAAGCAAAACTGAAAGAAACCAGATGTAAATCTGAGCAGCAATCATATTTAAATGAACCCTGACACCACTACAGTGTTTGAGAGAGAGCTGTGTTTGTGCTCTTGCATGATGAATGGTTTTAACAAGCCTGTTTCAGACAGTACAGTGGAGTGCTCATAAAGTCTAAATGTAGCCTGGGGGGAATGGCACCAGCCAATAGCGTCCAGGGACAAACTAAAAATTACCCAACAGAGAAAAATTCAGGAAGTTAGTTTCTACATCCTGGACTAGCCTGTCTTGCTGTTTTTCTCCCCCGTCCTTAGCTAGAGTTCCTTTAGATATTATTAGCATTTGCAGATGATCTTTCCCTAAGCAACTATTGATTACTACTTTGAATATCATCTACTCATAACTGGCTACTTGCTGTGTTTGCCGAGCCACTTGCTACTGCTTCTGTCTGTGCAATGGATGGGTTTGATTCCTAAGGTTTTTTTAAGCTGATTTTCAGCTGTTACCAATACAAGGTGGTAATCTAGACACACAAATGGTATACTCCATTTATAGGAATAGTCTGATATGAATATTCTATTGTCAAGGAAATTGGTTTTGCATGAATCTTAATTTTAAGTGACTAAAGGGATCACAAATATTATCTTAGTGATTGGTTTTGTATCATTCTTGCAACTGTATTTCTGGTTATAGGTCCTTGGATAACAATGAACAATTCATCTCCATCCAAGGAACATATGCTTCTCAAATAATACCTGTAGATCATTATTAAAGGCATACTAATTGTAATTTAACCAAGAAATATGTATAAAGTTATTTTAATCTTTTCTCATAAATCACTTATCCTAGACATTTAATCAATTAGGTAGAACTCCACTAAAGGCCTGCTAATTTGAGAAAAATCTGCCGGTACAGAGATTTTCAGTACTTCAAAATGTCCTCTAGACATAATCTTTGGAATGTCAGATTTAAAAAAAAGGCTTTCCCCCAAGTAAAAGTACTGCTCTGTACTGCTTTCTAGAGAATTTGGTTGACTAGCTAACAGCTACATCACAGCAAATGAAAGTGAGGGGAACTGGAAAGCTGTAAATCTATGAATTGTGGTCTTCCACTGCTGGCCAGTAACACAGATAATTTATCCAAATAGTACTTACTTATGCACTGCAAATTTCAGTTCCTGATCCCAAATGAGTTGAATGAGTTAAATTTTTTTCTACTGGTTACCAAGCATATAATCTTATTCTTGAAGAAAACTTTGTCAAGATAGACTGAACAAAATTAAATGACTCCTTAAACTATTAAGTCATTTTTTCTAAATTTTGGCAGGCTATACTTTACTCAGAGATTTAGTAGTGTAACATGACAACTCTTACCATAGTGAGGGTAACTTGCTTTTAACAGCAGTGTTGAGCTACTCAGGAGAGAAAACTTTAGTCCATAATTAGGGAAATAGGATTCTTTGCTGTCATAGCAGCACTGGAACATCTCACATCTTCAGTTTAAACAAAGGCATGTCACTTATGTAATAGGAAATTTATCTTTCAGTTTGATCCTTTTGGATATTTGCCAGCATGGAACTTGAGGGCTTGAGAAGTAAATCTTTTAGTGGCACATAATCCTGGCACCTGGTGTCTTTAAAACCACTGCCTGTCAAACCAGCACAAACAGATGTTCCTGTCTGTTTGGCAGTGCTGTTGCACGCAGGTTAAACTGTCTGTATCTGTCTTTATAAGAAAGAAAATCTTTATCATTTTTCTGATCACTATTTTTCTAAAAATCATTAATCTGCTTTGCAGTTTATATAATACAGGAAACACGAGCCCTTCTCTTTGGTCATCCATATCTTACAATGTCGATAAATTTGGTAAATATTCTTTACAGTAATTATCCAGGCTGCTTATAAGGAGAACTGGTTTCAAATGATCTTCCACTCTTTTCATTATTCTCTTTTCTTTTTTCTTTTTTCTCTTTTCTTTTCTTTTCTTTTCTTTTCTTTTCTTTTCTTTTCTTTTCTTTTCTTTTCTTTTCTTTTCTTTTCTTTTCTTTTCTTTTCTTTTCTTTTCTTTTCTTTTCTTTTCTTTTCTTTCATGGTGTGGGCATAGATATGTGCACCTTTCCAGTTCAACCAAGGTTATCAGTCTAAGCCATAGTCTCAATCAGTCAAGATGGTAAAATGCATAAATTTTCATCTCTGGCTAATAAAAAGCACCTGTTCAAAGAGGAGTATTAGCTATAACCATGGTGACCCTACAAACACAAAACCTCTACATTGTCATATAACTGTTGTGTTAGAGTTATCTATAATATCAACAGCAACCTGTCTCCCTTCTGCATTTTATTTTATAGAAAAAGAAACTTCAGCCATAAACTGCTGTTAGAGACGTCCCATTCCCCTGATCATACCAGTAACTTTTCCCAGCACAGGGCACTATTGAATAAAGAGAATTGCACAGAGGATATGAGGAAAGCCAAGGCTTTAATTCTTCCCTCTCTTTACAAAAACAACAGAACCAAACCTGTTCCACTATGTTCTAAAAGCATGATTCCATTTTCGTAGTGTCTTCACTTAGGAATGCAGACTCATTCTGGTATCATCTGAAATCCACTGACTCCAACAGCACTCAGCTGCTAGTAAAGTTCTGTATCAAATGCATATTCATTGGGGCTAATAAAATTAATTCTACAGCATCTAAAGGTATAGCTGAAGCAATACTAGAGCCATTAATGTCTCTCTCTGAGAAATGACAAAGTGAAAACGCAGCAAAATCTTGGAATGTGGAAAAAAGAGTGGATATCATGCTGTTTTTAAAATAAGGAACAAAATAAGAGATGATTAACTATACACTGACCATTTCAACTTAAATTCCCAGCAGATTATGTAATAAATAAATAATCTAGACACTGGTAAACAGCTTGCAAATTACATGAAAAATGGCTATCATGGACTTCTCAAGAACACCTTGTATTAAATCAGTCTGCGTTCTACAAGCAAGAATACACAGATAGCAGATACTCCAGTCTGGATGTGAGCTATCTGATGTTTAAGAATTTTGACTCCAGGTAGTTCGAATGATGCTTTCACAATCAAGTTATGAACATATGATCTATATTTAAATACCATCATCTTATTTAAAAAAAAATATATTTTACCAGCAGCCAAATAGAAGAATGTCTAGCATGAAGTTTCACCTGGGTTTCTGTTTATGTTTCCCTTCATGACATAGATTATGGAATAGAGTTTATGCTTATGAAATCTGCAAGAAATGTGAAAGTTGGAGTGGAGAACAGGATTCAAAGTAATCTTGACAAATTGGACACAGGCAGTAGAAATAATAAGTGAAATTCAAAGGGTGATAAGGGGCAAATTCTACACTTGTGCAGGAATAATCCATTTAAACAGAATACAGAACAGCTGCTTAGGAAACACAACTTCAGAGTAGGGTCTGAGACTACAGTAGATGACAGCTGAGTATGAGTCAACAGTGCCACACTTGTGAAAGACAGTAGCATCATCTCCAGGACATGTTGAAAGAATAAGAATCTGCAATTCTTGAAGAAATTTCATGCTGAGGCAGCTGCAGCACTGGGATTCAGTTTTGATCAAAAATTTCCAAATAAGAATGATGAGAGGACAGGAAATACCTGTCATTTGTTTAGTTCATGGTGTGAGCTAAAATCAGGAAGACTAAAAAAAAATTAAATTGTTTTGTCTAAAAAGAAGATTGAGGAGGTAGCTGGTAACAAAGTATGGCTGCCAAACACAGCAGGAATAAGCTGTCTTTCATGCTAATGACAGCTAGTACAACAGATAGGAGGTTGAAATTGTACTAAGAAAAATGCAAGGAGGATTTTAAAGATATTTTTTCTTTGGTAAGGATAGAGAACTACTGAAAGAAACTGCAAAGAGGAAAGGGACAAGTTGTTTGAGAATAAGCTAACTGAGAATTTGTCAAGATACATCTTTCTTAGAGGATACAGTGGATTACCTTTCCCCCTCCCACCACCAAAAATATTTTCTAGTCCTAGTTTTCTGCTATATTTTTCCATCATTCTATTACACTTCCTTTGTCTGGATATGGGTTAGACTATTTTTTCATTTGCTATATAAATGTTTTATGCTATTAGCTAAACCCATTAAAACATCCCTTAGGATGAGTTATCAATAATAGTATCAACTTCAAGAAAGTTAATAAAATGTCCATTTCTTTGAGATATGTCATTTCAGCTTTTAACTATCAGTTAACTATCCCGCATTTGAGGACTGCTGATGTGTTTACTTTTGTATCTTTGGGATTTGACAGTTTTTATTTGATAGATGGTGATTAATCCTTTCAGCATCTCAACATCATCCATGTAGCTAAATAAATAGTACTACAGATAAGTATTAAAATATCAATGCCTTACACTGCTGCATGGATGAACCAATACTTTCTAGCAGGCCACACTCTTGATATAAAAAAGAATAAATTATTAACATCAATTCCAAAATTCCTAATAGTTTACAGAATATATTCTATATTATCATTCATATGGTGTAACTCTAACAAGGTTTCGGTATTTTATGACCTGAAATCAAGCAGTAAACTACTAAATATAGTTCATATTGTACAATGGAAATGTCAAGCTGGAAAAATACCTACCTCAAAGAAGAACTTCAAAACCAAACCTCCCATTTGAGCAAGAGTATGTGATCTAGAATAATTAGAGACATGATATTGCTTCTTGTGCAGACCACTTCTTTCAATATCAGTTATCTATTTTATTGGTACAATCTCAAATCAGTGCAGAAAGGCAATGATGTCATCAGTTATTTATGCCTATAAAAATGTTTCTGTAATAAATTTAAAAAGAGCTAAGTACTGGTCTATAGGGAAAGCTGTAGAGTCTGTAGTCCAGCAAGTAGAACACAGGCATGAGTGGCATTTAGATGACCCAAAAGGCTACTTGTTGGTAGTTGCATCACTTATGACACACAACATTAAACTCCCTTCTGAAGGCTCTCTTGAGACGGAAAAATTGTTCATGTGTGGAATTAATCTTAACTCTTTAGTCTCCAAAATGGGGTGGCCACAGCCAATTAAGCCAATGCTTATAGAGGGTGATCCCCAGCCCTTGCAAACTCCAAAATCATCCCTGCCCTGTCTGGCAGATTTCTGTTAGGCCCAGCCTATGATGGAGTCCAGACTGACAGACCTGGAACAGTGCCCTGTGACCTGCACTGGTAGCTTGCCTATTGCAGTCTTTATCTCCTGTGGCACCAGACAGGACTGGATTGGCCTCTGGTTTCTGATCTCTGGACTGAATCTAGTTTAACTAAGGCATTCACTGAAAAACTGGAAATGGACAGAGATGCCTTATGCACAGCTATTTATGGTCACATATACTCCAGAATATGAGAGTACCACTGTACTGCTATCACTTCCTTTTATTTACCTGAAGAAAGCCCCAAAACACACATGGGGTTCCTCTGAAAACTTCCAGTGTTCACCACTGACAGCAAAAGAAGGCTGTGATTTTATTATAGATCCTCCATATCATCTTGCTATGTAGAGCCTGAGTTGGAGGTTCTTGAGAAAACACTTAATGTCTTGCCTTAGAAAAATTATAAAAGAATAGTTACTCAGGAGAATTTGTTTTCAGGACTGCTCTGGAGTTGTGAGTTCTTTCCTGTGAGGCTGGTGTGACACTGGAACAGGTTTCCCAGAGAAGCTGTGGATACTCAGTTCCTGAAAGTGTTCAAAGCCAGGTTGGATGGGACTTTGAGGAACTTGATCTAGTGGAAGGTGTCCGTGCTCAGCAGAGGGGTTGAAACAAAATTATCTTTAAGGTCCCTTCAAACCCAAACCATTATATTGATGCCTTAGGTTTTAACTTTCATATTTTTCAAATCCTGTAATGCCTAGTGTGTAACTCTGAAGTGTGTAACTTCTTGTAACCTGTTAACTTCTTCTCTCTCATGCTAGGGAGACATAACAAAGTCTCTCCATGCCTGCTCTCCAAGGACACTCACACCATCCTAGGCCCAAAATTGTGTAAACCAACATCTTTAGAAGGGGGCTAAGTTTGGGGAAATTACATAATTAACTGAAGCTTTAACTGGAGAATTCACCCTGATGTGCAAATGAACCAAACCTATAAAAGTGTGAAGAACTCGTGACCTGCCATCTACCTTGGGGTCCATCTTGGCAATAACCTCTGGCTCCCCAGGGGTACCTTTGAAAGCTTTTAAAATAAATACCTACCTCATTCCCTTGGTGGCCACTTCAGGCATCAATATGACTCTATGATCCCACTTGGTCAGACGATACCTGAGAAACTTGAATAAACTTTCCCTGGATATCCTTTTCTTTTTGCAATAACTACAGAAGGAGACTAAAACTTAATGTATCTTTTAAATGACAATGTAAGGTTACATCTATCCAGTTTTAAGGAACAAAACAAATAAATTTAACCACTACGTTAAGGCCTTGTTCTACCTATAGTTTCTCTGTACAAACCTCCTCTGATATCCTTGGCAGATTTGTTATGGATTCAAAGGAATACAAAGATCAGAAGTACAACCTGTTCTGAATCAGTGTGAAACTCCTGCATTAATGCCATAGTTCCAGTTTTCCCTCAAAGTACTGTGACTTTTCCCAGCTGATTTCACTGAAGTTATTCCTGATTACGTTCAGCACTTGAGAACTAAAGAGCCCTTTCCGAGCACTTCATAGTACTGCTTCAGTGCTGCAAACCTCACATTTGCCATTCCAGTCTTACTTTACATGTTGATGAATATCACATTTCATCACCCAACTACTAATAATCCACAAAGAATTGCCTGCCATCACTTTGTTTTCAAAATTCTTTAAATAATGATTCTTTTAAATCTGGCCTTTCTTTGTATGCCTCTCCTTTAGTGAAGGCTCATATACAGGTGATATTAAAGCATGCTATGCAATCCTTTCAGACTGCATTACCCATGGGTATGCACAAAGGAAAAGTACTTCAGTATGAAAAATGAATGTAATATACAGTAGAAATAATCTCTGAATCTCAATTAACTTGGCTTCTGAAGGATTACAGAGCAAAAATAAAATTTTATTTTATTTACTAATTTATTGCCTCTAGTTAGCAGGTGCTGTTCCAAGATGCCTTGGAATTGCTGTCAATAAGAATTGAAAAATCTGTCTGTACAAGGTTCTATTAGGTAGCAGTGTACATGTTGGAGCAAACTGTTTTTCCAGAAAAGATTGTCACACTGGCAAATTAATCTTTTAGCTTTCTGAGTGTTTACTCAGATAATAAAAATTATTTAGGAGAAACTGATAACCTGACTATATCCATTCATGTTCTTCCCATCCCTGACACTGCCACAAGCCTGGTTCCCACCTAGTCAGAAAGGCCATGAATCAGAGTGGCTCATGATCATATTTGCAGAAATCACACAATTACCCAAGTATAGATTTATTCCGGGAATCAAGCCCTCAATAAGAACATATAAGGCTCTAATATACAACAGACAGCATCACTAATAATTCAATGCACAGTGTCTATTTGATATGGCCTGAAACAGCCTTCAGCCTTGTGGAGAAGATACACTTCTGACTGGCCTTATCTATCTTTTTACCACCAGGTTTGAAAATAGGCCTGGATGCAGTACCAGCAACATTTTGCTTTCATTCTTTTCATGATGAATTCTAAAGATGACAGCAGTAAGTCTGAAATGCAAATTCATAAAAGCCACAGGGAAACAACTCTTATAATGTGTTAAAGGTATCTTAACTCACATAAATAAATACTATACCAAACTTCTGAAATAATGCTGGGAGTTGGAAGATCACATGATAAGAATTGCAGTATTCTTTTATTGCCCTGTCAATCCCTCCTCATCCTCCCCATTAAGTCTTTCATTTATTCAGTTGTCTCTGTTAGCCCCTGTATGCGTTTTCATAAAATGGAATCCAGGGATTTTTCAGGCTCAATTTATCATACAGTAGAGTTTGAGACATCATATCTTTCCCAGTAATTTATAGCTGTGTGACTAATAACTTTGTTTTTCAGTAACAGTGCAAATTCAGCCAAGATAGAAATATCACTAAGTTATGACCACTTGTCTGGGATACAAAACTTCACAAAAATGAGTTGGTGGTTTCAGTAGGCCACTGTTCTCAGCAAGACCTATTACAATAGACACAAATCAGACTATGCTAGCAAAATTCTATTCCTTAGATAGTCTTCTTATGATTCCATATCACAGACACAGCACACCAGTTCTATAGATCTGACAGAATAAATAATTCAGGCTTCATGGAAATGCTATGAAGACCTGGTCTTTCATCATCTTACTAACACTGTTTTTTTTTTCAGGAGAAATAATTTTCAAAGATAAGAAGCTAAAGAAAATATTAAATTAACGTTTTTAATACTTTTAATACTTTTAATACTGATGTTACTTGTATGTATAGAGGCAGAATTTTTCATGTATTTCTATGGCCGTGCCAAGAATCAGATATAATTTCCTTGACTAGCTAGGTATATAACATACTGAATATGTATACTGTATGTGCTTAACATCTACAGTATTGCATGTATTCTTACAGCTGGTGTTGTGGTTTCACCTGCTAAACATTTGTTTTGTGGTATTCAGTGCTCATACAGTCCGTCACTCTGTGGTGCCAAAAATCCTGGATGTTAACTATACACACGAATCAGGATAATTAAACCTGATATGCAGCATACTGAATATCAACTTGCAATACAATTAGTAAACAGCACTTAGGTCTAGGAGACATTGGTTGTACTCCTGACTGCTCTTGATTCTGTGGTTCTGGAAAATATCTCTTAATGTTTAGTTTTCCTGAGTGATATAATGACAGATTTATAACTGCCTACATTGGCCTTAACTTTAAGGGGCAGTGGGTTCAGCTGATTGCAAGTTCTAGTCACAGATGCTCCCTGAGGTGGAATCATGTTACCCCAGAAACTCACTGTATCCCACTAGAGTTAAGGTAGTCAGCAAGAAAATTAAATTGCCTAAAGCTCCAAGGAGAAATAGGGCAAGCAATGGGGACTTGTAAACATAGAGGCAGTTTAGTTTTTTAGCAGTAATTCCAACCTCAAAAGATATATTATTTAATCTAATTTAATAATTTCAGTGCACTTTCTATTATTTTTAACTTTTAAAAAATTATTTATATTTCTTTCAAAAACTTTTCAGTTTTATAGATGAAAACTTGCTTGATATACATTTTTTTCCTCAAAAAATTAAGAATAGTCACTTTTTCCTTCCTTCTGTCTCACTTGCTTGATTGTTTTGCCGAAAATTAACTCGAAATCTAAAGAAGCACTAAGTTGTCCAAAGTGCAGGCATTAAGGGCTTATGTGCAAATGAGCTTGACAAATTTTCCCATGTCTCCTACTTACAGTTTATTTGTTTATGGCTTATCAGGAAACTAAGCTTCCTGGAGGTGCTTGAAGTTGTGTTACTGAAGACAGGCAACATCTGACAGCAAGCAAGCTGACAGATTCTTTGCTTAGAGTCCAAGAGACAGCTTTTCAGCTGAATGATGGAGATATCTGGTTCCAACATTAGCCTAGAATTCTCTCCAACTCAGCAAAATGTTTTAGTTTGACCCTCTACTGTGAAGTAGGAAGTTTAAATCCATCCAGGAAACTCAGGAATCAAACCTACATGTGTATTGCCCAAGAATGCTCTAATTGCAGAGCTTTTCTGAAAAAAAAAGCAGGCAATCGCTTTTTCTCCCACACAGTGTGCTTTTTACACACTTTTTACAGTTATGTTCCTGGCTGTAGTGGCATGGAAGTCAAGGAGAAAAGTGGTTTAATGGATACAGCCCCTTTGGCACACCCTCTTTGCCAGTTTAGCCATTCCCTGTTTAGTCTACTAAACACTGCCACAAATCTCACCTTTTGGCATCCACTCTTCCCCATTCACTGTCCTTCAGCTTTGTCTCAATTGTATTCTTGAAGCCAGGCCACTACATCTGTGTCTTGTCACCCTGGCTGCTGTGGCAGGTAAGGCCCTTGGGGGCCTTCATGAAATTGCTTTGTCCCTATTTGTGTGTTTCTTCCTTTTCTCACCATTAGTTTTTCTGTTCACTAAGTTTCAAGCCTGTTTTATGGAAAGATCAACACCCAAAAAATATCTGTACATACAACACTTGTAGCAGTGATCAAGCAGATCATTGAGCAGATGACAAAGCAGAGAAGAAAGAACCTATTAACATCAAAGTAAACAGTATGGTGATGCAGGAACTGAAGATGTCATCAGTGCTAGAAAACCTAAGGGGAATGAAGTTCCTCCTTCTTCCTCTGCTTTCCCTCACTTACTAACCATAAGAAAGCGTCACTTGGATCTCACAGAGAGAGACACCAAAATAGAACAGCCATGAGATACAAATGGGCACAAAGACAAGATCTTTTGGGTTTCTGTACTCAAAACAATACCTGGATCACTCTACCCCTGATAATAGTTTCACACAAGAGTTTCAGAAGCAGCCATCAGGCATGCATAAGGACTAATTGTCAACAGATAATTTATGGGAAAGATTTTGATTCGTTCTGCTCACACATTGTCAATTTACAGCCAGATTCCTACTAAAGAAGTAATTCACCAGGTATTTTTCACTCTTTAAGAGTGTAGAGGATATTCACACTTTCACACTACAAGACATTAAATAGTTGTATCTGTTGTCCCACAGTTAACTGTAGTGGCTCCTTTGGATAGAACAAAATCAATCAATCCCACACATTTCCACAGGAGGCATAAAAAGTTTCTAAACTTGTAGTAAATAATTTGAAAATGCCTCCCTGAATATTTTCACTTTTTCTATCTTAGGGCTAGTGAAGTAGGATGTTCTGGGGTACAGCTGGAAGGATGATGGCCAACACTTGTACTTTTGTGTTCTGGCCCCTTAAAAACAGGTGTTCTAAAAAGACAGATGCACCCAGAGATTATCAGGGTTCTCGGAAAGCAACAAATATTAAGAAAAGTTGCAGCTTATTTAGCAACAGCTTTGGTTTCCTATCTGGAAGAAAAAGAAGTAGACCTGTCACGGAATTTAAGAACAAGATCAGAATGGGGTTTTTGACAGTAAAAACTGAAAGAATGTTACCTAGTTCCCACAGAAAAATAGATAAAATAGAAAGAAAAAGAAAAAAAAAAAAATTAAGACATAAGAAGTAACCTTATAAAATACCAGAGAAAAAACAGGTAATATTTCAGTTTGTTCCAGGCATAAAATCATAGAATCGTAGTCGGGTTTGGGTTGGAAGGGACCTTAAATATCATCTCATTCCAACTCTCTTGCCATGGGCAGGGAATCTTCCACAAGACCAGGTTATTCAGAGCTTCATCCAGCCTTGGGATGGAAAGCCTAAAAAATCTTTTGATTTATAAATTTTTTTGAGCCCACATTTATAGTTGAGAGTGAACAGAGAGAACACTGAGAAACCAAGGAGTTGTCTAAAAGTCATGCAGTTGTCACTAATTCACCAGGGGTTTGACTAGACCTCTTCTTTTTAGGTTGGCCAGATGGATTAACTAATGAAAGGCAAAACTGAAGCAAGAGATATACTTAATGTATACCCTAACAAGCTTGTTTACAAATAAACTGAAAATTTGCTTTCAGCTTTGAGTGGTGGAAAGCACAAATTTAGTAACGAATGATGCTTCATCGTCTTGCTTTGCTTATGAATGAGTGTAGGAATTATGTACTCTGCCTCAGATTCACATGGAATGTCTTAATTTTATTTTCTCAGCCATGAAAATAAATATAGTGTTTCTTTTCAGTACTTAGGGTTTTTTACCTTTATGCAATAACTGGTACCATGTAGTTCATCTCTGTACCCCTGCTAAGACAGGAAACAAGGCCTTAAAACTCACTGTACTGAATTTTCTAAAAGACATCAGTATAGCGGGCTGACTTTTCATTTAAGTGTAGTAGTATAAAAAAACTAAGGAATTACTGATCCTGCTGAGATACTGCCTGTGCAGTGCAGCAGTTTCCTGTAGTGCTTTGTTTAAAGATGCATCTTTGCAAAGGCTTCCAAGCATTCAAAAAACAACTCCCTTATCAATTATTTCAATTGCAGTAGGATCTGTGGTGCTGTGTTTTCTTCCAAAGTCAGAGGAAAACATTGTTCTGCCGATAGGAAATCTACAAAAGTCAACAAGACAAGGTTCCTCTGATTCTGAATTACACTGCACTGGTGTAATTATTACTCTTACTCTGAAGGACCAGGCAGCTTCATTAGTGCACTATGTGATGATCATTCATGATGCTCGTGCAGTAGCTTGCTTGTTGGTGTGCTACTCTTGGAAGCCAGAGGCCAGCTTTGGTCTGCTGCAGATTGAGATAAGAGAAACCATTTAAAATCTGCCTGTATCTAGTGCCCATCTGAAAAGTTCTGGGCATTGGCTCAGACCATGAAGGCAGTGAGTCTAACCAGATCATCTGAACATCTCCTTAGGACCAGACCTCTCCATTTACCTAAGAGCAAGGTAATTGAAATGCCACCAAACTGGACCATGAAAAAACAGTTGAGCCGTACAGATGATCAGTGTCCCAGTGCTTCAAATAATGTTCTGGCTTGCTTGTTTATTCTTTGAGTTACCTTGACAGATATATTGACACAACAACGTGCTCTCCCTGTCTCTGTAACCTCGTACAACTAAAGGAAAATTGGGAGATCCTACAGCACACTGATTATGAGCAGATGCTGGAAACACAGGAGTCACGGTTTCTTCAACATTCATGCTGAGAACCACCAGTTCTTTCAAAGCAGCAAGAGCAGATGTATAACTAAGTGCTACTCCTTAATCCTGGGTTACTACTGAAAAAAATGATGTTTGTTTTCCCCAAGGCTTCTTCTAAAGGAGTTAGGCCTGCTGTATTTCCTGGAAGAAAAGACTGCAGTTCTACCAGCTGTTGATAACTAAGTGGCCTACTGAGAGTATGGAAATAATAAAGAACCTGGTTTCCATATCTCTTTTATCATTTTACAGACACTATAAATATAAATTTGCAGCCACAGCTGCAGAATAAAAAGATGTCTCTTTTCCATATCAGGCATCCTTCACCCATAAATTGTTCCAAAGTTAAACTCAATAAAGACAAAATGAAAGGAATCGTGTAACAAGAGGATTTCACACTCATGAATTTAAGGTGAAAAATTTCAACTCCATTGTATTTATGGTCTGGTTTGGGGGCCCCAAAGCAAAGCTCTGCCAAGGGAAGAGCCCTCACCACAACATTGCTGAGAAAGCCCAGCTCCTTGCGTTCATCTGTACAACACTGAGGTAATTTTAGCTCTCCATCTAAAATAGCGTACAAATAACAGTACTACTGTAACTCATAAGGGCAGCAGAAAAAACGGGCACTCTGAAGCATCCAGATCCTATGTGATCAGACAGAGAAAGGAGGAGAATAAACTTCCAATTTTATTGTCAAAAAAAACTAGAAGGGAGAAGAATTGGGTTTTCTTTTTTCTTGTTTGTTTTGGATTTGGGTTGTTTTGGGGGTTTTTTGAGAGTTTGTTGGGTTTTATTTTTTTATGAAGCATAAACCTTCTTCCAAGTTCTTAGGAAAACAAAGCAAATAAACAAAGACAATGCCACAGTTGGACAAGCTCAAACTTGGTAAAAATGCCAACCTATATAAAAATTGACCGAGTCCTTTTTCTAAAACAGTTTCATGGTGAAGAAAATCATGTGAGCAGTGACCTCACTGAAAATCACATTTATATATATATATATATATATATATATATATATATATATATGTAGTCTTTGAGCTTTCAGTTTTACACATCTTCTTACTGCTCTACTTTAGGGCTGAAGGTGGCTGACTGGAGCCAAGAGTCAGGTGAGCTCAGCTGAATTGGTGGAAAAACAATCTTTTTATGGTCATCACAGAACAACTTAAAAACACCACTGGTCTTATAGCTCAAATATAGCTCTCAGCAGGTCTTTGTCGCCATGCGTACTAAGGCCACAGACCATTTTTCACACCAGAAGGCCATAACTTACCCAACAGCTATTTTTCTGCATGGGACTGAAGAAGGGGCATTGAAAACACGAGCTAATCATTGGAGATGAAAGCAAAACAAAAAAATGGAATGGAGGATTTATTCAGAGTTTTGGGCTGAACAATAAATGTTTGGGATAAATTATTTATAAATACTTTACAATTAGCTTCTTAGACAGTTTTCATTTTATGTGCTGTGCCACCGATTAGATATAACCTCACTGAAATAAAATCAAACCAGAAATTTAGTCCACGGTAACAGATCATCTCATTCTCACAGGAAATTATCCAGTGTTTCCAGTATATTTGATGTTCAAGTTTATTTTGTCATTCAATATAGGATGACCTTGGCTACCAGTTGACAAGGGACCTTGTCTACATAACAGAGTGACAAATGGCACATGAAAGACACTGGAATATACATAATACTTTTTTACTATGACTAAATCCCACATGGCACAGCTTTAAGAATGAGGACTCATGTTCTGTAATCTTTCATTATGACTTTGGGTTTTTATTTCTCATATAGTGTCACAAAAAAAACTGGAATGCAAGGCCTCTGTTGAAGTGTATAAATCTAAATGAAGTTTCCTATTGCACTGAGTTTACAAGCTAGGAAAAAATTGAAAAAACAGCCAACTAACATAATAGAAAATTAAAAGCTAGGCAAGCTAGGAAAATGAAGAATGTGACTCTTGGAAGTATTTGAGAAAAGCACACAGAAAGATGGTGTAGAAATTGGACTAGCAGAAGAAACTTGGCTGCACCACAAATTCTGGCCTTGCAAAAGCATATATCACTTCTCAGTTCCACCATAATAAACACAACAGCACACAACTGGATAAATGTGGTTTATACATATATATATATAAAGTTATTCAACAAGAGGGGAAATAATCTGCTTTGTGAAAGGAAGGGTTAAAGGATTTTTCTTCTCATTACTTCACATCATTTTTCCTGTGTGAAGAAGTGCACTTGAGTATTCCATGGATTACATTTATGAAGGGAAAATAAATCTTTTGGATGTAACCCCAAATACAGAAGGAAAAAAGAAGGTGCAGCTGGCAGTATGTGACTTGGTTTCTGTGTGTAGAATGGGAGATAATAACTCAGAGACACCACTGTCTTCAAAACCCACATTGTTATAGCTGAAGATATAACAGATAATTCAACTTTTGGTACAGTTCTCTGGGCCCAGTGAGATCAAAAGGTGTCCCACTATGATATTTTATAACCTAAAAGGTAGGTGCGAGCTCCAGAGGTGCTGATGGCATTACCTGACAGAGTTGCAGAAGTTTGTTTTCCAAAAAAGTGTGCATAATTTCACCAACTACTTTCCTGTACTCTGTTTTCTAGATGGAAGATTTTTCAAGCTTCAGACAAAAAGAGAACAAAAGTTTTTATTACACCTGAGAGAGAAAAACCCTTTTCTAGCAGACGACTTGTATGCATTTATTGCCCAAAAATTAAAGTGGGAAAATACAAATTATTTAAGATGCAGTACAACCAACATGACTTGTTTCCTTTCCCTAAGAGTTGTTGTCAATACTACAGAAACTTGAAGCAGGTACGGAAATGAAGTTAATTTTAACAATTATTCTATGGTTCAAATGAGCGTGTTATCACATTTTCATAGGCCCAAACTCTCCTCTTTTTAAACAGTATTTTATGAACTCTGCTTCCAGTTCCATGAAGGCTGATGCATACATAAAAATTAAATAGTTGAACAATTATTTGCATGACTAAAGCCTAGGATGTAGCCTACATGAAGTTTGACATTACACTTAAAATGACATTGCAGTCAACATCTTTAAAATGCCTGTTTTCAACAACCTAGATTTAATAGTGTTTATGACCCTCTTGTACAGCACAAAGGGGCATTTTCCATGAGAAGGAGAGATTTAACAAAAGCATCTAAAAACTTCCATTCCTATGCAACCCTTACTTTTCAGCATACTTAGACATGCACATGAAAACATGCAACTTATTTTTTTCAAGCTTGCTCTTCGAGAGGGGCACAGTTACAGGTTTAACTTCCACGCTTAGACTGAGACAAATTGCTCTATCATTTCTATTTTGTTTTTACAGTCATTCTAACCTAAAATTTCCTCTCAGCAGTGTGGCTTTTTATTAGCCTTTTGAAAACATTGGGTAAGAAAATTCAAACTATAAAGCAGCCATTACTTGCTTATTGATGCTAACCCTTTGATAGGTCTGAGGAAGTCAGGTACATTATGTCTGGGCCTTTGAACATTTTTTTACTTTTCATTTCAGCAAGCATTAACATCAGAGACATCAAGCTAATCCTTTCAGCTTCTAATCAGTGTTGTGAACACTTTTATTTCAGCTCCTGAGCCTGTCTGCAGCTATTGGGAATTTCAAGTTGAAATGTTAATGATTATAAAAATGTCACTGAGATGACATAGTGCCCCTTTCTGCTGCCTACAGTTTTGTAGGAAAACAAAGATACTGAAAGTAGCACTTGCTCATGCTGAGGAAGTACAATATTTCTGCAACCATCTTACAAGTGTACACTGACTTTTCAGAAAAGACACTATCCTAAAGTACTGCTACTAATAGTCAGCATAGATCTGTCTGTTCTGGTCAGTGCCTTCTTTACTCATCCTCCAGGATGGAGGTGAAATGGCTCATCTGGTATTCAGTGATATCACATTACCTATGTCCTTCCACAGTGAGCTTCCTTGATGCAAGGGAGAATCCCAGACCGCAAGACTAGACTTTTGCTATGGTGTTATTTTTACCTCCTCTAGAAGATACCTGTGTTGTCCACCAGACAGATCCTAGAGAGAAGTCAGAGTGAGTGAAACAAAATTTCTTACTGAATAGTTTGAAATTCAGTATTTTTTCTTAAATGATCAAGCTTAGCTTTGTTTTCTGTTCTTCCTCTCTTGTGACCAAACAGCATGAAATAAAAGTGAAGGTGTTTTTCATTGCTTTTTGAGAAATATGGAGCTGTTAGGGATCACACTTTACATCCCCAGAAAAAACAAAAACAAACAAAAAATTCTTTTGGTACAAGCCAAGATTTTCATATAAGTCCCTAATTCCCAGATCTCAGAATCCAAAACGAATATTAAATCTCATTATACTTAACCCCCCAAGAATTTATAAAAATTAGAAGACTTGACAATACTGAAAAATTTAAAACTTTTGTCCATTGAAGAAGTACACTAAAGAGTTTAAAATTTTTTCTTATTTTTGAGGAGAATAAACTCTTCTACTTGCAAGAAAACATTGATTCGAGCTGAAGAGAGAGACAGCTAGATATTTGAGATCTAAATGGTGCTGAGAACTCATTGTTCCTACTCATAAAGGCACAGACACTGCTAGAAAGAATGTCAAAATTATAATTGGTCAAGACTTCTAAAATCATTAACAAATTTCAACATGTTATTGTATTCAAACTTTGCTCAAATCTTTTTCGCTTACTAGTTGTTTTCTTATATTAACTCCAGAATACTTCAGTACTGGTGGAATATTTTGACCAACCTGGCTGAAAGCATATATGCAAAAAACTTAATGCAGAATTATGGTACCCAGAAAACATCAAAAACTCTGGGATTTTCATCCCTTATCTTTGCTGCTAAAATATTTGTAAAAGGCTTTATTAATAATCTCTGCAGTCAAAATCAGCAGCAAAACCATTTTTTACAATTCCAATACAAATTAATTGGTCTAACATCTGCAAAGTCTTGCTAAGATTAAGCACTAATAAACAACACCACTATCCCTCCATCACACTTTATATATAGAATTAAAGTTTAGCAAAAGCTGAATAAATAGTGAGGGTTATCTGCCATATTACAGCTCATTTTGATATATCATGATATGTTAAGCTCTTAAAATAGACCTCATGCTTCCTAGTTTAGAAACCCCTAAAGTTTATGATATGTTTCTAAAGAACCAAGTCCTCTTCATATCATTGATTTTTTTATATGAACAGGTGGGGCTGAAACTCATTTCTGGAAGGGCAAGTCAGGTACATTTTTACTAAAACCAGTGGGCACTGGTGTTTCATTCCCTTCCACTCTACACTATATATATTCTACAGCAGAAACTGTTTTCATTTTGCCTGCATCTTTCTAGATGGGTGATGGTGTTTATTTAGTGACCAAATTCGGACTTCCCCTTAATTTATGTACAAAGACTTCAGAGTTCTCAACTGAATGTTAATTTTTATTTTCAAATCTTTCTTGCAGCAATTTCAAAGGAATATGGGTGCACAAATCACAAAATTATATTGATTCTTTCTGGTGACATTTGTCATTGGTAAAAGTGTGCTGTGGATTTATTTACAAGTTCCTCTCTAAGCAGGGGCAGGGCTTTCACAAACCTCTTTGGCAAAACATAAGACACACAGACTGGATCTTTCTTGATTCATGCTTGAATTTTCTTGAAGTGTCACTATTCTGACTTAAAGACAGATCTTGTATTTTCCCAAGTTGGATAATTTTAAATAGCTCTTTTCTGCTTTTTTTTTTCCTAAATGCACCTTGGTCCTCTGCTCATGAAACAGTCTATTTCAATTAGATAAATGCATGCATACAGTGACCAGCTTTGACTCCAGAGAATTTTGAGGATATTATTTACAGCTTTTCAATTTTCCAGCTTAGGAATTCCAGCCTTTTACAGCATTAGCATTTTTTTTATTAATTGGGAATTCCAGTATTAACATTTGGTTTATTGTTTTTTAAATAAGGAAAAAAAATGCCTCAACAATCTCCATGGACTAAAGTGTCTAAAATAATATTTACTTTCCCATCTTTCGGTTAAATTAAAAGTCAGTACTAACGCAAGCGATAGTTTTCCAATAAATGCAAACTACTTTAGCCTTTCCTGGGTCCTTCTAAGACAGCTGACTCCTAGAATAAATGACAGTAGCATTTTCAAAGCTGCTAAATTATTCCAATCCTACTGAAGCAGATACTGTCAGGCATGAAGGATCCTAGGATTGGTGAATCTGAACAGACAGGAGTAACTGAGTGAGCAGAATTCACTGTTGAAACTGTGATAAAGAGCTTAAGATAAAAGGAGAGATTTATATTGAAATAGAAGCTTACAGTAGCAGATCAGTTTAATTTTCTCCGCCATGTAGTAAGCAAAAAGCGTGTAAAAGGTGGGTAGACAGATTTGACTTGTGGATCAATATTCTGTTGATCTCTGGCCACAAAACAATTAATCTCTGAAGTGCAGGACAAAAGTAAAGGGGAATTTAATGTCAAATCAGTTAACCACAATCTGAAATTGAAAAAGCAGTATTGATAACGATGTTTAGCACAAGTTCCTCCTATTAAGTGATATCATCCAGAGCATTCATAGAAATGTATTAATTACACAGTGCAGTCAACTTGATCTCCCAGGTTAACATCATAGCAATCAATGGTGCAGCGTCTCCACCATTCTGTTAAGAGCTACATTTTCAAAGCCGAGTCTGAACTTCTTAGAGAAAAATTTTATTTCAGCTGTCTGCCATAGGCTCTCTTTATCTACAAAGCTCACATTTTGGAGGGAACATAAATCTCTGGAAAATAAACATAGACACAATACCATCATTATGTTAATATATGTGGAAATTCCATTTGGAAACCATCTTAATTTGTCAGGTCTCCAGACAACAATGAGTAGACTTTAAGAGACACAAATAGATTCAGTGTTCTTAAAAACAAACAAACAAACAAACATGAAGGGATTGATAGCCCAGGGGATGATAGTAAAAAAGAGAAAAGGAGAGGAAACAGATAATTAAACTCTTCCAAGAACACGATATTTTTCAAGGAATAGATACCGATGCAGCGTGCATATTAAATTCATAATGGTGATGATTAAAAAACTATATGCAACAGTACTAAAATAATAACTGTCTGAAATTACAGGAATATCCCAAAGACTAACATTCTTACTTCTGGACATCCTTTCAAGTGGTTGAAAAATCATCCCTCATTTTAAAAAAGTCAGACCTCATCAGTTCTCTCTTGACCTTTTGCAGTTTTACCATGAGTTGCTCACGTGAATAGTTCAAACATTTTTTTATTGTTCCCCATCAGAACAAAGATTTCTCAGTTTTCCTCATGAAAGAGGGGTAGAAAAACAGACACACTGACCATGTTGGACTGAGATTTATCCAACTTGATTTCAGCCTGCTACCTGAGCAAGAAGAATCACTGAGGTTCCGGCACCACCATAGGACTCAGCATTACCTCCCCACACAGCCATAAACCAGATCTCACGGCATCAGCTCAGTGCAAGAGAGACCCCTGCTAGAGCCACATCCACTTGGGTGAATTTGGAACAGAACACCTTCCCTTTAGCACAGCCACTGCTCTAAAAGTTAGCCACGTAACATCAAGACTCATGGAGTGGGACATGTCAGAGATGTCTACTCAAGGCGCTCCCTATAAACACGCAGAAAAGGGTATTTTTTTTAGGTTTGGTTCTTCTGATCTATCATAGCTGTCTAAAAGATAAATCTCAGAAACTCCTGTTTTTCTCCACTGACTACAAAACAAGGTTCAACAGCCAACTTAGGCGGAACTAACTATAAGAAATATGAATTTGGTCAGATAAATGCACTGCCTCTCCTTTCACTGGCTCTCCATGTGTCATCCTGTATCCTACTGCAACTTCTCAATAAAAGCATTCTTCCCTATCATGTACTCTTTATTAAAGAACCAGTTATTTACGTGCAACCTCTCTTATTACTGATCTTTAACATTTCATGGCATGAACAGGACAGAAAAATTATTATTTACGGAAGACGTTTTGCATGAGTTAAACATTTGTTTTGAAACTGCTTCTTCAGTGACTGACATCATGACTGACTTACATCAGTCATTAGAGATTAATGAAAAGCTCTTAACTCACTGCAACTTAATTGTCTGCATCTATAATCTACCCTGAGGAAGAAATATGAACCAGAGCTACAAATATTTGAAATTTCTAGAAGACTAGCAGAAAGAGAAAAAAGACAATAGATAATGTAAGTACATAAAGGGGTAGTACAGTCAATGAGAAGTAATTTTTCAATGAACTCTGTCAGTGTAAAGAAAATATTCACAAGTCATACAGTACGAGGCATTCTGCCTTAGCTATTACATAAAAAATATACATATATGTAGCTTCACTGGGAGACGTAAAACAAAAGAATTGTTGAGCCTTCATCATAATCTGCCATTATTGACTGTACTAAAAATGAATTATGGCATTTTAAGATACTTAGTGATATTAACAAAATTCTTCCTGACTGAATCACTACACTAGAAATCAGCTAAGAACTATTTGACCAAGGCCACTGGTCCAAATGCAGGTAAAACCCAAATTAGTAATTTCTAAACTGAAGCATATTGACAAGTCAAAAAAATAATTACTCCTGAATGAATTACATGAGTAAAAATTTACTGAAAATAATGCTACAGAGTATCTGCAAGACGTGAACATTCTTAAGTACATCTTGCTAGCACAGCAATATTGTGAGCCTATTCCCACTTCAGAGGCACTTACAGTTCAGCTCCTCAGGGCATCTTTTTTCCCCCCAGTTTCCTCAAAATGTCAAAGGAGGTGCCAATCATACCAACACCTCCTCCAAATGCCAGAGGAAATGTTACTAGGCTGTCTCGGGAGCCAAACATTGACATCAGAGAAGTTACCAGGTTATTCAGTCAGCTCTCAGCAGAGACAACTGTCAAATAAACTTTTACACTAGCTCCCAGTGTACAGCCAGTGGTAATTAGCTCATCAGTGGTTACAGGCAATGCAGACTTTAAAACAACTACACCCGTACCTCTGCCAAAGGGACTTGAGTCAGATGCACACAGGGGGTGCACACAGAAGAAACAGACAGAGCAAAGAGTTCAAATTCAAACCCATCTCCAACACTTCATTTTTAGACTAGATCTCATTGTTTATACTCCAAGTGTTTTCCCTTGTTGTTGCAATGTGAGCAGGAGACGTCAGAAAACATGTGGATGGTTCAAGTGTTACATAAAATTAAGTGGTGGATGTAAACTTCTGTTCTCTGAGCTGTGTATCAAAGTATTAAACATTTGGTGTTACATACTCTGCTGCTGTAAATACAAGTAGTTCTACTTAATCCCAGAGAGTTGCACCCACTTAGACCTGTAAAACAATCTAGCCTCCTTCAGTGATGAGTTTGCCTGCATATCACTCAGGTCAGAAGCACTTGTCTGTGTTTTCTTGGTTTCTACCTTTTAATGGCTGCACTTTCCCCTTTTCACCAAGAGGGAATTAGCAAGTGAACTCAGAGCAAGATATTATTTTTGAGTATGAATAATGTTTGTGTCCCATCAGTCCAGCAACACTTCCTTTTACACTAATGAGCCATTAAAATCTGTGTAGAGGATCACTAATCTTTCAGGAGGTTAACATGTAGCTCATCCAATTCTAACACTTCCATCACAGAAGTGGGAATTTGGGAACAGATCATGTTTTATTAAAAAGAAAAGGAAACATACATAGAAAGAGAAATGCATTGTCAAGGCTTAGTAGTGCCTGTGTTATTTTGAATATTTATACTGGAATTAAAGCTTTCACTCTGACCCCACTTTTTCCACCGTTTTGCCCTGCAACAACATCAGCCTTCTATCATGACTACAGCCTTAAAAATGCACAGTACTGTAAGGTCAAAGATGGGGCAGAGAAGCAAATGTAAATAGCAGTGGCTCATCACAACAGCACCTCATAAGAGGCATCTGCTGTGCATCTCCCAGACAGTAACCATAGACAGGGGGAGGCCCACTTTGGCACAATGGAGGGCACCAAGAGGCTGTCAAAAATGGGAGTTCACCAAAAGCCCAAGACACCAAGATGCATGGTAGACATAGGTGGTGAAGCTTCTACTCAGATTCTGTAACTTGACTTTTAGCAACCAGGAAGAAAAATATCTCTAGTGCAAACATGAAACTCAGAGGGGCTATACAGTGCAACAAGAAGAGTGCATATGCTCTCAGCAATTACAGTAATATGCAGTTCAAAAACCAAGTCCTCTGCAGAGATAAAGGTGGAATGTGCCCTTGTTTTCAGCAGGAAAATAAGGCGATGTTTGGTCTCCAGCCCTCTCCTTGTGTAATTACCTGTTTGTGCCCTTGGTGACCCTAGCAGATACATTTATCAACTTTGATATTTATCAAAGTGAAAAAACAGCCTCCAGGTCATAGCATCCAATGCAAAGTCATATGCACTAAAGCCTCCTTTCTCAAATGCAATCATTCCTTCTTCAGTTACATCTCATCCTTTGAGACAAATCTTTACGTTCTGATTCATCTGTGAAACTGACTGGAATTATCCACAATATACGAGAGAGTGCAGGATACCCAGCTATGCTGCACATAGCAAAGGAAAATTGAAAATCAAATAGGCTTACCAACAGCTCTCTGCTCTCTACAGTAACCTGCCAGCACCGCTTCTCTGCAGCAAGTGAACAGCAACAGGAAATGATGGAATGCTGACTGCTCTCTGCACTGCTGGCACCCAATAATATAGTACTTCCTTTGTGGTACCAGAGGAGCTACCTAGACCTCAGACATGAATTCTCTAAGGAACTTGCAAAACATAAGCAGCTTCTTTCTGAGACATTTGGAAAAACACTGAAACAATAATTGAGTGATCTCTGGCTGCCTGTAGCTGATGCACAATTTGGTGAGCTCTGCAGAAGTATGCTAAACAGAAGCATCTGTACATTTCCTGCTTCTGCTATCCTAGCTTGGCTGTTTCATTGTGGTGACATAACAAAACATATACCAAATAGGAAAAATGACTGTAGCTGTTATGGAGATTGCTTTATTTTATGTGATATCCTCGCATAAACTTTCAGTTTACAGATTATCCCTAAGCAGATCATGGAGTTTTTTCAGTGGGCCAGTCGCTACTTGAAGTTCTTTGTTAGATCATTTCCAATAAACTATTCTGAATGGCAATTAGGAGTGTTCAAAATAGGAATGTTTTTGGGCGGTGAGCACTCTTTCTCAGTTCCCAAACTGCCCGAGTTCAACTCATTGCAGGCACTCATCAGAAAAATATGGATCTTTAACTTCTCAAAACTTTTATGGCACAGCCTGATTTATGCAGAAGTAAAACAAATCTCTTTATGTTGCAGAATAGAGAGGAAATAGCATCAGTTTAAAAGCCTCTGCTTATACTTTCCATATGGATTTGGCAGTGAACAGTGCGGTAGAAAGAAGCCTCTGTTCTGCTGCCGTCTCTTGGTTTCTAGAAGTAAGGAGAGGCAAAACACAAGAACAGCAATAGATCAAGGGGATGATAGTAAAACTTCCAGAAACTCATGAAGAAGGATGAGTAGACTTATCTCAGGGGAAAAAAGAAACAAGAGGCATTATAAAAATGCCATAAAAATCAAAGTGGGTTAAGATAAGGTGGATTACACTTTCTCATTCATGAACAAACCTGTGAAGACCAAGTCTTTCCTTGTGCTCAGCATCACCTAGGAGAACAAATCAGGGCTTCAGAAGCCCCTTTTGGTCCCTGTGCAGGACATGGCAACAGCACCCTGCTCTTGCCTCTGCCTCCAAGTAAAACCACATGTCATTGTTTCTGCAAATGTCCTAGCAAAGGACTATTTAATGAATACACATTAAAACCTGGACTAGACCCTGTCCAGTAGTTGCCCAGTTGCTCTGGCTACATTATTTTGCTGTTAAACAACTCTAGTGATTCTTTGAAAGTTGCCCAAAACAATTACAAGAATTTTTTAAAAGCACCAATAAAATAAACTAAACCTTCAACACTGAGCAGGTGACAAGGGTATTTTATATGGCTATATATATATATATATGTATTTTATAAGAGATAAACAAGACTACTTTGTAGGCAGAAACACCTTCTGGTTCTCAGTTTCTTCTGGAATATTTTCAACAAAGCAAGCAGGAGTTTCAGCCATTTCTTATCAGTAACTGGAGCTGACTGAATCATTCAAAGAAGGTCTGTTTTAAAATACCCTACATCATCTTGTAGACTTCAGTGAAAAAATTATTTAAAAAATCACTTGCAACTGGATGTCTAAGAGATTATAAATCTAAGGAGAAACACACAAGGAGAGACAACTGGCTGTGGTTTAATACTGTAGCTAATTTTTTCAAACCACCTGAAGGGGTGGTGAGGGCAATCTCAGTGTAATCTGTCTAGAATATCTAGAATAAACACAAATGCAGTGAGCTGGTAGCAGTTTACAGTGCAACTCCATAAACAGTTGGCATTAAGATGGCATAACAGTATCAGTAGTCAAGTGCAAATCTATATGCACTATGCTCAACACTGCAGCTAAGAAAATTTAACTATTAAGACTACATTGGAAAAACAAGAGTAGCTTTTACTGAAATATAAGCATCTAAACCTTCTTCCTCCCCATGAAGAAAGAAATCCTGATCTTTATTTTACATTTGATATGGTTTACAATGACTACAGTAGATTTCTGTGATTCCAGCAAATGCACTAAAGAAGACTCATGGCTGCTTCAAGCCCAGATACCTCGATTTACTCACCCACTTCACCTATTGGGACTGTTGTAGAGGAGACTGGCTGTGTCTTCAAGGTATTGGCAGAAAATACTCCAGTTTACAGAAAGTCATTATCTGTTTATCAGAAGAACATGGCAAGCAGACTTGAGAGGCATGCAGTTAATGAGCAGTCATTACATGTGAATTAAATAAAGCCAGAACAAGATATATGATCACCTATTCCAACATTTTCTATGGCACTTCCTATAATTCTGCTTCCCATTATTTACCTGAAATAAAGTATGCAGACTCTCAATATCCAAAAAGATGAAGAACCCATCACTCCTCAAGGTAGTTTGTCCCAGCCACTCACCACTTTCGTGGTCAGAAATGCAAACCTTTAAAACAAAACTGTCTTTCCCTCATAACCTTTGGCTCTTCCCTGCATCACTGATACACATTAAAGGTGTCTCCCTGTCACTGCTTCAAAACCATGAGTAACATTCTGTCACCACCTGCTTAGCTCCTGAAACCTGACTGAAATTGTAATGTAACAGTAAGCACAGGTGCTAGGCTTTGCTCAAGAGCAAGCCACAGGGAGGCAAGCAGACATTCAGAGCTCTGGCCGCACAAACCAGCAGGCATCTCTGAGGAAAGGAACTCTGAAATCCCCAAGCTGTGACCCCCAGTGTCATAGGCTGTGCCTTCAGCAACCAAGAGGCAGTGTTTGCCCTGGGGTTCCTTCCTGTAGACCTCTGGAGTTTGCTGAATCCAGCTTCAAGGCATGATCACTCACCAGCTCACTATCAGAAACAGTACGAGATAAATTCAGCTTTGGGCAATACTGCTACTTGGAAGTATGTAATTTTGTCAAATTTTCCTGCTTTTTAGGGAAAAGATACCAACAAGGTATCTGAAGACATAACAGCAAATCTTCTGGACTGCAGAGAAGCTTTGAAAATGCTATACAGAGTCTGAACCCATCTACTTTCAAATTAATTATGTTTATACCTTCTTCAATAATAATTATTCTCATAGTTTTCTAATACCCCTCCTAAAGCATCATTAAGTTGTACTAGTTTTAAGTCTGGACACTCCAGGTACTTCATCCTACTGTAATTCTTACTTCCATGTTTTTTTGGGTTTTTTTTAAATAATAACAATTTTCTAAAAATGCACTGAGGACATGTGTTTCTAGTTTAAAAAATTTAGCAAATAACTGCATTTAGTAGGGGGAGGGAAGCAGGGGGAAAGACCTACCTAAAGGCATAGGGAAGGGGGAAAAATTGTTCATTTGTGTAGAATCTTAAACAGCACTTATGTTTTTTCAAACTTCTAGTCTTGACATGTTAAGATAAAAAACGTAAATGGTTTCAAATGCAGTCAAGTTTTTTATTTTTTCTTGTGTTTTTAAGGGGGTTGCCTATGTCAGGCAGAGCGGGTGTAGTCTGAAAAAGGTCTGAGTAAAAATAGCAGCACCATTAAATTCAGCCTGAGATGCATTTAAAGAAACAAGATAAGGAGGGTTGAGGCTTTTCTGTGTGGCTAGCAGTGTTTTGATAACACAGCTTGTCTTTTCATAAGATGTGTCACGATCTCTTAACAGGCATAAATAGTCAAAGTCTCTTGCAGTCACTAAGGCTGATGGATCTGATTCAAGAGATATATCGCAGCTTTCCTCAAAACAGACCAGGAACACAGTGTTGGACATATGCAGCTGGCTGTGGAAAAGGAAAAAAACTTCCTTTGACCAAGGTAAAAGGAATATTTGTCATATTGTGTGTTCATTCCAAGTAAGAAATAGCAGTCACTACATGAACAGTGCACAAAAAGCCTGACAGGAAGGCCATTAAGAAGTAATATGAAAATTTCTACTGTCATAAACAAGTTTCAGATCTTACCTTAAGTGGTTTTGAAGTCCTTGATGAGCCTCATCACTGAAATTCTTACATAAAGAGAATGACTGTAATTTTTATAAACATATATAAAAAAGTGTAAGCCCTTCAATTTTTTGCCAAAATTTCTGATTACGCTCTTGTACAGATTACAGTGTTCCCTTTCCAAAGAACTTATGAAATGCCAGAAATTCTATCAGAGTCATCTGCATACATATTCCAAAGAAAAGCACAATTAATATAAACTGCAACTATACTAGTAAGACTGTCACTAGGAGCAGCCACTCTCCATACTCACACAATTCCTGAACTCCTCAAAGGTCATCAATAAAGAGACAAAAAATGACATAATTCCCAAAAGGAAGTCATGTAGTACATCCTGTTCCTGGGCACATTTATTTCTGCCTAAATCACTCCTTGATCTATGTTTATTAACCCTGTTCTTAAAAATCCTAGTTATGGAGATTTAACAGTGTCTCCTAACTGTCTATTTCAGTGTTCAGGCTCCTTCACCATTATAATAATTTTCTTTCTTCTAGACTAAGCCTTTCATGTTTCTGGTTCTGCCAATGTATTTTCTTCTGCCCAAGTCCTTTGTGACCATTTATTTCCAAGTATTTGCTTTAGTATGTCCCATTTTAATAGTAATACATTTCTCCCCAATTTAACTTCTCTCAACTAAAGGAATACACCTGATGGTTGTTTCTTGGATTTGTTTTTAATGTCCATATCTAGATTACAAACTAATTCTAGCTGCAGGATAATAATTACCATACTTAGTTGTATTGGATTAATTAGCCTGATATTCATATCATGTGTATCTTATCAATAGCTTAGAAAAATCCAGTGTCCATAAATATTTGAAGATCCATTTGTACTTTCATACTACTAATAATTTTTAAAGAACATCTCCCAGAAACAAAGAAACAGAAACATTATGGCATCAAAGACACATTTTTAAATTCTTTATAAGCTTTATTTTGATGAAGTATTTTGAGTCATTGCTTTACAGCAGGATAGAGACAAGAATACCACCACAAGCATGCAATCAATTTATCACTACATCAGTTTGGTGTCAAATAAAGCCATAATAAATTAAGAGGAAGGATGAACTTGACCCAAAGCACACATGTACTTGGGATGCTAATAAGTCAAAGAGAAATCCCAAGCTCATAATTCAATTCAGTGCTGGAGTACCACTCAGTTGGCTGAATCAGGACTGCTCTGTGCAACTTAAAGTGTTTCTACTGAAACCAGACAGCAGAAGGCTTCAGGCCCATGCCATGCTCTACAACCTGAAGCTTTTCTTCTTTGCCAGCATTGACTCAAACCTTCTTGGCAGCAACCAAATTCAGTTTGGCATTTTCCCTGAAGATGAAGGATTGGAGCCAAACAAGGGTCGGAGTAGTGAAGGAGGGAGATTAAGAGAGAAGGGATGAAGATGAGACAGAAATCTGGAGAGCCAGACTCACTGCTTTGGATGTGGAGAGATGGACACAGTGAAACCATAAACTTTTCCTTTCAGAAAAAATTACAACTCCAGGGCATTTCAAACAGTGCAAAAAGGAAGGTGCTTAGCCTGATTTTCTTAGCTCTGGCACAAGTTTAGTAGTTGTACCACAGCTGTTATCTCACTCGTGACTGGCAAATGCTGTAAGCTACTACCTACTGTGACTGTACCCAGAGGTACTCTGGCAACCAAAATCCAGACAGTGTTGATGTTCACTCCAATGGAGAAATGACACAGGGCTCAGAGCTGTGTCTCGCTTGAACATAAGGACAGGCTCTTGCCCTAGACAACTTTCAAAGTCTAAAAAATAAAATAAATTCTTCC
>JACBWW010000006.1:17580661-17604072 GCA_020086605.1 Lanius collurio
CCTTCCCTCTGGTCCTAAATCATATAAAATTATACTGGATACATATGCTTTATAAAGTGTCAGGGTGTTCACAGACTCTTATTTCTACATCTCTGTGGCCAAACTGCAAAGTTATCTTATCACAACTGCATAAAGCTCTTTATCCATTTCAATCACTTATTTCATAAGTAGTTCCACATTAGAATGATCCTTCATGTCAGAATTTTATTATCTAAGAATAATTTTATGCACAATGTTAGCTCTCTGGTACACTCCAAGTCTGAAATATCTTGGGTATAACAAAGCAATCATTAGTGGGGTTTTATTCTTCTCTCAATTCTGGATCCAGTATTTTTATCCAGTATTTTCATCTTCTGAGCAGAAGGCAAGATATAGTTGTTGGTCTTAGTGTGATGGCTTACCTAAACAATAACTGAGAGCTTCATCTCTCATTATTCCTTAATTTTTCACAGTTTCATAGACCTAAATAGTCCTCTTCCAGATGGGTCAGTTTGTACCCAACAGTCGCAGAACCAACACTGCAGTATCTTTCCCAGATGATCTCATTTAAAAGACTTGTTCCACTAAACTACTTAATCATTGCAGCTTTAAATGCTTTGGTACAGTTTCATAATTTCATAATTAGTCCATTCACTCTTCTATTATATGAGGTACATCTCCTGTGAAAACTTTAATCCTAAGGGATTGTGGTATTTGTATTAATATAATGGAAGTATGCACAGTTTTGTCCTTATCTTTAGAATTCCACTGAAAAGTGCCATTTGGGAATTGATTGATTAGTTTTAATCACAGACTTGGATCGCTAAATAACGTGTATCCAGCATAAACAATTATTTTGCTCCTTGGTTATTTTATGCTGGTCATGGATAATGAAAAATTTATCACAAAATAATATTTGTGGCACCAAAGGTAATGTATTTTTCACACAAAGACAATTTGCTGCATTTTTCATTGCTCTTATTAATACCTGCAGCAACTTTGCAGTTCCAACTTTTGCTTGTGAGTTTTACTGTGTGTGATATCTACTGTGCTAGGCCAGCATGATGGCTCTCTTTTTGATCCCACAAATAATCCTGCACATGATTAAAGCTGCATGCTTAATGCTTCAGGGCATCCAAGGACTTTTTCTGTCACACTTATCATGGCATTACTTTTCAGACACTCCATTTCATTTGCAGGTCTAGGCATTGTCAATCCACAGCCTTTTTTCCTATGTGTATTATTGGCTTTCTGGAGCTAGAATCAGCCAAGGTAAATTACCACAGCTCTACTTTTTTCAGTGGAAAACCTCTTTTTATTACCTAATCCATTCTTTCTTGCTGTTAAAGCTTAGTAAAGTCATCTAGTGAAGAAGATCCCATATAGGAATCAATTCTCCAGCACAGTTCAAACACCAGGAAAATAAGGCCCCAAACATGTAAAAGAACACTGGTAGACTCCAGATGTTCAGAAAACCATTTGTTACAGTTTGTGTTATTCCCAGGTGACATTTATGAGCTTCGTGTTACTTTTTAATTTCTGTAATAATCCAACAGAAGGTGCACTTGGAAAAAATCCACACTGCATTTTAGATGATGTTGCTTTCCTGCAAAAATTGAACCATCCCTCATAGTTTACAAATATTTTTCTGAAGTCTGACTTTGCCATTTTCTAGTTCTCAACTAGTATCTGTGAACATTGTCTTTTTTTTCCCCACCCACACATTTTCTCTGCTTCTTTTCTGCACTGGATCACAAAACTAGTGGTATAAAGATCATGGCGCTCTCACTTATGCTTTGGGAAAGGCTGCCAACTGTCAGACACAATGACCAAATTCAAATATTCTTTCAAATTTTCTTTTTTTCCACCCACCTTATAGAATCCAGGCTATCTAGGATATGATTCAGTATTTCAGTAATGCGTGGTGTTCCGGTCACAGAAAAGGTTTTTTCCTTCTTCTTTGGATGTGAATTGCTTTCCTGACATGTGTGTTCATTTTCCTGTGAAACCTAAACAGACATTTTTAAGGACATCTTAACCCATGTCTTGGTTCTCTAAGTCAAAGCAATTTTGGCTTGAAATATAAGAAAGTGAATGCTTGCTATGAAACATATAAATCACACTAATAAAAAAGAAGCAGTTCAGAGGATACAAGGGAATTTGGCTATTTATCTACCTTTTTTTCATGACTGTGTACCCTAAAAAAGTGTCTTTTAAATACTGAGCTCCTCTAACAGTAATTCCCAACAAGTTATGCCACTAATAATAAAAAATAAAATCCAAAATATATATTACAATGTGATTTCATGAGAATATATTAGTGTCTTAACAAAAAGCATTCAAGCTCAGTGTGCAACAATAACCAGAATGAAACTCCTTATGTGATTTGCCAGGAAGTAATTTACATGGATAGTGTAAAAACTTAGAATTGTTAGAGGGTTTTTGTTTTTATTATGAGAATAAACCTGATTAAAGAAAGTAACTTTGTGATTTAAAACTGCTTAAAAAAGACTTACTGGATGTTTTGCCCCAAAATCTGTTCTGTGGGAGAGGTGTTTTAGTGAAGCATTAGGCATGGGGCTTGTTTTCTGGAGGTATTTAGTGCCATTTGAAATGCTTTCTCTATCCTGTTGGGCCTTCAGATGTTACTGCAGAAGGAACAGACTTATACAAATCCTGAGTGGTACCAGTAAGCTGCAAGGAATTCTCTAGAACATTTCTAATCTTACATACATTTTAGATAACTGAATCATACTGTGTATGCTCCAAATAATTAAAAAGAATCAGTGTGACATCCAGAACAGCTTCTGCATCATTGCCATTTCTGTGCTGCCAAGCTGTTAAAAAGCACGAGGTCAGCTGAGTCTTAAGGAGGGACTCAGACCACTTCAACAAACTTCTCCAGCCTCTGTATCCCTTCCTACTCCCAGGCATATAGAAGAGATGCTACAATGATTTCTCTGTCAGTGGGGTAAGCCGCACCTTTGAGAGCTAAAAATTGCACAAAGTACTCCATAATAAAGTCACAGAGTGGTTTAGGTTGGAAAGGACCTTAATGAACACCTAGTCCAATATATTTGCTGTAGGCAGGGTCATCTTTCACTGGATCATGCTGCTCAAAGCCTCATACAACCTGACTTTCAATATTTCCAGTGGTGAGGCTTCCACAATATCTCTCAGGAAACTGTTTCCATGTCTGACCATCCTCGGGTTAAAAAAAAGAAAAAAAAAAAAAAAAAAAAAAAGTCTTCCTTACATCCATTCTGAGCCACCCTTTTTTTGTTTTAAAACCACTTTCCCTTGTCCTGTCACTAGAGGCCCTGTTAAAAAGTCTCCATTTTTCTTATAAGACCCCTATACATATTGAAAGGCCATAATAAAATTGCCCCTGAAGCCCTCTCCAGGATGAATAATCCCTGGACACGTTACTCCAAGTGGTGTCTCATGAGAAGAGATGATTGATAAAATTCTGTACATACTCTGTTCTTCCCTTTCTGCAATAGAAGCAATGAAGATGTTGTTCTGCAAAATGCTTTCCACTACTTAAAAAACTTCTCTTTTGCCCTTTAATTGATAACTTCTCCTTTCCTAAGAAATCTCATTTTTCTGCTTGTAAAGGATGATAATTCAGAATTTTTCAATAAATTAAGCCCCCAACCTCTTTGTTTTCTAAGTCTTTTTGTTTTAGAGGGAAGAGTGTACCTTTTCAAATTTAGCTAAGTCAGTGTATAAAATATTCTCAAGTCTTGACCAAAGAGGTCATTTGTTCTGCTGTTGTGCTGATTCTGAAGATCCCCTCGAGAGAAGTTGAAGGCACCCCTACAGGGCTGTGCTGCTTAGGAGTACAGCCTGTGGGAATGCCTGCTCTCTGGAAAGGGCTTCTTACTGAGTCTGGAGCCAAACATTTCATCCCCCATTAAAGACTGACATGTGTCTGGCCTTGCCCAGCAACACAAAGCATCTGCTGGACCTTGCTGTTACAGGGATGGGATTACTATCTGCATTTCTGCACTGGAATGTTTAAATTACATGCAGCCTTGGGGAGGTGTTCCAGACTTCCATAATCTGATCATTAATATTTCCATATATCAGTTCCAGCTGAAAAATACTCAGGTTCTTCTCATAGAACCCCTATGTTCCAAAGTTGTACATGACATACAATACTGACCTGATGAAATTCATAAAAAAAAGATAACAGGGATGGATTTTTCCTCTCATAGCAGTCAGACAGCCCAAAAACTTGGATCTTGACAGTGCTATCAATCAACCACAAAAAACTCCGGAAGTTATCACCTTTTACCTCATAGCAAATTTTGTAAAAAATCTGCAGGAAGACTAAAATGAAAAGTAGCAGAGAGATACACTTGGCACATCTAAAAGAGCACCTAGTAGATTTTCAGGAGAATTTGGAATTGGCTTAGCTCTTTGAAAATAATCTGTTTTTAGTCACTACACCTCTTTTTGTTTTAATAGCACTTGCAATACATTTTCAATACCTTCACATTCCTTAAGATAATTCTGTTTCACATAACATATATCTGAAAAATAGAAAATATTTGTCCATACATATTTTTAATGTTTTTCATAGTAGCAACTATGAAAATTGTAAATTTTTTTTTCATTTATTTTCTCCCCCAATTGTTTTCTGGGTGTTTTTTTTGTTTTTGTTCTTTTGGTGGGGTAGGGGAGTTTGTTGGTCTACACCCTTGGTGTTACAATATGCTGAGAAGCTGGGGCACAGAGCAAAGTTCTATTAAAAGCTTTCAGTAAGATTTCCCTCTCTACTACTTCTGTGGCTCATCAGCATTCCCATTCCACAAAATAATTAAGTGGGTGCTTATACTTAGGCTTGTAAAGTGGTTCAATTTGAAGATGGATGCCGCAAGGTTTAAAATAAGGCTCAAGACATTTTTCAGACTCAGGGACTCATTATTTTCCTTATATCTGAGGCATGCCATATCAAAGGGCCACAGAAAATCGTTCAGCAGTAATGTAAGAATAGCTGCCTGAGAACACAGGCATGCAGAAGTCTGTAAATAACGGCAAAGCTTTCCTTTAGTAGAAATAGTACAGCTGGAAAAGCAGGAAGGATGAAGAAGGACCTTTACATAAAGTCCTTTACAATTTTATGGCTTGCTAGTGCTGCAGGATTTCTGCATCCCTTGAGTGGATATGTAGTGAGAGTGCTAAGGGTACTTAGATATCACTTGCTGGAATGCAAGCTATGACAGCTGAGCAATATGTACAAACTTCTACAAACTACGGCTTTTCTTTGCCTATACAGAAAGTTCAAATAAAAATTATTTATACGTGAAATTGTCTTATGCACCTTGTATAATTTATACAGCTCTGAATGCCATTTAGCATTAAATGACAAGGTAATTTGCAATTTAGGTAATTTGTAGTATCTCTTACAGAGTGAAAAAACAGAATTTTGTATCTTTCCTTTTTTTTTCCTTTCCTATCTTTATTTGGTATCAAATAAATTAAATTTTTCCATGTCTAACCTTTGTCGGTGTCTTCCTGCTGTCATCCATAAAGCACAGATAACTGCATACAACAGCTCCATATTCTCTGGCAATAAAGATTAGCCAATCATTGCAAAAAAGACTGAAAAATACCCCCAATAACTAAAAAGTCACAATAAACTCTGGCAGCAAGATGAACTTTGGAAAAATCCCATTTACTCATGCCTTAGGAACTCATAATGAAACTTGTATTTATATTTCATTTGCCTTGACTTCTAAGATACCATTTATGTATTGAATCTTGAGTACAGGAGAATACTAAGGAGGAATATACTAGAGATTAAAGAGTACAAAAATATTATTAAAGTGCACATTTTTGGGGCTTTGTATGATATACAGGCAACTTCATAAAGAAATTTTGAATGCAGAGGACTAGAATTTATGTCTGATAGGTACTTGACACAGCTCTTTCACTGATGTGTCTCATCATCAGTTTAGCTCCTTTGAACTTGCATGTACTGGTTTTTAAAACAGCTGCCCTAAACTCTGCCAAACTCATGGGGCCCTGAGAATTTAATAAATAATATTTGCAAAGTATTAGTACAGGGAGTGTTTGATAGATTAATGTGACTTGATTAGGAAAGATGCTGGTGGACACAAGGGTAGGAATTAGGTGCCCAAATACTTTCTAAAATCTGTCCCCTGCACTATATGCATATATGTGTATTTAAATGTAGATGTTTATATAGTGACTGAGACTGGGACAGTGATTGTCATAACAAGTGTGACAATATAATTTCTCAGAAAAATAAGACATGGTAAACTCCACTGAAGGAGAGAGTAAGGAAGTTCTACTTCATGAACAGCAGTTCATTTTTATTTTCTTACATTGTTCTGATACTAAATCTGAGCTACTTCTAATCAGGAATATTTACTGAAAGACCAGCTCCAACCACTAGCTTTTTATCCCATTTCACAGCAGGAACTTATTTTATATAATAATTCAGTCTAACAGATCTTTTGCAGTCCTTTTTTCACAATATTTTGGACACATCCTATCTTCACAGAATTTTCACTCCAGTTTTGCATTAATTGATTAATGAACTGAATCAACCATTTTTGACTTGAATGAAAGTCAAATTCCTCTCCCTTTTAAATCTTGAATAGAAAGCAAAGTGCAGAGAAAATTTCTTGATGGAAAATACTGTAAAAGTAATGTTGTGAGAAATAAATAACACTAATGCTGAGGGGGTGTTACAGAGCTCTCAATAAAAGTCTCTAGGCTGGCTTGAGATGATATTATACATTAAACTTCATGGTGGATCACACTGCTTCTCCGTGACTCATCAGCCAAGAATCACAAAATCATAGATTCACCTAGGCTGGAAAAGACCTCTAAGATCATCCAGTTCAACCAGTAACCAAGCACTGCCAAGTTCTCCACTAAACCGTGTCCCCAGTGCCACAGCCAACCTGCCCTTGAACACTTCCAGGCATGGGGCATCCACAACTTCTCTGGACAACTTGTCCCAGTGCCTCATCACCTTCACAGTAAAGAATTTCTTCTACTATCGCATCTTATCTTGACCTCTTTCAGTTTAAAGCTATTCCCCTATGTCCTATCACTACATGTCCTTTTAAAAATTCCTCTCCATCTTCCACCTAGGTCATCTTTAGGTGCTAGAAGGCTGCTATATGCTTACTTAGGAATCACTCAGTATTTTCTGTTTCCTCCTAAATTCTTAGTTTCAGTACATTTTCTAGCAATGATTTATACTGGTAGCTCACTTGCTTATCTGCTTTTTTTTTTTTTAATATCAGCTTAACTCATGTTTACATCTGTAACTACATTTACTTCAACATCTATTCAAGTCCTGTGAATTTGGAGTCGAACTCTGAAAATTCTCCCCAGAGAATGAGATTAGGTTGGGGAAAGAATAAATTATGCACAAAAGCATTATATTCTTCTCCTGTGCATAATAATGCTATCATGAGAGAAAAATTAGCTTATTAATGTCATGTGAATTCTAAGAGTTTTAAGAGGTAGTCCAAAACCTGGTATCACATTCTATTCCTCTTATATGCTGAAGAAATGGTGTTCTCTGATGTAATGCTGCCAATCTGCCCTTACCATTTTCTGTTATAGCCAGACTAATTTTTATGTATCTCATGCCCTTTGGGTCTAAAATCTGCTTAGTAGTACTTAGAAGCCAAGTTTCTAGGTGCCTTTGAAATGCTAGAGAAGAGAAAGCCAGAAAGATTGTCCAGGGTTCCATTTACCTTGTATCTATTTTAAAAGCACATTAAATCAAGCGCTTAAAGCACCCTTGCTAATTACTACTCACCATAGTTAATCATTGGACAAGATGGCAAAATAGCCTACTGAATCATTTGGACAGACTGCACAAGGATTTGATCTTCTGTGGTGCTATGTCTTGAATTTCAAGTTGCTCAGAAAATTCAAATCCATGATCTAAATCAGCTAAACACTGCAGCCTTTGGCTCAGGGCCAAACCTGTGTACACAGGATAATAATCTCCTGCCTTCTAAGAATGTTTTGAACACTAACTGGCAAATATAAGTTGCTTCAGTTATAGGACAGAAAGCCAAATATCTACAATATTACTATGGGATATGGAAATAGAAAATTTCATTCCCTCCTTTATCACTCACCCCCTGTGTGATACAAGGCAAGTCATGAAGCCTCAGTGATAGAGTCTTTACTGAACCTGAGCTGTCTGGTCCCAACAATGTCACAGGCTCATATACTCATACTCTGGTTCCACGTATCTACCTATTCCCCGTATGCAGTCAAAATGAGGACTGACTGAAAATCCCACTCTCCCTTGTAAATGATAAATCAGTACCTTCTAAGAATTTTTTTTCTCTCTTGCATGCATGATATTAGTCCTGTGATGCCACTGCAAAGGCAGGCAAGGAATATGAAAACGGCCAGACACATTCTGCTGGGGTGGATCTGCTGTCACTGCAGATAACAATGCCTTTGGATGCACTTTACAATGCAGGAGATACTATTTTTCCTACTGTGTACAGCAGCTGGCTTATCCTAAACCTGGCCTTTGCATCAGTCCTCATGAATAACATGGTTAATTAGTGAATCTACATTCAAAGAAATGTGTACACAGAATCTCTGTTTTCCAGTTCTTTTGTAAAACAATGGTAAGTTATAATTAATAAAGCAAAACAGAGGTATTATGGAGATGAACATCTTTTGAAAATGGCTCAGATATTATTTTAGATGGGGACTGATTGTAATTGCATCAGTTCCACATAATATATTACGTAAATTGTATTAAAGACATGAAAATTCATTATTATTTTTAGTACTACTAAAAAAACCCATACAGAGTTACAGGGTGTTACCTGCAAATATTAAGTTTTGCATAATGATACAAGAGGAAATCTAATAATCCAGAAATGTATCCAAATGGTTTTATCTATAAAGCATTCAGGTAACAATCCTTATATTTGGGAGAATCAGATCTCAAACTTCTATACATATGTTCTCCAGTACTTACAACTCTAAAACCATGGACATGCAAACCATAATCTTGCTTACAAAAAGAATGTAATAAACTGTCTTTTTCACTACTTGAATAGCTAGAGTCCAGCTGGGTTCATTTATGAAAGCTTTTCCATATGCAAAAAAAATTGGGTCTTAGAGTAGTAAAACATTATGTCACAAACTGAACACAGGGGACGATGGCTACAAGATCTTCATTAAGTTGGTGATAGGCATCTGGCTGATAATAAATCTAAAATAGAAAGTTTGTGAAGCCCTCTGCTCTAGCAAATTCTTCATTTATCAATGTCTACCTGGCATGCAGGCCTATTAGTAATCACAGTAGTTCAACTGATTGAATTAGGCACACATTTTTGGCTAAGGGAATGATAATGCACTGTGCTGCTCTATTATACAAGGTTTCATGGTCTGAAATGAGAAATGCTTTGGTTGGAATTTGAATTAAAGACTAAAAAAATGTGTATTGAGGATATTGGTTGTATGTGATTTTCTCCTGGCCCACAATTAAATTGAATTTTATGTTTTTTTCCTCTGTAGATCACTGCTGAAAATTTATAGCAAGATACCAAAGAACTAGTTTTCTTTCATGTTATCTAGAGCAGAGCTACTTTTGCAACAGGTGACATATGAAAAAAGAGCTAGACCATGTAAAAACAGTCAAATACAAACAACACAGGAATTTTCTGTTATCTAGGAATAGTTTTTTTTTCCTTTAATCAAAAAGAATTCATACATATTATGAGCCTTGAAGTCATATATATTATGAGCCTTATAATGAAGATGAAAACACAATGATCCCCAGTATAAAACCAAGATGATTTTCCATTATTTTAAAGCTCATTATAAAGTCATGTCTTTTAAAACATCTTTTACAGAAATCATAGAATTGTTTAGGTTGGAAATGATCTCTAAGATCATCAACCTAGCACTGCCAAGTGCTCCACTATACCACATCCCTGTGTGCCACATCTACACATCTTTTAAATACTTCCAGGGATGGTGACTCAACCACTGCTGTGGACAGCCTTTTCCAGTGCTTGGCAACCCTTTTGGTGAGGAATTTTTTTTCCTAACATCTAACCCAAACCTCCTCTGGCACAATTGGAGACCATTTCCTCTTGTCCTGTCACTTGCTACCTGGCCCACACCCCACACACTGAAAACTCCATCCAGCTCCTTAGATTTATGTGTGTCTAAGGAGTGTAGCAGTGGCTGACCATTTCCCCCTTGGGTTATAAGGAGTTTATGCTGCTCCTCATCCTGTCTTCCAGCTCAGAGGACTGGGAAAGGACTGATCTTAGTACTACAGACTGAGGCAAAGAAGGCATGAAGTACATAAGCCTTTTTTCTCAACCTTTGTCCCTTTGTATTCCCCTGCATCCAATAAAGGATGGAAGTTCTCCTTAGCCCTTCTTTTTTTGCCAATGTATTTGGAAAAACATTCTTTGTTGTCTTTTATGGCAGTAGAGAGATTAAGTTCGGTGTTGGACTTTTGCTCTTCTAATTTTCCCCTTTATAACCTCATGACAGCCTCACAGTCCTTGTGAGTTGCCTGCCCTTTTTCCAAAGTGTTTCATAAACTCTCCTTTTTCTTCCTGAGCTCCAGATAAAGCTCTGTGTTTAGCCAGCCCCTCTGGCTCATCTTTTGGCACATGGGGACAGCTTTCCCCTGTGGCCTTTAGAACTTCTTGCAGAATGTCTAGCCTTCCTGCACTGCTTTGCCCTACAAGTCTGCCTCCCAAGGGACTCTATCAACTAAACTCCTAAAAAGTCTGCGCCTCATCATGCCAGGGCATGTGGAGGGGTAGAGCAGTCACAGAGGAGCTGCCTCATGAGAAGCCTATATGGGATCATGATGAGAGTACAGTGTTCTGATTATATATCACATCCATTTCTTTAATAAATAAAATATATTGTGGAAAAATACAAAGTAAAATGCTGAGGGGAGGGGAAAAAAAAAAAAAAAGGCAATGAAAATAAGTTCACCGAAGCACTAAATCAGAATAAAATGAATGAAACCTTTAAATATCATTTTAGTAACTACATGCAACAATGGCCTTTATGAGAAAGAGTGGAGAAAATATTAGAAAGGCCAAGCATGGGGATCTCAATATCTGGAAAGTTTGCCTTTTGTACCTTTACGCTGGAAATTTTAGGGAAGAAGGGGCAACACTCAAAGGCTAAAAATATGGTCTCTCAGCACAAAAAGAGCAAAAGGACAAAGAGAATACAAAAGATGACAGCTTTTGGATAAAAGCCAGTCATATAAAGATATCAGCACAGAATAATAGAAGAGACTGGCACACATCCCAAATCAATTATGGAAGATTAGTGCAGCATAGGCCAATAAACTTGCCTCCAGAAAGCCCAAGATGTGCATAGCAAAGTTCAAGAATAGTTACAAAAAAAAGGGAAGAATATGTGAATTTTGGGAGGTAGGAGGAAAATGAAGGCCATGCTAATTATAAATCAAAGGAAGGCACAAATGTATTATTATTTTACTATACCTGTTTGTCACCTCTGTATGACCTATACAGGGTCTGAATTTGCTGATTACAGACTCTACCTAAGACAGTTATTCAGTGGGTGTCACCTCATCCTGTGACCAGGTAGATTGTCACTTGATGTTCAGTACTTTGAAAAGATACAAATTGGTGTAAGCTCCCAAGAGCTTAATTTACTCAAAATGTGAGATATTCTTACCAAACCAAGCATGTCTAACATGATGGATTTCCATTTTTATAATTAATAATGTTTTATGGAAACTAACAAAAAACTTCAAGTAAATTACTGCTCATGAATCAGTTCTGGTTGTAAATAAGCCAAGGCCATTTCCATCACTCCCTCAGAAATGAAAAAATGATACCTCGGGTATCTTAAAACTCAGGGTGAAGGCAAAGTAACACAGAAATGCTGTGCAGGGTTGTTCAACACACATTGATAATTTGTTACTGGGACTACAACTAACAGTTACTTACTTGGACTACAGCTCACAGCTGTCACTGCATTGAGACCGTGTCTGAAAATACCGATAGGAAGTCAAGCATTAAAATCACCTACTGTTCCACTTTTATGAACAGCAAACTACTGATTTACTTCTTTAAAATATAACTCCTTCCTCTGCAATCATGTACTGAATTCCAAGATAAGAATGCTCATCTTCCTTGGATTCATTTTTTTCTTTAGTGCTTCTCAAACACCTAATATAAGAGCAATCCTTCTAATTTTTCATCTAAATCTCTGTTTACACTATTTAAAGTGTAACAGACTTTGAAGGGTATTTTCAGACAAACAGAAAATTGCCCCTTCCACCTCATTTGCTTTTTCTTCTGTGAATTCAGCAACAGAATTTAGAAGAATGCATTACTGCTTCCGGAGAGAGTTATTATCCTTATTTTGTTATGAAATTGTTAAGAAAATGTGATATAAAAATCATCAGACTGTAAATCATAGACTGGTTACCTGCCTCACTGTCACAGAGCTACATTACTAGAACTGAGGTCCTTTTCATTACTGACTAGATCCAATGAGGAACATAAAATAGGATCTTTCTTATGCAAATCTATGACTCTGTGTGTGTTTCTGCAGGTGTCTGCAGCGAATTATTCCAACAAATAGTAAACAACTAGTACTGTGTGAAGAGGTAAAAGTGTCAGCTGTTAGAATACAGTAAAAATAGGCACATAATTGCCAATAAAAAAACTTACACAAAGAATACTCTTTTCAATTACTGAATAAATTCCTTCTCTGTTAAAAATGTGAGATTTGATCGGAAAATATTGTTTGAATACTTTTGTAAGATGTGCAGTGAACCTCTTTTATCTCTTTTAATCCAAGAAAGAGACTGATCATTTTTCCTTTTACAAATTGTTCTTTTCAGATCTCAGTGACTCAGCTGATTTTGCTCCAGATTAGTTTACTTTGACACCCGACTGAAGACCAGAGCTGCAGATTGTGTAGTCCTGAAGTTTTAAGCAGGGATATTTCTTTCATATGCAAATATCTGTAAATTTCTTTGTTGGAGTTTTTGCTTGGTGTCTTAGATCTGCACCAGCACCATGATGTGCTCAGTCTAAAACATCTTTCTGTGTATAGGACCACTATGTGACTTCTTGTCATGCATAGGGTAAATTCATATGTCAGATTGATAAATACAATTCATTCCCAACTCCAGTGACTTTTGATATAAAGTAGCTGTCAGTATAACCACACAAATAGCAGCTCCCAAAAAAATCTTGGTTACTCAATGAGTAGTCCAATGGTTCTCATTTAGCCTGTATGGAGAATGGCAGTAATGCAAATACATCTAATCTTGTGCTGAATTTGTCAGTGTTAACAGAATGACTACTAAGTTCTTCCTTCTTAGGAAAATCTGCAACTGCAATAGAGATGAAATTTTAATGCCTGGATATCTACTGTAGCTGAAGATGGTGCCCTCTTCTGAAAATGAGATTTCTAAAATTAGCAGGCAGTTTTGGAAATAAAGGTCAAAATCAGTTTTCTGGGGTCCTGTCGTAAACTAAATAAAGTTAGGCTCAGAACAGAGCCTCCAAAGCCCTTTTATAATATGTTAGATGTTTATGCCCTGCCTAGGAAGGTCACGAATTCTCATATACTGTTCAGTGAGTTAATAATAGCTAATAAGAAGGTCACGTGGGCCAGCCCTGCTTAAAGTTTTCATTGCAATGTAGCCAGAGTGAACCTACAGCAGAGGCTCTAATGCCTGATCTTACTGACTTCTCCCATCCAGGGTAGCTTCCAAGCTACACTTCAGATAAAAGAAATTTAGGAAGGAAGTACAACGGTAGATAATGCTTTTGGTGAGATCGAAAGACTTTTTCTTTCTCATAAAATATCCACAAGACTTACACCATGAAGACACATGAAATATGACTTGTAAGTTTAACATAAACTGTGTCTGAGGAGCTGTGAATCAAGCAGTACAGTCACCTCCTGCCAGACACTGTAATCCCTGAGATGTTTAAAGTGATCATATCACACAGTTTTCAGTGCTTAGTCAAGGTCCTTTTCCTTTTAGACAAGCCTGTAAAATCAGCATACAAAGTCATTGCCACATGCAATGGGACAGTGCAGCTTTGCCAGCAAGAAACAGAGAGAAAACATTTTAAGGAATGTTAGCCTAATAAGTCAAACGCTGACTTGTACTTCCATTTGTTACCTGCTAATTTTGTCCAATGTAACATTGGACAAATAATTGCAGTTTATGTTTTCCCCATTGCTATAGTGTGAATGTTTACAAACACCTAGGTAGCTTCCAGAGAAAGGCTCTGAGGATTGGGCAATTTTTGTGAAAACTCTTGAAAGTAAAATGTCCTTACTAACTCCAGAGGAATGCTGAAAAAGGTTCTAGAGCTGAGATATGCACAGGCTTACAGAGCTGCCCTGCAAGCTCTGTTGCTTGTCACAGGACTGAGAAATGATGCAAGTTTCTCAGGGAGAGGTGGTAAAATACCTATTATCAATTTGCTCTCCTTTCCCACTATTCAACTCTCTTTTCTTTAACTGTTTGAACTGAAATGCAACATTCCAAGTGTCTGCCTCAGGCTGATGTCTTTTCATTCCCATTGAATAACTATTATACTGCTATTAAGATTGCCATGACAAACTTTCAAAAGACATTCTGGGCAACCTTAGTTTGGTCCTTTGTGCATAGCTATTACGAAGACAACTAACAAATAACATGACCGGAGACTATATTTTCCTATAGTCTCTGCCTCATTCAGGGCCCAAAATGCAGGCCAGCACAGAAGTCAGGATTCACCTGCACTGGCTTCAGATATCTGCAGCCCTGATGTCTACAGCTGAAGTAATCAGTTTGTGTTTCCCTTAGTTTCACTGAAAACAAACAAACAAAAAAAAGGTACTTCCAGGGTGCAACTCAGCTTATTCTTAGACAGACACATTAACCCTGTTCAAAAACTGTCAATTTTTGTCTATGCTACAGACATATCTAAGGTTAGATGCAGGATTTTGTTTGGCAGATCATATATCAGTCATTTAATTTGGTTGCTACAGTGTATTGTGAAGTATATCATCCCTTTTCTCAAATGGGATTGGGGTGCAGAAAGGTTAAGGTAAACAGTTTCCATTAGTTCTAGGCATTAAGACTTGTAATGCTTGGTATTATATAGCACTACATATATTCAAGAAGCAAACAATAACTGCTAACTTCAAATATACTTATGCATGCTCTGAACTTCTTCTAATGAGACTCTACTGTCTCCAGCTGGGCATCCAGAAAATGAGAAACATATAGCTGAAGACCAGCTGTGAGAAATCTGGTTTGCATCATCTCTGTAACAACACACGTGCAGGTGTAGAAACCCTTCACTCAACTGCCTTAGGGATTCAATTTTCTTTTCCATCTATCTCCAGCCCAACTTACTTCCTAACTTTAAGCTCTGCAACAAAAGAAGTAAAGGTTCTGCAGACTATCTCCCTTTGTACTGCAAAATCATGATTTATCTCCTTCATTAGGTGTATTTAATCCTCTGAAAAAAGTAGTTTTCACATGTGGAAATTGCAACATATGCACTACATAAGTAAAAGGAGGCAGAATTAAGTTTCATAAAGTGTTTTATTTCAGAAATGTTCTAATTCCTGATTGGTAAATTAGGTTTTCTTAAGTTAGACATTTAAATCAAGGTTAATCATCCATAGTTGTATTACTGGGTAAAAAAAAAAGCCAGTGGAGGTGGGGAAAGCACAAGGGGAACTCAACACTTCCTAAGTTAATCATGAAAATGGCATGTTAGATCAAACACCCTCTGGTGGCACCTGCTTCTCTCTCACACTGTAAAGGGAATCTAACATCTACATCAGATTTAGCCCTCAAAGTTTTGTTTACCCTCCTAAGTTTTGATTTTTAAATCTATGTTTAGAGCAGATTATTCTGACATTTATTTATTGAGTACATCAGTACTTCAAAATGTCCACAGCTGCTGTAGGTGCGCACAAATCTTTCTTTTCCTTGTCTTTGTCTACTGCACGTTTTTGTCTTGTTCTGCCATTCCAGAGGTCTCTGGAGAGACCTTGGTATTTAATTTACAACCTACTTCTGAATTAAAATCGAGCCCGATAAATGGCAAAATATATTTTACTGTACACGCTACTTCCTAGGAGTGCATTGAATTAGTATGCCTTGTTGGGTTCTCCCCCAGGAGACTGATTTAGTCTAATGATAGTGCAAGGTCATTAGCACAGTATCAGCATAAATTCTGCTTAACCAATGCCAGGTGGTTAACTAGTTTGTGTTAATGTGTTGTGTGAATAAAACTGTGAACTCAACTCCTCCATATGACAATGTGATCTCAAGAAAGATTTGGGCAGCCTGAGTGCATTCCCACTAATCTGGAACCACAGACACGTCATTTTTATTGGTGCCCCTAAGGTAAGTTGAAGGCAGTCATGCATTGCATCCAAAGCAGATTCAAAATGTTTTTTTCTTAACAAGCTGATTTACAAACTGTATATATTTAAAAGAAAAACTTAAATATGCTTCATGTGCTTTCTCCAATATGCATAAATCAATTGCATTTGAAAATCTTATATGCCTATATGTTTTACTCAATTTTATATGGTTCTGTTTTCCTTACGATTTAAAATTATCTTTGTTAAAAAACCCCCCAAATTGTAAGTTCAGAGTACATTTTACAACAAGGCTGAGTGGAAGACTCTGCATGTGGGTCAGGACAATTCCCAGTATGAATATGGACTGGAGGAATTAATGGATTGAGAAAAACCCTGGGGAGAAAGACTTGGGGATACCAGTGGATGGAAAACTGGATGTGACTTGTCAGTGTGTGCTCATGGCCCAAAAGCAAATCATATCCTGGGCTGCATCAAAAGATGTGTGGCCAGCAAGGCAAGTGAGGTGTTTCCCCCCCTGAATTTTACATTTGTGAGACCTCACCTGAATTGTTTTATCCAACTCTGGAAGCCCCAATGCAAGAAAGAGAGCAACATGTTAGAGCAGGTCTAGACATGGACTCTGAAAATGGTCCAAGGGCTGGTACACTTGTCCTGTGGACAAAGGCTAACAGAGATGGGATTATTCAGCATGGAAAAGTCTCAGGGAGGATCTTATTGATGTCCTCTGATAGCTAAAAAGGGCTTAAAGGAAAGATGGAGAGAGACTTTTTTCCAAGACCTATAATGACAGGACAAGGGGCAATGGTTTTAAAGCAAAAGAGGGGAGGTTCAGATTGGATGTATGGAATAATTGTTTTGGTTGTTTTCATTGTAAGAGTGGTGAGGTACTGCAAAAGGGTGCTGATAGAAGTTGTGGTTGTCCCACTATTGGAAATGGTGAAAGTCATGTTGGATGGTGCTTTGAGCAACCTGATCTAGTGAAAGATGTTCCTGCCCATGGCAGGAGGGTTTGACTAAAAGATCATTATGGTTCTTTCCAACCCAAATCATTCTATGATTCTATGATAAAAGATCTGTGCATTGAATTTTGAGCCTCAGAATTTTGCATTTTTGACCTTTATATTCTGGGTTTTACCATTTAATGCTGTCAAATCATTGATTTTGAAATGACTGAAAAGTCTTCATTTTCCTGTATCTGTGAAATACAGGCATATGAAGAGGAAATATGACAAATTTACTTTCCAACAACATAACTAAACACAGTACCAAGAGTGTCAACAATGGATAAAGGGTTCACCATTCTGCATTGTACATTTCTCACTGCAAGCCAGAATCTTCCCTACTTACAAAGCAGTGTTGGAAAATTCTTAACAGAGAAAGAAAAACAGAAAAAATGAGGGCTGAAGTTTTTGGACAATCACATTTAGGAAGTATGCCCATTGCATGTGTGTGCCCAGACCTCAAAGGGCAATGAAATTACCCATGAAGGAATGAAAAAAAAAAAAACAAACAGAAAAGCCTAGCATCATGGCTTGGAAGATCTGAAACACTGTCAACAATATGAGTAAGTAGTGTTCTACTGAAATGAAGACAAAGGAAAAAAGGCAAGCTGTAACTCAGAAGGACAAGAAGAGTTTTATATAACTAGAAGCTTCAGTCCCTATAAAATCCTTAAAATATTTCACTAAACTTCTGATCCTCTAGGTGGCTGAGTAGAGGAATTTACATAGGATCCATATGTGTGATGGCTGCTCAGAACTTCAACCTTGGGAAATTGAGGAGAAATCTTCAATCCACAAGGGAAGATATTTGATCTCTTATATGTTCCCTGACCTGTGTACAAACTGTAACACAGTGGATAGTAAGAAGTTCATGTGCCATCTTTGTGGTGCCAAGACATGAGTTATTGCTCCCAGGCTCCAGTATCGAGATGCATTTCAGTCTTTACAACAATGCTCATGTGATATCTCCTAAGTTGTTTACAAGATAATAATTTACAGAATTTGAAAAATGTTCCCATGCTGAAAACATGCTGAAGAAAACAAATGCTGAAGTCAAGAGAAGGCAAGTGAATCTTGCCCTAGAGGAGACAACACAGAGTACTTCAAGAGAGTCTGGGCAGTATTACACACATAGGAACCTACACTCTACTGTTTCTCTGTCTTACTAAAACTCCTTGCTTTATTTGTAAACTACTATCTGAAACATGCAGACAGAAAGCACACATCATCATGAAAAATTCAGTCTGATCCTAGCGAGCTCACCCTACCAGTAGTAAAACATTCCCAGAATTTCTCTAAAATTTTAGATGACAGTTTTCTAACTCAAATGTATTGAAGGCAAAGGAAATCTGGCATCATTTTGACAAGTGAAAAGATATTGATCACAGAAATAACACAAGTGGTTAGGTAGTAGATATAAGGGTTTGAGGACAGCTCTTTTACCAAGTCCAAACCAATAGTTTCAGATTACTTGCATCCAAATATTTAAGACTAAGCAGAGGATCCTGATAAACCATTGGTATTCATTCACAGCACAAGATCCAGAGGGAAAAAATAAAAAGAATCTTTTAAAACAGTCATTAATCACTTGAATTACCTAACATTGATAGTGGGTGATTCTCTGTCTCAAGATACTGTAAAATTGATTTGCTACTATTTTAAAATCAAGTTTTTATCTTTTCTTTTTCTAAAAGATACCATGCTTTTAAGCAAACAAAGCAGGTCAGACAGGAAAATGGTTCAACTTAGTAATGTAAGAAGTTGAACTATATCATGTCAGAAAGGTCTCTTTAAATCTATAAACCTGGGAACTGGGCTACAGAAGAAATGCAGCCTTTCTGAAGCTATTACTTCCTTATTATGAAAAACTTATGTGAAAACATAGCACATTATTTTTAAACCCAAATTTATGTCTAAATGCTGGTTCCACTGATGTAAATGGGGGGTAAAAATACTACTTAACCTCAGGACGGCAACATTTCTTATTTCATTGTGGCTTATACCCATTTTTTTAAAGGATGACTCTGAATATTGCACGTGCACTATATGTCAATTGATACTGTCACTAGGTACCAGTGAGACAGTCTGAGTGATATAGCAGTTTCTCAAAATTTAATATATCAACATGTTCAGCTTAGGATATTGTTTTTCTCTCCCTCCCTATGTGCATGTTGGTGCAATATTCGTCTCAACATTTGCAGTGGAGAACTATCCAAAAGTTACATAAAGTCAGCGAAAGTCATTTAAGAGTGGGGAAGGGAGGAAGGTGTACACTGAAAGGGAGAAGGGCACAGCATCCTGCAGTGGTGCAGGTACAAGAAGGAAAATCAGAAGATTGGATAAATCAAAGCTCCTGCAGCTGTTTTCAAGAATGGGCCAGACAAGTGACCTTGCACAGCTGGTTGCTGGAGGAGGACAAATAGCAGCACCACTTGCAGGTCTGTGGCCCAGATCTAATGGTCAGCAATTTAATATGAAGATCCATGAATCAATGCTACATTTGTATTGATACAAGGCAGCAATACTTGTGTTTGATAGGTCTGATCACCTAAAGTGATCAGTTTCACTGGGGATTTTCTACGTGTGTTGTTGAACCACTGCCTGTAGTTCAGGTAGTAAATCTGGCCATGGATCCCTGTGCTGCACTTTTTTTCTTGATGTCATAGTACCTGGGATGATTTTCTTAGTAACACATGACTCTGCCTGTGTTTTCTAATTCCAGACATATAATGGCTTGGTCTAATTTTCCTTACATTCTTTCGGTCTTCCATCATGGTTGCAGTTGTTTACTTAAGACACATACTTTAGCAATCATGAGATGTTTCTCCATCCTACTCTATGCATCTCTTCTCATTCTTATATCTTATTCACAGATTATAAGATGGAGGATGAGGTCATTGCCCTCATTTGACCGCCCTTCTACAAAACAGAAATCACAGTGCCTGGAATTAGTCCCTGGAGCCATATTGGTTTTAGTTGTTGTTTTCCAAGAAACTGCAGAATCACTTAAAATTTTATCTGTGGCTTGTAAAGATGGCACATATGAACATGCTTTTCTCTGTTGCCTTTACAGACTTTCTAAAAGTGATCAATAGACCCCATGAGTTCCTAAGCACAATTTGAAACCACTTGACTGGTTTTAGGAAAACACCAAATCTTGCCTCTCAGGTTTTCAGTGGCGAAGAACTCTGGTATTTCCATAGCTTTTCACAGTGAAAAGTGTGCCTTTTACTTCTAACCTTAATTTGTCTATCTCCAGCATTCACCTTGATATGTCATTGTCCATTAGACAGAACAGCCTTCTAGAATCAATATCCTACCGCTGGGAGGTAGCTGTGACCCCCCCTGATTTTCTCCTTGACAAGCTAAACGGATTGCGATTTTTAAGCTTTTCCCTGAGTGGCATGTTTCTCAACCTCTAGCCAACCCTGTGGTTTTCCTCTCAGTTTTTTTTTCACTTTATTATGATCCTTTCTAAGACTTTATGCACAGGAACTCAATGCAGCAGTTTAATAATAACAGAAAAAAGCATAATGTCCCTACTCTAATTGATATTCCCTTATAAATATTCAAGGATCTCAGAGAAAACTCACCGAGATCTTGGGTTTTGCTTAAGTAGCAAACACAGTTCAAATGTTCTGAACAAACAGTGCATTTGTGCTCTGCAGACAAACTCTATGGCACTGGAACCTCTCCCAGTCAACAAATGATAACAGAGATGGCTACAGCCCATTGACTTCCTGGATAATCCACCCCCATCATTTTTTTCTGCATCCGTGCTTTCCAGGATTAACTACTCTATCCTACAGCTATGAATGTACTTGTTTCCTGCACTCACTTGATAGTCAATGGAGAGAAACTGGACCTTCCAGACCACCCCAGCACAGCTGCCTAAAACGGCTGGGATAGAGTGCCCTCTGATGGGTATCCAACTCTCTCCATGAACAATGAGAATGGGTGACTGGCTAACACCAGGCACTTTCAGAGGACTAAAATGAGGTGAGGTGGATGTCACAGGCACTGGGCAATGCTGCCAGTGGCTATTTTAAAGCATAAGCTGTGCCAGGGCTCAGCTTTACAGTTACCTCCAGTATCTAAACCTCCAGTATCTAAACACCTGTCTCATCAACGCTATAAATCATCCTATTGTTACTCCCCCAAAGTTTTTGTCATCTTCAAAAGTCACCAGTAATAGCTGTATTTTTCACAGGTCATTGTTGGAATGCAAATCAATGCAGAATTAAAAAATTAGTCTAAGTGGAACTCCCTCAAAGAGAATCCATTTAATAATGTTTCGCCTTTTCATAAACATTTTTGAGCCTGTCATTTAAGAAGTTTTGAAAACATTTAGTATGCATGGCTTTCATTTCATATGATTCAAATTGTGCAGCACCAATTGGTACCTTATGAAAGCCATAATTTGATGCTATTCTGCTTGTCAACCAGATTTACAAGTTAGCATGATAAGCTTTTCCAGGTTGATTAACAATAATTATATTATTTTCTTTTTAATTTCTATTAATTGAGTTTCATACCAACTGTGAAGACTGTTATTAGGATTCCAGCTGAGCAGATAAATTTATAACTTAGGTTATCACAGTTATACATCAGTGTATCCTTTCATGGAGTAACCATGACTTGCTATAGGTCTTCCTGTAGAAGCCACTTGATGCTTTAAATTGTCTCAAGCACTTAGAATGCAGATTAGCCAAGGTGCTAGAATGTTTTCCAGAAAGACCCAGTGATGTGCTTATAAAAATGTCTGAGTATAATCCAAACTTCTCACTCTTTGACAGGAGTTTCTCTGGCACTTTATTATAAAGATACTTTTCTCGGTTTTAGTGGGTTTAGTGGTTTTTAAAGTGAACAAAGAAGCTGTAGCAACAGCCATTGGAACACAGGCCTTTCCTACAACAGTCTGCCAATGCATGTTAATCTTGCTTTTCTGTCCCAAATCTTTTTGTACACCAAATAGGAAAATCTAGGAGTTTTCTGATTCAAGGGCTAAAAGAAATATCTGGTAATTCATAGAGCTAGGCCTCTGTTATGGACCTCACAATATTACTCCCTGTTTTCTGATCTGATAAAGACACTTATCTGCTCTGCTACAAAAATATTTTTTGCTTTAAGAAAAAAGAGTGGCACCATCCCATGTTTTGCACAGGGAGAAACAGGAATGTACTGTGAGCATAAGACAGGAGTTATATACAGCTCCTCTCAATATATATCAAAGCCACTGGTGGTGGCATCCACTATCCTGTCTCCATCATCATCTAGTTTATGAAGCCTCATGCTCTTTTGCTTGACAATTCTCTAAGCAACCAGGTATCTCTGCAACATAAACAGGAATTTCATTTCATGTACCACAACAGTATGTACTCTTACAAAAAAGAAAAAAAAAGTGCTGAGGAAAGCTCAGTTCTGTGCCCTGGTCAGCCTGAGGAAGTTTAAACTTATAGTCTCTATAAAGCCAGGGTGCACGTTAGCCAAACAGCTGTGAAGTGTTTAAGGCAAAAGCCTGCTCTACTTTTCTGTTAAAGTTGGACCTTTGCAGCCAGGGAGGCATGGGGCCAGAGAGACTCTGTCTCCAGACCCAGGTCTTGGGAAGACATATGAATTTTATATAAGAAAATTTATATGGATGAAATTGGACACAGAAAGAAAAAGAGCCTTGGAAACAGTGCCCTTTCTTGACTGAATTGTGCAAATGCTCAGATACTGTTAAAACACCTTTCCTCTGCTTTTGGTTGGAAGGCAATCTATCCTTCTTTCTCTCTCACTTTAAAATGGCCACACCCCAAAGAGAACCAATTACAGGTTCCAGCATCCTGAAACTAAAAAAGACTGAGGGCCTGAAGGCACCAAGAAAGGCAAGACTTCACCACGGGGTTGTGGTAAAGGTCAGGGTAGTGACCACCTCCTTTTATCTTAAAAGGTACCTGCACTCAGAAGAGAGCTGGGGAGCTGGGATTCTATTGGCATTTTCTGGCAGTTCCTTGTAAGGTAACTGGAAAGAGGCAGACACAT
>JACBWW010000006.1:17604449-17719525 GCA_020086605.1 Lanius collurio
GGAGCGCGGCTGCGGCAGCCCCCGCCTGCCACTGGGGCACGGCCGTGCTGGACGAGGGGAGTGGGCGGCGGTCCCGGCCCGGGCGCTCTGCACCTCTGCCGAGTTTGGCCGGCCCAGAAGGGCAGCCGAAAGTTCAGCATGCAGGAAGTTTGGAGGCAGCTCGGAGAGTAGCGCGGCGGCGGTGACCCCTGCTTCGCGTGCTCTGGGGTTTTGCTTTTGTTTTTTTGGGGGATTTTTTTGGTTTTGTTGGGTTTTTTTGGGGTTTTTTTTCCATTTTGGCGGGGATCGTGCCTTTTTCTCCCCTCTACGTACAATTCCCCCAAACACACAAGCAACCCTCAACAACCAAAAAGTCCGTAAGGGGGAAGAGAACACGAGCGAGGGAAGCACCCTCGGCGGGAGAGCCCGTTTCTTCGCAGAGACACGGTCCCGCTCACAGCTGGTCCCAATGCAACTGCTCATCCTCCTCCTGCTCTACGCCGTCGTCTGTGCGAACTTCTGCAGCCGTCAGGGCACCACCGCCCCTGCCCAGAGCGGATCTATAAAAGCCCTGCGGGCTTCCAACATCAGGCGAGATGGTAAGTGTCCTGCTGCTTTATTTATTCCCAAGGGCTGCTCTCACGGGTGATGCCCTGAGCGCGCCGCGGGGCTGCCGCTCCCCTGTCCCGGGAGCGAGGGCCCTGTCCCCAGAGGACGACGGGGGTCGGTCCCGGTGGGGTCCCGTCCCGGGGGGTGGCGGCCAGGGCATGGGGGTTCAGGAGCGTGTGGCCACAGGTAGCAGGAGGGAGGTGTGAGCCGAGGGGGCGATTCTGCCCGGCGGCTGCACCTCCGGGCGGTCCCGAACTTCTCGGGGCAACTTCTCGGAGGTTTCCCGGGAGTCGGAGGAACTCCCAGCTTTCCCTCCGGGCTGCGGGCGGCACCTCGCCCCTGACAACGCGGAGTGCTCAGTCCCGGCTGCCCAGGCGGGCCCCGCCGGGCGTTCCTCAGCACCCGCGGCCCGTGTCCCCCGTGTGCCGGTGATGTGCCGGCGGCGGGGCAGCGCGGGGCGAGCCGCGGCTCTGGGGCGGCTCCGGCCGCACGGGCGCCGCTGCGGGGGCTCTCAGTGGCCGTGTGTGCAGGGCGCCGCCGTCGCCCCAGGGCTCCTTGGCGGGAGCGGGGTCCCCTCCCGGCCCTGCCACAGCCTCGCCGCGTTCGGCTCCTGTAAGGGCTGTCGGCGTGCTGCTCTCCTGGGTAGGGAACTTTCTCGTCCGGAGGGTGTGAGCCCAGGGCTCTGTGTTCCTCTGGCTCTGCTGGGCACTGCCCCACCAGGGCTGGCCTCGTCCCTGGTGATGCCCGGGGATGGTGAGCACCCAGCAGGGCGGCAGCGAGCCCTCGGACACCGCCCGCCCCGTAGGAAGGGTGTTTTCAGCCTGAACTCCGGTGCAGTTCCCTCCGGGAGCTGCCGGCAGAGGATGTCCTGGACAGCCGAGATGCTGCCCAGGGTCTGCAGCGCAGCAGTGTGGGACGCAGGTGCCTCGAGTGAACGAGGCCCTGTGCTGTGGCCCCACGGGGAATGAATGGGGACACTGCATAAAAGTAGCGCTGCTCAACTTCACCTCTAGGATCCACGATTATCAGTTTGGGAAAAGAGATGAGCCTCTGGCCAGGGAGCAGCCTGATGTGTTCCAGCCTCACGTGGGAGAACCTGCTTTTGCACGTTTCCATGTACTTTCTTGGTACATGGCGAAATGCGAGATGTTATTGAAAATGAACAGAATTAACATCAGTCTTCGAGTTAACATCTTCCAGTTGGCAGCATTTATATATTCTATAAACCCTTCTCAAAAACCCAGACACTTGAGCCATTTCCAAGACTGTATTTGCCAGTGTTTATTTTCCAGCATGTATACAATGCATGTAATGGTTATACAGTTGATTTGGGAAGATGTTTTTGTTTAAAGTTTGGAGCCATATTGAACTTAGTAATATTTTGTATGCCTTTCCTAGTCACTGAAAGAAGACTTAGAAAAGGTGGAGAATTTTTTTCTTAGAACTGAAATGTTGAGTCAGGAAATGACAGAATTGCAGTTCCTTGTGATACAGAAGTCACATTTATTCTCATTTTTAAAAAGTATGTGTTTGTAATAAAAGTATATATTTATTATTTCTATTTCATTCTTTAAAACTATTCTATGTTTTATCAAGCTTCATGACTTGTTAGCCTGCCATCTTAAACTTCATAGAAGAACTGAGACCATCTCTGAACTAAGCTAAGCAAGCTTCTGTCCAACTCAAACTTCAAAAAAGCTTTTTCATTGAAAACTTACATACTTAGAACATCAAAATGTGTGTTACACTGATCTTCACTTTATAGTCAATGAAGAAGTCATTAATCCCTAATATATATAAAGTTTTCATCTTAATGGCAATTTGATGGATGTTTTACTCTGCAGAAGACTTCCTGTGGTGAAATTTCTTCTTAGAGTGATGAAGAGAACAAGCATCTGAAATTATTAGTTAATTGCTCTCTTTCTAGTTGTGGTCATTCAACATTGTGATTAAACTTTGTACCTTTAAAATTACCTGAGACAACCTGTAGTGTGTGATCTTTGTGGGTACCAGGTCGACTAATACTGGGGCTGTTGGAAAGTGGCAGATATCTATGTAATTGCATCCTGCTTTTCATCTTTGCTGGGACATACACTAGTGAGCCCTGCAGGCTACAGTGAAAAGTGCCCATGCTGAAGTCAGACACTTCTGCAGTTCTTGAGTGGATGTTATGGACACTCTGAGGAGGTTGCAGACTTTGATGAAGACTATGTGCAGACCCCTAGCATGTTGCAGGCTTTCTCTCTCCCTGTGCTTAGGAATCCTGTAGCTTTTTCTCTGCAAAGGACCACGTGTTCTGGTGAGACCAGTGGAGCTGAGTGTGGGGTTACAACATTTAAAGCACATAGTTGCTGATCCCCCTGATTTTACTGAAATGAAACTGTTGCTTGAGTTCCTTGAATGAGGGTCTGTATTTGTGCAGCCAGAGGTTTTGAGCAATATTCAAATGCCAAATGCATGTGATGAGCTTATAAGCAAACTGTTTAGACCACAGTTGGCTGTAGGCCATTAATAGTATTTCTGTCTTTTATAATTCGCAGTGGTGCTTTTGTGTTGTTTTGGTCTGAAGCAATGGTATGGAACAGCATGAAAAACATGTGAGTTGCATTGCTGAGTCAGACAGTATTTTTTGCTTTGTAAATATTTGCGGACATGACAACACAGAATGGGATCTGAGAGCACACAATACATTGGGGTAAATGTCTTCCAACAGTCTTTCTCAAAACACACAACAAGCATAAAAAGTTTAATATTATGTTCTGGGTTGATGATCATGATTATTGGGTTGTGAAATTAAAAGAGATACTGAAGAGGAAACAAGACTCATTCAGCTTCAAAAAAATCTTGGCAAGTCCAAGACGACCTGCACATTTTATTAAAAAAAATTATTTTTTGAATTCAGTTTTCATTTGCTTCCAAGCAGGATAAACTAGTGACACTGCATACACAGAGTTTAATATGGAGGCTTTTTCTTGCTTCTGGCCAAACCAAATCTTTGTAGTGTGCATGATTCAATATTGCCATTTTTCTTCCAGACTAAAAGAAGTTGGCCTATTTGTAATTGCTCTCACTTAAGACTGAAGTTGCTCTGATAAGAAATCTATAGATGAGGGCAGCACATACAAAAAATTGCCATTTAATGCCTACCAGATCTAACCAGACTGTACTTTCTGCTGAAGATACTAAGAATATAAATAACCTGCTTACAAGACATCCTCTTGTCCTAGTGAAAGGATGGTCATTGATGACTCAGCAGTCCAGTGTAGCACTAATCAATTTTTTAAAGTGTCCTGGAGGTGCCAGGGACATTTATAGCACAAGTACTGCTGTTCACTTAGAGTGTTTATTAATGCTATTAAGTTAAGTACTTTGAAGTTCATCAGAATAACACAGAGGTCTTCCAGATGCTTCCATTGTTCTGTTTTGACTCAGTTTCCCAGTGTGCAGTTTGCAGGTAATACTGCCTAATTACAAGAAGTCTGATGTTCTGTTTCTCTTATTTTGGTTGTTTATGTGTACTTGGAGATGAAAAGTGGGAGATAACAAGTGCTAAATAATATTATTTACTATATAATCTCTAACTGAAACATCACATGCTTCTTCTTATCTGTTGTTGAACAAACATCTGCATAGTCTAGGAAAGTATGCCTAGTCTGTATCTTCAGACTAAGCATTACCATACATATTTTAAACTTCAAACTCCAGAGTTTAAAAAAAAGACAGAACAGAACAGACAGCATAGTGTCAAATCATTTTAGTATGTAAACAACTGAAAGCCATGGAATCAGTATCTTCTGATGTGGATTTGAAACCATAACATCAGATGACTCGAGATAAGATTCTGTGCTTTTGTGGTTTTCATTATGAATCCAGAAAAAAAGGAATTTTCAAACTTTGATTTGCTTGTGCACCACCAAAACACAAAGGAAAAATCTGTACTGTATCATTCTGGGGAACTGACAACAGCTTTTGCCTTTTTAAGGGACAGTCCAAATGGATGTGTGCGATTAACTCTGCCCTCTTCTTCCCTGTATTATTTGATGCCTAATCACAGGGAAAAGGTGATTTGTGCAGTATTTTCTCACCAATAAATGTCAAGTGTCTCTTGGGAGAAGATGGTGTTGTTTTCTGTTTTTTGGTTGTTTGATTGGTTGGTTTTTTAAAGAGGGTAGGTTTAGATTAGATGCTTTAAGGTCCCTTCCAACGCAAGCCATTCTGTGATTCTAAGATTTTATGCTATTAGGAGAAATTCTTTACAGTGGATGTGGTGAGGCACTGGCACAGGTTGCCCAGAGAGGCCTGCTCAAGAGGTTTCATCGAGATAATCTAGTGCAAAGTTGTCTCTGCTCATGACAGAGGGATTGGAACTAGATGACCCTCAAGGTACCCTTCAATCTGAACCATTTGGCAGTTCTATGATTTTATGTTTCCATGATTCCTAGACATGTCTGTGGTATCAGTAGCAGCACAGAACATCAGTTTTGGAATGAACTTACTGTGTTCTTTTATAATAGTCTTGCACACGTTTTTTAGAGGATTCTGGTAACATAAAATTGTGTCAGCTGTAAAATGGAAAAAATAACTTGGGTTTTATTGACTTAATTTCCCTCTTTTCTAGATTTTATATAGAAATGTGTATTTCAAGCTTCATCAGTTTAAAAAAAAAAAAAGCCTCATTAATTTCCCTGCAGTAATGCACTTCGGTCTACAATTATCTGACTTTGATGATGTCTCTTATCTGTATAATTAACAGTTTAGGCTGAAATATCAAAGGATATTGCATGAGAATTCCAACCCTGATTCAGCAGCAAGCAGCATAGAGGAATTCTCTAAAGGAACTTGAAATATGTTTTATCAGGCAGATGTATATCATGTAGTGGAAGTCACTATAAATTCTTCAGTCTCTTGAAACTTCTTGGTTTTCGCTTGGGGCTTTTTTAAGTATTAGTATGAAGCTGAATTAGGCCAGCTAATTTGTAAAGGGCCTGAGGAAGAACTTGATAATTGTATTGCTTTGATTTGTAGAAACTGAACAGTGCTGAAAATCTAAAATAATGTGGAGAGTTCTTTTCCACTGTCATGCCACGGAAATGTTGTGTTTTATAAAACATCTAGGAATAGGCATTAATAGAAAATTCACAGGGGATCTTTAGCACAGTAATATTTATCATGTGCTTAACTTCGACCATCTTCATAATTCCTTTAAAGTTAAGGGGTTCAAGTCATACAGGACAGTGTAATACAAAAGCTCGAATAGCTTATATGTAAATGAAGTGAGTAAAAATAACTGTATTTTTATGATGAACCAAGTGTACCACGTATTTGCAAAGTTAGGAATCGTATAATTGTTTGAGTTGGAAAAGACCTCCAAGATCATCAAGCCCAGCTGGTAACTCAGCGCTCCTACTATTGGCCTTGGTCCATCGATCTGGCCTGTCCAGATCCCTCTGCAGAGCCTTCCTACCCTGCAGCAAACCAACGCTGCTGCCCAGCTTGGTTTTATCTGCAGACTGGCTGAGGGTGCATTCTCTCCTCTCATCCAGGTCATCAGTATAGGTATTAAACAGGACTGGCCCCAGTACTGAGCTCTGTTGAACTGACTTGTGAGCAGCTGCCACCAGCTGGATGTAACTCCCTTCAGCACCACTCTCTGGATTCAGACAATCGGGCAGTCTTTTATCCAGGAAATAGTGCACCCCTCCAAGCCATGAGCATCTGGTTTCTCCAGGATAATTCTCTGGGATATGGTGTCAGAAGCTTTACTAAAGTAAAGTCTTGCAAAGCTTGCAATTGTGGCAGTCAGATATAACCAAATACCTGTCTTTTGGGAAATTTAAAAATATCCATGTATCAGTGGCTACCTTCTCAGGTGCAGTCTTTGCTTCAGTGCATACAGGTGAGACAGCCAGTCATGCCTGTCAGCATTTTTTGCAAGTGTTTGCTTCATTGGGGGTTCCTCAAGAGATAAGAACTGGCTGATATGGAGTTAATTTTCTCCTCAGCAGCCCTCACAGTGCCGTGGTTTGCATTGGTATTTAGAAAGGTGTTGATGACACAGCAGTGTCATGGCTACTGCTGAGCAGTGCTGGCACAGCATCAGGGCTGTCTCTCTAACATTCTGTCCCCATCAAGTGGCTGGAAGTGGAAAAGGTCCTGGAAGGGGACACAACTAGGCCCAAATAACCAAAAGGATATTCCCTATCACATCAGCTCAGATGTGTAAAGTTAGTAAAGTTAGGGGAGGGAGGAGGAATGGGGAGCATTCGTTATTTTATAATGTTTGCCTTCTTGAGTGATTCCTACATGTGCTGAAACTCTGCTTCCTGGGATTTGGCTGGGTATCACTCCCTGATGGAAAGTAGAGAATAAAGTTTTTTCTCTTTGTTTATGCACACCAAACTTTGGCTTTTTTTGCTTTCGTAAACTGCCTTATCTCAACCTACCAGTTGTTTTCTATCTTATTTTCTCTCCCCTCTCCTGCTGGGAAGGGGAGAGGTAGAGAGGCTTGGTGGGCACTTGTTGTCCAGCCAAGGTCAACCCACTACAAAAAGTCCAGGCAGGCAACATCCACAGCCTTTCCCCTCCTCCACTGAGTGGGTCATCTGGTCACAGAAGGAGATCAGGTTGGTCAGCCAGGACCTGCCTTTCCTCAAGCCATGCTAACTGAGCCTGATCCTCTGGTTGTCTTGCATGTTCTGCATGAAGACACTCTGTTGTCGAACTGTTCTATGACTTTTCCTAGCACCAGGGTCAGGCTGACAGGCCTGTATATCCGTGTATCCTCCTTCTGTCCATTCTCGTAGATGGGTGTCACGTTGCCTGACCTCCAGGTAACTGGACCTTCCGGATTTGCTAACACTGTTGGTAAATGGTGGAAAGTGGCTTGGTGACACTTGTGCCAGCTCTCTCAGGACCCTTAGGTGGATCTGAGCATTTCCTCTTGGATTGTGGGGGCTTCATTCTGCTCCCTGTTGCTCTCTTCCAGCACAGGAGGCTGAATACCCAAAGAAAACTGGTTTTACTATCAAAGCCTGAGCCAAAGAAGTCGTAAGTACCTTCGGCTTTTCTACAGGCTTTATTGCTATGCTTTTGTCAGTTGTATTCAGTCTATCAAAATAAAAAAAAAGTATATATATCATAGGCATGAGTCTTTTGTACGTGCCTTTGCAGAATATAATTTGTATCTTTAGAATATTGTTTAGTATAGAAAAATAGATATTTACCTACCACAGAATCACAAAATATGTTGATTTGGAAGAGACCAAGAATGATCATTGAGTCTAGCTCTTAGCCCTGCACAGGATATCCCCAGTCACACCATATGCCAGACAGCATTGTCCAAACAATTGAACAGAACACATAAATTAAGGACAGAAGTACAAGAAAGTGAGATTAACCACACTTGATATAGTGGGTTCCAAATCAGCATTAAAATAAAAAAAAATTGTACCTGGGATTTTTTTTTAGAGTACAAAGAAAGCCCCCACACCCCAGGTTGAATATAATTTTTTGAAGTTCTAGTTGAACAGTGAACTATTAGACCAATATTTGAGCCTAACTATTAGTTAAGATCTTTGCATGATGTTGGCAGCTATGTAATTTATGGAATTTGGGTTGAAACCAGTTATGTTTAATGATGTCAGTTTTTCAGGTTGCTAGTTGAAATTCTGAAAGTAATTTTCACATTATTAAAATTTTTATTAATTAAAAAGGAACTTACTAGGAAAAGGATTATCAAGGCAAAAATTTCTTGAACAAAATAATATACAAATTCACTACAATGTATTTCTGTCAGTCCTTCTTTGGACTGTGTGCAAAGATTACATAAAAGGAATATAGCCACAAAATGTATATTATTTATACAGTAAGAAACTCCTTTGGGGAGCTGTAAATTAGAAAGACAGGGAATGGCTTTTATTTCATAACTCTAATATACCATATGTACAAAAGATATAGCGGGAGTTCATGTGTTTTATGCTCCAGTCTTTTCCTGTGGATCATCTTGCTATTATTAAAATGTATCTGCAGCAAATAACAGACTCGTCTCTTTAAAAACAATTAAAATATCTTAAAGGACTGGCACTCAAGACAGGGTAGGCATCTGCATGTGGTACTGGAGTCCCAAAGGCCTCAAAATACCATCTCCTTGTTGTCTTCAGAGCAGTAATTGGGGTTTCTTGAGGTCACTTCCAACCTCAACCATTCCACAGTGGCATCTACCACAGCTGAGAGAGGAGTGGCAATGGGTGGAACACATTGGTCCTAGGAAGCAGAGCTTGCCTTTCCCATTTCTTCCATCCTCCTTTTTCCCACTCTTCTGCTTTCCCCGTGTGCAGCAGTAGCAGGAACATGGAGTCCGGTCCTTTATATCTCTGAGCCCAGCTGTGCCCCTTTTCCTTGCCATCCTCCTCCATTCCTCATGTAGGTGCACTCAGTTATGCTTACCCAGCTGAGAAAACTTGGGATAATGCTCAGAAGTTTGTAGCATGATCCTAGCCCTGGAGAAGGGCTGCCCTGGCTTGCTTGAGCTTTTGTGTGCCTACAGGGATTTGACATCAAGGTATTAAAGGAATCCTAAGAAACACCATGAAGGCTCTGTGTTGGCATTCTTTGTAGTAAGAATTTGCCCACTAATGCAGGGAAATTTAGTAGTAATCTTTTAGTCAGTTGATTCAAGCTGTATTCAAGAATTGCCTCCAAAATCCCTGCTATTGTACTTATGAGGTTGATTACATTATACCACATTTTGTATTAAAGAGAGCACTTATATCACTGCTTCTGGTGAGGTTCTCTTGGCTAAAATACTGGATTGCATATGTTGTTTGGCAGTTTGTTTCAAATCAGTGTCCTGTTTACAAAGCTAAGGAAGTGTCCTGTTTACAGTGTGAAACTGGTGATACTTTCTTTTGGGAATTTTGGTTTGGCTCTAATCTTTTTGGTAGTGAATAAATCCTACATGATCTTGAGCTTCCTGTTGTACTTGAGTAATCTTCAGTTTCATGTTTCCTTTTTGATCTGTATCCCACACTGTGAAGGCCAACATTCCTTGTTTCTACTTTGGCAATTAGAGCTCTGTGTATTTGGAGATGGTGCAGGGGGACACACTTTTACGTTCTGTTCAAACTTCCTGCCAAAGTATTTTAGCCCTGCTTTGCCCTGGGACTTGAGGATGTTGAGACTCTTTAAAACTATTCGTTAAACACTAAATCCATGAAGAACTTGAAAAATAGCCATCTTGACTTATGTTGCACTAAAATCAGTGACAAAACTTCCATCAGTGCTTCTTGTGACAAGGCCTGGCACACAGTTCACATGAATTAATACAGGATAAAATAAAATACTTAGGAATTCAGTGATGAGTTTGTAGTAAAATCAAAGACTCTAAGAAATGTTTAGTTTGAAAAAGACCCTAAAATTGAGTACAACCATAAACATAACACTGCCAAGCCCACCACTAAACTATATCCCTTGCTGTCACATCTACACATCTTTTAAATCCTCTAGGCCTAGTGCCTCAAACACTTCCCTGGGTAGACGGTTCCAGTGTTTGACAACCCCTTCAGTAAAGAAATCTTTCCTAATATCCAGTTAGAACTTCACTTGGTGCTGCTTGATGACATTTGCTCTTGTCCTATTGCTTGTTACTTGGGGGACCAAACTCCACTTGGCTACACCCTCCTTTCAGGCAGTTGTAGAGAGTGATAAGGTCCCCCTGAGCTTATTTTTCTCCAGGATGAACATCCCCAGTTCCCTTGGCCACTCCTCATCAGACTTGTGCTCCAGACCCTTCCCCAGCTTCTTTTGTTTTTGAGTGTGCCTCAGCACCTCACTTTCTTTCTTGTAGTAAGGGGCTTGTGTAGGTAAGATTTACAATACTCACAGTTAAGATGTTCAGTTAGTGTCCATACACTAAGAAAAACCAGACAAATCCTTTGCAGTGATAGAGATGGAGGGGTAACTGATGTAGTTACAGATTGTGTAGCAAAAATACAGAACAAAACCTTGTATTCAAATATCTGGTTTCTTTTTCTCCTGATGTGTCGCACACAGGATATCCTACAAGTGACTTCAGCTGCTGTACATTTCTAAACAAGACCGTAAGGAAACCTGTCAGTATTTTTCAGTGTCTTGCATTGTTTCTGTTTGTTTTTCAAAGAGTTTCCAATTGTAATATGCGTGGGTTTCTGTTATTGTTTCTTTTTGGATCAGTTGCAAAAGATTTTTCTCATAGTTGAATGTATTTCTAATCTGATGTGACTCATGAAAAAAGTGGATTGAGGACAAAGCAGAGACCCAGACTGGTTAGAGAGAAGGACTAAAAATAGACACTCAGAATGTTGATCACTGGAAGTACTGTGGGATCTGGACACCCTTTGTGTACTGTTCTGCCCTTAATTTTCAGCCAATTTTCTTGAAAGATAAATCCTTTGCCCCAACAAACCAGTGGCAGTAATGCTGAGTGAGAACAGCAAGTAGGTGATAATGCCTTGAGATTCTTTGTGGAGGTGGACCAGCACAGCTTCTTAATCACAATACCACCGCAGAGATAATCACTGGTAGAAGTGATCTCACTCACATATCCAGATGTCAGTAAAAGGGTTTAAGACCTCCTCGTAGAAGCCTACAGGGAATCTGCTGCTTTGAAATTGATAGAAAGCCCCAAAGTTAGGGCACTGTTTCTCTTTGTGGATCGGGTTGTAGGCCTGTTCTCTTGCTCCATTAGTCACATTCACGTTGCTTTGTTAGGTTTTTGAATGTTTGGCAGTCGGCACAGGGGGATGCTGGTTTGCTTCACTGCTGTCCATATGGTGTGACTTGGCATTCCCAAACCCCCAGGTGTGCATGTATCATTATTACTCTAGTAAGATTTCTTTGAAGTTGGGAGAAGGGGAAAGGGATTTTTGCTTCTTTGATCCTCCTAATAGAAGAGAACTGTTCTATACCTGAATAGGGTTGGTTTTATTTTTTGTTTGGTTTTATTTTTGTCACCCAGGAGGGCTTAATGATATGGCCTGCATTTCTCACCAGTTCCTGTCATTTATAAGATCCAGGAAAATTAAACTCTTCTTTTAAACCAAATACAAAATTCTTGCATCATATAGTAGTGATCTGGCTGATCCTAGTACGTGTGTGGTCTGCTGTTACATAATTAAGCATGTGCAAACATTTGAACCTCCAGAATCAGTTCTCTGATGACACACACCCTGTTAACTCTGCAGTGAACTCAGAGTGTCTTGAGGGATGCCTCTGAGAAATGGCTGCAGTGACAACCCCACCACTGCAGCACCCTTGAGTAATATTGAGGTGTCTTGGGACTGTCCTTGGACCTGCATGGCAAAGCCCCATCTCTGTACATACAGCCTGCCTCCCAACAGACTTCAGGAAACAAGTAATTCCCTTGGCCACATGACAACATGGGAACAAGCATCACTGCAGAAATAAACTTGTTTGCACTCTAGAGGAAGCTCATGCTGTACTCTAGCATGCATCTGGGGACTGATCATGCACCTGTGTTGTTCCCACTCTGGCAAGCAAAGGAGGATGAGAAGTGGATTGTCATGGCTGTTCAGCCTGCTCTTTCCCCAGGCTTCTAACTGGTCACAGCACACACTGTAAGCTTTTCCTGGGCAGTGTTCATGCACTTGACAATATTTTCCTACAGGCAATATCACTATATGTAAATATCTGTAGTTTCACTGTAGGGGTTGAGCCCTTGCAGCTTGGAGAGGCAGAAGTGCCACCCAGAGCCACAGTTGTATGTGGGAGAACCTTACCAGGGTGCAGCCATCCTTAAAATGCTGTGGCCTTGCTGTCTGTACTGTCCTGCCTCCTGTCTGCTTTCATTCTCAGAGCTGCCACTGTTTTTGCAGACTGAGAGGTGTGTGACACACTGAGGTAAAATAACAGGGCGCATGAATAGCCAGTTTTGGGGAAAAAAGAATTACACAAAATGACAGTGTGATGTCCTGTATAAAAATCAAATATCTTGGTTTTCACATGCTTGCCTGAATATGACTTCAGTGGCATGGGAGTTAAATAGCAGTCTCTTCTCCAGAGAAACCTCAGAATAAAACAGGGAAAGCTATTATTCTGGTTTTGTTACTTTGCACTTTTGTTCCCTGGGTTTAGTTTCATCTAGTGCATGGGGATGTAGAGGAAGGTCACAAAGAAGAACTCATAATGACTTGCTATGTCAGTTCAGTTTATTTTTTTGAAGAATTACTTTAAAGGCTTTTTTATCAACATGTGCAGGATATTTTTTCAAGGTTTGCAGGACCTCCCTTTTATTTTTGTACAGGGATCCTGTCTCAGGATTTGTCTCCAATGACTATGCCATTTCCTGATTCTCCTGCTGTCTTTTGTGCCATCACCAGCCCTTGTAGATCCTAAAGTTAAATCTTGTCAGGCAGATTGCTTTTAAAGTTTACTTTAGACAAGGGGAAAAAGTGCCACCTGTTTTTCTTATCAGAAGTGAGACAATGTATTTCTATCTATGCTTTTGCAGTGAATTGATTGCAAATTTAAGTACATGTAGTTGTAGCTTTGAGAATGAATTCCTAGCATATAATTTTCAAAAAGGTATTTGAAGGTAACTCCAATGGTATTTGGCCAACCCAAAACAAAAATACCATGAGCAGACTTTTTCTTTCTAGGGGAGATACCCAGACTAGTCACTTAATGCAACTTCTGCTTCCCTTCTGTTTTCATATGTGGGAGAGAAGCATTTCCTTTGGTTGTTCATTATAAATCAGTATTGCAGATTTTTTTATTTTCATTTTACATTCACCATGGCTAAAGCAAAGCCTATTCTTAAGAGACAAACCACCATGAACTGCACAGTATTATCATTATCTTGATGACTTGCTATTCCTGCCAGTTAAAAACTGATCAAAATTGCCAGATAAAACAGAGCATCCGATGCCAGCATATGAAACCTGGCAGTGCTCCAAACTGGTTTTGACAGAGGTTCCTGTGCATCTAGCAGCAGCTGGCAAAGCTTTTCACAGAGTGTGAGTGGGCCTGGTGAAAGTGCCGACTTGAAGAAACCCAGGGAGCTCCCACTGGGGACTTGGCTGAACCTCTGTCGGAGAGCCACATATGTCATGACAAGACAGACTGTGCTTCTTTATGATGGATACTAACAACGAGTTCTTACCCATGATGACTGACGAGTTATTTCACATGGAATGTCCAATTTTTCCTGCACATATGCACAGCGTTTCTGTTAAAAAAGCTGGTAAATTTTGACTGTCTGATGCTGCCATCTGAGGCCCAGAAAAAGAAAATTGAGAATAGACTGGCAATACTTGAAGCTGAAGATTTCTAAAACCTGTCAAATCCCCACATTTTCTATATTCAAAACAAAGCACTGCTCTCACAAACTTTTTTTTCCTAAATATATGCTTTTAAAATAAAGCAAAGGAAAGCAACCAGAAAGAAAGAAAGCAGAAAGCATCAGAGATATTTTCATGTCAGTTTTTCCAGGAAAAAAAAAAAAAAGAGCTCTGTTGGATCACTAAACGTGTGAGTTTAACTTTAAACATACTTTTAAAAAGAAATTCAAAATCAAATAAGGTACAAAGTTGAATTGACTATGCAGCCTTGTTAAATGTTCAAAATAAAGAAAACAGAAGAACCAAACGTAGGGATTTTTTTGTTGTTATGGTGGTGGTTTTTTGTTGGTTGGTTTTTTTTGTTGTTGTTGTTTGTGTTTGTTTTTGTTTTCTGTTAGATGCATTGTAGGGCCAGACACAGCAGGAGTAAAGGGTGAAATCGTGTATGTTCAGCCAGGTTCATCACCATGTTTGTACCGAGTGTCAGAGGGAAGATGAGGAGGCAGCTGCAGCCCTGCCTCACTTTCCCAAATCATCTTCCCCTTGGGTAGACAAACACAGTGCAGTAGAAGGGGAGGTTGTTGTAAATAATGAGTTGGATAGTTTGCTAAGACTCCTCCTTATTCCCTGATGAAGTAACTGCTCCAAGTCTTGCTGGTGAATGTGGAAGGGCATTCCCTTGTTTCAGTGCGCACAGGATGGGGCTCCCTCCTGCCTCCCTCCTGTGTCTCTATAACTGAAGCCACAGTTTAGCCCTGTTTCAGCAAGCAATCTGATATATCGCTGGATTTGACTTCTCACGGTTCCTCCATGTGGTACTGCATCTCTTACTAAGAAAAAGATCTCCCTGCTCAGTTCAGGGTGGTTGGACTAGATGACCTTCAGAAGTCCCTTCCAGCCAATTTATGGATTTTCTCTGAAAATCAAATGATGTGTTCAGTCTCTGTATTCCTCACTGAGCTGTGTGGGAGAGTCCATGTGCACCTCATGTGCGGTATATGTATATTTTGTGCATTTGTTTGTCAGTGAATGCCATTTTTGCTTCCTGTGGAAAATGGACACTAAGTATAGATCCTGTCTTCACCTTGTTCCTAAGACTGGGAATAATGCAATTTTAAACATTGTGTAATTGTGTTCAGTTTGTAAAAAAGTAATTTGTTGTAATTGTGACCTTATTAATAGAGTGTGATTTCAGCTGCTGCTCACCTCTCAATAATGAGGGGTAAATAAAATGCTGATTTAATTTACAGTTTTTGTGTTGCAAAAGTTCAGGTACTCAGATAGCTTAAATAGCGCTAATTTCCCCAGTACACTGATTAATTTCTCAGATTTGTCAGTTTTTAGACATCTTTGCTGAAAGTAGTCAAACTGTAATGAAGCTGCTATTGCCACTGTGGCTTGAGGTCTGTCTTTTCAGTATTAACGTGTATCTTTACATTCATACTCTGTGAATTGGTATTTGACTTTTAGTAGAAAAGAGAAGGAATAGTGTATAAAACAAGCATGGTTTTTCTCCCTTGTGGTTGGCAGAGGAGAAAGGAATATTACAGAAAACATGAGAGGGAATGTCTTCATGTGTGCTTCCCTCTAGATCTGATGTATGAATCTTGTCCTGTATGCAAAGAAACATTTGACTGAGGAATACAGTATCTAGCATTGTGTCTCATAAATCCATCAGGATCACTCAGTCAATACTGGGGCAGCAGCTAATACTGTCTAATTGTAATTATCAATAATGAGTTGCTCTTTTAAAATCCGTATTATCCTTCAGTGGTTACTGTCTCTGTCCCTATGATCATTCTGGTAATTTCTTAACTGGAAAATGAATACCTCAGACAGCTCCTCCTAAAGAAATCCTCTGCTGCAACATGGTTCACGGTTGTGTTCATCATGCCACTGCTGAGGGTGTTAAGTGGAACTCTTAGGGATTCTCTGGAGTTCTCTGGTTTCTAGTGCTCTCAAAGATCTAGTTTTAACACCTTAACCAAATTCTGCCACCTTCTCTCACATCCTGTTTGTGTAAGAGAGGTGGTTCCTGTGCCTGTGTGTGTAACAGGTAGCCTGTCTATGGAAGGGTAATCCACTATACAGTCTTGCTTGATTCTAGTGCAAATATCTATTTCCATAGAGCATTACAAAGATAATATGCTGTAACATTTGTGTTTTTTCCTTTGGCTCTTCCTACCGGAACAATTTCAGAATAATCTTTTTCTGGTTACCTCTGTTTTGCAAAGAATTCCTGCTTTGGACCAAGTGACATTATCAGTCAGTGAGAAAGTTTATATGTCACATGTAGTTAGAATTTCTCTCGAATAAGTGCAAAGTTTTATAGATTCATTTTGTTTCACAATCCCTGGTACTATGCATGGATTTAATCTGATGCTGATCTCTCGGGAGCTGTGATCTAACTCTGAATTCAGGTGTCAAAATGTACCTTTTTGTTAACCCTACAACCACCTATTTAAAATCTATGCAGGACTTTTTATTATTCTGATAGACAATGAAAAGGAGGTCATGCTTTTTTGCTTCTGCAGTTTTGAAGTTATCTGGGCATAAAACTTTCCTACTACAGTAGTAAATGTGTTGTTCTTAGATATAATACTGGTTCATATTTCAATTAAAATCTTTCTAATCCTATGATGTTTTGCAGAATTGATATCATATGATCTTGATGAAATTAGTAGCTTTGTGAAGGTCTGTGCTTTTTCTGTATTGTCTACATCTGTTGCATTGCAAACTGAATGCTGGTAGTGCTGCTACACTCTGGAGATTATTCTGCACAAATCTCCATAATATCTGCAAACTGATTGTGATTATAATATAAATATATATTTTTTAACACAGGGCTCAATTGTGTAATAAAAACATTCTTAATAAAAAATGCATACTATCTAGTTTGAAAAAGAAACCCATTTGAAATCATGGCAGCTTATTTGAAGATCTGAGCAAAATGTGATACTTTTCAAAATGTAAGACACGATATTGGATAACTGCAAAATGCTTTCATTGACATCTGTCACATTCTACTTGAAATATTGCTGTTTTCTTAATTATGTATGGAATTGAAGAACTATTTTTATCTCTTGAGGTCAGCTCAAGTTTTGCAATCATAGCACAGTGGGATTCGGTTCATTAAATATCAGTATGGACCACATTTACAGTAGATTGAATAATGGTGTTGGCATTTTTTCTTTTTCCAAAATCTGCACGATTCAATTGCTATAGTACAGAAATTTTGCTTTCGTTATTCCTGGTTTCAATTTACCTGACAGTTGTAGAGTGAATATCCATTTTTCATTTTGTTCCGTTCACTCAAAATTGAGAAGTCAGTCTGGGCTTATGAAAGTCCCCAAACCGAAGAGATCACAAACAGAACAACTGGTTTTCTCATCCAGTCCATAAGTAAAAAACAAATGCATGAAGTCAGCGCTGTAGAGAAAAACATCCTAAATAAAAATAGGAACAGACCTGCACAGATGCTTTCAAAAATATTTAAATTTTCATTTTATTTTGGGGCCCATGAATCATTTCAGAAATAGGGCTGCTATTGTGTGAATAGGAGCCATGGGAGTTGATTATTAGGTAGATTTTCTTTGTTTACTAAGTCAAAATTTATGGTAATTATTTTTCTGATGCTTTCAACACAATTAGGTAGTTCTAAGATAAGAACTATTTAAAATGCTGGGATGTACACATTTTAATTGAATTCTGATTTCCGTCTAAATGGGGCTTGATGCAAACCATAGTCCAAACAACTTTTGTTATTATGAATATATTCTCTGACATCTTAAAAATCATAAAATTCAGGCTGCACAATACATGTGTGATGTAGCTTTAAATATTATTAAACAGCTCATCTTCCTGGGGAGCAGAATTACTCGATCTTATGCTAGGTTATATTTAATTGCAGACAGTATATTTTTGTTGGTGGTGTCTTTAAATATGCTTTTAAAACAAGCAATCTTGAAAAGTAAAAATGCAAACTCAGAATACAGTTGAAGATATAAACATAGGTTTCCTATCAGTACCTTCAGAACCTAGCTGAACTCTCAGGTGTGATTCAGTCCATCTGCCCAGCTCCGTGGTAGATCAGAAATCATGTCATGAATTGTGTCACATTATTTCAGGACCTGGCTGCAGGCCTTTAAAAAGTGTATGTGTATGTGTGTGCGTGTGTGTATGTGTTGGTCTGCCTTGTGCTTTAGGGATTCATATACTTTTACATTTAGATTCAGTCTGCCTTACCCTTTAAATGAGGCTGAAATGCAACTGGTAGAGAAAAAGTTCATTTTAAAAGACTTTGGTGGTTTGAAAAATGGAGCATCTTGCTGAAGCTTCCCTTATAATTGAGGGGGAGAGAAGGACACCTGCAGAGAACTGCTCATCCCATTTGTTTTAGATGTCCACCTTCAGGTAGGATGAATTACCTTCTCTATATGTCTTTTTGCACTCAAAAGAGCAAGTCTAGGGCAAGTAGGTCACTAGCACAGCAAGCTCACAAAAGTACCTAAAAATATTCCAGTTTTTATTGCTGCCTGAGGAATGTGGTTTGGATCTTCTTGATCTCTTTGAAACGCTGCATCTTTAGGATAAGATTAAAGATTTCTTTAGAGTGATGAGCAATGGCATTATACTCATCATTTCTGACTAGCAAGTTGTAGCAGTCCATTACTCTGGGAAATGTGAGCTTCAGGAATAAATGGTCACTACCACTGCTTTTGGGATGAAATGTGGAGGGTTGAAGGTTGACACTACTGTTGGAATAAGCGGATATTTAGGATTAGACTTGGTTTCCCTGTTTTTTTAATTTTTTTTTCCCAGGATCCCAGGCAGTTATTAAATAGACTTAGGCCAGCATACACTTGACAAGATCTTATGTTAGCAATTTTTTATGTGTACGGAGGTCAACTGAGATTAATACATCTCACCCCTGCCAGCTGGTTTAGACCTCATAATGGCATTAGGGTCTGACTCATGGAGAATGAATTTGTCAAAGGCTTCTGGCAGGGTCTGAAATCACTGCTTGTAAGGAAGCAGCTCCTGGCAACACCTTGTTGAAGGTACATAGTCACAAAAGTTGAGCCAGGAGTTGCTGCAGAGTTGCAGGTACTGAAGGAAAAAGGGATTGATTGAATACTGCAGAGAACACCACATATCTTGTGGTAACATCCGTAGGAAGATACTTTGGGTGTGGGCTGGTTGCATTAATGTGTGAGTGCTGACATGAATTTACATTTTTGAGCCCAGTAGCTCTCTACCTTCTGAATCTTTTCAGTTGTATTTGTCTCACTGCTCAGCTAGCTCTTTTCCCTTTGCCTCTTCTCACTCATTCTGACCAAACCCACTCAGCCATAATGCTGTCTGAAAGATCTGTGTCTGCAGATCTCCTCTCTGGAGCAGCGGTAGTGCATGTAGTCATTGGCTCCTACATGTGTTCATGCACCTCAGACTGTGTCGTGGGAGATTCTTGGTAGCTGCCTACCCCTCACATGCTGTAAGATACTGTTTTCCCTTGTTGATCAGAAGATGCAAAAGCAAAGAAAAAAAAAATTATCCTGAATATATTTAGAATTTTTTTTAGCATTTTCTTGCTTAAAATAAACCTACCTAAATGCAGATATAAAATGTCTAAATCTTACTGTGTTAAGGCTTAAACATTATTTAATATATTTCATTGAAATCAAGTGTAGTTCTTTGTACAATAGACCTTAAAGCTTTGTACCTCATTGGTAGGCTGCCTGACAGTTCTAGAAGCGTTTGGACAATACTCTCAGGCACATGCTGTGGCTCTTGTGGGAGGGACTGGAGGGGTTGGACTCCTTGATCCTTCCAACTCAGTTTATTCTGTGATTCTTTGATTCTGTGAGTCTTTGAATATGAGCTGCATTCTAAACTTTTCCCAGTGTTAAGGCATACTGTAAAGTTCTCCCCCTGGATTGACTGCTGAACGGTGAGGAGGAGGCTCTTCCCCGCTCCCTGGGAGACAGTCTCTCTTCTCTCTGTTTCCTGCTAGTCTTCAGAAAGCTTACAGAACTGAAATACCTTTGAGGCTTTATCCTCAATTTAGCCAACAGGTTCAACAGTTATTAGGGAAACTCACAAATGGGAATATAGGCATAGAGCAAATCCACACTGGTGGTGTTATTGAGTGCTTAAGGATTTAAAAAAAGATTTTGTGTATACCTAGAAGTCCATTTATGGAAACATTACAGCATGAAATCAGGCCTCAGTACTGCCTGAGCTCTCATCTCACAGGAGTGTGGAATAAACTGCCAGTGACTTCAATGGGAACAAAGTACAGGGAGCTTTCAGAATTCCCCATCCAGTCATATTTTTATTTCTCACAGCGCTATGAGTATTTCAGATGCACATAAAGGAAGAAAGTCAGAATCATAGAAAGTAGGGAACTTCTTTTTCAAGAGAAAAATTAATGTCTCTTTAAAATGGAAATAGTCAAAAGAAATTAATGAAAGCAAGAGTCTGGGGAGATTCTATTCCATTAAGAATGAACATAAGGTTGTATATCTAAACTTGCCAGTAAAGGTAGGTAATGTATAATTCTTATCTGAAAGTAGAACATAATATTATAAATGACAGTTTTCATGGGAGAAGTAGTAGAGAGGTAAATCACATTTTGGATATTAGACTGAGATTTATATCATGTTAGGAACATCATGAGTCTTTAAGGTTTGTTTAGCACTGTGCAATGGCTCTGAAGCCAGAATAATTGCAGCTAGAAACTGAGTATTTTCTGACCATACAAATACTATTTCTGGTTCACACATACTGAATTTACAACACAACTACAACTTCATAACTCAGCATACTCCATTTCTTTCTTTTCAAGAAAAGACCTAGCCAGTTTTCACCCAGGCTTTATATTATTTTCTTTCAACTACTCATGTTAAAAAACCCATTTGCAACTTGGATGTTTGTCTCCACAAATTATTTGTAGTTTAAATGGTATAACTTTTAACTAGTTATCTTCTCAAAGTTAAGCTTGAAAACTGATACACAGAAACATCCAGTGGGGACTTTAAGTGCTGCTTTTTTGTCTTACTGCTGTGTGGCATCTTTTATTTGGTTAAATTAACTGCACTAAGAGAAAAAAAAAAAATATATATATATAATAATAAAAGAGCTAGTAAGTAGAAATGCAGACGTGAGTGGATGTATGAATGGCACAATACAGAAAAGTAAGATGGGATTCTCTCTTTGGCCCTCTTTGGGAATATGAAGGAACCTAATTTAAATGAAAAACAGTATTTCTCTAGAGGTCTCATAAGGATTTATTTACTCAATAAATTCACTTGCAAAAGTTCATGTGGTAGAAGGCTTGATTGAGAATATTTCTAAAGGATACTTGATTGCATCTAATGTGAGACAAATGGTTTAATATGTTTTGAGTAATGCTAAGACACTTCTGGACTTGACCATATGCCCTGAGAGATAATGACATTACTATCTTTGTTTCTAAAGTTCAGTGCTTGACCCTGAATGAAATTGAATAGAAAGTGTCATTAAATTAACCAAATGTTTATAGGGCTAGGAATCCAAATAGAATTAAAAAAAAAAAAAAAGGCTATGAACTAAAAGATGTTTTCTTTTGTTATCTAATATTACAGAATTGCTTATGCCTATTGTTGTTTTAAGTTGCCCTTTGAGGAACTTGGCACAAACACTATCAGAAGAGAGATAGCAGACTGAATGGCTGTTTTGACCTGTTTCAGCAGAGTTCCTTCTTGGCTTCTATTATTGAGCTTAGATTAAACAGAAAAGCAAATTCAGATGTGTGTAATATGTTGGAGATAATGGTTTGGACAAGCTGTGGCTGGTTTTCCTCTCCTCTGGTTATTATCTGTTGACACACTGAAAAAACTCACTTGGAAGTGATCAGAACCAAAGGATCTCAGCATCAGTCCTCTCTTGGACTGAATAGCTGTCCACTAGGGGAAAGACTGGTTCAGAATGAAGGAACTGAAGAGAAAATAGCATTTTGTATCTAAATTTTAGTCTGCACGTTTAAGACTTTAAACATGCATTAAAAGTAAAGCTAAAGTCCTCCTTTCTCTTCCTTCAGCTCTCCATCTTTTCACTTGACATCTTCATGAGGTTCACAACTGTTAGGTGGGTTTTTCCTCCTCTTTTCTGTCTTGATCTTGAAAATGCTGAGAGTTATGGCTCAGATATGGCCACAGATTTAAATGTGTTTAATCCTGGGAGTAGATTACTCAGTGTCCTTTACATTTTGCAAGCCTGTGGTCTCTCTACCCTAAGCTATAGTCCCCTTCCAGAGTCTTGTTTTGCCTTATGACCGGAGTCTTCTCATCTTGATTGCTCTTTCCCATTTTCTTTGACTGAACTACTTGTGTCCTTTGTTTTCCTGTGCAGTGCATTCCACTTTGTAGCCCTCAGGAGGGGTAAGTACTGCCTCACACTACCCACAGATTGTCTTTCTCTTCTCATGCCTCTTTTATTATGCTATATTAAGCTAATTTTTCTGGGGTCTTTGCCTGTTAACAAAGCTGCATTTGTCTTCCTGCTAGGCAATATTCCTAAGGTAATTTCCCGCTCTTTACACTTTCTATGAAATCCTTTGCTAAAATTCACATGCTTCATTCATGCCAGGACTTCCCCTTTGTCCTTTTTTAGCTTACACTGCAGTTGAAAAGGTTGCCTCAGTCCAAATCTCTGTATACAGGTCAAGTGAGCTTCATCTTAAAAATGGTATATTCTTTGCTACTACTGGTACTACTTGGGGGCTGTAACAAAGCTGCTTAGCAACCTTCCTACCATTCTGACCATGGTTTGGATTTGCCAAGTTTACATCTGTTCGCTCCCAGATGAACTCTTCCTTCCGTGTTGGGTGTTTCTCTTTGAAATTAGCACTGTGCTGTATTTATAGAAAATGATCATATTGTGTACTGATAAACTGACCCTTGCTAATAGGAAGATGTTCTGAATTGTTTTGTTTCCTACTCCCTTCTGGAATGCAGAATTTGCACACTGTTCTCCAGTTTTAGCACATGAGGGCTATACTGCTGTTGAAGCAGTGGACAGTGTATTAGGAATGGTTGAAGACTTACAGAGATGACAGATGAATTAGGTTTTGAGTGCTAAGTTACTAAAATGCTTTTCTGCATGACAATAAGTAGTTTTATGAGCAGTGAACCAATGAACATTGGTTTCTTCAGGGTTTTCAGCCCTTACGATGAGAGCCACTGTGGATTTCCTGATACCTGGTAAGGGTCCTCCAACTGTGCAGCCTTTTTCTGGGCAAGCGTCATTAGCAGAGTCCCTTTTTCTACGTGGGGTTCTGTTTTCTCTTGACTTGCAGAAATAATGTACCTTGCAGCCTCTCTTCCTACCTCACCTTGGTTCCAACTGGCTTGGAGATTAAAAATCCAGTAGTGGGAATTGACAAGGAGGCCTGGAGATTTAGTGTGCTTCCATGGGTAGGTAGCCAGCTCTAAAATTCTGCCTTGTAGAGAGGATCCCTTTGGATATTGAATGCTATTGTTCATGCTTCAGTCAAAGTATAATTATTAAATTATAGCTCACCAAGTGCACATCTCACATACTTAAAAATAGTAAGATAGTTTGACAAAAAATATATATATGACAATTGTGGAAACAGTTTGAAGGCCAGTCTCCTACCTGGACTAGCTCTGTCTGTTTATCACAGTTCTTTGTGGAAAGTGGAGATAATGTTGATATTCTTGAAATCCTAGGCATACACAACCCATCAAGATGGTTAAGTGTTAGCGCTCTAAAGCTTTGCACCTCTGGGATTTTCTGTTCACTTAAGTGGAAGAAAGTGAGCAAGAGCATTTGACTATCATGATTTACCGTGTGTTGAATACGTAGGAGAATTCTCCCTCAGAGTGAGTCCCAACTTTCAATACCCATTTTTTGAACGTCTTGCTTTCAAGAGCCTTATTTTTTGGCTCTGAATCAAGATAACACTCAAGCACATAATTCCATCTCATTGACTTCAGTAGCATTAAGCTTCTTTGTGCCCATGCATGTACATTGTAGACAAAGGGCTGATTGCAGAAGTTATGTGAACCAGTGGCCTAAAGGTGAAAATCTCCTTCTGAGATGCACTGTCAGATCCTCATACTTACGAGATCATAGTACTGTTATGTGCCAGCAGCTAGAACAAGGGGGGTTTTCAGCAAAAGTTTCTTGTTACTGCTAGGTGAAATGTTACCAGTATTTGCACTAATATATTTGGTATTACTAGTTGGTGGGGTTTTTTTTCTTTTGAGAGGGAGACGGTGTTTTAAGAATGAATGAGGCTAACATAAACAGTACAAAGAAGAAACTTGAATGCTTTTTCAGAGTGGAAAGATGTTAAGGAATCTTTCTCTTACACTGAAATCTCTTTCCACTCCATCTCTGTATTACCATTATTCCCACTGTGGCTGCTGATCACCATGTGGATGTTGAATTGAAAGACTGATCTCACTGTCGCTCTCACTTCTAAACAAAGGCTTTGTTTTTTTGAGTCTTCAAGACCTTTTTCTTGTTTCATGCTACTGTAGCTTGAATAATTTCAGCATAAGTAGGGTACTACAAACTAGAGGCCTGATGCATTACATCTGTAATGCTGACAGTGGCCTTTCAAATAATTCCATTGTGGTGGGCTCACATTATTGTTATAAATGCAGGAGGTTTTATCCCAGGGTAGTTATTCTACAAGAAGAGTTCTTTCAGAGCTGGTTAGCAAGTTACAGACCAGAAAAAACCACTAGCTTGATTATGAAATTCTTCATTAAACACACTGCAGTATTTCACCAAATGATTACTTCATTGCAATGACATCTTTCTGAATAGGTTTAGAGGAAATTTTTGTTTCATTACTTAAAAATCCTATTTTTTGAACATTTAAACTTGCTAGAATCCATTGTAAAGTTATTCCACTGGTTTGGAGTTAATTTAATCTCATTTTGAGTCTGAATTTCTCTAGGCTTGTCTGAACTGTAGCAGCTTGCTGTGCCTCAAATATAAATATTTGTGATAATACTAATGAGAATAGAAGATGTGTACTGGCTATGAAAATTTTCAGTCTGTGAATTTGCTTTATTGAAAGAGACTACTCCCAGCATTTTAAAGCAATAAAATAACTTGTTCTTTATGTCAGTTTTATAAAGTTTTGTCACTTAAGAGACTGACTGGAATTCAGATTTTTCAAGATAGTTTTAAACTTTATTACTAAACTTTAAAATGAGATGTGACATGAAGTCAAATAGCCCTGCTATACTTATGTGAGGTATGTGTCAGGATAATTTCCAGATTCAGAGCAGTTTACCACTGAAAAGCATGGTCAGAACACAGCTGCTTTGCCCAAAATACATAACTTGCTTTATATCCTGGATCCTCCATGAAGGTTGTTGTTATGAACAGAATTTTTTTTCCCCCATGATATTGGGTCTGTTTCTTTCCATATGGGAGAGCTCTGGAATTAGCTATTTTCTAGCTGATAAAAGGGGACCTCTATCTCCTGTCTTCTACCTGTTAAGGCATCTTGTGTTCCCGCTGATCTCTGCTCCCCTCTGCCCTCCTTACTGCTGAAGAAAGTGACACATAAAATTTTGAAAGTGTGGACCCTTATGATTCATGCTTATCAGTCCCCAGAAACCTGAAGTGCTGTGAGATAGTGACACTTACACAGCTATTTAAGCTATGGGGTCTGGAAGACATGATTTTATGTGTAAAGTCTTTTTTTTTTTTTTTCTTTTCTATCATTAAGTTTTGTTTGGGAAATATCTGAATGCAGCCAATCTCCAGGGTGGTGATCCTTGGGATTTGGTGTAGCTTCATGATACTTTCTTAGCCCCACGCATCGCTAGTCTGAGCTGTTACCTCTTGTATAACAGAAGCAAGGGACTGTGGTTTAGGATGCCATTATGGAAAAAGGACAATGTGAAATTAATGGAAATTATATTAATCTATTAATTGCTGTAATGAAGCTTTCAAAGATCAAGATAATATTCCAGAAGGTTTGAGAGTCTTGCAGAGTCAGGAAAGAGTGAATATCAAATGGTTTTCCATTAAAAAAAAAAAGAGTAAATTGTGGAAGTGGCAGGCTTCCTGGCTGGAGAATATTTCCAGCATTACCTAACATGCCAATGAGACAGTGAAACTTTGGCAGAGATCTCTCTGTATACAGTTTTAAATATTGTGCTGAAAAATGCTAACACGTGTTGTCAGTTAGTGACTGCAGGAGAAATGCTGATGAAATAGTTTGCCAGAGAGGATGAAAATAAAAAAAGTGATATCATCTTGTTTACAGGGAGATGCGGTAGAACACAGAGTGGGTTCAAAGTCACATACATGCACAGATGTTCCCTGAAGCTGTCTTATAGATTTTTTTTCCTCACTGGAGAATGTCCCACTGAAATGGGACAGAGTTGGTGACACCTTTGAATTCATCTCACTCAGTGAATTAAGCAGTGTGTGCATGAAATGCACCATCTGGGTTCTGTCTGAAGGCAGTGAACAATGATGGGCTTATCCTGAGAAGTCTTTACCCCACCTCAAGACTGATGTTAAGGCAAGGTGATACTAATCCCCTCTTCTTTCCCTTTTTTTTTTTGTTTAACCTTCTGACTGTCCTGTGGGATTGGTTTTGCGCAACAGAAGTCTGCATCCACCATTAGCATTTCAAAGCATGCTAGCTGTTTCTGAATTTCCATTCAATTAAAAACTTTGGTTAGGGCATTTCTGTGATCTATGACCTATCTTCTTTTCCTTTTTTTATTTGCACTAGTCTCCAGGGAAAATATACTAGTTTACATTATTTTTTCAACTTCATTTCTGTCTCTTTGTAAATGAGTGGGCTAGGACGTGTTGCTCTGAAGAGCTTGTAGCATATGCAAGATGTTGCACAACTGCGACCAAAAATGGCTGGAAGAGCTGAAAGCTGTGATAATCTGCCAATTTCTTTGTGTCTTGTTGCTGGAGAGAAGTTAATATATTTGATATATGAAAAAAGTCTTGTGAAAAGACAGTAGAGGATGCGTGATAAATGAAAAAGGAATGGGAATCTAGAATATTTACTGAGAGTCCATCTTCCCCCTTACTCACCCTCACCCCCAGTAATTTTAATATCTTGGGTTAAATCTGACTTTCCTTGTAATTTAGCAGAAGTAACTCTGTTGACTTAACTCTTGCACAGCATAGGCCGGACAAAATCATGCTGCAAAAGTGGATTAATATGAGTGGTAGCAGAAGTTGCAGAGTGAAATGAAGGGACTTCAGTAGGTGTGATCATGAGTGACCTCACTGCCTGTATTTCTCCTTCCTTCATATCCTCAGGAGAGCCACACTGCAACCAGAATGGATGCAAGATAGTTGCATAAAAGTAATTCTTAATGTGGGGTTTTTTCCCCCAAGGAGAGTGAACTGACCTTTCATTCAGAGGTCTGTCACTTGCTGCTCTACTACTTTTCTGTAGTACATACATATTTCTTTCTAAGTATACCAATGATAATAGCAAGTAGCAAGGTTCAGCAAAAGGTCCTGAAGGTCAGAATGCAATGAGCTGGGGATGAAATAACAGCCTGTGCCATAGCTGGGCTTAGTGAGAGAAAAGCAGCAGCAGGAGCAGAGCAGGAGGAGCGGGGAGCTGCTTTCTGGGCACTTGCACAGAAGATGGGTGTTAGACCTGACTGTCAGCATCCTGAGGTGCCAGCTGCAGTCAGTGTCAGGGCTGGGGAGAGCTCTGCTGGGCAGAGGATGTGCTTCTGCACCCCATTTGCTACAGTGTGATATTTGTCTGCTAGAAAATTCACTGAATTTGAAATACTCAAAGTTCACTAAATGGCTGCAGTGGCAACACTTTTCCTGTGAGTAACAGCTGTGCCTTTTGACATCAGTCAGTAACATTGCAGTCATTCAATTCCCTCTTTGCCTTTTGCATAAAGGAGAGGAGATTGCTATACATTGGGGATGAATGTGGACATTTCTCTTTCTCACTCTTATTGATTTCCTGTTATAACTTGTAGCATAATAGTGGTAATAGCTTGAACGCACTGTTTTTCTCAGCAATAAATGATGTGATAAACTACTGGTCCTTTTGTCTCTTAATTTGCTCTGGCAACCACATTAAGGCTTTTTACATAGCAAGTGATAGTTTTATTACTTTATTCAATTAGAAGAACAGACAACCTGAGTGAAGGATGGAGGTACAAATGTAGTTCATATCTGATACCCAGAAAATCTTGTGTCCAGAACTGGGTATTTATTATTACACATGAAATATCAGCTTTGGGTCTGTGCTTGGACATTCCAGCTCTTTTTACTATGGAAGAAACCCAAACGTTGCATTAGATCGGGTAGGAGGATTCAGCAGGCTTAATCCCACCTAGTAAGCTCTTTGACAGCAGGGACTGCATTTGTGTATACCCACTATAATGTTGGACTACCTTGATTATATTTTGCCATCAGCATATGTATAGAGCTCAGGATAGCTGGGGAGGTTTTCCCAGGGAACTGGGCAAGTACCTTGTAGTTATTTCACCTTCAGATTTATGGTGCTGCACCTGTATTGTTACAGGTATCCACATTTCGGTAGTTTGAAAGATCATGCAGTGGTTTCCATGAGTTGCCATTGCAGCAGACCACGGCATAGTCACATCTGTGTTCTACATTCTCTGAGATGAGCTTGATTTGGAAGATAACTGCTTTTGTGATATCTTATCTCTGCAAGTTTCTGACACCTGGCATGTATCCATGTAAAGTTAGTGTTGTGACTTGGAAGCTAGTACTGTGTAACAATGGAGTAGAAGTGGCTACATTATCTCCATCTTCCCCTAAAGGCTGTATGGCTTTAATATGGTATTTTAATGTACTGATGATTTTCTTTTTTAAGTGCCAGATTGCTGTGCTAGAAGCTGTAACAGCTACTTCTTTGTACAAATTCCTAAAGAAAACAGATTTTTAATAATTATTTTTCTTTGGGGTTGGTTAATTGAGATTAACCAATGATATGTAGAATATGATATGTAGGATATTTGCACAGATGTTATCAGGGCTTGTTGAGTGACCTTTCACTAGATTTGAAGGGGGAAAGGATCAAAACAAGGGTCACAATAGATAAGCCTGGGCACATCACACCGATATGTGAGAGATGGTGTGCTAGCAAGGTCCTTCTGTCTGCCATCTCAGCTGAATTTGGGGATGGAGATCCAATCAGCAGCAAAGATGCAAGGGTTGATGATGCACCTGAGAATGGTCACATTGGAATTAGGACTTATCCCCCAAGAAATGCAGTGGGATCAGCAGCCCATGAAGTGCATCTACACCAATGCACACAGCATGGGTAACAAGCAGGAAGAGATGGAAGCCGTGGTGTAGCAGGAAAGCTATGACAGTGCTGCCATCACAGAAATGCAGGATGACTCACACAAGTGGTGTGCTGCAATGGACAGTTACCAGATCTTAAGAAGGGATAGGCAAAGAGTGAGAGGTGGTGGGGTAGCCCTGTATGTTGGTGAGTGTCTCAACTGTCGGGAGCTTAACGATGGTGACCATAGGGTTGAGCATTTATGGGTAAGAACCAGGGGGAAGGCCAACAGGGCAGCTGCTCTGATGGGAGTCTGTGGTGGGAGGCCACCCAACCAGGATGAAGAGGCAGATGAAATATTCTCTAAGCAGCTGGGAGAAGTCTCACCATCTCTGGCCCTTATTCTCATGGGGAATTTCAACTTTGGATGTCTGCTGAAAGTACAACACAGCAGAGAGGAAACAGTCCAGGAGATGTTCCTGGAGTCTGCGGAAGAGACTCACCTGACAGAGCTGGTAAGGGAGCCAGCTAGGGAAGGTTCTCCCGTGGAGCTGCTCTTTTAAGCAGAGAAAGACTGGTGGGTGATGTGGTGGGTGGAGTCAATTCTGGGCACAGCAGTCATGCAGTGACAGTTTTCGGTTCCAGCAGAACTTGGACTTCAGAGGGCAGCCCAGTTGACAGAGTCCTTGGGAGTGAGTCCTGAAGGGTAGAGGAGTCTAGGAAGGCTGGATGTGCTTTGAGAAGGAAATCTTAAGGATGCAGGAGCAGATTATCCCCATGTGTCAAAAAATGAGCCAACAGAGAACAGAGAGAATTGGATGGTTGGATGAAGAGATTTGGATGGAACTTGGGAAGGAGAGTTTATGACCTTTGGGAGAAGGGGAAGGCAACTCAAGAGGACTACAAGGGTATCATGAGGTTATGCAGGGAGATGATAAAAAAGGCCAAATCCCAAGCAGAACTTAGGCTAGTGCCATAAAAGACAACAAAAAATATATTTTCAAATACATTAGCACCAGAAGAAAGGGTCAAAGAGAATCTCTATCATCTACTGGATACAGGGGGAAATACAAGCTCTCCAGGGAGGAGGTGGAGTCACCACCCCTGGATGTATTTGAAAGGCATGGTGCTTAGGGACATGGTTTAGTGGTGAACCTGGCAGTGCTGGGTTAATGGTTGAGCTTGATGATCTTAAATGTCTTTATACATCGAAATGATTGTATAATTCTATTTTGTGTTTAAGTCATAGAAACATTAGGTAATTAGTTATTGGCAAACTACTTGGAAGTTGGTGACTGCAGAATGAGAACAGAGGTCACATGCCTTGCCCAGGGCCATAAAGACATTCAGTGCCTAATACAAAGTAGTTTCTGGCTTTCTTGGTGTAGCCTCTTGCGTGCAGAGAGGCTATTTTCAGTTGTGCAGAGACTGCAATAACACAAGGTCGAGCCAAGGAATATAAAATCAGAGGAAAGCTGGAGACATATTCTCTGCTATACTCTCCCAACTTTAAGTAATCAATAGCACTATGGAGACTTGCTCAGCCATAGTTTTCATCCAAACCATCATATTTTACAGCTTCTGATGAAACCATCCTCTACAAATGTCTAATACTTTTAAAACTCATTTAAATAGTTAACCTTTTCCGTATCCTGTAACAGTGAGATCCACAAGGTAGTTATATGCTGCATGGAAGCTATTTGATTTTACTGTCTGTAAATGTTCTGCTTGTATTCCACAATATCCATTTACCTCACTATGATGCGACTTTTATCCTGTCCCTGTGCAGATGTTAAGAGGTTTTGGAGAGTGTGGCTCAGGGTACCTGGTTGTGCATGGCCACGTGGTGACCATCCTTTTGCCTCTTCTGTGCCAAATTGTGCATGACTGGAGTGATTGACCTCTTCCTGTGACATTCTTTGGCTATAGGAAAGCAAAGGAATATCCTTTTCATTTTAAGTTCAACCCAACCATTTCTTGGCCTGCTTTCTTTTGGCAGAAAAAGGTGTCAGTGGCACTTTTGCCAACTTCCTGGAAAGTGACTGAAGTGAAGTTACATTCAGTGAAGTGTCTGACCTTCCCCACACCCTCTGTGTTGAAAACATGCTGTCCCATTTTCAGCCTAGGAATTGAAAAGCATTTAGTTCTTAAAACCACCAGGCAGTTATTTCAGTTAGTTTTAGTTAAACCTCCTAAATGCATTTACTCCTGATAATTAAAAAGACAAGTTTAAAGTCACATATAAAGTATTTTTAATACACAACCAATTGTACTTTAAACAGTGGATAGCAATAGTATGCAAGGTGAGGATTAATATCCATCGAGATCTGAGTGGTTTCTATTGTTTCTTTTTAATACCAAGTTGTGGGAGAAGGGTGTGTGTTTGGTATTGTGTTTGAATGCCACACTGGTTTCTTAGCTTTCACAAGAGAAATGAGCAGGGAGGAGGCTGCATTCTCTCCTAAACCCACTGTGACCGTGGTGCTTCCTGCAGAGCTGGTGCAGATCTTTGTGCAGTAATGGGTCCCTCCGGGAGGAGACAGACACTGCAAGTGCAGCAGCATCAGTGCTGCAATACAGCGCCTTCCCAGCTCTGCCAGCATTGCCCTGAAATGCTCAAAAGCACTAAATGCAAATTTTCGAGGTCTTTTTGCATGGTCCACTTTTTAGGTGGAATTCCACTTTGTCTGAGGATGACACTTTTCCTGATTCCTCTCGATTGTTCATTGGAGACCTTCCCGCATGTCTTCCCACAGCAGCCACCCACAATAGCATGTCTGTGCAGCTCAGCTATCTTCAGGATAGAAGATTTCCCTTTCTCTCCTCCTTACAGAAATAGGAGGCAAAGTGGCAGGTGCTTCATCTCTTTCCTGTGCTGGGCAGCTAGCCAGCCATTTGTGGAGAATGTATCACCTTTTGCAGAGATCTAACAGTGGAGGGAAAAATGTCATCCAGAGAGCTTCCAAGTGCTTTTGGACCACCACTGGACTAACAGACAAGGATCTCAAATAAATTCTATAGGAATAAAATGCTTGCTGAAAGCTCATGAAACCTTTAATAGAAAATAAGAAAAAAAAAAAAAAGATATATTGTGAACATGCTCTCAAAAGCTACATACCTGTTGTATTTTATATGTGATAGGTCAAAATGCTAACAGAAAGTTTAACACCTTCTAATAAATCCTGTGGCTTTTTAGAGTAATTCCTCTTGAACTACTAACATTTCTGTAAATCCTGGATGTGGAATACCTGCTCTGTAGGACTGTTCTGCTACAGCCCGGCTTGCTTTGTAGTGTTTTTTTTAATGGTGCATTGATTATCCATGGTGCTATCTCATGGCATCTCCCCCAGTAACTTTTTCCCTACCTCAAAGACTAAATTCTGCTTTAAGCTGATGGTCCTCATTGAGATAATTGATGATCTTGTAGGATAGAGCTTGGCCTTGGGAGGTAACTACTTTTTCAAGCTCAGCTGGGCGGAGCAGCTGAAGTTGGCCAGGAGTGGCTCCACACCCATCAGAAATAGCCTCAAAGGCCCAGGAATGTTGTTTGTGTTTGTGCAACTCCTTGTGCTTGAGATACACAGGACCACCCTGAAAGAAGCCAACAAGATAAACAACACAGCTAACTCCTACTTTGCCTTGGGAAGCCAAGATGCTTTAGCAGCTTGCTATCTCACCGAGGATTTGGGATTTAATTAAGGATGCTTGAGTTGAGACCTCCTGCATCGCGGGGGTAACACTGCAGGAATCCGATGCTGGAGCTCACAAGAGCAGTGAGCGGGTCTGTATCAGGTACCTTGCATTGCCAGATACTGGTTGCCTTTGGTGGCAGTGTGGGGACTCAGGAGGAGTTAGGACTGTCCAAGATCCACAGTTTTGGGGCTGGGACTGTCTCTGTACTGGGAGCTGGAGTCTCTTGTCCTCCTTCTGACCCCCGAAATGGAGCTGGGTAGCTTAGTGTGTGGAGAGCGGTGGGGTGTGTGGGCACTGTTCATCTCCTCTCCAGCAGCTCAGAAATAGCAAAGTTGTGTTGTAGTCATATGCTGTGAAGTAAACCCTCTCTTTTTACTTCTTTGGCATGAAGCATTGAAAGAGGTTGTTTATACAGGTATGGCCCTGAATAGTTTCTGGTTTCTCCTAGTGGAAAGAAAGGAGGCCAGCATTGTTTAAGCTTTTGTGACCCACCACTGACTAATTCTTGCTGCTGTTTCTCTCCTTGCAGTACAGAAAGGGGTTGGGGTTTTTCTTGTGCCAAACCATGGAATTCAGGCAGACTTTCTGTCTGTCACAACAGCAGTCTTTTTCTGGTGCCCAAAAATGTTTGACACAACCAAACTTTATTTATATATTGAAGTTTTAATGAAGTGGCCTCTTTGAAGAAAAGACTGTTTAGAGTCTTTTCTGCAATTGAATCTCTGCAGATAGTGGCCAGGCACTCCTGGCCTGCAGCCCTTCTTTTCCAGCATGACGTTCAGAGGAAGCTGGTGTGGGGCTGTTCAAAGACAGGCACCCAGGAGAGGCTGTTCGCTACACTGAAGCATTCAGAGCTTCCCCAGTGATGGTATTTTATCTTTTGTGCAGTAATATAGCAGAGCTAAGAAAAGACTACATAACTGAGTGTCGGGTGAAGCTTTTTTCCCTTCATTTCTTCTGGATACAAATTAAGCAGCATAAATTTGTTTTCTGAGTGATGAAGGACATGTGATAATTTAAATTCTACAGCTTGAAGAATTTTAACAGAAAGGAAATACTTCAGCAACATGATCTCTGAAAGAGGGCTTCTTCACCTTGACTTTCCTCATTTTCTTCTTTTTTTGCGCTTCGTTATAATCGTCACTAACATGTGTGAATCTGCTTTTGAGGGAGCAAGAAGCAGTATTGAACACCTGCTTCTTTTTCCAGTTCATTTAAGTACTGTTTTTTCAGTCAGTTAAGGTATATGATGTTTTCAGGCATGCCCCCAAGCCTGAACTGAGTCACTTTCCTTGCATGACTGCAAGGAAGGTGAGGAAACATGGCAGAGCATAGTACAGTTGTGTGTTGAGCATGAGGTCTACAGACTTGGCTTACACTTGGCAGGAGCTAATCCATCTCAGACCCTGGATCTACACATTTTAGTAAAACAAAGAAGCCAAAAGGAATAATGCAGTTCTTCCTGGATAATAATTATTGTCCCAACTTGCACAAGGACAAAATAGCGGATTTAGTAAATAATGTTCAGCATTCCTAAAGTGTTTAAAAGTCAGAACTACTATATTTCACGGTATGTGAAATATATTTTGCCTTTCACTATTTTTTCTGAAAGTTTTGTAATTTATAATAAAGTAATTCATTAAACAAAATAACATTGTAATTAATGAATGAATTGATGTGTTTATTTCTGATAACTGCTTTCAAGGCTTCAGAACTCCAGTGCTCAGCCTGTGCTTTTATTCACAAGATGAAATTAGAAAGCAAGCTGTCTCTGAATCTTTTGTTTTGGTTCTTATTTCCTCAACTCTTGGAAGGAATTATTCAGTGAACCAAAAATACTTAAATAAACTGTCAAGAAAGATACATTATCTGCATTTGCAGAAGAGACTAGTGCTGTCAGAATTGGTTTCAGCACTTTGTATTCTAGGTGCTTAACCACTGTCTTCCATTTCACATATTACTAATAAACCACTTTAGATATTTGACTTGTTTTGGACCTTTGACAACAAGCATGTATTATTTCAGTTATCCAGTGTAAGTAAAACACTATTAGTATTATATGTTTTAATAGACATAATTGTTTTCTTTTTCAGTTTGAATAGGCTTATTAGAGACAGATGAATTAAAATGCAATAACATAATTTAAAAATGTAGTGATTAGGTTCTCCTTGGTCCTTTTTTAATTGACTCTTAATCACCTATAGTTGGACACAACACCCTGGAGAGCCAAGTTCCATCTAGTTCTTAGGCCATAGGTAGCTGAAGCCTGTGCAGAGGCTTGAGAACCTTAAGCATCCATTCATGAAATCACATAATCATTTAGGTTAAAAAAGATCTTTAATGTCATCAAGTCCAACAGTTTACTCAGTACTACCAAGTCTGCCACTAAACCATGTCCCTGAGTGCCACAGGTGAAAGTATTTCAAATACCTCCAGGGATGGTGATTCCACTGCTTCCCTGGCCATCCTGCTCCAATGTTTGACAGCCCTTTTAGTGAGGAAATTTATATTAAGATCTAATTTACGCCTCCTCTAGTGCAACTCAAAAGTCAATTCCTCTCATCTTTTCACTTGTTACCAGGAACCAGGGACCATCCTCAACCTTGCTACAACCTGCTTTCAAGTAAGGTTTCCCCTGAGCCTCCTTTTCTCCAGGCTAAACAGCCCCAGCTCCCTCAGCTGCTCCTCACAGGACTTGTGCTCCAGACCCTTCCCCAGCTCCGCTGCCCTTCTCTGGACACGCTCCAGCCCCTCAGTGTCTTTCTGGCAGGGAGGGGCCCAGAGCTGAGCACAGCATTGGAGCTGTGGCCTCAGCAGTGCCCAGTGCAGGGGGACGGTCACTGCCCTGGTCCTGCTGGCCACACCATTGCTGGTACAGGGCAGGTGCCATTGGCCTTCTTGGCCACCTTCTTGGCACATTGTTGGATCATGTTCAGCTGCTGTTGACTAACAATATCATGTTGTTTTCTACTAGACAACTTTCCAGCCATTCTTCCCAGTTCAGTGTCTAGAGATTTTGTTTTTAGTCAGTTAGTGTTTTTTTATTTAGATCTCCTTTTCATTGTAGCTTTTCCTAGCCTTTATGAGGCTTTAAAATTGTTCTGTTTCAGGGATCATGTATCAACTCCAGTTCACTTTTTATTATTATACATATAAACTACTCTCAAAATGAATGTATTCTACAAAGCAGTCTGCATGGTAGTGCTCATTCAGGGTACCGTTTTTAGCCTTTCTTCATTGTTTGTGTGCATGGAAGAGAGGTTCTGAATCTTGTGGCCTATGGTTTGGATGAAGCCACATCTTCTGGCATTTTTTGTTCTTTTATTTTTCTCCTATATGTTGTTCTTTCTGCTGCAGTGCGTTGCTAGGGATCCCAGATGTTCATCAGGAATGGTTTTGTTGTCAGAGTCCCTGCAAAACAGCTGAGCTGGGAAAGCAATAGTTGAGTAAATCTGATGGATTGAGCAAACATTTAATGAGGAACAAGGGAGCAGAGGAGTGAGGCTGCAAGGAACATCTAAAGTAGTGCATTTCCCCTCCGTCTCTCTTCTCCATCACTTTGCTTGGCATGAAAGAGCTGAAGCCAGCTGCCTTCTAACATTTGAACACAGCAAATTATAGCAGATGATTCTCATCCCAGACACAGTCTGTGTATGCTCTCCTGTCAGCATAGAAATGTCACAAACATGCTGCAATAGGGCTAGGAGAGCAATCCTCTGACACAGAAACAGCTTGGTAGCTTTGTCACATTGCCACCACAGACCCCACTGTGAAATCCTGAGAGCTCCTATTCACTGCTACAGAAATTCCTGCAGCTGGGGATTACCCTGAAGTGATGCAGACCATTTTTATTTTAGTAGTATTTTGGCAACCATTTCATTCCTCACGATTGTCTCATGTAGGAAAGAAGTTACCTGAAAAATGGCACGCTTAGTCTGTAGTCCAGTTTTGTCCATTTAAAAGTAAATGCTTCCCGTTCTCAAATGCATAGAGGTTGAGCCCCTTTTCAAGGCAGCCTCTCTTGGCCAGCTACAGAAAAAGCCTTGAGGTGACAGAGATACCTTGGCTTTGGATGACTGTACTTGGATGAACCACACCTTGGGTAACATAACATGTATTTATTTTCTACTACTTTGAGTGAGAGAGGAGAGAAAATTACCTGTGTGAGTTCAAACTGGTAAGTATCGTACCAGATAGAGAGGGACAGGAGTGTTCTGTTCCCCTCTGGGAGACTTTTGGGCCAGATATGATTGCGTGACGCAAAGAAGCCAGTTCAATCTCTCTGATCAGAAATCATCAGCAACCAAGTAAGTGTCAGCTTTGCCTTCTTTTTCTGGAATTTGTTACTTAGAAATCCTGGATCTTTGCAAAGGCCTGCATTCCTCTCTATCGCAATGTTGATTCTATTGTGGCTTTTCTTGTTGAGAAACTTTATTGATCATCTTTCTTGTTTCCAAACCTCTGAGCAAAGAGTGTCCAAAATCTCTGTTTCAAATCGTGTTTAACCGCAGAACTGCCAGCTTTGTCATTGTGGCTGCTCTGGAAGCTCCAGCCCTTCCACCTCTGTCACAGGCCCCAGCTGTCACGCCTGCTGCCGAGGTCTCTGCTGGGGTCTGTGCCAGACCTGAGCCTTGCTGGGGGCTGGCAGCCTCTGCTTTGACCTGGAGCCAATCTCTGCCGCCAGACTTGAGCCCAGTGAGACCGAGAATGAGGAGAGCTCAGCTCAAGGGTAGGCAGTGAAATTTCCTTTGGCCTAAAGGAGGCTTTTGGGGATTTTTTTTTACCAGCAGCATACCACTTGCACATTTTGATCCCTGGATGATACCAGATAGTTGCAGTGAGTGAAACCACAGAAGTGGCCAGAGTTAGGAGAAGCCTGTCAAAAGCAAAACAGTATCAAGTTGTGGTACTTTGCCAAAATGCGTTAGGTCTAGATTTTGTCTAAGTCAATATAAAAGATGAAAGTGTGAGTCAGGCACAAGGTCAGGCACCAGGCTGGAGGTTCACTTTAGCTAAGAGGCTGCAATTACAGCCTGTCAATAGGCAGAAAGGACTTGCCAGACAATTCAAAAGCTTTATGAATAAGCCGTGGCTTGTTCTCAGAAGATAATGTGTTTCAATTTTTGTTTGTTTTTATGTTAATGAGATGAGAGGAGGTTCTTCACATCTTAGTGAGTAATTGGAGTGAATAGTGTGTCTTGGGTTTCTCTTCTTGATTAACTATATAGAGCTAAACACTCTACATAGTATATTGTCAGATATGAGAAATTTGGCACTGATGCAAGGCACTTTCCAGCCCTCTAATAAACTAATCATAGGGCTCTCACAGCCCCAGACAGCTGGAATGGCTGTGCTACTCTTACAGACATCTTCTTTTGCATCTGGGGTCAAGGAAGTGACCTTTATTTGTATGAACAACTCCTACTGTAAGGGAGTGGCCTCACTGACATGATGTGAATTAAGGTTATTTGGAGGGAATGACACAAGAAACTGCAGGATCAGGATTTTGTTTGTACCACTGACATCCATTACCTATGCTCTAAAAACACTGGTGTCGGTAGCAGAGTGAATCGGGGGTCATGGTCCATGGTTCAGTTATATATTAGTATTTGGGAGGGGAAACCAGATTGTAAAGAGGACACATGGTGAAGCAATTTTGGATAATCAGGGTAGGATGTAAGCCACTTGAGGTGTAAAGGTTGTTTTTTTAAGCATCACACCACCTTTTTATTGAGTGTCTGTTCTACCCAACCTCCCTCTATGGATTCTCTTAAGTTGTTATGGACTTGTGCTGAACAACCACTGTTTCTGAGAAGTCACAGCTGTGAATGCCTCAGTAGGGCTGATCCTTTCCCCATGGAATGTAGCCCAGTGAATGTCCTGGGCCTTCCACCAGCCAGTCCTGTGTGACTGCTGTATGCTGACGTTCCTTTGTGACAATCTCCAGATCTCTTTCCTGGTCACATTGGTATCCATCCATCTGGAAATTTTAAAATTACACATCAAAGCTAGGGGAGGCTTCTTCAGTCTTTCTCCACAGCTGATGGAAAGAGCTATCTACCTCTCTAAAGGGGTCCATCCAGTCCTAGCATCAGTATCTCTGATGCGTGGTGTGAACCATCCACTGTGTATTTCTGGTGCTCTGGTGACAGCAAGGGAAGCTTTGGCTTGATTTCATAGGACTAAGGTTTATCCTTGATTCTCTTTGACATTACAAGAATAAAGCTGGGTTCTGGTAAGAGCAGGAGAGTATGGCTGTGTGTAGAGCAATGATTTGGGTAATGCCTTGCATGGAAAGAAAACAAAGCCGTTTTAAATAGGACTGTGCTTTGTTTTCTTTCCATGTTTCAGAGGTTTCTTTCTGGTTTCTGGTTTCAGAGGTAGATATAACTCTGGTTTCCTCTGCATTTCATCAAGTGCAAGGTGAATCAATGTTAAATATATTCAGTTTTCTTTCCTTTTTTTGAGTAAGACTTTCTTGTTTAAGGAATTAAATGCTTGAATAGTTTTATTTATAATTTAGTCTTTTAATAGGAACAGGTAGAGATGTTATCATTAAGTTTTGTTTGCTACAAGGTTTTTTGTTCAGTTTTTGAATAGGAAATACTCATAAGTTCCTTTCCATTTTTGTACTAAAAATAAATAGTACTTTAAATAGTTAGCTGTAATCAAGAAGAAATTGCACCTACTGTGCAAAAACTGTTATTCCAAAGCAAAAGACCAGGGTACTTAACGTCTTTTGACAAAGCTGTTTTAGACATAGGGTAGTAAAAGCTGACTCTGTTACTGGAGTCTGAAATTCTATAGCTGCATTTAAAAATGTGTGTTAGAACTGTGTCATTGCCTCAGGCAGAGGCATCCCCCTGCTCTGTGACCGATGAATGTCGTCTCTGCCTGCCACATCCTGTCCTTCAGCCCCATAAATGCAATGCTCTAACACAGTGGATTTTCAGAAGTATTGTGACTGTACAAAAAGTATGAATATTTGAAATATTTGAAATATTTGAATTATAGTGGAAATAACTGTGTGTTATAACTGAGATTCTGCCAATGTCTTCTCTACAAGAGAGTTCTGTTTTACATTCCCAAACACATGCCAGACTTCAACCACAATATGTTTTTCTTTTATCCTTAACATAACCATGCTATTTAGATATGCACTTTTTTTTTTAAATTACCTAGCTTTTGCCATAGGTTTTGCACCTCAGACAAAATATCCCTAATGCATTTAGGCAGTAGACAGTAACTGAGGTGAGGCCTTTTTTGTCTTCTCTTTTAGTGTAGAAACAGTTATTATAAGGCAAAAGATGCCAGACACAAACTGGAAATAAAAGTACAGTTCCATATTAATTTCTTGTGTTGTTTCTCCTTCCTCATTATAAACTTAAAGAGGCTTGAGTTCCTGATATGAGTTCCTCTTTCTCTTCTAAAACTGATAATTATGATAATTATAGGGAGCAGTAGTTCTGTAATAATAGTTTGCAGTGAAGTCCTATGCAGATGGCAAATATAGGTAGCCCAGAGGTTTGAAGGTAATTAATACTAGGTCTGCATAAAGCAGAGTGGAAGAGGAGTATGGCTGCTTGTAAAAGGGAGTGGCTGGATGCTTGCATTCAAAGTTATGGCCAGTGGCTCAATGTCCCAGAGGAGACAGTGGGATTTAGTGCACTTTCAGAAAGTTTGCCATTGACACCAAGCTGTTTGATGCTGTTGACACACTGGAGATTTGTTTTCCTGTGGTTTTGTATAATGACCTAACTACAACTGCCCTTTAAAAACAAATACCATGTTTGGTGTCAAGAGTAAATGTACATTTTAGGTTGAGATAATGTCAGTGTCTGGTCTGTGGTGCATTGTTGCTTTGTAACAGAATGAATTGCGACAGATCAGACTAGTTTTATACCATCAGAGGAACTATACTGATGAATTTATCTGCAAGGTTTTGTTGTGAACTAAGCAAATTGTACTAGAAGGTCATGAAATTCAGAAGCTCCAAGTTAGATTTCTGTTTGGAACTTGAAAGTAGATGAAGCAGCACAAGCAAGCAAAATCATTTCTGTGTTGTAGTTTGTCACGTCATTGATCTTAGTTTCGTTGGTAATTGTTTTTAATGCACTGACGATTCCCTCAGTTTTTTTATTCTGTCTCATACAGAGTTCAATATTACAGTGTTCATCACCCAAAATTTCAGTGGTATTCTTTTGGGGCATTTTAGGGGAGCATCTTATTGAACTAGTGTATTATTTCCTTATTGATAATATTTTTAGAAGTTAAAGCTCTTATGTGAAATAAAATAATTTAGTTTTCTCCAATCACAATCAAAAAACATTAAACAATTTTAAAAATATCTTGAAGCCAATAGACAATATGGCTTTGATTTCAGAAGGAGCTTTTGCAATGTTAAAGGGACAATGCCAGTTTAAAGTTTTTGTTTCAGTAAAGTAGTTCACCTTTTACTGCAGGTAGCAATAGACATTTCAGTCCTCTAGGAATGTGGTTTGTAAATTGGTTACATTCTGCAAATGTACTGAGAGTGAAAGGATCAGTGAGAAGGATCAGTCCCTGGTCAAAGTCTGGCATCTGGTTCCTGCACAATAGAATAATGTTGCTGTGCTCATATTCCTGATACAATAGAAAGAAGGTTAAAAGGGTGCAAAATTTCTCTATAAGAAAAAGTAAAAGCTGTTTTGCTGAAGTGCCTGAAAGAAGCTGACATGAAAATGTACTGAGGTTTTATAAGCCCTTCTCAACTTCAAATAAACCTACAAATAACCTTCTAGTTTTACTATGGCGAGTGAGTGCTCTTGGGCTCAGATTTGTATACTACATGACATGTCTGGAGGAGTTACAAGCTCTTGAAATGGGAATGGTTTGCTGTTTGTTCTGTGTGTATGTATTGAGGGGTGTAGGTAATTGCACGTTGACCTTTTGATATAGCAGCCCTAACAATTGCTGCTGTAATAATCATCCTCCTTTCAATTCCATGGCAAAATGGAAATTGCAGTTTTACAGATTGCTTCTAATTTTATGTATGAGCTTGTTTAGAGCCATCTATCATTGAAGAGCATGCTGTCTCCTCATTGTAGCTTTTAAAAACTCTGTAGCATGTGGACTGTATTTGATGGCATATGATGCTGGATGCAGGCTGGCCAGATCGAGCCATCATCACATGTGCATCCTGGCGTCAGCCAGACTGAGTTGCTTTACTTCTCTGCCCATGATAAGAGGTGGTGGTGAACACTGCTGCTTTTCCAAGTGAGGGTGAATGATGGCCCCACCCCAAGAGCTGGGCAGGGATGGACTGGGGCTTCCTTCTTTAAGGACTGTCCCCTACAACCTTCCTTAAAGCACTGTGGTGACTGGAAGTTAGTTAGCTCCTGCTGATATGATATGGCTCGATGTTGCTCAAAGGTATGGCATTTCCTTAGGAGCACAGATGTATTTGAGAACAGTTCTTGACTTGTCAAAGATCTGCTTTGGTTTGGTTTGGTTTGCTTGAGTTTGATTTGTTTTGGTTGGGTTGAGTTTTTTTGCTTGTTTGGGTTTTGAGTTTGGAGTAAGGAGAGAGCATGTTCAGATTGTCTGTGGTGACAAGAGAAGTTGGTGTCCTGTGATGCTAATTCAAGAAATAAATTTTATCCATGTATCAGGTTTAGTGTTTTGGCACTCTGGCAGAATGCATCAGCTGGTTTCTGCTGGAGGTGTATAATCTCAGTGAGCCAAATCCAGGGATTCTGGCAATGCCCATATTCAAGTAATAGTCCCATGGCTTTTCTGTGAATGTTAATGACTTCAGAGAGGATCAAAGTGCCAGGGGCCAGGAATGGGGGTCCATGAGGCTGAAGGAGGGCTTGGCACTGGGACTGCACTGTTTGGAAACTTGAAGGCAGAATTATTAACATGGTGGGATCAGGGAACAGAAAGTCATGGGCACATTTTGAGAGGGATCAAAGACAAGGTGAGAGAGTCAACCATGGGATAAAACATCCAGCAGAAGTTAGTGATAGGATGGAAAAAAATAGTGAATATATTACAAGACAGAAAATAACAGGGAGGTGCTACACCATGCTCAAGGCATAGGAATGCTGACATTGCCATGTGCCTCACTTCAGAGGCCTCAGCCTGAATGATTACAGGTATTTTGTTGGTATTTTGTTATCTTTGTGCTCCTAGAATTGACTCCAGTGGATCCAGGAGATAGTGTGTTCTGGGGATATCATGGAGAAAGTTTGCATTGTGTCTTGTGCACACTGCCAGTTGAAATACAAGCAAAAGTCGATAATCAATTTTTGTAGGTTATTGTTTTAAATTTCAGGCTATTTTTCTTTTCTCAGCTTCTCAAAGTCTTCATCTCTCTCTATATCCACCTTTGGACTCCTGAATTAAGAAGTGAAAAACTGGTCTTTGTTTCCCTGGTATATAGTGAGTGTGTTTGTAGCAAAGAAATAGGTACTGCTAAGAGGAATCCAAGGGAACAGCTCTTTCCACACCTTAAAAAAGCTAAAGCAAATTCATACCAAAAAAAGATGCTGAAAGGAATGTGGAGGACTAGGAAGAACTAAGTGAAATTTGGCTTCAACGATATTAATGGTAAAATTTAGATAACCATTGAGCCAGTGTTGCAGCTTTGGATTTAGTTTCCATCATTGCCATTAGCAGTGCTGCTGGTTCCCCTGATGTAAAATGAACACCGTGGCACTTTCCCATCATTGTACAATGCTGCAAGGGTCATTGCAAAGAAAGCCCACACTAAATCCAGGTATTTGCTTCGTTTAAAAAGCTCTGTTTTATTGCTGATTTATCATGGGGAAGAAAGTGTGGGGAGGCTTCCCAGCTGTTTCCAGACACCTCCTGTGGGGACTCTCCCCTTCCTGACAGCTGAGGCCACATCACCCTGTCTGGCGTAACAGTTGTACTGCCAAACAAGAAAGATAGCCACACAAAACTCAATGTCTTTAGTGTATGGCCTTAATTCCCCATCTGTCTAGCATCCTGCAGCTATTAGAGATGGATAATTTTCCTGTGGGGTAGAAAATATTCCCTGGAGCTGTGGATCATAGGGGATTAGGGGTGCCATTATGGGACCCCTAGCTGGAGAGGGTATGTACATCTTGGGCAGGCCCTTTGGTTTGTTATCAGAAATGTATGGGTTTTTCTAGGGACTTTGCTGATATAACTTAATTTATATTGTTCTCAGTTTCTGTCTCTCAAAGTTTTTCTAGCAGCTGTTTATCATTGTGGAAGTGTATCTCCAGTGGAGAAGAGCAGATGGGCGCCTCACTTCACGCTCTGTGGGGAGTTAGCTTTGTGAGTCTGTCTTACAAGCAAGCTGGCTTTAGGACCTGGAATTTGCCTTTGTTTTGAAAGCAGACTTAAGCATTTGACCAGAGTACTACCCTGCCTAGGAGTGGTGAGGTTAGCACGGGCATTTCTGTACCTGTGTGTAGTTATGGCACAGTGAGAGTGTAGAATTTGAGTCTCAAGTACATTTTGCTGTGATTGTCAGTATCCAGCACATTCTCTCTTGGGTCAATCGAGTTACTAACTATATTTTAATATAAACTCTGATGCTGTGTGTCTTCTGTCTAATACTGCCTATGTCTGTGTATCTAGATAAGTTTGCATGCCTTGGTGGAAAATTACTTCATAATTTTACATAGCTATATTAAGGTAAAATTAACCTGAAAAATTGACTTGAGAGGAGAGGAAACTGCCAGTAAAAGTTATTAACGGTCTATTGGTAGAGAAAAAGTTAATGCCTCTTCTTCCTATTTACAGGATTCAGTCAAAGCACTGAAGGTGCCTAAGCAATATCATATGTCAAAGAAGCGAGTACATAAGGAAGGAACGTGCAGGTTTGGAAGAGGCTTGCCAGACTGGTAGCTCCATCCTTTTGATCTCCTTACATGCATGGTTACGTGGCAGAGTGGCTGCAGTTGTGCATGTACCAGAGAAGCTGGGCATCAACCAGGGCAGGGAGGTGATGTGCTCACACCTGAAATGGGAAGGTGAGGAATTAAATAGCATAGGACTGTGGTATTAGAAACAAGGCATTTCATCACTAGTGCTATTAGAAGGAATTTACAGAGATTTACTTGTACAGAGTAACCTTGACAGCTGGATCCATTCTGTATTATCCCAGAGAGGGCCATCCCATTTCTCCACCTGAAACACCACTCACTCTTCTAACAGCCTCTTCCCATATCCACACTTCCTGCAGAAGAACCCACTTTCCCCACCACCCCAAGGCAGCAGTAGGCAGCAGCAACCCACTCACACCTTTTCCCTCCTTAGCTATCCTGCCCACCCCATGGGCAGCCAAAGATTATTCCCTCTCTCTCACCCCCAGAAATAGCAACCTCTTCTCATCTGCTCCCTCAGAGTCAGGCAGTAGAGCCTGGAGGCCTGTGAACTGGCGTGGGAGGAGGCGTTTGGCTGCTCAGCCAGCCATTCTTTGTGCTGCCCAGAGAAGAGGCAGCCAGATGAGTGTAGGCACTGGGTTTGACATGCCAGCTGCCAATTGGGCCATGCTGCTGCAGCACATTCCAGCCATGAGCAGTGTAAAATGATACACCAGGAGTACAGATGTGGTTTGATGGCTGGCGCTTGCTTCCCAGCATTCCTGATCTGTGCAGCATGCACATCACACTTTCTCTCTTTTCCTTTGATTGAAAAATGATGAATAAAGGATAACTGCTTTTCGGCTGTGTAGGGACTTGGGTCAGTTCTCTCTCTTGGCCAAAGAACAGAGGTTGTGGTACAACTTCCACACAGTATTGCAGGCCTGTAAAGGCATCTGCTGTTCTGCTTGTGTAGACCAGTAACATTTTCTTGAGCCATTGGTATTTTTTATTTGTTAACTTTTAATTTTTCTTGAATTACTGAAAATCCACAGCACCATTCTCCACAATTCTTCATCCAGAAGATTTGTCCTGTGGCCTGCTCTGTTTTTGTAGGTGCCACTGCATGAACATTACTTCTCTCATCCACTAAGTATTATCCTGTAATTCTATGCACTGGCACTTATAGAAGCAGAGCCACAGTATAGTTATTCCTGGCCAAAATGTTTAGCATAATTTGGAGACAATGTACCCTTGAATGTGGAGCATATGAGTACCATTCTTTCTGAAAAGCCTTTTTAAAGATAAGCCAAAATTAAAGATATACAGAAAATCGTGTCTTTGTTCCCTCACATTGCAGAGAGGTTAAGTTGGTTCTGTTGTCTTTCGTGTGTGCTTGTCTCATTGATCTCTTCCTGGCCTGTTACCTGTGCCACTATGGGCAAATCTTCCTGAAACTGGGCTTTGGGAAGAGACATTAGTACACAAACACCTCAAGTCTTGCATCTGATACTGCTTTTACCAAGTTGAGTTTGACATTTTCTCCTAGACTTGAATTCTTTCCCAAGGACAAGCTGAGGTTTGGCTCTTGGCTTTTTCAGAAAGTGCTGGTGGTGATATAATCAGTTCCTTACTGTCAGTGTGTCACTTTTCAGTTGGCTAGCACAGCAACAGATTAAAAAGTTAAGTGGGTGGAAAACCAGATTTAATTAATTAAGATGGTTCATAATTATTTCTAATGTTACTATTCTCTGAGGACATAGTCACCCATGAATATGCTGCATTAGTTTAAAAAAGAGTAATTTCTCCAAAAGAGAAAGATAATTTTATATAAAAAGTTTACCACTAACAGGCTATGTAGATATTTCCATTTATGTTTTTTATTGCAAGTGGATGATGTTGGTGTGGTTCATAAAGGATGAGTTTCACTGAATAACATAGTTCTGCCTTTTTCTGCATCTGTCTGAACTCATGGAGCTCAGCTGAGTGGCTTTAGGGAAGCTGGGGACAATACTTGTCCTGGATATGTTCAGGTAAGTAAATTTGTTATTGATAAGAAGCTGTGCAGACCATAGGATGACATGAAATACTGTGTTATTTAGTGTTATCCCTTTCCCACAGAAAATTTTTATGACTGTCCAAGCTTTTGATCACCATCTTTTTACATGATCAAATTCACTTTCTGTGTCTAGAGACTACAGAGATTAAAAATCTGATATCTCTTAGAAAATTAAGCTTCAACATTCATCTTGGGTATCTCATCCTAGATCTGTGGCACTCCCTCTGGTGCGTACTTGCCAGGAATGCTTTTCATGGGTATTTATAGCAGTACTTCTTTTTAAAACGAAATCTTTTATGATAGACTTTGGCTTTTGGGCTCATTTTTATTCCTTATCTCTACTTCAGTTGCGCAAGACCTCTGACATGTGGTAATCTAGTGGAATGAGAAGAGTTTTCGTTTAATATAGGTTTACACAAGTTTTGAGGCTTTGTGCTAGTTTTGGGATATAATTCAAATGACTTTTTCCAGTATCATTATTGAAGTGTTCCAAATATTTCATAACATATTGTAGTAGTTCTTGGCTTCATAATGTATTGATCATTTAAGTTATCTAGCTGAGGAAGCAATCTGGGTGAAAATAAAGATTAGGTGCACGAGATACTGAAAATGCATCAGTAGGGATATTTCTTTAAGAAAAGTAGATCAAGTCTCAAAATTTGAGGAGAAGGAACTGACTGACAGCTCATCTGTCTCTGTATACTTCCTTGTGTGAAGATCTCTAATCCAGAACACTGGCTCACTCAGATAATGGTTTTAAGTCAAACAAGGCAGACCAGGAAGAGATCTCAGAGTTTGTTTAGTTGGTTGTGTTGTCATTTGACTGATATTCTTTCTGTTGTGTACATGATGCCTGATATGACTTTCCAGATGTGGGCAAATTCCCAGCACTAATAAATTGGAAATGTGCTTATCTCGAAGAAATAAGTGATAGTCTTAGATGTTGCTTGCATCATATCTGAGGGCCTCCCTCATATCCATTCATTCTTCTGTTCAGGACTACATCCCTCTCTCACCCAGAAGTAAGCATATGCTTTCTTATTTCCTGGGAAAATTTCAGCAATTGTGTAAGAGTCCATTATATAACTGCAAATTTAGCTTCTTTCAGAATCCTGAGTTTTTGGTAAAAGTAACAACTTTCCAAAATTCCTTGCTTTTGTCATCAGATTTCTATGTAGTTTCCAGCCCTGGGAAGTCACTCTACCTGATAGTGTCATCCCATTCATTTTGTTTGTGGGGTTTTTCTGTTTTTTTTTTTTTTTATTTGTTCGCTGTTGACTTCACTTTGAGCAGATCTAGGCCCAAAGATTGTTTAACCTGGTGATATGGCAAAAATACAACTTAATACCTGAATAACTTAAGGGATGAAAAAGCCTAATTTTTTGTTTTGTTCCTTCAGTTGATTCATGTTGGATTCCATCCCTTCTTCTCTTTCTCTGTTTCATTATCCTCCCTTCTTCATTTGTGAACTTACAGTAGATACAGTAAATATGAAGAAAAAAAGAAACCCCTCATTAGAAATTCTGCTGAGGTTGTAGCTCTCATAGAAATACCTGTGGTAACTTTCAAGCAGCTGCAATATTTGGCATGCTTTGGTGTGCTCTGTTATGATAGCTACCCTGCTATTAGTACTGAGATAGCTAATTTAAAGATAGCTCAAATATGTTCCCTTGAGCTCTCGTGACTCCTGGAGTGTTGACTGTGAATAAGTACTCTGCACAGTGAATGAATATCCTATATAATATATGGGGTATACCTGACAAGATAATGGAGAATGGAAAAGGAAGAGTGCTTTTCTTCGTTTGCAGGTATTCAATTTGACTGTAGGAAATAAAAAAGGTGAAGAAAATTGTGTGAGGGAAGGGCAGGAAACCATCATGATAAGAGTCACTGTGTCCATTTCTTCTTGCAATAGGGCAGCATCAAAATTCAGACCATCCCAGCAGCATGCGCGGCATTGGTGCCTTTCAGGAGCAAGGAAATGCAATTCAGCAGTGCTTGCATTTGTCAGCAGATCATGCTATTGGGAAGGGGGAACCCACATCAAAGATGTCAGCAGTTCTGCACTGCCTTCAGGCTCCAGAATAGTGTATTGTCTCATAATTATTTCCTTTACATTCGATACAGTGAACTTTCCTCTACTTCTTCCTTCCCACATCTGTTTTGTTGCACAGCTGTAACTGGTTTAGAGTCATCATAATAAAAACGAAACCTCTTTTCTTTCAAAGCAATCTGTAGTTTGGCAGGGAACAAAATGGTCACTTCAGAACTGGTGACAGAAAAATCTGCCTTTCATTGACGGAAATAACTTTCTCCAGACTCTTTGTTTGGGCACACTATCGGCAAATATATACCCTGAAGTACCCTGGGGGTTAACGTGTAGCATAGAAATGCAGTTAAATCTTTTATACTTTGTAATAGTTTTCTTTCCTGTGTGTCTCTGTGAATTCTTCTCCCTCTTATGCTATAGCATTTCATTCAATTTCATGCACTGCTCTGCTGCAGTGCTGTATTGCAGCTTCCCTTCTTTATCTTTTGCAATAAAGCATTTACTTTTCTTTGTAAATAATTTGAGTTTCTCTGCTAGTATTTTTTCCAGGACCCTCATTTCCTATTATGAACAGAAATTGTATGTAGCCAGGGTGGTTTTACAATCCGAGAAATTCCAGAGGCCCAGACCTGACCTGCAAAAATTTTGGGTTTGCAACTCAGAAATAGAGCAGAAATATCTTTGGAGAGCAAAATCTTATTTGGTGAGCCAAACACAGTCAGCACAGCCTCTGAATGCTCTCTTGTTACTCTCAAACCAATGCAGAAAACAGGGACAAAACACACTGCACCATTTCTATCATGCATCCTGAAATATTTTTCAAATCTCTGGTGCCTTCTGAAGCTGCAGACTCAGCCTTTGGTGAGAGAGAACGTGAAGTTGCCTCTGAGCAGTGGGATGGCAGATTTCTGCAGCAGTTGTCTTCTTCAGCCATTCTGCCTCCCTCTGTTTTCCACAAGTTCACCTCAAGCCATTCAGCAGGGAATTTACAAGCTATAAAACTGCATTATTCAGTTATGAAGTAACAACCTCATCACCATGACTTCAGCAAGGGCTCGTAAAAGGCAGCGTCAGATTTATAAGCAGAGGAATTTCCAGCTATGTCTGACAGATGGTTTGCAATGACAGACTTGCTGGTTTTTGTAACTCAAGTAAAATTCTGGCTAGGTGTATTGTTGATAGTCTTTGTGAATTATTAAATGTGTTAAAAATAAAGCCAAACACTTCATGTGGAGCACTTCTTTTGGGGATATGTTCCCCTTGGATGTGATTGTCTACACTGCAGATGAACTTTCAGGTTCTTCATTGCTCGTGAGAAAGCAGTCATGATGCAGAAAAATGCTGTTCTTCCATGTCACAGTTTGGTCATTGTCCCATGTATAGTTTGTCAGTTTTCTGTTTCTTTTAATTCTTCTTCAATATGACACTCAAGTAATGTGTTCACCCTGTGGATTAAGTAGAGGGCTGGGAGACTCAGCTGCCGGCTTTGGAAGGGCCAGAGGCACATTGCTTTGCTCTTCAGGTACTGGTTAACTCCACTTTTGAAAAACAGAGGCCACATTTTCCTTTCTCTCTTCTTTTTTTTGGGGGGAGCTCACCAGATCTGGGCAGTCTTTCAAAACTAGTTGCCAGTGGCTCAGAAAGTTCATTTATTTCCCTCTCATTTTAGGATGTATTTCATAGCATTTTTTAGTGAACTGCAAAATATTAATGAAGGCATCAAGCCAGGTTTTTTTTCCTCACAGAAGTATGAAAAAGGGTGAAAGACAATGAGGTCCCTTATATCACCCATACATATTAGACTAAATATTTGGAATATCTTAGGAATTGTTCAAAGACACGAAATGTCTGGACCTATTATTAAGGACAAGCTGGAATAGAAATGTTGTGAAGGCTTTCACATTACTTCAGAATAGCTGTTTCCCATTAACCCTACCAGCACCCTCTAATATTGCAGAAGGTGTTAAAAAGTATTTAGAGATCATTAGAAGATTAGGCATTTAAAGATCATTCTGAAGGCACAGAGTCACCTGCAGGAACCTGGAGTTCTTAACAGGTCCATGAATGCCTGCATAGACTCTTCTCTTTTACAAAGTAACCCTGTACTATTTCAGTAGTCATGAAGTTATGACATTTGTAATTAGAAACATTGAGACTTCATGATAACATCAGCATAATTCCTTTCATTTTGCCTGATTGCATGAAATCCTGTAGCTCATGGAAGTGTGGGATGGATTCTCATTTTGGCACAAGTGGTGTTCTGGTGGAATGAGTCAGTGACAGTTTAAACGGAGACCATATCTATTTCTGCTTGCTGTGATTGCCCATCTGTTTCTTCTCTATTATTTGCAATTATTTATTTTCAATTTGAGGATGTACAAATATGGCTATTCTAGTTTTGTAACAATGGTATTCAAAGTCTGATTCCACACCATTCTGAAAATGATAGAATCCTGAGGATAACATTATACAGTGGCAGATTGCAAACAAGAATAATTCCAAGGAAAACACTCAATGCATAACTAATTTAGCAAAGTTAATAGTTGCTGACATTAATGTTTGCCTGAAGGTCAGAGTGACACAAGTCTGGCTGGACAGAGGGACACTGTATATCATCATAAGCCTGGGGTGGCATGGACATGTTGATGCTGCCATCTTATTGGTGTACAGCAAATTATTTAATACTGAAGTTGCATGGGCCACTTCATTGTGGAGGTGATGCTGAATTATGTTTCAAAACGAAGAAAGATTTGGAACCTGAAAAGGGGAGTGGAAGCAGCTCTTCAGCAGGTGGCTTCAGAGATGGGAGCTGTGAGACACGGAGAGGGCAGTGCTCCATACTTAGGGGCATTGTGAGCACTGCCTTGAAAGTGGTCAGAGTGTTTGGTTTGTTCACTTCTTGGTGGATTCTTGGGAGAAAAGGGTACAAGTCTCCTCTCCTAACTTCTCCTTTTGAACAGCAGTATCACAAAGACACTTTGAACAACTGTGTGAAAATTCATTAAGGGAGTGACATGCCTAAAAGCACCGTGTTAAATCAATAAAATTTCTTACCAATTCAACATGAAAATGTGGTGATATTTTAATCAGCTAAAACATTACTTTGATACTTCTGAGTATCCAGTAAGTGCTATGATAGTCCTGGAAATACAGGGAGATGTTGCTGAAATTCTGAAGAAAAATAGTGAGCTGTACACTTTCAGTTGCTCATTGTAACTTAACAGATTTTATGTAAGGGAGGATGACAAAGTCTTTTGCAGTCCTGTCGGGTTGTATTGCCATTTAGTGGTTCCAAATTACTCTAGTAGTCTTTGTGGGCTTTGCAATTATTAATTATTTATTAGGATTAATTGAGATTATACAGTTCTATAGATATTATAGCACTCTAGTCAAGGGTTGAATTAACAGATAAGAAGATCATTGGTGCAAATAATAGAATCATGGAGTCATTAAGATTGGAAAAGACCTCCAAGATCAAGTCTGACCTGTGGCTGAACACTACCATGTCAATTAGACCGTGGCACTAAGTGCCACATCCTGTCGTTTCTTGATCAACTCCAGGGTGTTCAAGACCCCACCACCTCCCTGGGCAACCCATTCCAATGCTTGTCAACCCCTTCAGTGAAGAAATTCTTCTGAATTTGACCTGAACCTCTGCTGGTGCAGTGTGACTCCATTTGCTTTTGTCCTGTTGCTGCTTGCCTGCGGGAAGAGGCTGTCTCCCACCTTGCTGCAGCTTCCTTGGGTTTGTGCCAGGTACACAGGCTGCTTTTGCACATGTGGAAGCTAGAGCTTGTTAGCCTTTGTACAAGTTGATGAATGCAATATGGGCATGGGCCCTGCTGGGTTTGAGTATAATTAACAATAATGATGCATGCTATTAAAACCTGACATTTATTAAGCACACACAGACTTTCAAGTCTGCTGCAGCTGTGGGCTTGGGTGTGCCCTCTCCAGTGGGATGCATGTCATCTTCCTGAGCCACACAAGCCCTGGTGGGAAAGCAGGGGAGGCTGCAGGCACTACCAACAGACCACTTCAGTTCTCTTTTCAAGACGGTTGTCAGGATCCTGGGAACAGGAAGCTCAAATCTCTCCCCAGTCCAGAATTCCAGATAGATGCCCAACACATACCTCATTGAGTTCCAGAATTTGTCTCTCTCATTAATTTTTGAAATTGTTAGCTGCATTTATCTAAAAGATTATATACATTTTCTATTGATTTTATCATGTCTTTCATTTAATATAAGACAATTCCTACTTATTTCTTTCTGTAGAAATTGCTTAGAAGTCAGTTTTCTGCTGGCACATCAGAAAATGAGACCAGTTGTACTTCAAAACAACACTTCAAAGATTTTATTGATTTTTGGGGTTTTTTTCAGAGGAATGTTTCATCAAGGGCTTTCAGTGAGGTTCTTTCTTCAACACATAATGCACAGTGCTCTGAAAAGTCAAAATACTGTCTTCTTAAATGATTAACCTAAAAGGGCAAAAGCATCAATGCCTGAAGAGTGGAATAAGTCAAGACTGATGTATATTAGCTAGTAATGCAGGTTTTTCTACTTAGATTTACAGCATTTAGAACTTTATCCTTTCAGGAGACAAAATATAAAGGCAATTTTCAGTTAAAGACGTCTTCTCTGGGAGTACGTGTTCAGCTTCTCATTTTGTGTGGATGTGTGTGGATGTGAGCATATTTTATTCAATCATAATCTTCAAAATCTGAATGTTGTAATGTGATCAGCATTTCATGGGGGTCTTTTTAAATTTTACACAAGATTATACTCATGAGTTGTGGGTGTTTATAGGCAGAGGGAAGGGTGAGAGGGAACAAGGAAGGTTGAGGGGGAAAAAAACTGTTCTATGGGATATGAGATAAGGATTTTATTGTGATTCTTACAGGATGTGTCTGTATTACTGGATATGAGCCATGGCACAGTTACGCACTTTTCTTGGAGGAGTGCTAATAAACCCTTGTGTCACACCAAAGCAGAGGGGAGTCTGTGGTGGAGATGGATCAGAGAAGCTCCTGGATAAACAGTTGTAGTGCTCTTTAAAAGTATCTGTAGGCTTATTGCTCGTGTTCATTTGCTTTTAAAGCTGCACTCAATTCACTTATATGGCCTGGAGTTTATCCTTTTAATTCTGTGCTTGGAGAGCGAGCTGAAATGCTGACCACCATGCCCCTGAGGGCAGCCACCACCCAGCACACTCAGAGCTGGCTGGCACACCACCCACCATGCGGTTTGCACCACCCACCAAACACCCCCCCAGTGTGTTTTGGAAGGAAGGATTGGCTTAGCTCAGGTCCACTCACAGTCCCACTGAGCACTCTTAGGAGTGACATCTCTTTTGAAAACTTCATTCACTTCCTCCTTTTTCTTTTTTTTTTCCCCCTAAGATTAATGACTGTGCTACACTTTGACAGCTTGGGATGAGTTTTTCCAAGATGAACATCTGCCCTAAGCCATGTTATATTAATTATTTTCTTTAGAAAAATGATGACCAGAAAATGTCAGGAATTTCTGTGAATAAAGCAGGGGAACAAAAATGTTTGTTTTCTGATCTTGATAAATGTGTTGACTTTGAGTAGCTGCAACTTCTCTGTATTTTGGCAAAGGCTTGAAATTTGTCAGGGGGTGGTTGGTGGTGTGGATGAGGGGCTGAATTTCTTATGAAAATGTTAGATTTTGATGTGCCACTCCGACACATATCCACAAGAAAAGCTGTATGTTTGTCTGTGCTCTGTGGATATTCCATGGAGCGTCTGTGAGTGCAGCCACATGGAGCATCTCCTGGTTGAGGCTGAGGACGACTTTCCCTGTGGTCTCACTAGGGCTTCCATGGGGAACGCAGGGCTGCCTGTGCTTTCTGTGACATCCCAGCTGGCTGAGCAGTGTAGAATGTTGGTGTTTTGTTTAAGGGAAGCATTGTATTTACCAGTGATCACCAGGAGGAAGGGGCTGCTCAGGAGGGAGCCCCACGCTCTGCTCCTCCATCTCCAAGCAGTGGGTGATGTGCCACCTCATGTCAGGTGTGTTGTCTCCAGCCATGAACTGGAGCATGCAACCCCTGCATCATCGGCTGCTAAAGTGTTTGGGGTCTCTGATTTCCTCCTCACAGACTCCTGACTCCCAGGCCATGAAACTCAGAATATCCAAAACTGGCAGCATGAAGTTGGAAATCTCACTCCTACCATTGAACCCAGCCAGCACCAATCACTGATGGTGGCACTCTTTTTTGTGAGCCCTGTTAGTTTTGTTAGTGGCTTCATCTACAGCTGGATGTTTGAGGGTGAGGTAACTGATGCACATCCCAGGTGTGATTTTAGATGAACTATGCACTTTGTCTCATGTGTACAGCTGGTTTTTTTTCTTACAGAAAGAGTGATCACATGGCCTGGGGGCTAACCGTCACATTTATCTTAATAAAAAAAGATACAAAGAGCCAAGGTTTGTGATGCCACGGGAGCACCAAATGGTGGTAGGGGGGAAAAAAAATCAAGCCCTACTCTTTTTAGCCTCTTTGTTCCTGTTAAGCTGTGCTAGTTTGGGGAGGCTTATGGATAAGAAAGAAGAAGGAAGAAATGCCTGCAGTATCTAAGCTTGTGCTACTTGGTGAGAACACAGAATCAAACCCTCTGGTTTTCAGAAAAGAGGCAGAAACAGTGTATATCTACAAAATCAGGTAAAGTTGTCAGTGTTGTCAAGTATTGTAGTGTGTACCAGATTGTGTCAAATCTGCTAGAGGCACTAGTGCTGTCTCTCTGGTTTTGAGTTAGTGGAGGGGAGGAAGAAAACTTGAGATATGTAGTCTTGTCCAGAAGAAAAAGAATAGTGAATCTTTTTTATATTTCTGCAGTCCCCAGTTAGGTGTGATCAAAGTACTCCTGAGGTAGTTTAGCTCTCTGCCTCTCACTAAAACATAACACAAACCATTCCCTTCAAGCTGTCTGTGAGAAGCCCCCCTGTTACTCCAGTGAGTGCAGTGTATTGACAGCAGGGCAGGCAGACCAGGAAGCCAGTTAATCTTTCCTGAAATATGACTTGCTGTTGTTTTAGAAGCGGTGTTAAACTCTAGCAGCTGGTTAAAACTTGTGCCAGTGGTCCCCAAAGTCCTCAGCCCTCTTGGTAACAACAGATGCTGTGATGGTCCTGGTCAAAGTAACCGTGATGAAGGAGACTGAAGCAAAGCAGGTTGTTGGACCTTGCCCAGGTGTGAGCAGGTCCTCAGTGGAGAGGAATGGATGCTTCCCAGAGAGGAACTGGAGAAACCAACAGCCCCATGCCCTCACCTGCAGCCTCCTACTTCAAGGTGGGCATTGCCACACCAAACACTGAGCATCCTAAAGTGAGATGATTCAAGTGCTTCTGCCAGCAGATAAAGTATTAATTAAATTAATAATTATTAACTATTATATAAATAAATTATTAATTAAATTAGTTGATCTTAACTAATTCTGAATTCGCTGAATGTAAATGGAGCCTATGTGACAATTTGATTGGATGCCTTATTTTCAGGCAGTAAAGAGATAACTCTACTCAGCATGTTCACATCCCAGTCCTTATTCTGCTTAGGTCACATTCCCCCCCCCCAAAAAGAGTCTTATTTTCTGCCATCAATTCTGTTGGGCGTCTTTTTTGTCCTGAGTGCGGCATGAATGAAAAAGAAGAGGATCTTACTCTGACCAAATGGAGTCCAACACAAGTAGTAGTCAGGTTAAATTTACAAACTGTTAAGAGCAGTCCTACCGAGAAGGACTTGAGGGTACTGGTGGGTAAAGAATTAAAAATGAGCTGGCAGTGTGCGCTCAGAGCCCAGAAAACCAGTCGTGTTCTGGGATGCATCCAAAGCAGCGTGGCCAGCAAGTTAAGATCCTACCTTAGGTGCTGCATCCAGCTCTGAGGCCCTGAGTCCATAAAAAAAAGCATAGATATGTTACAGCAAGTCTAGAGAAGGGCCCTGAAAATGATCAGAGGGGTGGAGCACAACTCCTATGAAGACAGGCTGAAAGAGTTGGAATCATTCAGTCTGGAGAACAGAAGACTCGGGGGAGACATTACTGCAGCCTTTCAACACAAAAGGGGCTTGAAAGAAAGAAACTTTTTACCAGTGCCTATAGTGACAGTTCAAGGGACAATGGTTTTAAACTGAAAAGAGGGTAAGTTTGTATTGGATGTGAAGAAGATATTTCTGCAGTGAAGACAGTGAGGTGCTGGGACAGGATGCGGATATCCCATCACTGGTAGTGTTCAAGGCCAGTTTGCATGGAGCCTTGAGCAACCTGATCTAATGACAGATGTCTCTGCCAATGGCAGAGGGATTGTAATAGATTATCTTTAAAAGTACCCTCCAATGCAAACCACTCTAAAACAAGTTAGGATAGTAACCAACATCTAGTCATTGTAAATTTTCTGTGGATATTATATGCAGGAGAGTGTAAAGGAGCATAAGTGAGATCCTCAGTGGCTGATGGGGACCTGGATCTTTCTACGTTACATCACAAACAAATTATGCCAGTCAAGGACTGTGCATCATAGGACATAATTTATAATCAGGAGTTTGATAGCACGTAAGAAGCTATGAGTAAGCCATAATAAATTATACAGTCTTTGGAAGTCAGGACAAGTACTGTATACTTGATATGGCAGAGCAGAGTGGGTCAGTAAGAGATGTAGAAATGATGTGATGTGGTCAAAGGCGTAGGCCTGGGAAAGTGATGTTTCCAGTATAGATATGAAAGGTGCTCAAGTCCATGTGGCAAAGGTAGAGATAACAGCTTAGACCACATTTCAGCTCTACAGCTTGCTGTGAGACAACAGCTACAGCTTATGTATGGCAGACATAACAAATACAGGGCCTGGAGTGAAAAGGTGCTGCCAACACTACAGGCCAGATATATGATGATAGCACCCCAATAAATGAGATGTAAGGGACTACCTGATTCTTTTTCTTCTTATCAGTACATCTTTTGTCATAGATACCTACATTACTGGATACAGCAAAGCTCAGCATGTCAGCTATTAATTGAAATGAATTATCGCAGGTCTGGAGTGTGCAGCAAGGCTTTGATCACTGCCTGGAAATGATGGTTTCTTAATGGCTGCAGTTGTATTATGTGAAAAAGTACGCAGGGAAGTATGTGAACATTGCAGTGTCAGGTTTGGTGATTTACTCCATTTTCTTCTTGTTTAGTATTGCAGAATATCAGTGTTTTTAGTCCTCAGAGATGTGACACTTGTACAAGATTTGTGACTGTCACATCAGTGGAGAGCTTGGCACTCTGTCAGTTTGGCACGCTGTTGACTCTGCAGCTTACTCTTGAATGAGGGAAAGCAGGCAAGCAAGGAATTTCCGATTCTGGCACCTGAAAACCATGAACACATCCCTTTAAAATAAATGTTTGTCATATATTTGGTTTTAAAGCACTTCAAAAGGACTTACGTGACTAATAAAACTTGAAGTCGTTTTTATTAGAGTTTTACCTTTGGAACAAAGCAAGTCTTCCATAAAGGTCCTATATGTTCCTGAAATCAAAAAACCAAATCCCCTTTTTTGGGCTATTTCTTACCTTGGAAAAACCTTTTCTGGTGTTGTAGCTCTAAATAACTTTTTTAAAGCTGCTCTTCTTTTTTGCTGATTATAGCAGATCAGAGCTCCCTGACCTGAAGTCCCTCATGCTGTTCAGTTCCATTATAGAGCCTTGCTTGCTTTGAGTGCATGTAGACATTGGTGTGCAGGACCACGTGCTTCCAGCAAGACAGCTTTGTCACATTGGCATCCTGACCAGGCTCTGGACCTCAGGACCCAGAGCAAACCAAACAAATTGTGAGTGGCAGAGTGCCGCCATCCCATGGTCCGTGGCAGGGGTGGCTGAAATACACACAGTTCTTCCACCAAGCATGGGCTACAAATAGGGGATAACCCATTATTTAACTTTTGACAACCAAATGCACACAACTCTGCTAGGAGAGATAATCCTGAGAGGGAAGGGAGTTAATATCGCATATATTATTCATGCTTGTTAGAAAACAAGGAGACTAAAGTGACACTTGTCCGTATGTAACTTCAGAGACAATGAGAAGTTGCACCAAGTGCTGTTGAAGGACTTCGGATCCCTTTGGAAAAGGACAGAACTCCCTTCACCTCAGTCTCTCCCTGAGCATAGGCAAAGCTCTGTGAATGGCTCTCAAGATCATAAGTGCTGCTTATTGAATATGGAATTAGGAAAACAGCTATTTGAAATAAAAATGTTTTCCATGCTATATGTCTGAATGTCCTCAGAATTTTGAGGAGCAGCTTCTGGGTCCCATAACAGTTTTATCTGACTCATATTATATAGCCAAGGCGCTGCTGCAAAAGAAAAATCCTGCAAGGTTCCTGGATTTTTTTTTATAGTGTCATGGAAAACTATCTCCCCTGTAATTGAAATGTACGTATTTGTCTTGTAAATTGGCAATTTTTGCTTTATTTCTATAAAATGGGGGGGGTTGGAGAAAAAAATAAAATTCACAAAAAGACTGCGAACAAAACCTTCCTCCTCTCATAGTAATGGACATCTTTATTGCTTGTCTGCTGCTACTACTATTGTATTAAGACATTGTCTAGACTGAGCAAAACTTCACAATGTTGCCACAAAAACTGTGAGTTAGGTTATTTTTTCTAACCCTCTTTTCTTTGCCCAGTATTGTAATTGGCTTCTTTTGCTGACATTTTCCTAAATGTGGGTTCCCTATTAAAGGTACATTAAAAGTACCTATGACAGAAAGATAGACAATGCTGTTATCAGCTGCTCCTTCTGTACACATCAACCTTTTCCATCAACGGAACAACCACTGACAAACACGCTCCTTCCAGTGCTTAGGATCCAAAGTGGAATAAATTGATACAATTGCTGATCTATTTTTCTGCTTTTTTGATATGTGTGTACTTTCAAAGCAGCAAGTAGGAGACATGGTTGGGGTCCATAATGAATGGTGACAAGTAATGATACTCATACCTGTCAAACACATAAATATTCTGTCACACTGGATGAAACTGAAGTAAAGATGTTGACTGCAGGCTGCTCTGCTAGATAATGTCTGGGAAAGGACAGGGTTAGAAATTAATGTAGGTTGGAACTACTTTCTATGAATTCCTTTTCCATCCATTATTTTGCTGACTTTTTGCCAACTGTACCATGTACAGTCTCTGAGATGTGGTTATGTCCTTCTCAGAGTCCATCATTGACACAACATTTGGAGAATTAAAGTCATACCTGAATTTAGTGGAGAAAGAATGCCATAACTTTTTTGGTGTAGTTTTAATTTTTTTTTGCTTATTATCCCTGGAGGCATCTAGAAGAAGTCAGATTCATGAATATATATTCCATCCTGCTGCTGGAATCAAGCTGGGATGCACCTCTGTGTTGAGTTGTTAATATTTCCCTGTAAGCCAAGTGCCATATCTCTTTCCCTTATGCAGGGATCAGTTACCACAAGTATTTGCATCTGCAGGGCTGTTCCTCTCACAGGTTCTTACTCTGCTTTTTTATGGCTGCAGTTAGATTGGCACCATTGCTTCTTTTTCTTCTTCTAAAAACGTTGTTGTAGAGACATTATCATAATTTCTAATTGCCTCAGCCTTGGCCAGTGGCACATCCATCATGGAGCTCCCAGGGATTGGCTCTGCTGGACATGGGGAAGCATCTGGCAGCTTCTCATAGAAGCCACCCCTGTAGTGCCTTGCTACCAAAACCTGGCCATACAAACCTAGTACAACATTTTTTCAGTTAACTCCTGGTCTTTGATCTTTACATTTAAGGTTAAGAAAAATCAATTTTGGCATCCTCTTGATCCCACAGATGTCTCTAATCTCTATTATTCAAACACTCAGTCTGAAACTAAGAGTTGGGCTGGCCTTGGAAAATACTCACCATGAGCCCTTGAAGGTCAGGTGCTTGCTGTTCATGTCAGGTTATTCTGCCCATTCTGCCCGTGTTTAACTGCATGACCTTGAAGAGATCAGTGAAGTGCTGCAGCCATAGCATCTTTGGGACCTCTTTGCTGGAGTGGTCTTTGGAATGCTGCCAAAGGATGTGAGGTAAAATTTGTAAAGATAAAGGCAAAGATAACAGATTATCTTAGTACAAGTCAGCTCAGAATTTAAGCAAGCAAGAGAGAGACAGTAGGAAAACAATTTTCATTTGTTCTGCTGTTTGTAGAACCCCTGTTTCTAACCTAATACATTTTGACTGAGGGCTATAGCCTGTATCCTGCCAAAGTTAGAATGGATGTTCATGATGCTCTGCTTTGATTTTATCATCTGTGAACTCATTGTCTGTCAATAATATATTTGGTGGTTCTGGGATATATATCAATACTTACCTTGTCCCCATTTTTCTCTTTCCTTTTTTTGTACTGGCACTGGGATTATAATCTGTAGATCACAGATTTAGATAATGATTTGGGTTTGGTGTGATTAGTTATTGGTTTATTTATTAATTAGATAGCTAACTGCTGCCTGTTATCTCACAACTGCATTGAAATCTCCTCTTCAGTGAGATTTGAGAAAAGGGAATCCCCAATTTTACTTCCTTCCCCCATGGTATTTTACACCATCAGTCATGGACTTTCTGAATGAGGGCAGTCCTTTGTGTCCCCAAGACCTCTCTAAGTATTACTGTAGTGTGTGTTAGCACCTTTAGGGACAACTAAGAGACATGATCAATAAGTCTCTTCGTACATGATCGACTTTCTTCTTCATAGTAGTATTCACTATTTTTTGTGTCATTGATGCGTATAAACACACAGAAACAATACTGCTCTGAGTTTTGGTTGTGACTAGATTGTTCTCTGCAGAAATTATTTCTCTTTGGAAATTATTAATCTTAGTGTTCCATAAATCTTGTTTGTTGTCACAAAAAAATATTTTTAATCCCAATTGTTAACTTTTATTTCTGCAAATTTGGTATTATACAAAGACTTTGCTGAAGCAAATGGCACAGGAGAGAGTGCCTCAGGTTCAGATCTTGGGTCCCTAGTCAGTTCTGAGTCCCTTTCTCTAATGTAATTGCAATATCCAGACATAGAAAATATCATTGAAAATGTTGCAGAAGAGCCTGATTGTTATAAGAAAAATGCTCTGGATGATTTGAATCCAGTCACAAATACATGCAAATACATGTAAGACTACAATAGGCATAAGATTTTCACATTTTGGTGATGAAGAAGACCAAAATAGCATTGCCCATGGTTTCTCTCTAGGAGAAATGAATGAGTATTGCATAAAAACATTGTATTCTAAAGAGGAGCAAGTCCTTCTTACATAGTGCATAATGCTTATGTAAGTTCAGTAATTTTTGATATTATGAATTCTGTCTCCTTTTTCTATTCTCTTTAATTTCTTTGCCTGTATTTTTTTAAAGAAAACTTTGGAAGATCTTAAAAGAAATTCAGAGATTAAGATATGTTTTTAGCAACTACTTTCTAGTGATAAACTATTCACAAAAATGAAAAAAAAGGGTGAAATAAAAGTTATTGATGTCATGCTAGAGTTTGTTTTTTTATGAGTTTATGAAAACGCCTGTTGAAAACATGGTTTTATAAACAATCTTGAATCTTTATATTCAAGATCAGATGTCACTTTAAAAGGGGAAATTTTAGCATTTTTTCTTCCTGTCTTTCTCTAACTACTTTTGCACTGCTTTTACCATAAATACAGACCCATTTTTCAGCCTTTTTCTCTCAAAAGAATCAAAGCCAGGAGTCGATTGCATCCATACTGTTGCCACGGCTGGAATGCAATTTCTTTTTCTTCAATATTTTTAGCATGTGCTGCTACCCCTGAATGGACACAGATTATTGAACAATAGTAAGATAATACAGAGAAATCTTCAGTCTCTCATTGTGTTGAAAACACTGACTTTCTTCTGCCTTTAAAGATTAATAGTTTTGCTGGGATATATTCAGTTCCTTTGATGTTTAAATATTAGAAGCTATAGCTCTTTCAGATAATGTTAAATGGAAGTGATAATTCTGTTGAAATCTTGATGGTTGGCAGAATTCTCTCACTAACGTGTGCACCAACTGAAGGAATCTTGTGCACCTTTGTCTGATTCTCATACTAAAACATCTGAGAATCTGAGCTGTATAGTGGTTGGATTTTAAGTGTGCTTTGGTCAAGGTTTGGGGTTTGGATTAGATTTTTTCCTTGTTTTCTTGGTCTGTCAAATTCCCGAGGGAGTTTTTGCATTGACTTCAGTAGCATTTGAACAGTGCACATAGGAGTCTGAAAACATGGTTAGCTTGCCAAGGAGTTGTTTTCCTTGATGTGTTTGACCAAGCATTGACTTTGCTCCCCCATGTGCTCTGAATGCACTTAAAGAATTAAAAGCAGAATTAAAGTCTGCTTTTGTTAGCAGCTTTTAAGGCAGGGAGCAGTGTGATGTCTTCCTGAGCATCTTTAGAGAACAGCAGCATCACAGCTGCTAGAAGGGCTTTGCAATCTATGTGTGTTAATTACTGCTAAAAATGCTTGTAATAAAGTAGGTGCGATTCTACTTACGGGTTTCCTTAAAAATGGAGTCCAGCCCTGACATCTCACTGGTATGCAGTAAGGAAGCCTGTTAAGTCAAGAGTGGTTTAGCCCTTCTCCATTTTCCTGAAGGTGCTGGCTTCCAGGACAAAAACTCTGGTCCCAGTGGTCTGGAGACTGTATGTCATCTGTCTCTCCTGCACTCCCCACTGTGGCATAAGAAGGAAAAATCCACTTGTAAACCTTACCAGTGGGACATGGACACACACACAAAAAAAGAGAGGATCAATGAAAATCCTGTGTGCCCAAAGGCATTTTGATTTTTTAAATTCAGTTAGTCCAATCTAAAATGTTACTTTTTCTTGCAAACTTTCTTTTCTACCCTCAGACCACATAGCGTTTTTCTACTGGCAAACACTGAGCATATAATAAGTAGTGGATGTGAATATGACTTGCTTTTTAATGTTCTTCCATCACTTGTCATTGTTGCAGTTATCTGGTTTTTGTGCTCCATCTCCAGTTCTTTTCCTATCCTTCCAGTTGTCATCATGGCAGTTTTTGCAGAAGGGATTTGTGTAACCATATGGCACCTAGCTCAGGGAACACCTTGAATCCTGAGGGCTACAGGTTGCTGCCATGATGCATTTTAAGAGCAGCATCTATGTCATGAAGACACATCTTGTCACTGAAGGTGTCCCCAGGCAGTTGTGGCATGCTCCTTTGCCAACCCAGGAGGAAGGCTTCCAGGAAGCTGTGGGCTCGTCTGTCCTGCATTGTACACTGCACACCAGAAACCAGCGCCACTTTTTCTTTCCTGAGTACTGCATATCTGTGGTTAAGTTAGGTGTGAAAACCTTCTGTAGACCTTACTATGTTCAAAGGGGGGAGCAGACTGAGAAATGTGTTGCCTGTCGTCATGACCAATGATATACAAGCAGTCTGCTGGGGTTTTTTGTGTGATCGTGAAAGGAGGAGATGGAGGAGAAGGATGGATCACACAGCAGATGATGTGATTGATCAATATGTTAACTAGTGTAGTAAAATCCCATCTGTTTATATGGTTTATGTCTTTCCCAGCTATGAAGCAGGGATGAGAAGAGAAGAAGCACAGAAACAAAAATCCATCATGTATGAAAAATTGGAGCCCAATCCTGTTACTGATGAAATTAGCGCAGTTTCAAGAAGAATAAGATCATGCCTTAAGAAACAGTCTACATGAACATCCACTAATACTATCTTCCCCTAATTCTTCTTGGCAAGAAAATGGGGCTTTTTCTCTCCAGATCTCTATTTTTTGTTCAAAATGTAGTTAAGCCATTGGATGTCTTCTGCAGTAATCGAACAAAACCTAGAATAAAGGATATTATAACACAGGAGCCTTTCATAATAACTAATTGCAACTTAATTTTTGCTGGAGCTTTTCAGTTTCTGTCTGCTTGGTTTCTCTTATTCAAGTTGGCAATGGAAGTGAGTGGGGTAGTAAAACATATTGAGATCCAGACCTATTCTGATAATTGCATTTCTTGCTGTTAAAATACGACAACACTTAAAAATTATTTGTGCTGTGAGCAGATTCTCTGGAGTAACAGCACCACGTCTGCCTCACTTCTTTCCATAGCTTCTACGAAAGAAGTAGCTGAAGTGGCTTTAATTCTGAATGAAGCAATGTTTATGGTTTCTTTAATCACTGTTTACTTTCAGTAAGAGAGCTTTTTCAAGTAATGGGAGTAAAATATATTCTTCTATCAGTCTGTCTAAACATTAAGAATGCTATGTAGAAAACTATTATAATTTAATCATAGATGTACTCATTTAGGGGAAAAAAATTCCCAGAGACATGCATGCAGAAATGTCTTAGCTGTGTATGCAGATTCTCAAAAAAAGGGCTGTGAATGTATAATTCTGCATGCACAGAAATTCAAGCTATCAACATTTTGACTTCTGTCACAGTATGCAATGCTCCATGGCATGCCTGATGAAAAGCTTTTGAAATCTGCCAGAAGATAACTATTTAGTATCTCTTACAAACACAGAATCAGAGGTAATTTGTGTCCAGTCAGTGTGTGTTTGGGATCTCCTGGAGGTGGGCTGGGGCAGAAGGTGGAGAGTAAAGACCTGCAGAAGGTGTGGTGCTCACAAGTACCTAAGAAGAGAGGTGGAAGTTTCACAGTGAAGTTAAGAAATACAATTCTGCCAGAATTGTAGAACAAATGTAATGCCCAAGTGGTATTTTTGGATCTAGCCACAATTTGGAGTACAAATAATGTGAGTAATGACAAATGTATTGATTCTTCTTATAAAGCAATCCAGTGTCCCTGAATTGCAAATTTTGTCTGAATCCCAAGGAAATTTAGATTGTTTTGGTGATATCTATTCAATACATGGCCTCCTAGGACTACAGTTGTTTTCCCATTCTATTTGTCAACACCTGCCATAAGAGAGCCTTGGTCTTAGTCTGCAGGAAGTAGCTGTATATTAACAATATTTTTTCTACTACCATGATGCTAATAATTTATAGCACTAACATGTCTCATATCTTTTCCAGCATCCAAGAAAACTCCCTTATCTTACCTGCCACTGTTGAATTTGGATAGTAATACTTTCTTTCAGGTCCTTCCACTAACCTTTGGTATTTAGGGCAACATCAAGTGCTTTGACAGTCTTTGTGTCCTGCTCCTTTACTTTCTGAGAGAAAATACAGTCTTCTGGCTTCCTCATAATCAGCCATGTGTTATGTTCTGGTAGAAAGTGGTTCTCTGCAGACACTTTCTGCAAACAGTTGGTGAGGTTTATGAGTTCTTGTCTTTTTGGGGTGAAAGAAGTTAATCCCTACATCCATTCTATTCATTCTCATTTAAGAAAATAAATCCCCGCTTTTTAAATTTCTTTTCATTGTTTATCTTTTTCAAACCTGTAGTTGGCTTGACCTTTTTTCCTTTAATATTTCTTTCAACAAAGTGCTGTTGCCAATGGACTTTTTTGAAACCACCTCCTCCAATTTTTGTTTTTTTGAGCTGTCTCCTTCTGCCCTTGGATTTCTTTATTAATTGATATAGTACACAGACTGATAATTCTGCATCTTCACAAAACAGCATCATGTATTTGGAGAATGTGAAGAACTCAGCACATATGTAATTGATTCCTAGGGTTTTAATGACTAGTTTGCATTTATTTCAGGACTTGCTTCTTAAAAGCAGTCTTTTTATAGTCATACAGACATATTTCAGATGATTAAAGAAAGGGGAAAAAAAAACCCAACCCAAAGTTAAGTATCATATACAGGAATCTGGTACTGACAAGGTTTAGGTGAATTTTGAAATAAGGCCCTGAAAGTATCTGTGTGTAGATGTAAGTAACAGACATTACATTAACTTTTAAAAATCCACAAATGGTATGGCATCTGAGTGATTTTATAAATGGTAAAGTATCTATTTTAATGTTAAATTCTTACTTCAAAGTCTGTGTTTTAGCTCTGTGTAGTAGTGCAAATTTTGTTCAAAAGGTGTGACAAGGAAAGGAAAAAGCCATGACATGAACAATGTTGCTTGGGGGAAAGCTCTGTTTGGGTCACTTGATCAGTACTGGTTTGCACTGGTTGATGAGCTGACATTCCCTTAAATCACATGGGAGTCACCAGTGCACCTAGGTGAGACTTTCAAGGGTGCCTTGCTGATCTCAACAAATTGTAATAGCACTGAAAGTGTGAAAAGAGTGAATGAAATTCACAAATTTTGCTGCATTTAGCTATTACATTTATGTACAGAAGATAATTTGGAAATGACAAAAATTAACAATGTGTTAATACTTGTTTAGAAATAAATGGAAATGTTTTCCTTTGAATCAAACAGCTCAGTCTGTGTTTATAGAATTAGGAATCTTCCCCAGCTCAACCTGCCAATTAAAAAAGGTGCATAACTTCTTAACTCTGTTGAATAGGTCAGAGAGGCACACCTTGAATTTTCTCGGATCTATTTTAGTTTCTTGTGAGTTCAGTGTATCACTGCACTGGGCACTTGCTGATGCTGCTCCTGCTCAGATTAGTTTTCTCTTCTCCTTTTCAGCTGCTGCTCTGGTAAGATGCTCAGGTGGTGTAAATAGCTATGATCACTGTAGGGATGCTGCTGATTTACACAAGCAGGTGGTCTGGTTCCGGGTTGTCTTACTGCTCTGTGAAAATGGATTTGGTGAGCAAGCTTCTTCTGTAAATGTCTAAGCTGAGTTTATTAACATCTTAGTATGCCTTAGACAAGTGAGGGTTTTTTTTAGAGTGTTTTCATTTTACTTCTTAGGAGAATGTTATGTTTATTCTTTCTTTATTACTTAAAGGCTGCATTGAAGAAACAAATTGTCCATTGAGATGGGTTTAGTGGAGCATTTGTTTTGTTCTTGACAGAATGGTTCTCTGCATCCATTAAAAAGTAGGAACAAAAAAGAAAAGCCTTTTATTTAAAGCTTTATGTATGAAATAACCAAGTAAATGTGTATGTGGCTAGACTTGAATTGGCAGGTAGGGGACCACCAGTCCCTTAATTAAAGTGAATGAATCAGGGAAGACTCTCAACCTTTACCTCACAGCTGTATAGCAGACAAACCTTCAGTCGGTGGGAACCTGGGGTTCTGCTGGGCTTTCAGGGTTTCCTGTTGGATTTTGGGGAATGCCACCACCTTCTGCCAGTGCATGCAAGGACTCACCCTGCTGCTCCTGGGCAGAGAAGGAGAGAGAGAAAGAGAGAGGGAGGGAGGAAGAGAGGGAGGATTGCCTTCTCCTTGGCAAATATTTGCTGCACAAATCTTGGTAGTGTTTGCACATGTCAGTGTGGGCTTAAAAAATGCATACAGACCTGTAATTGGAAGCATGGATGTGGGCAGCCTGTGCCATTGCATTCTCCATCCTGTTCCTAGCCCGTGATGCCCTTGGGGAGTGCAGCAAGAGCACTGGCTCTGAAACAGTGCCCCACATGCTGTGCAATGAGAGGGCAAGGACTAGGTTGGCAGATCTGCTCTGTGGAAAGAAATGTCTCGCTGTGATTCCACCAGTGCTCCTGCACCCTCTCTGAGCTGGTATCTGCTCCCCTCCCCTACCGCTGTAGCCAAGTCCAGCCTCTCACTGGTCCTTGCAGTTGCCCAGTGCAGCTGTGAGCAGAGAGGATAAATGGCCAGTCATGGAGTGTGTCAGTGTCCATAACAGCTGATGAGGTTTACCAAGTGGGAATTTTGTTTTAGTAAGAAATCAGAAGTGAAGGTCTGAGAAAGATGGAGCTGATGTGAGATGGGGAACTACCATGAAAATGCAAAAAATTAACCTCTTTAAATAAAGTAAATCAATACAGAGCCAGCAAAGCATAGGTAGTAGTGCTACTTAAGAGTGCTTATACTGCTCACAACTGATTTTAGTAACACACGGTTTTACTAAAATTATCAGTTACTTAATTATAGTTTATACCATATAATAATTAGGGTCATAGTTGTGGTATTTTCTTATTTACGGTCTAAACTATAAAAAGACCCAGAACATTTCACCCTAGGGAATCCAAAAATGGTTGCTGCCATTCCTTCTGACAGAGCAATCTAGAGTGTCTGCTGTTAAGTAGGACTTCTGAAGTCTCTAAATCAAGAAAGGTTTAAAATTTTATCCTTTGATGGACTATTCTTCCATGTCTTCCATAGAAAAGACTGAGATAAACTAAGCAGGAATAAATGAAGCAGGTTGGAAGTGCAAACAACAAAAAGGTCTCTGGAATTCTTGCCAATAAATAGAAATCAGAAAAATAGAGTTTTGACACCAAATTTGTCATTAATCCAACTCTCGTATATGTTCTGCCAAGATGAGTTTTGTTTTTTTTTTCTTTCTTGTGTCAAACACATGAACTGAAAGATTTTTCTGACATTGGACATTTCATTGTTGTTATAAATAGAGATGTTTTTTGTCTTACTGGACTGTAATCCTAGATGCCAAAAAATATGCAAAGACAATTGAGTAAAAGTCTCTTGTTTGGGTCATCCAAAAAGTGCCAAGGTAGCCTTCTGCATTTCAAGCATCAGTGTGGAAAATAGTTTTGCTAGGAAATGGTGCAGCATGTCCCTGTCTCCCTTCAATAGCTCTGATACAGGGTGTTCATGAAATGAAATGAGAGTACTGTATTTATTGGACTTTCTCACCCTTTTAATCTCAGTGACATAAGCCTCTTATCTGGCTCCTCTTTGGCCAAACAGCTGCTTGGAGCTGTGTTTAATAGTCAACACACAGCAGTGTCTTCTGAGCGGACAGGACCTCAGCACATTCTGTTCACCCAGATGTTCAGCATCAGCACCAGCACAGAACTGGGATGAGACAGGAGTAAAACAGTCCCCTTTGTCCAAAACAGATGGAGATTAGACCTTTCACCTGCAGGCTGCAGGCCTTGGTGGCCTAGCGTTGATTTCTTGGGTTCCACGTGCTCTTAGGGACCTACTCTGGTTATGCCTCAGCCAAGCAGCCATGTCCTCCTGTGCTGTCCAGACACGAGTACCACCACTGAGGGCATCCTTTCTTTGCTATGCAATCTAAATAGGAAGTGTAAAGCAGAACCTGAGATTGCTCCCTTAAATCCTCTGCCATGATACCTACAGGCATTTCTCCTCAACATTAGGCTTTCAGCAAGGTGGGGGCAGACTGGGTTTCATTGGTTCATTGTGTTTCTCTGGAAGCTCTAATGTGAGGGGTTGCTGATGGTGTCTGCTGGTTAATCTTAACTAAAAGTTGGAGGAGTGAAATGTGCCTCTTTGTGTTACTGCTGGTGAAATCTGTAGCCAAAGCTGGCTGAATTTTTCATTGTAAGTGCTCAATTATTTTTTTTTTAGTCGAACATTTCACTGAATCCACAGTCAAAGGACAGCTTTGAAGTTTGGCTTTGTCTCCAGCGCAATTGCACGGGGGACTCCAGCTTTGTGTTTAAAAGTGAGAGTTCATTGAAGGTCCATGAAAGTGAAGGATTGTTTAATTACATCCTGATTTTCCAGCAGTACACTCAGCCCTGCTCAGAACATAAAGGTACATAATATCTGCTCCCCGTGGAGTCTTAGCAAAGTCCTGGTTATCATTGCCTCCACCCAGGTTTCAGTGTGTTTTCATCTGCTCACAGGATATCTTGTGCCTCGAACTTAACAAACCTAAGAGTAGCTTAAGCTCTTCCCTTTTTTAACAACATCCCCCCCTACAACCTAGAAGGAATGTTTCCTGTTGCTTCCTCTTGGTAACCAGCCAAACAACTGTTTTTTCTGGAAAGGACTTGGGAAACTGAGGTGTGTAAATCAAACCCTTGGAGCCAGCTCCATTTCCAGTTTTGGTTTTGGCTTACAGTGGTCAGCCTGTGTCTGCACTGGCATGAGAGATGGTTGTGCCTATGGCACAGCAAGCTCCTGAGCTTGTGGGCTGTCCTGATACACGCCAGTATTATCTTGCTGGCCACTGGTCCCTATGTATTGGCAGCGCAGAGCTCTCCTGCACTTCACCTACATGTAGTTTTGTTCCTAGGTGAAGGACTGAGGAAATGTGTAGATGATCCTTTGGTGCAGGATCATAACAATAAAAGAAGGCCACAGCCAAGAATTTTATGTGCCTGGAAACTTCGTTGAATTGCAGTATCTATCCACATGACAGCTCTGCAGCATTCTGATGCCAGACCTCCAGAGAAAATCCTAAGCACTTACAGGAAAGATCCCCCGCACTTCAAGTTCTCAGTACTTTCAGTATGCATGACTTAAATTACTTTCCAGACTGGGAATTTTGTTTCGCAACACAGGTTTTATGTAAATGATGTAAAGCCACCCCTGTGGCCCTACTCGTGCTCTTCCTTCATGCAGGGAAAGGATCTCAATGTCTTCTCTCCTCTTTGCACCAGTGATGTGGTTTTCAGCAGAAGAAAACTGAGGCATGGGAGCAAAAAGGGGACCATGGCATGGTCTGCTGTGGTCTAAACTGTCAGAGACTCATGACAGAGTAGAATGTAGAAAAGCTTCTGAGTCGTTATTTCTTTGGCTAAATCTCAAGTCCTGGTACTAGTGCCAAGAATTTCTTCTGCATTTTACCTCCATCCTTTCCTTGGAAAATGGACAAGCCATCTTTGAAGCAGCATCCAGAACCTATCCATCCCCTGAGAAGAGACAGAAGTTATCTGAATTCTCTAAACAAATAGAAGAATCATGACACAGGCTCCTGTTTCCTTGGAGGAGCTAAAGCTATGTCCTGATATTGACTGGAATAGAGTTCATTTTTTAGCTGTTAGGCTACTGCATAAAAAGAAACAGATGACCAACAATTGCATTTTAATACAATGAGATTTGCCTTCTTTGAAAAAGATTTAGGAAACTTTAAGGTATTAGGTATTTAGTGCAGCTGCCTTAGCAGAACTGAAATATCCCCATAAGCATTTATCTTTGCACAGTTGGTTGATATATGGACTCTAAGAGAGACAAAAAACATGCCTATGGCAAACACAGTCCAAGCAAAGGATGTCTGTTAGAATACTATTGCCAGACTTTCCATTATAAGAAGCGACCTTTCACTCCATTTCAGAGATTTCAGATCTTTGGTGCTGACATAGAGGATAAGGAAACTCACATCACAAGAGAAAATTGTCTTGATTTGTCTTTTGAAACAGATCTTTTACTGCCTAATGTTTCAACATGTGACCTCCACTCTGTAATTGCCTATCTGCTACAATATGTTCAATATGAGAAGCCTTTTCCCTTTTGAGTGAATTTTCTTTTTCCTTCTGCTAACATTTTTCTTTCTATAAGGAGATTCCATGTCTTGTTCAGACTTAAAAGTGCTTGAGTGAAACAGTTTCTAAAACAATACCTTAAAAAAAAATCTCTTTTAAGTTTTGAGCAATGCCAGACTTAGGAAACAAAAATTCCTTGCTTGGTTGTAAAAAATTGAAAAATAATGAAGGGAAAATGGAAGAGGAATAAATTTTCATTGCACCAGGAGAATTAGAAGGAAGCTTCCCATAAAGGTGTACTGTGTTGAAGCCACTGCCTAAACAGGAATATTCTGAGTGTCTAAGTCCACAATGTGGTATTTCTTTGCAAAACAGTATGAGCCAATGTCCAGTGTTGTTATTTGTGCTAATAGCAATTGTGTCTCTAATTGGCATCATCTTGTCCAAGGCACTACACAAGTTTTATGTACCAGCCTTCTTACAAAGACGTTGGCACTCACTGCAAACATCTGCTTCAGTTATCATGTTTCCCTTAAGCTCTGCAGCACCAAGAGAATAATTTCCCTCTGTATTTTTTTCTCACAGCTTCTCAAGGTTTTATGTGTTTTTATGCTCATGATCATGGGGACATATGCATTAGTCTTACTGTAAATCATTAGAGCTACACATTCTTGATATACACATTTTCCTCTTTCATACTTAATTATGAAATCCCAAGAATAAAACACATTTAGTTTGCTGTTGGTTTGAGTCCAACAGAGAGATGCACTGCGACACTACCACCCATCATGAAAGAACTAGCAGTTAAAAGAGTGTTTTATATGTTGGCCTAACATACGTTACTTTTCTAAAGACACTTTTGCTTTATTATAAGACATTCAGTATGTTCTGTGTAGAAGAAAATCTCTATCAAGAAGTCAAATAAAAGCAAGTAATATAAGTCACTGCTAAAATCAAACATCACTGAGTGTGGTATCTTAGTAAACATAATTAGGAATCGTTTTCTCAGTATTCATCTGTGGAAGACTGAGCAAGGCCCCCACCAAAGTGGGCAAAAGGAGGGTTACAGCCTTTACCACACCAAAATGCAGTCCCACCTGTTCTTCATTTCAGGACTATTTTTTAGTTCTGTATGCAAAGTGCAGTTACGACAGTCACCATTTCACAGGGAAAATAGTAATATTAAATGTAAATAAAATTATGCTTCTTATAGTGAGAAGCATAGAGACAGGCTGTCTCTGAATTATGTGCCTGGACTTCCTTATCACTTGCTCATTTAGTATTCTCATAAGTTGTCTTTGCTGAGGTCATGTTCAACCACAGATTGACTCTGTACCACCAAGACTAGTGGGGTTGCTCTGCACAGAACCACAGGCAGACTACTAACCATTGTGTTATCAAATGGATGATGGCTCTGAATTAAATTTTAGATGTTTGGAGTGTTTTCATTCTTTGATACCTTCTGTTCTGGTATTGTGCACTGGCTAATCTTGCTTATTTCAAGTACAGCTCAATTTTTTTTTGTTTCTTTGGCAAATCCTCTATGGATATATTCTTCTAGCAATGATCTGCACACAGCTCATGGACTTGGAGGGAGCTGATTGCTTGTGAGGCCTGAATTTTGCTGAGCATGCACAGAGCATCTTTTGATATTGCCTCTGTGACAGAACAAGTCGTGCTTTAGATACAAATACTGATGTTGCCTGGAGTATCTTTCATGCTCCTGATAAAAAGAAGAAGCCTGATGATAAGAGAAGGAGCAGGTACCTGGAGCTTCTTCTTTGAAGTCCAGTGGAAAACCAGTGAAACTGATAGTCTTTCATCAGCTCCAGTGGGATTTAGGTTCACTTTTTAATTGCTTATTTGCTGGGGTGGTAAGTAACACATTAAGTGGTGTTAAAATGCTATTCTCTTTTTTTGGGGTCTTGATCCAGCAAACTCCTTAAGTATGAGCTTAACTGTAAGCTTGTTGTGTACTTGAAATAAATGGGGTTATTGAAGTTGTATAAAGCTGAAAGCATCTTCAAGTGATGTTTTAGATGGATCCACTATCCGAGTATAAATCCTAAATATGCATCCTTTTACCAGATTGGCTGTTTCTCAGTTTAGTGCCTCCACAAGAGACAATTTGCAACTTTTAGGCTGGCTGGATTTGTGCTGTACCCATTTCATCACTGACCATCCCAGTCCTTTCCCTCCCTTGGTTTGCCTTCTTGGAGAACTGCTGGTGAACCGCAATGGGAGCAGAGCTGACTTAGGTGCCACTAAAAGGACAGAGATGCCTAGGACTGGTACTACCACATAGTATTGTGTTCTGCATTAGAGAGCAGAAGTGGGATGTTGTGTTCACTGTCTAGGATTTATTTTATTGTTTATGTCTACTTAAACCGACAAAAAATAAAAATGCAAATCCAGAAAACCTCCATTTTTAACAAGGAAAATGACTTTACAGTTTTACATCTTCCCAACAAGATGTGACCAGCTATGGAATACGCTATTTTGACAATGAACTCTGTCATCTTTTCATCTGATTTACACAGAACTTTATGGATAACAAGTAAAGTTTCTGCTTATTGCAGGAGGGTGGGGAATGAAAAAAATAGCCAGCGACTGTCTGAACAGGCTGCCATAAATACAGCTCACTTGGCATGCCTGTCCCCGAGATGAACTGATTTGTGGTCTGGATTCAAAAGTGTTTTACTGTTCTTTGCTTCTCTGTGGATTCAGCTATTTAGATCAGGCTAATTTTCAACTGGAAGAACTGAAGAGCTATTATTCTCCCTGAAGGTTATCTCATTTGTTTAAAAACTGGTGGCAAACCACTGGCTGTAGTATTTTTTATTTTTTTTGAAGACAACAACCATGGGGGTGGAGAGTTATATCTGGAAAACTCCCCCGTGCAAAATCCCAAGGTCCTTTCCTGAAATAACAAATACTTTCACAACTAGTAAAATGAACTTCACCATGGTTCTCAGAAACTCTCTCCTCAGCTGTACCAGAGGATGAGCTCATCAGATTACACTCCATGGCATTTCAGAGGGTATATTTCTTGTCATAAAACATGTCAGAGTATGGTATTTTTTCAGCCTTTACCGCTGTATCGATGTTGGTTGTACAATTTCCCCAAGGGGAAGAAAGACAGAAGCAAACTTACACATGAGACAACACCTTAGGAAGTGAAGCTGAAGTTCCAGAAACCTTAGAAAAGTGAAACTAAGTATTCCATATTGTTGGTTAGTTCCTTAGACACAGTCATTTTCTGAATTCTTCTTTCTAAAGAAGTTGACACTTACAGACTCTCCTTGCTGGATATATCCTAGAACAGATGTAAGATTAGCTATTATCAGGTAGAAATTGCCTTTTGGGTTGGTTGGGGGTTTTTTTGTATTATTATGACTATTGTTTTAGTGAAGGAATTCATTGTCTGTTGAATGATGATGATACAAGCAGACTTCTGTCTGTAGTAGTAGGCATGTCATGACTAGGAGGAGAAGCTTTAAGAGAGAAGTGTTGATACGCTGCTAAAGCTCCAAAGGAAGTGCAGACATCCAGAAAAAACACAGGATGAAATTTGTGTTTCTGATTCTTGCTGTTCGTGTAGCATGGCCTAGCTGGGAAAGGGAAACATTGGGTGTGCTGGGCACCCGTGGTGGGGACAGTCTTGAGACAACCACATTTTCCTGAATATTGAACTGTACCTCCCAGTTTCCACTCTGACACCCATCTGCGCTCCTTACAGGGGGAGGAAGGCAAGCACTTTGGAAAATGCAGCTGCCTTGAGCACTTAAATGGTAGCTCCTCTAATTTGGACAGCTGGACTATCACATATGCCAATATATTTAAAATTAGTGGTTGCAAAAGAATTAAGAGAAAAAAAGAGAGATTAGTTCAGATAAATAAAATATGGAACAAGCTGCTTCCCAATTAGCTCAGAGTCTCTACAGGGAATTGCCTCACAAAAAGGATGTGTTCTAGATTCCTTCCCACCCATCTTCCTTATGAGATAGTTTTTCTCCCCCAGTGCAAGGATGTGTTTGTGGCTCCTGCTATCTAGAATATCCTCCTTCTGTGTATGGTCTAAATGGCCTTTTTGTCTTATGACTTAACACCTGCTTTTATTCTTTGTGAAATGATTTTATACACTTTTTAGTAAATGTGACAGGGAGTGCATTATGCACTGTCATGTTTTATTTACTCCCATAAAGCGTTATGGAATACAGTTAGAATGTGACATTCAGGACACTGTGTAGTGCTGCGCTGTGTTGTGTTGCAACATGGGACAGTTCAGTGCCTTGAAAGATGCACTGTCTTTGCCTATTTCTTTTATTAAGTGTTTTTTATCCTGACTTTCCCCTTGCCTAATGAGTGATTTCCATAAATTCCCCCAGTGTATCTGATGAGGACAATGCTTGTCTGCTCGGAAAGGTCTTATTTTAGTCCCATAGCTTTGTTGATACAAAAAGTGCGGGAGTTGCTCACATCTCCTCAAGCTGTTTCCCAGATGCTTGATGATTCACGAGGAACCAGCCTCCTGAGAGTGATTCTGGATTGACTGTGTTCTATCTAAGCCTCATTACACTGTGAAATCCCAGTGAAAATCCTCTTAGAAAATTCAAGTGTGTTTGATTCCAGTGCTGGCTACACTACTTCAGGTTGTAAAGTAGTGCATGGTGAGGGAGGTGAGAGGGAATCAGGCTGTTTCTGAGCTCCTGAAGAGACTGCTCCAGTGTCAGGTGAGGGTTCCAAGTAGCTTTAGATTTCATCACATGTAGGCTATAGAAACAGTATTTATGGTCATTTTCATCAAACATACTTTCTTCCTTTGTGGAACGAGCTTTTCCTCTGAGTACAATATTTGAATATCTCTTACTTTACCAGAGTGAGAATTTTCTCCCCATGCTTCTCTCCAGCGTTTCCTCTACAATGACTTCATAGTTGCTGCATTTACCATGATACAAATAACAAGTCACTCTGCTGTGATTTCTAAGCTTCATAACATGTGCAGTTCTGTTGCTCCATGTACCTGTTCAACTTGGATACTGCAGAGCTGTACCAGCCATGACATTTCAGCACTGGTCTTGGTCAGGTGTGATTGACTTGCAGGTGGAGCACCATGATGTGTGAGATTCAGAGTTGAGGTTAAATGAAAAGCCATGACAGACCCTCTTCTTGGTGTACAAGAGTGCAGGTAGTGTTTATTCTCAGCTGGTGTGCTGTGTAAAGTGCACTGATATTTTGTTTGAGGCTGCATGTATGAGCACATTTAAGAGATACTGTCCCCAGAACTCTAATTTCATCTGCTGATGACACCAGGATAAAACCTGTGCTAGGACTGCCTGGGTAAAGGGAACATTTCCCTCAGAATCGTGAACCAGATTCAACCACACAGTGAAATGCATGATGACAGAGGGAAAATGGCAATAGTTTGCTGTCCAAGAAAGAAGAGAAAGGGACTCTCAGGCGTAGGAGGAGTTTTGCCATATTTTACTGCAGTAACTTTTGTTCTGACTTAGAGAATGCTTCTTTCCACTAGAATTTGTTATCATCAAATTTGTTTTATTTTTATCCGTTTTCTTGGACATTTTGGATGAAGTCCTGTGAAATATCTTGTCCTCTTAGTGTACTGGGTGTTTTCAGAGTCCAAAGGTCCTCAGCATTTCAGTAAGAACTCAGTAGTGTTGGCTGGACATTTTGTTTCATTCCAGATTAGAGGAAAAAAAAACCCCACAGTTGTCTTTTTTCCCATTTTTTAGAAAAAAAGCAAATAGAAAACAGATTTTAGCGTAGATGTCCCTGATGAAAATCACAACAAAACTAATAGGTGGGTGGTCTTTATTTTTACCAAATTGGTACTTTTCCAATGCAAATTGTTTGGTCAAAGCAGAACAAAACAAAACTGGCTATTTCTGCACTTTGTGCGCTGGGGCTGCATTTGCTTTGAAAGGGTGGCTCAGGGTTTGAAAGCATCTTAGAAAGATGTCACAATTAGATCTGTGGAGAAAGTTTTATAGGAAACACAGACTTTGTCTTCTGAGTTTCGGGTTGTTTGGAAGCTAGAATTACTTCCCTGTCAGAAGAGTACAATGAACTGTTGTTAGACAGCCATGCTTTGCTTACAGCTGTGTGCAGGGAGGTATTTACTGCCAGGAAGCAGTGAAGAGTAACCTGAAAATAGATGTGCTAATCATGAAGTTTGTACCATTTGTCTGGATTCCTGTTTTTAATGAGCACTCATAAAAAAAAGTATATTTATTTTATATAAAGACCTTACAAAACTTCAGTCACACGTTAGCTTTTATTTTAAGAGTGAAGACTTAGATAAGTGTGTGTGACAGATGGCTGAGGCTGGTTGATTTGGTTTTGTATTTCCGGCGTTCACAGAGTGGCTTGGGGGAGATATTTTCCCCCATTTATTCTTCCTCAGTAGCCAAACTCAGGAGAGGGCACTAGTTTTCTATTTCTATTGCTTAAGGTGGAACTGGAGGTTGACCTGGTATTCAGCAGAGTGGAGTGATGTTCGGTTTAAAATAAAGACACCAGAGTTGGGTGTTTAGATGAAAACAAGTGTCCAAATTAATGTAGATCCCCACACATCTCGTGGGGAAGGAGCACAGGTAGCTGTCCCACAGATGGAGGCTCAGAGGTGTGTGTCTTGACTGGGAACTGAAACCTGTCGTGATCTCCATGTTGCCTTGGATCCTTCTGATCCTCAAAATCTCCCCATACTAAAGTGGTCTGTGCACGGAAGAGTGGTTGTTTGCAGTTCTTTGATGCAAACTGACCCGAATTCCAGTGTCAGAAACAGCTGGGCCATGCAAGTGCATGGTGCAGCTGAGAAGACATTTTGACTTTTAGAGTGCTGGGTCTTGCCAAAATTCCTGTAATCCTTGGAGCCAGGGATTTACAGCAGCAGAAGCTTTACCTCAGTATAAGTAAACTTTAGGAACAATTGAATATTTGCTCAGGCAGAAGTTGTGGAATTTTAATTAAGTAAAGACTTGGCTATTTGTCTTGAAATTACTGAGTAGGATGATTGGTGGGACAGAATCTGGCCTCAGTTACATCGCTATAAGCATGGAGTATCTGTTTGTGTTAATGGACCATAGGCAGCAAGTGGTTCACACCATATAAATAAAATCAAAACGTGACCTTACATGTGTTTCTGTGAGGAAATAGTTAAACACAGTAAAGAAATTTAAATTCACCCATACTCACTTCCCTGCAGCCCTTCATTGCTGCTTTTGTTCAGAGGGCATTACTCCCCAGAGCACAAAATTTGGGAAGCAGGGCTATTTACCTTTTTTATTTCGGTCTGTCTTACTTCACTGTTCACAAGCTTGCAGTTTTTATTAAAGTTTAATTCTGTTTTAAAACCAAAGTGGTGGGAATGAAATTATATACTCAATATAAATGTAAAAATAATGATATATTTCTTATAAAATAAAGAGTCTATATACTTGAGTTCTGCTGTTCTTATTGTTTAATGGGGGATTGAATTAAGAGAAAATACACTGTACTTCCTATTTAATAATGATTGCTCCTAGACTCAACTTTTTATAGACTTGAAATGCAAATAATTGTGCTGTATTATGAACTGTTGTGTTTTTTGCCTTCCTATAACTGGAACAACATACTAATTTCTACGAGTTGTGACTACTAACAGAGAGCAATCACCTCACAGACTTGTACCGAAAAGAAGAGACCATCAGCGTGGCAGGGAATGGCTGCATCCACAGTCCTCGCTTCCCCAGCAGCTACCCCAGGAACCTCCTGCTGACGTGGCGGCTCCACTCCCCAGAGAGCACCAGGATCCAGCTGGCTTTTGATAATCAGTTTGGACTGGAGGAACCCGAAAATGAGATCTGCAGGTGAGTAGCAAGTGGAAGTTTGCAAAGGGCTCCTTAAGACCTCCTTTGAGCTCACTGGCATGAGACTGCAAAGCAAAACCAGAGCATCTTTGGCCCTGGGATGTCCTTGCAAGGAGGACAGACCTTTAAGGGGCTCTCCCAGCTGAAATCGATCTTTGAGTTTATAAATAAACTGAGCTTTCCTGGACCTGAAGCAGTTTTCTCAGGTTTTAGTCCTTCTATAACGTTTTAAGCACAAGGTACTTGTTTGCTCAAATCCAGCTATCTGACAACATAGGTACTACTTTAATAGGATTTTGTCCTCTATCACCACTGTCATGTTTCAGCCAGGCAAGAAACATCTTTTTCAGTAGGTGGAGGGCTCTAGGAGGTTTGAGTGAGTAAGTAAGCATTTATATTGGGGTGAGAGGGACAGATAAAAATGCATTGAGAAATATAATTATGTTCAAATACTTGCTTGTCTTTATTGGTACTCTTCACTGCTACTGTTCCTTTTAAAACTATTAAATATAGGTCCACAAACATCAGTGTGCTGGTGCATGCTGTTGTATATATAAATCTATTAAAGCATGCCCTACTATATCCCAGTTGCTTTGGTTCCCCTTTTAAGCAAAAGTGACCTTAAGCTCAGCTGATCTGGCTGATTAACCTAGGTGGATAAGCTGCTTTGCATTAGTACAGTGGTGAATCTTGCCAACATTCACTAAAACAGTATAAATCCATGTATTTATATTTCTTTTATTCAGCTCTCTTTTCTGTGGGAGAAAACAGGCTCCTGATTCCCATGCCCTCCAAAAGGCAGATTGGCTGCTTACATAAAATGCTCGAGTCTCAGCCTCCAACTCTGCCTGATCATGTTGTTACTTACACCTTATCTGTGCAGAGAACTGGGTTGTTAGTGTTTCTGCACACCCAGCCTCTTCTTATCTTATCTTTGTCAATTAATTTGTGTTTGTAGGGTTTGGCATCTCTGCAGGCATCTTACAGAGTGGATTTTTTTTTCTTTATTTTTCTTTGTTACATTTTCTGCATTACTGATAGAGAGAACTGTTTCTGCAGGTTTGTTTTCCATGTAGTAATAAAAGAATGCATCCTAAAACTGGCTCTCCTTCCCTACTCTTTGGCAGGTCTGCTCTGCTCTGGTGATGTTGGTCCAAGATCAGCAGCCGAGTCAGTAACAACTGTAACCTCCCAGTACCCCAAATGCTTTCCCAGATTCAGAGCCTAACGCACACAGAAGCCGCCTCTTAATATTTACATAGTGGATAAACTGTGGCTGACCTTAAAGCATCGCAACTTTGAAACAGAGAGCTAATTTACTGTGGAAAAAAAGATAAAGTATTCTCTGTCAAAAGCCATGAAAGGTGGTGGCACAGTGAGGGAAAGTCAAGCTGTTACTGGCATTACATGGTTGGAGAGCATCTTGGAAGGCAGTCTGCCTGCTTTTTCCAGAGCAGAAAATTTAGAATGCAGAGAAAAGCAAAGACCTTCCATCATCCATAGTGTCTATAGAAGCTGGAGAAATACCACATCCTTTTCTGCCATAAAGCTTTCCATAGGGTTTCTGGAAGACCTTTATTTGGGTAGTATTATTTCCAGAGTGAGGAAGTTTTTGGTTCGATAGCTTGTGATAGCTTTAAGTCTGTTAAGTACTGTGTGCAGCTAGATTTTTTTGCTAATGCTCAATATATTTTTGAAAACTAGATCCTTTCTGCAACTTCAGTCCATGACAATCCCTGCAGTGCTGCTTTAGAGAGACAGCCAGGACTGTTTTAATTGAAATGAATGCCTAGAGCTGAGCATATGCTTGAAAAGGCTGGGCATACTGAACAAGTAATTCAGGACCTCTGCACCTTACCTTTCTTTTGTATTTGCTTTTGACCTTAAGCTTTTTTCTCCAGAAACTTCCTAGTGTTTTCTTTCGATTTTTCATTAATGCTAATTATTGTAATTTGCATGCTATTAAGACTGAACTGATTGAAATTCATTCAGGCTGAGGAATGAAAAGGTATATTTTAGCAGAGCTGTATTTCTTCACAGCTTCTGAAGAAGGAGAGGAAATATTCAAGGTCTTACAGAATGTTCTGGAAGTGCTGTTAGCATTTCCACAGGCACTTGATAAGAGATGATTCTGAAAAGCATTTAAATTACCTACCCTCTGGTGCTCCTTGGATGCACAGAAGCGACTGAGAATGCACCTCCTTCCATGATCGTTGCAGCAAAGCCTCTGCTATTGAAAGAGATATAATGCTTCAAAGTCAATGGATTTTCCCTGGTTTTGCTAGTTAGTCTGGCTTCTGGCTTCCAAGAGTGAGGAGGCCAGTCAAGACAGTTTTCACCAAAGCTTACAAAGGTTACCTCCTGCTGAACACAACCCCTTGTGTAGCAATAGGCGTTCAGTTTTATCCTGCCTGGGGGCCAGGGGTGGATTCTTGGGAGCTCTGCTGGGTACTACATCCATCACCACCAGGGGCTGGGAGCTGGGGATAGTGGAGAGAGACTGAGACAAGTTTACCCTTGCCTGGAGCTAAATTTTTGTATGTTACAAAGAAATAGTATTTCAGCAGAGTTTGGGCAGATTTAAGTGATTGGGTCATGGTGGATCTGTTATTTTCTGTTCTGTGTGGTTTGAGGTTGGTGAATATAAGAGCACCAGGGCCGATATTCTCAAACCACATAGTACTTACAGGTTTTTTCTCATGGGCTCTCAGCAGAAAAAGAAAAGCAGGTCTGTTATTTACAGAGCTATTCAGCTCCCACAACTGGGCAAGGAGGAGGGTACTTGGCACACAGACCTGGGGCTGGGAAGCAGTGCATTGCTAGCAAGAATCACTTAGCAGTTCTTAACTTCCTCTTTGGAGGGAGCAGACGCTTTGATAATAGAAAACATTCCTGTTAAGGACCTCCAGAATTTTAAGGCTTAACTGTACTGTGAGGATGGCACTCAACCTGCCCCTTTTGTAATCACCTCTGCCTTTCTGGCTGCAATGTGTGGGGCCTAATTCTGGCTCCAAAGATACTGACAGACATTTTGTCATAGATTTAGTAAGATCAGAACTTTATTCTCTGTCCTCTTTATTCTCCAGCTCAATAACTGTACTCTTTTTTTTTTATTATTTATATGGTCATTTATACCCAAGCAAATGAATATGCAGGCTGGAGCAGTCAGTGCTGCCACTTTATCCCTTCGTCCCTGGGGTTTAGTGCCTTCTGCTCCTGACAGAGCCCTCTTTGGGCTCAAGGACCACTGCTGTGGCACAGGTGCCTGGCCAAGATGTGACTTTTCACAGAACAAGATGTGCTGTTGCATTTTCCCTGGTGACAGCGTGCACATGAACTCCCCACTGCAGCACGCAGAGCGGCAGCTTGCTTTGCTGCTTGAAAGCTAGACATAAATCTTTCCAAACCAACTACAGGAGCAATGTGCCACCTACAAGGAAGGCCTTAAAAAGCACCTTTCAGTAGCATGCACTGCCCTGTATCCCTCCAGCATCTCCCTTTGCTCCTGGCACAGTGGCTGCCCCGCTCTAGCCCTCCTACTGACATAGCAGGCGTGAGCCTGTGGCTGTTGCTGCAGGGTGCTGGGCAACCACCAGAAAGTGCACAAGTGCTTGCAGCTGCTCAGGTTGGGCAGCCTGCCTTAAATAATATTTTATCAGGTCTCTAAATTATTTACCTACCACATGAAACGCAATGCGTATGCTTACTGTATACTAAGCACATGCAAGTGACTCTTACTGCTATTTTAACGTGGTAGCAAATGCTGTCATGTTCCAGGAGCACAGAAATCAGTCATTTGAGCACTCAGGCAGTAGTTTGCAGCTCAGTTTATTTTGTGCCACATGAGCATGTCCACCATTAGTAATATTTAGTCTGATATTTTCGAGTGGAGAACAGGGAACAGTTGTCTTTGTATCTCCAGCTATGCTTCTGTCAATTTGCAAGCACCCTCTGTAACCAAAGTTAGCAAAAACTAATTCTTCATACTCTTTTTAAGGTATGACTTCGTGGAAGTGGAAGATGTATCAGAGACCAGCACGGTTATTCGAGGACGGTGGTGTGGACACAAGGAAGTACCTCCAAGAATAACATCAAGAACAAATCACATAAAGATAACCTTCAAATCTGATGACTACTTTGTGGCTAAACCTGGATTCAAGATATGTTACTCTCTTGTGGTAAGTCTCTTAGGGGTAATAGGGGTGAGAGACAGATTGCAGAGTAAAAGAGCATCAGTTCTTGAAGACTGGATGGTGTAGCTAACTTTGGTATCAAAACACTAAATGACTGAAAGTAATTTTATTCCAACAACTGCATTAATGCAGATCAAAATATTTTTGACATCATGTCATTAAATATAAAATAAAGTCAAGTTCAGTTCAAGATTTACTGTAATAGCATGTTTCAGAAGCACTAACACTTTCTACACTGAAGCTTCACTGCCACTGCCTTGAGAGATGCTGCAGAAATAGCAAAGAAATGGCTGCTCTGTTAACCCCTTTTTCATGTTCATTCGAGGTCACATAAAAATACCTTGAGGGGTTATGGCTGTGATTCTCAGATAAAGAGTAGTTTATTCTGTATGCAATAAAATTCTGCATGCAAGACAATGTGCAGGCTCAAACTGTATTTTTAACCAGATATCAACATGCTTCTGTATATGCAGAAGCATTAGTAGTGTATCATGTACTGTTTCAATGAGATGAAAAGCTCCTCTTTTTTTGTTGTTATTATTTTGGTTTTGTTTTTAGGGAGCAGGACTGCTCAGTACTCTTAAGTAGATTTTGATACAAGTATGTATTCCTTTGTATTGTCCTGATTAATATTATAATGCTTTTGGTGCAGTGTAGCTCGAAAGAGGCAGATTTTGCAAACACTCAGGAAATGGTAAGCATTAATTTATTATACTGTTATCATTTTATTTTCCTATCCATCACGCTTCTTATTCCCTTTTTATTCAATCCACTGTCCTTTAACAAAAATAAGAAAACCTGGAGTAGCAATAATGTTGTAACAGGAAAGAGTCATTGTTTGAGTCTTTTCACTTCCACCTCTTGGCTTTGCATGCATGTATGCCTGTGTATGCTAAAAAGAGTCTGTAAACACCACATTGTCAAGGCAGAGCAAAACTATAAAGATTTTGCTCCCTTGCATTTAAATTGTTAGGCTTCTAGTGGAACAAGGCATTAAATTGTAAGTACATCCTGAGCTCTAATTTGAAGGTAATCTACTAAAACTCAAATTCAGGCAGAACAGTCTATGAAAGACCACTGGGCATAAAAATGAGACAGTGACGCATCAGCCTTTCTTTATACTGTTTGAATTTCAGCACAGCCACAGAAACTCTGCTTAATTTAGCAAGTTTTATTCCAGAGAGCATAAAGATAGCCTGATAGTATTAGGCTTTTCAAAAAGGAATGTTATCACTCATAAGACACAGGACTCTGTGCTAAAAAGCTCAGAAAAGGCTACTGTATTTATCTAATTTCAAAACTGTGAGAAAACAGAGAATTTGCAATCTAGCAAATCTATTTACAGGAGTAATATTGAAGGACCCTGTACAGGTTATTGGTGGTATTTGTGAGATGGGGGATGATTTTTACTTAGCTGGTTTTCAGATTCCAAACTGTCCAACCTAAAACTGCAGGATTAATACTGAGCGGAGTCAGCCCTTGTTCCATAGTCCCCACAGTCGCCTAGAGCACAGTTCATAGATATGCTGAACACTGCTGACCCCTGAAGGTTGGACACAAAGTGTGTTTCTAGTCAGTGAACCAGGGAGCATTAATGAAGCATGCAAAAACATATGGTATTTTGTATGAGATAAAATGAAGGACCTTTACATTGCCTTTTTTCCTTCCTTTCGTAACCTCCTCCGACAAAGGGCTACTTCTGGGCCCTTTTTTGCAACGTGGGGCAAGAGATATGTGCAAATATCTTAATTCCCTTGCTTTTTCTTATGTTTGGAGTTTGAATCTGCATGGTGTTTTTTTATTTGTGTACCAGACACTGATAATTTTCCAGAGAAAATATAGCAAGTGATTGGGAATTTATTGATCAGCTCCATCTCCTGTGCATCATGCCAGAATGACTGGGTGAATTTCTCACTGTTACTCATGCAGCCAAGCAGCCTTGCAGCCTGACTCCTTGACCTCTCATTTATAAATCTTCAAGAAAGTCAGTGAAGTTCACTACATTTGGTGCAGATCAAGCTTTTACTTAGTTCAGCACTCCACATGAAGCACAAATAAGGTACCACAGATCTTAGCAGAAACATCCTTCATTATCTTTGTGTACTTGTGGTTTTTATATTAACTTCACATTTCAGTACCATTTAGAGAAACAAAAGAGGACTATTTTTCTACAGAATAATTAAATTAGACTTGTGTCACTTGTATCACATTTTCCCTTGTGAAGTAAGGTATAGATAGTAAACAACCCATGTCAGATGAAAGGTCTCAATGGGACTAGAACTCAGACTGATTCTGAAAAATTAGACCAAAAAGATACAAGGATGGTCTTTAACAGGATAAGGTTGAAAACTATATGTATATATGTGAATATTTAGTTGTCCCAATATAAGATAAGTGTCAAGGGACAGGGGAGAAAAATCTGTGAAATAAAGTCTGACCATCTAGTTACAGCATTTAGCAACTTTGGCTTGCCAGGGGTGTCTTCCTCCACCTTCTTCCTCCTCCTCTTCCCACATCCCCTGTGTCTTGGCACCTCTGCCTCTGCTCTGCCCTCTCTGGGTCTGAGGGTCTCGGAAAGCTGGAGGGGAAGCAGTGATGAAGGCACGGGACGGGTCCAGCATGCTGGTGCCAGCTGCCCATCCCAGATCTCTTCTCTCAAGAAGTTATAGCACTCCCTGGAGTGGGAGCTCCAGGGTGAAGCTGACTCCAGGAGTTTTTTAGTGAGTCCAGTGTATCCTGCTATCCACTGCTGACCTCAAGTTGCCTAGGAGCCAGAAGTGTCCTAAGCTCTCTGCAAAAAGTTCCTCCTCCTCCTCTGTGGGGTTGCAGGAGGAGGTAGGTGTGCACAGCTGGGGGCTGGTCTCTACACTCAACACTTCACATTCAAAGCCCCCAGTTGTAGCTGTGCAGTTCGTTGGCTTAGTCTGGGTATCTGCATAGGAAATGGTTTCCCTAGAACCTCTTTAAAAATTGCCTTTTCCTTTAAGCTTCACAGATCTGTAGAGCAGAAATGGTCTGGAGCAAGACCTAGACACCTATTATGCGTGAGCCTCATTTCATTGCAAGTTTGGTTGAAATTCCTCCCTATCATTATCACTTAAAGCCATTATTTCTTGGTACTTTTTTCTTGCTGTTCTTGATTGAGTTGCCTTAGAAACATTAAATTGTATTATAGAAGGCACTGATGTATTCTAGTATTTTTTTGTCATTGTTACTCTAAGGACATAATTATCAGAGTAGAAAAACATGAAACAGAAGAAGATAAATAATCATTTCATATAATCACCTTTTTCCTTCTGAAGTTTTTCCAATGTCGTAATTCTGGAAGGGAGTGTTAACGAGATTGGATCCCATGTTTTACAACTTCATTTGCATGGACATTTAGAGAAATCGTCTAGGAACTCGTTCAGGAACATGTTTCAGTAATAAAGGCAAATGTTTGGAATTAAAATTCCCAACTCTTCATCTAATTTCATTTTAATGTGACAACTAGAAAATGTTGGATTCCATTTGCTAATGAAAAACATTATTTTAAGTTGATTGTAAAAGGCATTTATTTATTATACATTTATAACAGTAAATTCCTATTGCTTTACTAATTACTCAGTTAATTCTAAATGAAATCCATATTTTGGAATTTTTACTAAAATCATTATTGGAAACAAGGGCTACCAAAAAGCTAGGAACATATCTATATGTACTTGTATAAACATGCATATATATATGAAGATGTAAGGTTACATATATGTCTTTTTACATACACAGGTGGACATGTGATATTAAACAAGAGAACATAAGAGCAATTGTCCTAAGATAAGCTTAGGTGTCAAAATTTGTATCAATATGTTAAATCTTAAATACTTTTGCCTTGTTTGAAATGAAATTTTTTTGGATGAGGGAGCCATAAAGAAATTAATGGAATGGAGGAGGGAGGAATTCTGAGTTTGGATCCATATTTGGAATTTTACAGGAAAATAGCTTTCTGCCAAACACCCTCTATATAGGTCACCACTCGTATGATCAAAAAGAGAGCATTAGTCACAAACAGGGGTAAGATACCACAATAAAATGCAATTACTTTCCCATGTAAAGAATATTGACCAGTCAGAGTTTGTTCAAATTCTAGGCTTAAACTGTTTGTTACATGCCTGTTAAGTTCAGAAGAGAACAGATGAAATTGGAAGACCAATCAGACAATGAAAATGGGAAAAATGTGAACCTGATCCTGATACTTGCACTCACTGCTATCACTCTGAATTAAGCAACTAGTTCCCTGTATTTTACTAGACTTGTCTGTACAAGTAGTGCAGCAGCAGGCTTCAGGGTTTTTTTAAATAAGTCGATAAATAAATGCCCTTAAGAGTTAAAACTGTCACAAAAGGTTCACCACTGAGAATACAGGATCATAAAGATCATAAGGAATGATTAATTCTAAGCTGAAGCAAGTCTGAAAGCTGCACGAGTCTGCTGCTGTGCTTCTGGTTCTGCTATGCTTCTGTCACTTCTTTCTCAGAATAGATAGATAATTCATTTATATATCCAGGACAAAATATTCTGGCTAAAACACCATGTCATATATCTCATGTGACAACAGGAGTGATAACAGTGCATCTATACCTTCCTTTCTATTATATAATCCACAGAAGGAATCCAGTAAATTGCTGGGACTACAAAGGGAAAGGAATGGGGTGGAGTGGTATGTCTTGGTTAATAAAGTGGTTGAACATTAAACAGATGTCATGATGAAGAAAGAAGAACCTAATCGGGGACCTTTTATCAGTTCTGCTTTCTGTGATTTCAGTTTTGATTGCCTGTCTATGCTAGACAGCAAAGATTTTTTAAAAGTACAACCCATGTGCAAAACGTGTAACAATGAACCTTCTATTTTCTTAAGTTCTGGCAGAAAACTATTTTCTCTGTTTTGCTCAAGGCACACTATCCTCATAAAATTATCTGCCAGAGGCTTATCTTTCAGGAGAGAAGTAATTAAGTCCTAGCTTCTAATTAGATAAAACTTGCTCAAAATCTTTAACATTACTTCTCCAACTTCACATAAGCAGTAAACTCAAGGGATTATCTATGCACAATTTTAATTTTTTTTAACTTTGAAAGGTGTTAAAATTTTTAAACAGCAACATAAAATGACAGCACGTTAAAAAGAGATAGTACATCTCAGTGCATCTTGAGACATGGAGTATCTCAGAGTAATTGTATGAGAGAAGTAGGAATGCTTTCCATTTAATAAGGGTGCCTGAGAATCCAGCAATCCTCAAACTTCTGCTCAATTTACAAGACCTAACCTGTCCTTCAGCACAGCTGGAGGAAGAAAGAAAGGTGGTGTGGTAGACAAGCAAAGCAGTGTGGTAAGGCAGGCACTTTCTGGTTCTCCCAGCACTCAGAGCAGAACAAAAGATAGTGAAGGATACAAAAAAAAAAAAGCAAAAGTAGGAGTCAGATAGTTTGGCAATAAGGGAAGGGTGTTCTTGGGTTCAGAAGGCACATCTGGATGGTCAGTTTCACAGGCAGCATTGGCGGCTCCAGGGGCAGCCAAAGTTTCTAATTAAAAGATTCACTCCTACATTTGCAACAAACCAAGAGCTCTTTATCCCTTCAGCATCCTGTCACACCTTCTAAAACCCTAAATGTTTACTGCCTAACTCCTAAGTCTGGTCCACCCTATCTCTTTTTCCTCCAGGGTGGGAAAACTTGCAGATTTTCAAGTCTGAGATGCACCAGCTGAAGGCAGCATATGAGTCACAGGGAACCTGACGTGACCCAGCGCTTCACAGTCAGTTGTCCCAGACTGCACTGTCCCCCACTGTTCCCTAGACTGTGGTCTTAACATAGTCCTTCTCTTGGCAGGTCTCTTCAGAAGGTCTGAGGCTTCTCCCATGTTTGGTCTTGTCTCAGCCACAAAGATTGGTCCCAGTCCTTCTGCTATGTGACTTTCTAAATTTTAAACTTCATTAGGAGTCTCCCTGTCTTGTGTCTTGATTTTTAAAGCCATTCAAAATTCAGAGATTTCAGGGAGAAGAGAAATCACCTATGAGCTTGGCCTTAGAGGATGCTACAAGTACTAGAGGGAAGGACTGATATAGGGGCATCCAGAAATGACAGTGAAACAGTGGCAGCAGCAAAGTAGGACGGTTAAGTATAGTCCAAGATCAGAAATAAAGGTTTTTGTGGGTAAGGCAAACACATATTGAAGAGTCAAGTCCACAGAGAGAGAGAAGGCAGCAGAAACACCAAAATACCATGGTTGGAGAGGCAGGTGAAGCCCCAGCCAAGCAAATATTCTTGAAAGCAAAAGGAAAAATTAGAAAACTGAAGAACAAAGAGGCTATGACTAACAATATCAAACTTGGCAAGCACATCATATTAGAAAGAGCCTTCCCTCTTTACTAGGAAGGCATCCACATGTTAATTGTTCATTACAGTCCCATGAGTGCAGTTTCAGTTGGACTCAAGAGGGTGAATGGCAGTAAGAAAACATTTTTAGAAGGTAATGAAAGGAAGGAATGATTTGTGTAAACCAGAAGAGTCATGGTGGCATGGTTAGGAAGGAAAAGAGGAAAATGAATGGGAGATTTTTAAGAGGCAGTGGACTTGAAATAAGAAAGACTGTGTCCAGGAAAGGAGGGAGGGCAGGTATGGATCACGTAGAAAGCAAGACAAAAGTAAGACCATTTCATTAGATCAGCCTCTTTTGGCAAAACCTCTTACTGTGAACATGAGGACTGGATTTGAATATATTTCAAAAGTGACAAGAGTCAACTGGACACATGAGTGAGAAATTGAGTTATGGCCAGGGAAATACAGACTTTCTTGCAAGGAAGATACCAGAACCAGAAGCAGTGAGACCATGTAAGCACACAGAAGCTCCTGGAAGCTGTCAGACTTCAACTGATAAAACAATTGTTTTAATCAGAAAGGAAAATAGACCTTAATGCCTCTGTTTTCTCAGCTGCAAGCATGTGTGCCTGGCAGTTTTGTTGTTTGAACAGCATGAGGGAGAACTGGCCATTTGCTCTCCTCTGTCCTTGATTTGTTGACAGCTCAGTTAAAGTGTGGCTTCTTTGCAGGATATTGTCATTGATCTGTCTTAACAGCAGTCCTGTTAATGTCCAATTCCTGCTGAAAATGCTGCATCTTAACCCCACTCGTGTGCTATACGCTGGATGAGAAGTCACCAAAATAGTGGCGTTGGCCAAGGATGAGGAAATGCAGCACTTTGCACCTTCAAAGGATTGTACAAATGCATGTGTTATTTTCAAATCCAGTATCCTGTCTCAAATAATTGATACTAACAAGACTTAGGGGCATTGTTCATTTAGGACAGCTTTAGATTTTGAAGGACTGCATTTCCTGCAGTCAGAACTTACCTGTTTAAAGAATTCCTGAGGAAATTTAGTGACCCAGAGGAAATTTCCACTTTTCCAAGATAAGTTAGATGTACAAAAGACAGCAACACAACAGGAAAAGATCATCGTGTGCAGTACAAGAGGGTTACTTACCCATGTTAGAAAAAAATAATCAGAGACTTAAAAGCCTCATTCAGTATGAACATGATTTCTTGCAAAATACGGCAGCAGCAAACTGGAAGATGGAAATTCCCAGAAGCACATGATCATATTAGCAATGAGATCACAGCGTGTAAGAATAGTGGGTAAGAACCATTGGGATGCTGCAGTTGTTGGGAAGTGTGTCATACTGGCAGAATAGTGACTTCAGTATCTTAATTGAATGAAGGGAGCCATGGTGTCATAGCAACTGGCCATGATCTTGCTACTGTACTTGACTAAGTGAGGGCATGTGTGAAGATTCAAAGTGAATTGTCTGTCTCGCTAGCTTTTGTGCTGTTGTGGTTTAAGCCCAGATCAAAATTAAGCACCATACAGCTGCTCACTCACCCCTCTCCTCTTTCCACCTTGCCACCCTGGTGGAATGGGAAGGAGAATTGAAGTAAAACTTGTATGTTGAGATAGGAACAGTTTAATAGTTGAAAATAAAGTAAAATATAATAATAACAATGATAACAAAAGGAAACAAAAAGTGTGGAATGTCCCATTAATCACTTCAGGTCACCTGTCCCATCTCCATTCCAGTTTCATTTGCATGCCTCCTCACTGGCAGAGTATGAGACTAGGAGAGAAGAAAGAGTTCTTGGCTTAGGATAAACATGACTTAGCAAAAACCTGAATCTGTGTGTTATCAACACCATTCTCTTTCCGAATCCAGTACTCAGCACTGTAACAGCTACTGAGAAGAAATTAACTGTACCCTAGCTGAAACCAGGACACACGCCCATGTTGCTTCCTGGTTCACAGTCATGTTTTTAGTCATAATGGATCTGGATACATAAAAAAGTTCAATATGAAAGCTAATCTTTTTTCCTTGTTCTTAAAATGTCAGTTACAGTCAAGCAATCTCTGTTAAACAAGAATACAGACTACATGACAAATAGTCTTCCAGTGGGTCAGAGTTCACAATACTGGTCGTGGCAAAATTGTTCTATTGGACAAGTAAGAAATTAAACCCACTTCCAAACTTGGGAAAATCTTACCTAGTTGTTTTAATTAGGGAAACGAATCAATGATTACTAACAGTCTGGAAGTCCTGAGAATTAATTGTGGTTAGAAAATGGATGAAAGATATTCAAGGTATTTTGTATTAAAACTACTCTGGGAAAATCAGTCAGTTTTAAAAAAAAGATTTGATACTTAAGACTTTTTTTAGAGCTTTCAAGTGTTAAAACCCATAATTGTACTTATCAGTTGTATTGGACATAATTCTCATGGTATCTATAAAGAAATATTTTAATTAACATTAAATATAGGTAGGTAGCAGAAAGTTAGGATGGATCCAACCACCAAACATCATAATGCGTGAAATAGAAGTGTACATTTTATGTGCCATAGCGAGCATAACCTGGGAGAGGGCAAAGGCCACCCTGTTCCCTGACTTTGCTTCCCATGTCTGTGCAAACAAACAGAAAATATAAGTAGCTTGGACTTGGTGTTTTGACACAGTACAAGAGACACCAGTCACAGCTTTCATGCAGTTCCTGTTAGAAGACAGAGACCTCATAGCTAATTTGTCTGCTTGGAGTTGACCATTAGGAAGACACCAAAAGGAGAGAAGACAAATGCAGTAGCAAACTGAGCCTGCCATAAACACCCAGTGCTTCTGATAGACGTGTGATCCTCTCTTGTGTCTGCACTAAAGAGCAGGGTTAAATCCAGCCATTCTCCCCTAAGTTAACCCTAAACAACACACCAGTATGCATGAACCTGAGGTGAGTTTACACTGTCAGACTTTTTTACCAGCGCTCATTAACCTGTCAATCACATTAGCTGTTTGCTTGAAAAGTGGTTTTAGACTGGTGACTTGAGGATGTAATGCTGTCTCTGTAAATCCATATTCTCTCCTTTACTTCCACTTCAGTAACAGTTGAAGAACATTAGCATGTGAAATGATCATAATATATGAAGAACTTACTTTGGTTTGATAAATTTGGAGGGTGTTTTCAAAAAATTTAGTTAAAATGGGAGATTTGTTGGGAGAAGAGAGATGCCATGCTTGATTCTGTAAAAAGTTTAACTGAGCACATTGTACTGCAATGCTGCAAAGAGGTGTTAATTAACTCCTCCTGGTTAATGTGGCAGGAATAGTCTGACCTGCTACTGTGGCCACAAGGGAAGAGGAAATGAATGTTCTGTTCTTCCCAGGCCCTGTTGCTGTTGAGCAGCCTCTGCTCTAGATTTTCTACAAAGGATGAAGATGCACAGCTTAATTTAAGTGTACCAACTGTGTTGGAGAAGAGTAGGAAGTCAGTCTGCTTCCTCTGGAAATCTGTCAGAAGAAAATACCAAAAGTGGTATGGTGCATTGAAACATGCTAGACCTCCATCCTGCACTGAGGAACTTGTGAAAACCCATCACAGCAGGTGTTGGTTGCAAGTTGTCTGTTAAATCAAAACAAGGAGTGCGTGTCTTCACAGCCTTGTGTGCAGAGAGGGGCTCCAAGGCACAACTTCACGTTCTGTACTCCTCCAGTGCTATTTATTTGACTTTGTGTCAAATATATAGCAAAGCCTGGCAGCACAATCCTGCTCTTGTACTGTTCTAGCCAAGTTTGGGTTGCAGAGTTTGTTTCCACCTTAGCACTGTTCAGTGTGTTTTTGTCATTCTTAGCAAGCCAGGGAACACAATGCATTGTGTGTAATGGGTGTTTAATTGCTTACATAATAAATCTTTGCCTTGTTTGTTGCAACAGCTGTAACTGCTGTAAACTGCTTACATGTCTGGATCAGATGATACTGATTGTTTTGAGATTACTGAATCTAAATTTAGGCTTTTTTTTTTTTTTTTCCCAGTAATGTCTGATGCAGACAAACCTAGAATTCTGATGTGAGGTCATGCAGTCAATTTTCCTTCAGGACAACAATTTTTTGTATTGTAAATTCATTGCTTGATCTCTAGTATAATTTTTAAATATAACAACCACATACAGAACATTTAACCATGGACTAATAAATCACTGTTGCAAAGACATTTTTTCTTTCATAAGTTTTAATTTCTTTTTTTTTTTTTTAATGCCATACCATACCATTGCCTGCAATTGTATTCCTTCCTGATTTATGATAAAGTCTATTCTTTTTGTGTGGGTATATATCTCCTTCAGATATTTGCAATGTACTTTCACACTTCTTTGCTTTTTGCTTAGTCAAGCAATGATCTCCATATTTAGCTTTTAATCTTATCCAAAAATTCAGGCTATTCAATCCCCTCAGAGTTTTTGACGTACTTTTCAAAACTGCCCCATATTTTCCTAACTTTTTACAATGCCTCTGTGGTAGTGAATGGAACTAACTCTGGCAGTTCAGGCACCACCAGGACTGTGTTATGGGTAGTGTTGCCAATAATCACTTTGGCATCAGTGTCACCTGCCAGGGTACCCTGCTTAGGCAGGTCTGTATGTCAGTTGCCAGCCTGGCTGCCCTATCACTGGGAATGTGTCTTTTAATGGGTTTTCTTTTGTCAGCTCAGTCCATCTTTGGGCTCCCAGGTTTCCTAGACTCCTCCTTCTATCCAGCATGTAATTTAAAAACACACTAGGTTGCTTCTTTTCGCAGCAAACTTTCCTTGTTCTGGGTTATGATGATATTAGTGATTTTTGCATGTCCTCAGTGAAGATGTTGGGCCTGCAGTTGCATTGTCCATGGGTTTGGATGCAGCATTGTGGCCTCAGGGGGCGTGCTGGCTTCCAGGCCAGGCTCTACCACTTGCCCTGATAACTTCTTGTAGCCTGAGAGCTTGCCACCTCAAAGACAGGCACAACAATTGTAAAATGCCATGAGATTAAGTTCTAAAAGACAGTGCAGAAGCAGATTGTGGTGTTCCTGGTTGCAGTCTGGGACACTGTGTTAGCAGGGTGGGCTGTGTGGCCAAACAAAGAGTGGTGAACAAAGAGGTTTTTCTGCAGTGCTGTTTTGTTGGATGCTCACTTTTCGTGTGCCTACCAGATTTACCTGAGATCCTCTTTGATGTAAGAAATTGCATGCCTATAAAATGGAGAACAACAATACCAGATTCCAAACCAGGATGCTGAAAAGAACAAAAATTAGCTTCAGACCACACTGAGCCACTGGTCTGGTGGGTGTGAGAAAGCTTGTCGCTGTTCTCATCCCTCCCGTCCATCTTAGGTGGCATGATGACTGGAGCTCATGGGATCTCTACACTCGCTTTTAACAATTCTTAGTTTTATTCTGACTCTGTAGCCCCAGGCACAGGTCATCTGAGAAGGTCCTTCCTCCCTGCTGGGGAAGCTGGTTTGCTTGCAGGCTGCTGCTGTTGTTTGCTCAGCACCGTGGTTCTGGCTTCAATAACCTTCACACTCTACACGCATTTCCAAAGACAGTCACGGCGCTGTGTAAATCGTACTTGTGTTTTCTATGCATACACCTTTATTGAATCTACAACCTTCTGTTTTGCTCTGAGCACTTGATAAAGTCCGTGCATGTCTTCATAATAAAATGGGTGACAGACATGGCAAAGTGGTTTTGGTCTTCCCTGACACATATATATTCACTCACACATCTTTCATTAGTTGCACGGTTCCTGTCATTTTTTAGACTTGATAGGATCTTACTTGAATATTCTTGGCTAAATGACACTGTTACATAAAATAACCCCCTGCATGGTGCTGAGCTTTGTGCTACTGAACTGAACACCTCCTCCAGCCCAGGGCCTGGGTTGTTACCATCATTCTTTGCTTGCAACCCTCTCTCTGTTTTTTAACCCACAGATTTCTCTCCCCATTGAACTGATTTTGAACATACATGGCATGCCAAAAAAAGAAAAAAAAATCTATTACATTTCCTATCTCTGGTAATACCAAGAAAAATGCAGTTCTGTTTTCCTCAGTTGTCAGTCTGATAACTATTCAGAGCTTAATTAGAGAAGGTCTGAGCCTGTAACAACGCAGGGTCAGATTTTGCAACTCATCTGTAGCAGTGAAAACTAAAAATAGTTTTTAGGTTCATGGAATTAGTGTATCTTCTTGTTAGATCATTTTCAGCAGAATCAAATAACATGCCATTTTTCTGTGACCCGTAACTATCGCAGGGGGTCCGATGCTGGTCAGCATCAGTGTGCTGTGACCTTCCTAGGGAGAGCGTCCTGCAAGGAACAGCTCTTCCATGGGCAGTGGCAGGGCCTCCCTGGGCAGCAGGTGATTCCAGCAGGTGCAGCAACTTCTCTGCTGCAAGTGATGTCAGCTCGTGTGATTCAGCTCTTTGTGAAATCACCCAAGGCAAACTTGGGGACAGAGAGACAGAAGCCTTGTTTGGCAATTCCACAGAGGCAGCTTTTATTGTCCAGCAGCCCCTGTGAAGGGAAGGCCAGGGACAAAAACTCCCTCGTCTGGGGCAGAAACAGGGACTTTTTATGGGAAAGGCAGGAGGGGGGTAGAAACCAACTACCAACTGGGTACAGGCTATTACCATATAGAAACAAGGCATGAACAAGGTTCGGTTTGTCACCATGACCCATAGGAAAGTTGATTATCTCTGGGAAGGGTCTTTTTGGCCTCAGGCCTCTCTCCTCCAAGGGAGTGCAGAGGGCTCTTGTGCAAAGGGCTCACAGCCCTCCACATGTAACAACAGATGTTTTTTTCATTTTAATAGTTTTTGTTTGGGAATATAGTTTAATTGTAAAAAATGGTGTTTTGTGGCAGATAAGACTTATTTTCCAGGACCCTTTCTTAACCTGAAGGAGCCTTTTTTTTTTTTTTTTTTTTTAATAATACCTCTGGTCTTGGCAGCTATAAAAACACTTTGTTTTAATCAGTATTTGTGTCCTAATGTATTTCTTAGGTCATGTTTTGTAAAAAACAGTAATGAAACTCATCCTCAGACTGTAGGAATCAGGCACCATGTTGTCTCATTGTGTGCTCCTGATTCTAGGCACCATTGTTGCCCATGCCATCCATCATATAAATGAAGCCTAAATGCAAGTTCTTCCAGGATCAGACCCTCTGATAAGGAAGTCTGTGTATCCAGAATTGTCAGCAGACACTTGTCAGCAGGATGGATTTGAGCCAAGGCATAGGCACAAGGTTGTTTGCATGCATCGCATTTCTAGCATGGCTAGTTTGGAGTGAGCACAGGCCTCGGGCTGTTTCCAATGTGCAGTTTGTTGTGACCATTCTGTTTTGCAGGGTAGTAGTTGTGTCTGAAGACATGAGTCACACTGTATCTCATCACTCTCTACCTCATTTTACCACTTAATATAGATGTAGCCCAAAAGTTCTTACATGGAGGTCATCTTTTCTTTCATTTTCTTGTCTCTCCTCACAACACTGTGAGTGACACAGTTAATGGCATTTGTGAGCCCTGGGATTCATTGTTTGCAGGCTTATGGGTAAGTTTGAAAAAGAATTTTATCTTTGAGGAAGGAAAAATAAAAATAACAAAAAGACCCTGAAATTTGAGAATACAGCTTAGAAAGTATGAGGCTAATTTTTCCACTGCTGTAGGGCAGCATAAAATAAACCACCTTGGGACTGCACCAAGGTCTAGCCAATAAACTTAAAACTAAAAAAAAATTTTTGAAATAACCTGGACACCATGACTTCTCTGTGTCGTTTGTGTTGCATGCTGAAGAGGCCACTAGTGATGGAAATAAGCTGCTGAAAAGTTTGCTTTCTCTACATGTGAAATTGGGAATGCTGTCTAGGTATGGGAAGCTAAACCAAACACAAAGCAATTGCTGTTTTTTACAGATGGGATGACACTTCTATGCCTGGCTGGAAATGGGATCCTATTTCAAAGTGTGTATTGTATTTCTATGCGTGTATTAGCTGTGAGCTGCCTCACCTCTCAGCAGGTGTGGTGTACACGAAGTCTTGTGTGCTTATCTTATGCTGATGGTTAGGAAAGAACCTGAATGTATCAGTCATGTTCTTATTCAGGCCTTCCATTTCTTCTTGCATATGCATGAGTTTATACAGAAAAATTGGCATTATTAAGCTCTGAAGAGAGAGCAAAAAAACCAAGTCAGAGAAGATAACGTAAGGCATTGGAAAATAGGACACTCTGCTCCCTATACACATAATTTATCTCCATCAGAAATACGTGAAAGTAAACACTGTTTTCCCACCTTAGCAGCAACTTTGTGTGCTGACAGTGCTAGCTCAGTGCTGGTTCAGATACATTTTCCAGGTGCACTAAGGAATAGATTAAAAGCAGAGACAATAAGCCTGTAATACCATCTGCTGAAATCTGGAGTCTTGCATGGGTGCTGGCCTGCTGCTGGTGCAGTGGCTGCCCAGGAGGGCTGGTATTCCTGGACAGGGATGAACAGGGTGGCCAGGAGGGCTGTACTGAAAACCAGCAGAAGAAACTAAACTAAACACAACAGTGGGTTTAGTACTTTAAAAATGCTGTCTGGTGTTCAGGAAAGACTCAGAGCACAGAGCAAAGTTTCTCTGCTGGAATGCGTGAGAGCACTCTCCTGGTGTTTTCATAAGCCTGCATTGCTGATGGAGGTAAGCTGCCAAAAAATCTGGCCTGTGCAGACCAGCATTGCAAGGCCAGGATGGCAGGGGTTTGGTGTCACCTTGGCGTCTCCATAGATGAGGTATGTACCAACTTCCTGCAATTTTATCGATCCTGATACCACAGCCATGTAGGTTAAACCTGACTTTGCCTGTTATCTGGAGAATATCCATCTTCAGTTTCCAGAAGAGCTGCTTGCACACACAAATGTCACTTTTTTTTTCTGAGCATAACCCTGTTCTGCACTCATGGGATGGTGGTGAAGACATGCAAATTCTCGCACAGCCCCCTGCCAGTGAGGAGCCCCACTGTGCCCGTGGTCCCCTGGGAGGTGGTAATTTGTGGTCATGTGGCATCCTCTTGGTGATCTGTGGTAGTGGGTGTCCCCTTGGTATGGGGAGAGCATCTCCTTGTGCCCTGGGGAAGATCTGTGTGTGCAGGCATAAGTCACCCTCCACGCTGTGCCACTGTGTCACATTTCAGATTAATTTCATGAGTTTTTATCTTTGTTCCATTGAGGCTCTTGGCACCAGTTCCTTTCTGAGTCCATGTGTGCCATCAAATAGAGTTTACAGCTTTTACCTTTTTCTCCACTTACATTCTTTTAAGTGAAAGCTTGTTTTTCTTACCTGCCACTGCTTCTGACCTCTGGTAGTCCTACCGTATTTCTTTGTATTAAATAGTGTTTACAACTTCTTTTTATTTTTTTTTTCTAGCTTCAATTTTCTGTGACATTTTCCAGGTCATTAGTATAAAACTGAATAAAACTGCTTGTCTTGATTTTCATTGCTTGAAAGTATTTGACCTATTATAATTCTACAGCCATCCTTAGTTTATTTTTTAATGCTTGCATTTAATCAGAATTCAAATAAAGTATGTCATGCGCTAATTGTGGCCCAGTACACACCTTTCTGGTCCTGAAATTATTGTCTCAGTTTGGTGTTTAGAAGGATTTTCAATGCCATTTTTTGGTAAGCTGATCCCAAAACTGATAACATGATTTATTTAGATTGTTTACAGAAGAGTGGCAAATGTAAGGTGTTTTTTACATGGTCTTTATTCGTGGTGTCAATTACAATTGGTGTTTGTAAAACAATGCATAAGAGAAATGAGAGCATAACTGCTCTTAAGGTACTTATATTTAACAGCAGTGGTGTTTCTGAGGAGTAGATCTAGGTATAGAAGTTCAGTTGGAATAGTTTGGTTTTTTCCTTAATTTAGCTGTTTGATGAAATTCAAGTTGAACTAAATCCCCATTAAGCAGTATCCTGTGCTGTGTGCAGTAAATCGACTGCTTTTGATCACATCAAAAACCTGGAAAAGCTAAGAGAAAATGGTTCTTTTATTCTTCAAAGAATAGATATTTATGATTATTGAACATCTTAGAAAGCTTGGATAGCTGTCCTTTTTTGTTGTCCTGGAAAATGCAATGCCTTCCAGTCAAAGCATGAGGGTGAACAAATTGCTTTGTTTTGCATTATCTGTGAAATACAACACATGCTCTTGCTGCATGCCTACTGCAGAATTAAACAGCAGCCTCTGACAGAGAGCTCAAAAACAAATGTATCCTTCAGAAAAAATCAATAGGCTGGGATTGCTGCTAGGATAGCTAATGTCCCTTACCAGTACCCTTCTACACTGTGTCCTCAGCTTTAGAATTAAATTTGCTTAGCTCCATTAGAGTTTTTCATTATTATTATTATTATTGCTTCCATGTTTCTCCCACATCACGTCTGAAAATCTAAATGTGCATGTCCGAGCACTTAGCAGATCCTCCTGGTAGAACAATGGAAAACTTGGAATATTAAATGAAATTACACTGTATTTGTTAATAATTATTTTTCTCTGATTATGGACCATGTTTAAATCTATAAAATATGTGTAGAACCCAAGTGGAAAGAAGTCAGAAAATTAATAGCTTGCTCCTAGGAGGTTTTCTCTCATTAATATTTTTTCTTCTATCCCTAGTACTGGGGCCTTTCAGTACATTCCCATTTGGTATGAGTCACACCAAGAAGGAGGACCTGAAATAACCAGCTGTCACTGCCTTCTGTTAACTCTGAAAGAGTTTTTTACCCACCTGGACACTACCAGGCAAGGGAAGTATCAGCTTTTTCAGTTTTGCTCAGGGCAGAGTCACCTATTACCAGGGAGGCTGCTTCCAAAACCCTCCCAGTCAGCATGGCAGAAGTTCACCAAAGTCCTCACAAGGGCACTAGACACTGACCTGACAGCAAAGTTTTTGGCTCATGGGATCACTCCTCCCGAGCTCTTTTCCACTTGACAGCCCTGGGGCACCACTTTGATGTGCAGCATCACCCTGATCAGGACCCCTCTGGATGTTTGTTCCCTGCTGCCCTGGCAGAGCCAGCATGTGATATCACAGGGGGACCAGCAAGCCCTGCAAAATGGGATGCCACCATGACCCAGGTGTGCTTAGACATAGACCCAAGGTGAGCAAAGAGCCCAGTTGCCTTCAGAACTCTCCACTGTTGCTGGTAAATGATGGGCACTGCAGACCATAAGGCACTAAGAGTCACTTCTGAGAGCAGGTCTCCTTTACATGCAGCAGGAGTAGGAAGGGAGTAGGGAGCCAATGCAGTGAAAACTTAATGTACCTGGATTGCATCCCTGGATTGCAGTAAGGTGAGCCAGGGCTTGTGGGGACGGTGAATGCAGTGGCAGCCTAAAGCATCAATGGCAGGAGAGTGGCCAGGGCACCTTCATGCTTGTAAGTCTGACCTAGAATGCTTACTGGTCACTTGTCAGCAGAAAAAGTGGTTAGGGATGCAGGAAACCAGAAAAAAACTCCACATCTCTTTATCAAAAAAAACCTCCATGCTAAAGGATAGCCTGGAATGTAAGGAAGTGTTGTCCAGCAAATATAGTTGAACTTCAGAGGAGCATCTCACCCAGTGTCATGCAGGAAATAGTCCCTTGTCCTGGAGAAGATGGCATGTGACAGTCAAAGGGAAGGCAGTGTCCTGTAATGCAGACAGGAGTATCCAGCCAGGGACAGCTTGCTAATGGGAGTTTCTAAAAGGTTGGTCTTATGGTCAGTTTTATTTTTGGGATGTTTTAGGGACCAGAGTACAAGCTGCAGAGCAGCATTTTAATGGCTTTTACAGCACACACAGTGCTGAAGTGCACTGCCTCTGAATGGGAAAATCAGAGTATCAGAGAGGCAAGCTGGATGACCTTGAGCAGCACAGAACTGATTTTCAGTGAAATGGAACGGCCCAAAAATGAGCAAAGAGGTCACTCATGTAGAGATTAATAGCAAAAGTATTTGTTAAGTGGCATCTCACTTGTTAGTGAAGAGGGGGAAAGACAATTTCTCAGTGTACTAGGCCTGTGACCAGTGAGGCTGTAGTTGCATCTTTTCTGGAATACTTTTTACAGTTCTGGTCTCCATGGTAGAGAGCAACCACATTTTTCTTGGACTGATTTCAGGGACAATGGGGAATAAAGGACGTTTCTTACTAAGGGCCAAGACTACTTGGCTTGCTTAATGTAATAAAATGGATGCTGAGAGGAGATACAACATCTCTTCAGAATTACTGCAGGAAGCAAACTTGGGAGGGGAAGAAAAGGATAAAGCTGGTACTTACATAAGTGCAATAAAGATAAATTTAGCTTGGAAACAGCCTACCAGTCTGAGCAGTTTGGAAGAGACAGCCTGGGAAAGCCTTTGAAGTCTTGCGTCCTGGTGTTTAATTGCAGAATCAAAATTTGCTATTCAGATAAAAACGGCAAAGGAGGAATGGCAGAATATTTGCAGTGAATGTTAGTTGATTTGTATTTTGTTTGCTTAACTGCAGTATGCAGCAGATTAGCTATTAGCAAATCCCTTGTACATGGAGATATGAGGACAGGCCTCTGTGATAAATGGAAAAAATAAAGGTAATGCACAATTTGCACAGCATGGTAATGAAGTCCTGCACACTTTCTTGTGGGTATGTGTAGCAAACAGAATGCTCATAGGCATAATAGTGTCAGATGACATCTGATTTTTCAAAGGCATAACTATTGTCTCATTTGAGAAAGTACTATGTGACCTTTTAGACAGATCATTTAAAAGTCAGTGTCTTGGACATTCTTCCAGTATGCACCCAGCAAGGCCTATTTCAAGAGCAAGGTGAAGGATGGAGTATTGATGAAACATAACTGTAATTAAATATATTCTTGTGCTTCATTTTTACTTCAACTTTTCATAAATAAATATAACAAACTGCAGTTAACCTAAGTCATCATTACAGCCTTAAACTTTTGAAATGTTAAGTATCTTACCTTTCCTTTCCTTTACAGCTAGTAAATGTGTCAGAAAAAATTGAGGGATTTTATATGTCGCCTTGCACTAGTATTAACTTTGCTGATAAGGTTGTGACTACTGATATGTGGTGGCAACTGGGCTTCAGAAACTCAATTTATGTCTTTTTTAGGGGGTAGGAATCACACTATTACATTTGAGATCGGACAGTTTGGTGGCAGCCTGACCTTTTGTTACTGACTTTAAAATACTGTTGTCATGGATGGCTTGCCTTTCTGGGACTGCATCAAAATTGAAAAGACAATTCAGTACAATTAAAATTATTTGTTAATTTTTTAGCTGTTCCAGTAATAGCTGGCATCAGTGGTAAAATTTTCTCATACTTCCAGTTTGGATATTGCTGCCTCCACATCACAGCTACCTGGATCATTATGCTTGCACTGCCAAATGAAAGAGCTTGTTGACATTGGTAATAGGCTCTTTTAGCAGACTCTAGATTATTATGTGGAGAGACAAGGTCAAGTCACATCTAACCTTCTTGAAAGACACTGGCCTCCACTTCATGTTTCATTGCAAGGCATCATTCCCAGATTATGAACCATCATTGTTGCACACTTTCTAAATTCAGTAACTTTTATTTTAACGTCTGGTCACCAGAGCTGAACAGAGCAGTGGTTTGACCATTACTGTAAGAAAAATGCAGCCTCTGGCTTCCTAATGAGTAGTCTGCTGTAGATATCTTTCAGCATCCTTCGTAGAAGTGTTGATAAATACCATTCTGATACTAAATTAAAACCTAGCAATGTGACGAAATGAAAGTATGGTACAAGAAAAAGATATTTCAAAGGGTATATCTATATGCTTATATTTATGGAAATAGGAGTGTACTAAAATGCTACATGAGAAATTAAATTTAATCAATTGAAGTGTACAACCTTGATATGTATCACAGCATTTTTTTGAATGGAACTGTGATTTTTCTTTTGCCTCTAACTTACATAACACCATTTCTGTTATGCAGCATGTTCTGAGTTTATTTGCTTGAAATCTGTGTCACTTTGTATAGGAAATGTAATACCTATAAATTCAATTGTTAGTGAAAATGTAGATACTATTGCTTGTGGCAGGAAAAAAAAGAAATATTTACAAGTTATTATAATTTGTTATTACTATATACAAATACAAGTTTATCTGCTTATCAGCTACCTGTCTGCACATAACTCTGAATGCAATAGATGTCTGTTGACCGTTGTTCAACAATGGGTACCATTGAGTTTCTGTTTGTTAATCTAAATGTTAGGATAATTTTGTCTCTTTTTTCTTCAAGTTGCCATCTACCCTAATTTTTCCTTACAGACCTTCCATTGTCCTTTGTCCCTAATTCTTACATTCCAGGGACAGCTTGCAACTTCTTTTTGTTTTTGTACTGGACCTCTTTGAACATGCCCCATTTCACCCATGATGTGTTTCTGCAGGATCTACTGTGTGCTTCAGTGCATCCCTTAGTCCCGTTCCTCTGTAAATTTCTAGAGACTGCTTATCTTTTGGATCATTTATGGTCTAAATACCACAAATGGGGTCACCAGAGGCAGAGGCCAACACTTCAGCTTCTCTGCCTTAATTATTTTTTAGTTTACTTCATTCTTTCCCTTTCTCATGCTTACTTTCCCCAAGATCATGCCTGCATTTTGACCCTTTCTTCCTCGCTTCTCTTCTGAGTAGAAGGGCACAGTAGAGAAGGTGGCTCCTTTAGGACAGGACCTTATTGAACCAGCAGGCCCTAAGCATCAGTCAAGGGTGCTGCCTGAACTCTTCTTATTCACAGCACTTTTGAGAACCTTTCCCACACACTGAAGCAGAGAGCATCGCCTAGGCTTTCATTGGCAATATTTTGTAGTTGTTTTGTCAGATAAACAACTTTTTACCAAATCTAATCCAATCACCCTAGAAACCTGCAGATTAAGAAAGAGTGGAGAGAGAAGCCTATAGAGATATGGGGCTTCTTCTTTGCGCTGGAGAGAGCTGTCGGTGTCCTGTGCCAGTCCTGTGGTGGTTATTGCCTATTCCAGGCATCCTTCCTCATAGTAGTCATGCACCAAGATGACAAAAAACTAACCTACAGTGACAACCTATGTGAAAAAGTGATGAATCACAGTGCTTCTTCCTTTTAATTTGAGGACCAGGCAGTAACTCAGCATAGCTGGGAGGACTCCTGTGTTTTGCCACGTGGGTGGTACAACAAAGTGAGCCATGTCAACATGCTTCTTCTCAAACTGGTGAGCTTCCCAGCCACATTCCAGAGGTTTTCCTGATGCCTCTCTACGGACCCTGCCAAGCCCCATGACTTAAACACAGCAGAGCCTGTGCTGCTGCAGGTCATGGACCCCCAGGTTGCAAATCATTTTCATGAGCAAGCAGTGCTGTCTGGCTGTGCAGTCTCCTATATCATTGATAGCTGTGATTTTGCATCATGGTCTCCACTTGTGAAAGTTCTGGGTGAAACACGGGTTATTCCCTGTGACTCCTTGTCACTTACTGGTGATCAGTGGTGGGAGACAGGCTATAAAGTCAGTCTGCGAAGGAGAGAGTAGCTTTTCTTTCTCTGAAACAGAGACAAGAACAATGTATCAATGTCCATACATATTTAACTCACAGGACTGACTCAGGGTTTGTCTTCTTGAGGTGTAGTTTTGGAAGTTGATGTTTGGAAGTCATTTTTCTTCACTAAATGTAGCTGCTATCAGAAGATGATTGGTAGTCCTGTTGTTTTGCTTGTATTTTTGCTGCTTGTGGAACAGCTAATTCAATGCTTTCCTGAAGTCTCTGGTAAAGTTTCTATGTTACCATGACACAAATACAACAATTGAAACACTGTTGTCAAGGTGATGCAGCCAAAGTATTACCACTGTGTTGTTCCTTACTCAGAAAGGATGTGAAAATTTTGGTGTTTTTTTAAATGTTTTAACTAAAAGTTCTAATGTGTTTTTAAGTAATGAAGAAACAACAGCCAAAGAACAGCCAAAGCAATCATAGACAAATTCACATGAGTGAGGTAATATGAATTGAATCGGTGGCAGTGAAAATATATTTGTCCTTCAGCCTCTGCTAGGAGCAATGGTGAGAAAGGAGGAGAGGATTTTGTAATGATGAGAACCACTTTGATATTATTATTTGAAATAGCTGCAAGCAGAAGCCATAGATAATAATAATCTCCAAACTGTAGAGGCTGAAAGCACCAAGGAGCCAAGAATGACTGCAGCTGCCTTGAGTGGTAGTGGAACAAAGCCACAGAGTTGTGAATAGTTTATGCAGATTGAATATAATCAGAGTCGAAATGTGCAGTCATCAGGTTTGAGATCCAAGAAGCAGGTGGTACACATATTTGTATCAGGATTTTGGTGGGGGTTCCTGGCATGAAGCAACTCAAAGATTCACATAGTAAAGAAACAGTTTTGATATCCATGTTTAGATAAAACAAGTGGACCATCCCTTTGAACACAAGACTACAGTCTTCTCAAAACAGTCTGTGAAGCAAATTGTTTCTGTTTTAAAATAATGCTTTAGAACTCAGTGCCACTTTTTTCCTGGAAGTGCTAAATGGAAGCTAATGATGGAGAGAAAATTATTTCCAAGTTTTGCCACTGGCAGCCTTTACCAGAGGATTCATGAGCTTTTCAAATACATTTTTATTTAATTTAAATTGTGGCTTGTCAAGAACTGGGCAACCAAATGTGTAGACAATGTGGCCAGGGTAGGCATATTCAGAATTATGTATGATCTCCATTTGCAGATTTCTTTACTGTTTTTAAGAAAAAGATCTGCATTCAAAATTTCAGTAGTGCTTTGCTTCTATATTCTTAGCAGAAAATGACCACATAATTATTATGGTTTTAATTGGCCTGCAGCTTCAGTGGTCACTTAGTGATGGGATTTCTTAATTTCTCCTAATCTTAAATACTGATGAAGAAGAAACAGTATTGAATAAACAATCTTTTGACTTTTGAGACATTTAGATATTTTTCTGTAGCAAATGAAAACCACTAAAATGCCAAATATATTGATTCTGGATCTGAAAGCAGCTCTGTTCCTTCTTGACTGAATAAAAAAAATTTATTGGTGAATTAGCAGATTATGAGATCAATTTTCTGTTTTCTATTCCTAAGAATTAATTTAATATATGCATATAAGTATGGTCCAATGCAGGATCAAGTCTAGCAGGCATCAGCTGTGCAGTTTCCTTCCATTTCCCCTTTCCCTTGCCAGCTTAAAAAAAAGCTTATCAGGTACTGAGTCACTTTGAAATTGTGAGCCAAGGCATTGATCCATCTTCCTTAAACCTTTTCATTATAAATTCTATTATTAGAAATTAAAATCTCAGTATGCTGTCACTTCAGTCCATTTTCCTTACCTGCATATTCATGCTGATCATTAGCTATTCACTGCATGTGTGTGTTTAATAACCATTGTGTAATGCTGCCTTTTTTTTTTTCCATTTTTCACAGTTTAGTTATTCCAGTTGAAAATGAGTAAAGCTGCCAAAAGATTAAAGAAATGGGTTCTTCATTATTTAAGTAGTAGTTGCTCATCACTGGTCAGACAAGTGGATTGGGATTTGAGTGACCATATGTCATATCTACGGTTTTGACATTTGTATCTAAGCTCATCCTCCCAAGTTCCCTTTAGAGAGCTAATGGAGACAAAAACGCATTTTTAGGGTGCCTTGTCATCACAAGTTAAGCTTCTACAATAGATCAGATGATTTGCAGCCTGGAAAAGACAGGTTTAGTTGACTGTAAATGGAAACAAGACTAACTAGCTTAGATGTTGGCTTTGTAGATGTCAAAAGACAGATGATAGGAATCCCATCCCTGTGCTCAAATTAGTAATAAATGCCCAGAGATTCTGTGCAATGACACTGTTAATGGGAATGTACTGTGGCTGCCTTTTTTGATGTGAAGGACATAGTACAGTGATGATCATGTACTCATCAGCACAAGCACCAAAGGCAGTACAGTCATGTTAGGACTACTTTTCAAATGGATTAGATTACCCTGCTTTTCACCTTGACTAAGTAGTACCAGGAAATTAGCATGTTCACATTCTTTCCAACAGATCAGTTTGGCAACTGCATTAATAGTCTGATTGTTGAAATACAGAGATGGTGTTTAATATTTATATTGGCAGATGAATGTTTCGTCCTTGACCAGATTAGGTCCTGCTATGCAAAGCAGCATACATCAGATTGGCATTGTTATTGTTATTATTATTGTTGTTGCTGCTGCTGTTGTTAATAATAACAATAATAATATTCACCCATTCTTGTTCAAGCAAGCTCACAAGGAGTTTATAAACATTGGAAAGGGAGGAACCTGAATGGAAGTAGCTTTATTTAGGAGTGGCTCTTGGCAAGGGACTTCTGCATTAAAAAGGGTTAGAAAAAGTGACAGATGTTGAATGCTGAAATATTTTTTAGAGTCTGTAGTTAATTTAGGATATTGCTGTAATGGTGATTTTTCCTGTGTGTTTTTCCCCTTAGGATGATTTCCAGCATGCAGCCTCAGAAACCAACTGGGAGTCGGTCACAAGCTCTGTCTCAGTAAGTAATTTCTCACTGTTTTGCCCATGGATGAATTGATAGAGTGGCTTGAATCCAACTTAATAAAATGGCACCTGCACAGAGAAACCGTGTATTCACCTTCGAAAGAGGATGAATAAAGTGTTTATCCAACTCATACTGGAGTCAAATAGTATGTTTTTAGGGATAAAAGGTTCAAGATATGTCATTAGCTGTTGTAATTACATGAGACTGCCATTGGGAAACATTTCTTTCTTTCAAACTCATCCTGCCAGTATGAAAATACAATATACAAACTTAAAAATTTTAATTGTAGAATGTCTTTACCTACATGGAAGACTATACATAAAACAGGCTGGCGGGAAAATGGGTCTAGCCTTTCATTGTCAATACCGAGAAATTTTTTTTTAAGTGTTTCCAATAAACTGGTATATATGAAGTCAGATATAGTTACTCTGTATCCAGCAGTGAATTGCTTCTTGGGAGAAAAATTAAGGAAAAAAAAAATAGTAATCCAGTGTGAAATTTTGTTTTTATCTTCATTACGTTTGATTCATGTCATTGGCAAAAAAATCTGTCCTCTCTTCATTTCCCAGTGCTAGAGAATGGCATAGTTGCATGAGAATTTATAATATGGGCAGTCTTCTTCTGTGTGCTTTGCTGCCTGCTCTGCCCCTCATCACAGCTCTTGTTAACACCTCTTAAAACACATGAGATGGGGGTAAGTGCTTAGAGCAGACTTGACACCAGTGTCTGGAGCATTCAAGGAACTGAGCTTATTGATAGCACCTTTGTTACAGTAGCTGCCAGGAGTAGCTGGTGAAGGAGCTGTAAATAAAATATGGGTAAACTCTACTGATCAGGGTTCAATCAAGGCAGCCAGTAGAGAGAAGATTCTGTGCTGCCAAAATTAGAAGATATTAAGCCAATCTCACTTGTGTTTACTCTTGAATTTGCAAATAGCACTTGCCTTTCACGATACAATTCACTGATTGCCTGGAACCAACTGTGCTGAAAGTCTTGAGGAGTGATGTTAGCAGGGCAGAGATCTACTGGATGTGCCAAGCAGGAGATGCTAGAGCAGTTTTACTAAAACATATGAATTCATTTTTCATTCTAATATGGGCTTGGGAAAAAAAAATCAATGTGATGGAATATTTTGTTTAAAAATATGGTAGGCTGATGTTTGAAAAAGTAAGCCTAGGGCTCCCTCATCAGGTAGCTATGTAAATCAGACAGCATATGGTAAACGCCATGTTAGTTAACATCCTTAACATCATAAAATGCACAATATACCAAACAGTAACCCAGTATCCTTTTCATATTGAAAAATTAAGTTCATCTTTTACATATTTTTTTTCTGAAAAATTGTTTTTAATGTGTTCATTACAGCTAAGGAAGTTCAATACAAATATTACAGGTATCAAGCTGATGCCCAAGGTCACATGGGAACCTACAGCTAAACCAGAAGCAGAACTTCAGTTTCATTGGTTTTCCCTTGTCATTCTCTATCTAATAAAATATACTTTCTCCAGCACACTGCACATTGCACCCACAAGTCCTTTTAATCCTCAGAGAAAATAAGGTCGGGAGATTGAGCAATTTTTCACAAAGGCACTAAGGAAAATGTCTGAGGACATCCAAGTTCTTCAGGAGAGAAAGATTCAGGGATTCTGTTAAGGTCTTGAGAGGCAGAAGGACAAACTCAGACCTGTCAGTCTTGGACAAGATCGCATTCAATTCTGCTGATGCTTATGGCAGGTCTAAGTTTCTTCTCTCAAACCCACAAGTAACCCAAAGACTCGTTTTAGAATCTAGACACATTAAAACTGTCAGAATGAAAATCTTAGAGTGAGAAAATCTTTCTTCCATGTCTAAGGTCGTATTACAGGGTTATGTTTTGTTTGGGTTTTTTTGTTTGGGTTTTTTCTCAGAAAGTTAAAACAAATGCTTCTTTCCTTAACCCATCATGGCAAACCCAGAAAAAAAAAAAAGGAAGCAAAATCCGCTCCTTATGAGGTTAGTTTCCATTATACGTAAAGTAATTTTATGTACAACAAAAAACTGTGATGCACATTGAATTGCCTGTCACAATAGAGATAGGAAAGTGAAAAGAATGAGCGAACAGAAATCAAGGGCAAGAGCACATACCAAAAACAGATACCTTTGTGTTCCAGTAATTTAAAAATTTATTCAGTGCTTTCAAGAAATGCAGAGGAGGTTCATAATATGGAAAATCTTAGCTCTTCGTGACTTCTTACATTTCACTCTTCATCTTGTCTCCTCTTTGGATGTGATCTCAGAAGTCAGATTACGACAAGCACAAGCTCTTCTAAAGCCAGCACCTCATTCTTGGCAGGACAAAAGAGAGGCAGTTGGGTTGGCGGCTTTAAAGTTGCTTTTCGGCCTGTCACATGATGTTGCTGCCAGTAGGCTATCTGAGCTGTTGAAATAATTCCTCTTGATCTGTCTGTCACTGAGAAAAAGTTAAGCTTTCTTCATTTCTTGAACGAGGCTGCACAAATCTCTTGAGTAGGAGCTTTTATATGAAAAGAAAATGGGGAATCCCAGCTGCCTGTGTGAGTGTGAAATGCCCTGCATATTCACAGCCTGACCTCAGCTTCTGTAATGAAATGTACAGTTAAACATGTGGAATTAAAAACTCCTGCACTGAGTAAGCCACATACCTGTGGCCTGATTTTTATGCTCCTGTTTCTTCAGAATCCTTGCACCATCTCCATCACTTTTGAAAGGCAGTCAGGGTCTGATCTTTCCCTTCTGATTGCCATGAGCTCCAGCAGGCTCTCCTCAGTAATAAAGTAGCATTTGGGTGCCTTTTCCTTTTGTAACCTCTGTGCCTGTGTTAGCACACTGCATGGTGCTGGCTGCAACATTGCTTTAGATAAGAAGGCTGTGTTCACTTTGCTCGTGTGAGCTCTTCCACTCCTGGGTTTCCATCCCTCTGACAGTCTCTATTCCAAGCTACTTAGAAGTCAGGAGAGAGGCTTTGAGGTATGCCTTCCTTTTTAAGTGGTCATGAATTTTTACGGGTCTCTGCACTGTGTCTTAAGCACTGCGCTAGAGAGGCACTGCAGTCACAAGTGGGCCCTCTGAAACTTCTTAGGGCTGTTGGTGATAAGCAGTAAAGCACAGCTATGCTTTCTTGACTGCACTAATGTTTGTGTTTGCTCTTTCTTCTCTTTCTGATCTTTAATAATTTGGACTGTCCCTCTTTTCAGCAAACATATGCAGGAAAATGTCAAGGATTGTTACTTATGTGATACATCTTACCATTAGAGACAAGTGTTTAATTTTAAAAGATATATATGCTTTAAAAATATTGTAGTAGGAATTGAAGGGCACAATCCTGCAAACAAGGGAGTGAATTTACTCAAATGAGTTGACTGTCCCATTACAACCCAACTGAGTGAAGATAATCACAAAGATTAATAGTTTAACATATGCATTTACTTGGGAGATGAGGCAAAGCAAATATTTTGGGAAGCCATTAATTTTAACTGGGATATTTCTGCTGCGTTACTTCAGAGCTGGGTTTTCATGAAAGAATTTAAGTTTCTAGGGTTTTCTCCCGTGTTTTAAGACCAAGCAATTCTTGTGCTATACTATGCCTGTTGCTGGACAAAACCATGTATTTTGATTGTGGTCATTCAGAAGGTAAGAGATCTGCATTAATAGTTTTTCATATACATATTTTACATACTATTTGCATACTATTTGGCCTTGTGCTTGGACAGGGGAAAAAGTGATATCAAGATAGTGAATATCGAGATTCTAAAATAATCTTAAAAATGTTTCACGTCCTTTCCAAAAAAACTGAAATTGCTGCAGTCGTTCTGTCAAAGTCAAATTGTGCCAGAAGTTCAGTGGGAACACTCAGACAATGGTACTTGATCCTTACTGGTGGAAAATAAATATTCCAGTTGGTATTATGATATAATTGTGAGGATATTACTATGTTGGTCATCCAGATATTTTTGTTTCATTGCTGAAATCATAGAATTATAGAATGGCTTGGGTTACAAGGTACCTTAGAAATCACCCAGTTTCAAACCCCCTGTTATGGGCAGGGATGCCTTTCATTAGACCAGGCTGCTCACAGCCCCCTCCAACCTGGCTGTGAACACTGTGAGGGATAGGGCACCCAGAGTCTCTCTCAAAAACCTGCTCCAGTGTCTCATCACCCTCACAGTAAAGAATTTCTTCCTCAAATCTAATCCAGACCTATCCTCTTTCAGTTTAACGCCATTCCACCCTGTTTTATAACTATGTGCTCATGTAAAAAGTTTCTCTCCATCTTTCTTGTAGACTCCCTTCAGACATTGGAAGACCACAGTTAGGTGACCCTGATGCCTTTCCTTCTCTAGGCTGAACAATTCCAATTATCTTAGTCTTTCCTCCAGCCTTCTAATAATCTTGTTGTCCTTCCTCTGTACGCACTCCTACAGCTCCATGTCCTCCCTGTGCTGGGACCCCAGAGCTGGATGCAGCCCTGCAGGTGGGGTCTCAGCAGAGCAGAGGGGCAGAATCCCCTCCCTGGCCCTGCTGCCCACACTGCTCTGGATGCAGCCCAGGACACCACTGGCTTTCCTGGCTGCAAGCACACTGCCAGCTCATATCCAGCCTCTCACCCACCAGCACCCCTAAGATCCAAATATCATGTGTTTTCTGTTTGCTTAATAAGTTGTATTACAACTTAATAAGTTGTAAAAGAGGTCAATTGCATGTCAATTCATCATTGTTTAGTTTTGGGGAATAAAGGGCCATTTTTTCAAGTCTCTAACCATGCCAAATTTGTTGTCCAAATTGACCAGAGAAAGACAGTTCAGTGGACTTCTTGCATTTGTCTTTCTCTGCTGGGGTTTCTGATCTGCCTCTTGTGAAATAACCAACAGAGTTGGTTATCTCCATTTTTGTGGCCATGGCCATGGCCATCAGAGTGCTTTCCAAAGACATTTTCATTACATCTTACATACACATGCAAACTATCATTCCCTTTGAGGAATGCATGTAAATACTGAGAGTCCCCCAGTGGCAGTGCTTTTGCTCCCTCCATCTCCTCTGGGATTTGCTTGGGAATTTCTTGGTATCTCTTCTCCTTACAAAAAGAAGACACAGCTAAAAGACTTGCAAAGATGGCCTGAAGAAACTGTTTCACTCCATAATGAGACAAGTTTCTCAATAACTGTTTTCAGTTGTTTAAAGTGGTGCTGTAATTTATTCCAAGTACACTGAGATGTATGTCACTCTTAGGGGGTATCCTATCCCTCTCCATCAGTGACTGACCCTACGCTCACGGCGGAAGCACTGGACCAGACCATTGCTGCATTTGACACAGTGGAGGATCTGCTCAAACACTTTAACCCAGACTCCTGGCAAGAAGATCTTGAAAATCTGTACACCGACAGTGGGCACCATTATCGAGGCAGGAGCTACCATGACAGAAAGTCCAAAGGTAGGAAAAGACACTATATGCATCCTTTGGGGCAAGACCAGGATATTCCTTCACTCCTCATAGAGAAGTCCATCGGTCAGGTATTACATTCTGGTGCTCATGTTCCTCTTGGAGTCACAGGGCAAGGCACCACCTATTAAAACCATGGATGTGTTGTTTAATCTTTAATTTTTAAGTAGGATCTCACTTCAGAAATCGGACTGAAAACTGCCCTTTTTTAAGGATAAATTCACAAATAAAAACACAGGTCCACATGTAAAGACAGATGGTTCTCGGCTTTACCCTCTTAAGCATTGCTTTGTGTGTAAAGCGTGGGGCTCCTAATTACCTGTGTTATCATCCTTCTTTAAATACTCTGTTTAGGGACTGTTCCTCTGTTGAGTGAGGAATAATCACTTTTATCACATGGTGCTTAGGGAAGCATCTGGTGCAGACACCTGTAAGTGCAGCTGGTTTTTTTAGGATGTGAACATCTCACTGTTTTTCATTATGTTGGCAGGGAACATTATTATGGTTTAACATCTTTGTCTGTAATTGAGCAAAGCACACATTTCTGGGTTATGTTTCT
>JACBWW010000006.1:17754525-17777499 GCA_020086605.1 Lanius collurio
GAGCAATACCACCTGCCATGAGGAACAATAGCCAGACTAGGAATTAATGTTATTAATAAAGTGTGATATTTTTTCTTGTTTGAATGTTCACAGCAGAACATGCAGGCATTTAAATATGTAATTAAATGTTACCTGCCACCCCTGCTGACTGCACAGTAAATAGTGCCAATTTCTCAACAAGATTTTTTTGAGTAATGCTTTGCTGCAGTCAGCAAATGATTCTTAAAATTCTGCAGTCAGAACAAATATGCTGTAAATTGTACACAGTCTTTCAAAGAGGTAGCAACTTTAACCAACTTATTAGTTGGCGAAAACATAAATTACCAGTTTAGATTTTGAGGCAAAATTCAACTGCTTGCCAGAGAAGAAGTACTATCTAAACAGTACACACCAGAGCCTTCCATAGAACCTACAGAATTTTACTCCACCAAGTGTGGTGTGTTTTATTGCCAATAAAAGCATGGTTTTATTAAAGAGCTTTATTATATGCAACATTAAATAAACTATCTCTTTTTTCACTGCAAAAAAACCCCACTTAGATCAATTCCCAGACTAGGAATTCTATGTAATAAACAGAATATGAAACAGTAGAAAATAGTTTTATTTCAAACAAATTATGATTTCTAGCTAGTGTCTGGCTTTGCCTTGTGAAGGATCCTGTTTCCCCACTTAAGTCCAAAGTTGTGGTTCCATAACACAAAAAGGCCTCTGAGTGCTCTCAGGATTATGTCAGGGCTCTTCTATGCTAGAACATTGCTGAGGATTGCAAAAGAAGTTCCACATCAAGCAGAAGCAAGTTTTTTCAGGTAGCCGATCCATAGTTGAGAAAAAAATAGTTGAGAAAAAAATAAGGACTCGAGGAAACAGCATGAAGCTGAGTTGGGAGAGGTTTAGGTTGGATACCAGGAACAAGTTTTTCACCCAGAGGGCGGTTGGGCACTGGGACAGGCTCCCCAGGGAAGTGGTCACAGCACCAGCCTGACAGAGTTCAAGGAGCATTTGGACAACACTGGTGTGACTCTTGGGGTGTCCTGTGCAGGGCCAGGAGTTGGACTTGATGATCCTGGGTCCCTTCCAACTCAGGATATTCTATGAGTTTGTGATTCTTTGTTACTAGTCTTGACTTAATGCTGCTAAAGGTATTGCATTGTATTTTTTCTATAGACAGCATATTGATCTTCCCACATGGCAATACCAGCAGGTACCTTCTTCAATCCTGTTAATATCAGTGACTCAAGGTCTCTATTCATTTGTGTACAATTACAAGAAATTAAAATATTGTTCATGTGTCCTAATACTAAAATGACAGCCATGTATGTAGCTTATTCATTGTGATGGAGCCAGTCTTGCCTAACTGAGTAAAAGCAAGGTTCATTTAATTTTCTGTTTAGATACTGAATTTTATTGAGTTCTGTCATCCCTCTAGAGGTTCCTCCTGACTGCTTCCCTTTCTGATTCTATAAAAGATTTTTGTTTTCATGACCTGCAGTTTCAACTACTATTAGCTCACTCTTTATTTTATAGTTTGTATAAACCATATGTCTTTCTAGGATGCATTTTGATAATCTCCAGAAGTGCCCTCTCATCAGGGCTGTACAGGAGGAAGGATAACTGATATTTGGAGGTACTCCCATTTTTACAATAAACAAAATCTAGAAGAGAAATTAGTACAGCAAAGATGGATCTTCTAAGTTGCTACAAAGCATTTAGATGAGATATTTGACAGCAACAGATGAACTTTACTTGATCTGAGGTCTAGGAAATCAGTAAGAGACAGCTTTCATTTCATTGCAGAGCATAAACTTTTATTTAGGCATGGAAGTTTGGAATTTGTGTAAACCACAAGATCCTTCTACAGTCAACAAGGGTGAGATTCAGTTGACCAGGTGTAGATGTCCATAACAAAAACATCTGCAAGTAAACCAACAATAAGAACATCCCATACATAACTGAGAGAGAGAAAGAGACAATCTAAGGTGGATTTCTACATTTAGTCAGAAGAATAATGCCCTGAAAATGCTTATTTCCGTACAGAAATTTTAACAGCATGCTCAGTATCTGCACTGTAGAGCTCTAACAAGAGGTGAGATGGATCCCACTGTTGCATTCAAAGGTGCTTTTGAGGTGGGATGAAGTACCTGGCGAACAAAGTTGTGTGTGGTTGGAGGTGTGGTACTCTGTTCCTGTCTTCCTATCTTCCTTTACTGAATCAAGTAATGCAATACAGCTTCTGCCTCAGACATCTGCTAAGTATCTGGCTGTGGAAATTAGTGCATTATCTGGAGACTGTACAAGCCATAAATTTCATGAATAATATGACATTTAATTGTAAAAATTTAGTACCTAAGTCCATATTTAAACTAGTGTTTTCTCTACTCTTTCAAAGTTACTGAGTTCACCCAGCTGTCTTTGTTTTCTGCAGGAAGCATATGTTCCCAGCACTCAGCCCTTAACTGTCTGGTTTTAAGAGGTCTATTGAGTTTAAGAATATGCAGTGCCAGTGTAATCTGATACATGTGAACAAACAACAAAGTATTGACTGGGAAATAATGTAAACCAGATAACAGTTGTGAATTCTCTGCAAGACTGTAAATCCGAAATCCAGAGGCCAGTACAAAGGCAGTCTTGTTTAGTGTCTTCATCATTGCCCTGTATGTGAAGAAGTAAAAAGCTTTAGCATCTTTAAATGACAATGCATAGGAGTCAAAAAAAAGGAAGGCACTGTGAGGACAGTGCATTACAAAGTCTCAATCCAAAAGGACCCTGGGAGCTGGGCCAGCAGAAATCATATGGATTTCAGCAGTGAGAAGTGCAAATCTCTGTGCCCAGGTGGACTTACTCGGTCCACCAATATAATCGAGGGGGCAACTGGCTGAGTAGCAGCCATGATCAAAGGACAATTACTGTTGGCACCAGGCTGAACATCAGGCAGCTGTGTGCTCTCAGTGCAAATGCATCCTGAGATACATTAGGGTGACTGCCATCAGCTGAAGAGAAGGTGGTGTTCCTCCACATTTACCACTGATGAGGCAACATCAGGAATCCCATGTCTAGATTTAGTCCCCCTAGTTCAAAAAAAGCATTGAAAGAGTGGAGAAAACACAAGATGGTGAAGAAATCTTGAGCTCATGCCCCATAGGGAAAGGCTGAGGAAGTTGATCTTGTTTCATCTGGTGAAGGGGAGAGTGAGGGAAAAGTTAATAGTTGTTAGGGGCTGCTTGAAGGATCCTTAGAGAAGAAGCAGTGTGAAAGTCATTTTGGCATCAGATAGTGTGAGGACATACAGTCACAGTTTCTGGGATGAAACATTCTGCACAGACATGAGGAAAAGTGGGGGTTTTTGCAGCAGTGCTGCTCTGGCACAGGCTGCCCAGAGAGTATTTGAAACCTCCATCCCTGGAGGCTTTCAAGACTCATCTCACTAAAGCCATGTAGCCATCATCTAGTGTCAGCAACAATCCTACTTTGAGCAAGAGGTTGGACAAGAAGACTCCAGGACTTCCTCCCAAGCATTTAAGTGACTCTCCAAGACTTCCACGTAGTCCTGATGCATAGAAAAAGTAGAAATGACTGAGAACTTAATTTTCAGAAATTAGTTAAATAATTTCAAGGTTTTTAAAATTGTAATACTTATGGAAATAGCAACTGAATTCCATCTTCTTCCTCTTTTTCTACCTTCCTTCCCCCAGGGCAGATCAGCTGTCAGACAAGACACTTGGTGAGAGGAGATCAGTTGCCTGAATACTGATACTCAAAACCACATTTCTCAGATGGCCTGTGGTATCTGAGATACCCAGCTGGGACCAGAAAATATGAAGCAGGGTCTATAGAGTCCCAAGCCCTTCTGGAAAGGCAGCTTGAAACCTGTATTTAGAAGACTGCATCCCACCCTATTAATCAAATAATTTATTGCAATTCTGAGAAAGCATAGTGGCAGCACGGCTAGACTAACATTTCAGTGAAGCTTTTTTTGTTTAAATGTGTCAGTTGTGGCAGATAATTAATGCTAGCAATAATTTGATATTGCAGATTAAAACAAAAAATTGCAATATCTCATTTAAAACAATTTGCAGGGTCTTAGGGTACTTCCTTCAAGTATTTGTCATCAAACACACTGAAAAGGATTTGTGAATATCCTGGAGAGCACTACATTTTAACCACTATTTTCCCTTAACCCTGCAATCTGTGTATTCAAGATTGACACCAGTAATTATAAAAAACAGTCCAAATTAATAACTATAATACTACAAATTTGGGAAGAAAAGAAAGATACAGGGTTATCTGGGCAGGTATATAATCTGCTGGTGTGCAACTCAGAATTTGAAGGAGAAAGGAAATATCCACAGAAAAATAGAAGACAAGCACAGCTATTTGTTTGCAAGACATTGTGTTGAGAGGCTGCTTCAGCAGTTTTGAGCATTAAAAAAACAGGAGTAACAACAGTTAAATCATAAAAAAAATACTTATTATGAAAGCCTCAAATTCACAATGAATTAGACAAATAACTCTTATTGTGCCCATGCTCCAGAGAGAAAAGGGATTCAAGAGTTGCCAAGGACACTGAGGAAATAAAGGGATTTAGCTGACTCTAGGGATTTCTGGAACTTTTCATTATTCTTTGGTTAAACACCTGTACTGTTTTTCTTCCTTTGGTCATTTTTGGGTTTTGTTTTATTTATTTATTTATTTTTATAAAATATCAGTCATCAAGAAACCAACAAAGACATAAAAATTTAACTCAATCACTGCACATTATACCCAGCAGGAAGCACAAAGGCAGATACACTGGTACACATTTGCAAGTTCTAGTTGCCAGTCGTGCTAATTTGTCTTTCTGGGGTCTTTTTCCTAAGCTGTTTTGGTTTTGAGTTTGATTTGGTTAAATTAAACAGAAGAAGATATTCTCATGAACTCAGGTCTTTTGTTTTACCAAGTATTCATGGAGAATTTATTGGATCAAAATAATGTGAATGCCAGTTCCACTCAGTTTCATTGCCTGGAATGAGAACCTACAACATGCACAGTTCTATGGACGACTCTCAAAATACATTAAAAACTTAGGAGAGGTAAAGACAACAGTGTACACTGAGGTGAAATCTCTTCAGATAGGGATGCCAAAAATTAAAAATCACAATTGAAACATCAACCTAAACACTTGAACCTGTATACAACCCCCAAACCAGTGTTTGCTTCTTAATACTTCTCTTCAAATCTACAGCCAGTGAAAAGCAGCTGCTAACTCTCAGTGACATTTAGCAACAGCACTTCCATCTTTAGGGAATTGAGATTGATTTTCCACAGCTACCAGTGCAAAGACCTTTTGCCTGAGAGCATACAATGATACCAAGGTCAGAGGATTTGAAAGGCAGCAACTTTTACAGGTTTGGACTTCAGCCATGTGGTGATTACTACAACCAATTAATGTCTCTCATTTTACACCCTGGTGTCACCTGCAATTTCAAAACAGATTAAGCAAAGTGGTCCCTTCAAATTCATGGGGACAATTCTCTAAAGTCAAGTATCAGACTCAAAAGAGTCTGGCATGAGACAATACATAAATCAAAACTAATAAAAAACTACCACTGCACTTAGTGCTGGATCTGCAGTTGTCGCGTGCTACAGCCAAAGAATATGCTGTTCTCTTTAATTCTGCTGCTGCTGGTTTTGGGGGAAAGTGGGCTTATGCAAACAAGAAAAGGAAGTTGACCTGTGTGGTGGATAGGCTTCTGGCAGGGTCACATTGGTATTTTATTTTTTAAGAATATTTCAGAGTCCCATTTCTCATTTTTTTCTCAGGGTCCCACCTTCTCTGAAGCAATACTGGCTCTTAGGTAGACAATTTACACACAGCATGCACCTCCTCTCCATCACTATTTTCTGCACATATCTTTGAAATGCTGAGCCTCTTCTACTGTGAACCTCGAGTATCATTCAGCCAGACAAGAAGAAGGCAGCAGAAGGAAAATTTTATATGACACTGCACAAAACAATGCAGAGAAAGTGCTGCTCATACACAATATAATGAAACACCCAAGAACACACAAAAACAATTTACTCCTGTACCATCCCTGTCTTGAAGTAAAACCCTTTGGATCTGAGATAGAGCTAAGAACATGATTGCTGTATGTGGGGAGTTGACCCTGACTGGATACCAGGTGCCCACCAAAACTTCTCTATCACTCACCTCTGCAAATGGACAGGAGAGAAAAAAAATATAATTAAATTCTCATGCTTTAAAAAAAGAACAGGAAGAGATCACTCCCCAGTTACTGTCCCAGGCTAAAAAGACTTGACTTAGGTAAATAACTTGAATTTATTTACTAATCAAAATCAGAATAGAATAATGAGAAGTAAAAAAAAATTAAAAGACCCTTCCACCACCCCTTCCTCCTTTCTGGACTTCATTTAATCCCCATTTCTCTGCCTCCTTCCCTCCAGTGGTGCAGGGAGATGGGAACAGTGTTTATGGTTAGTTCATACCATGTTCTTTCTACTGCTGCTTCCTCCTCAAGGGAGGATTCCTTCTCCTGTTCCACTGTGGGATCTCTCCCTCAGGAGAAAGTCTACTATGAAATTCTCCAATATGACTCCTTCCCACAGGCTGCAGTTTTTCATTAACTGCTCCTGCATAGGTCCCTTCCATAGGGTGCAGTCCTCCAAGAACAGGGTGCTCCAACCTGGGTCCATCACAGGATCATAAATCCTTCTGGGAAATCTCCTCCAGTGTGGGCTCCTCTTTCTATGGGGCCACGGGTCCTGGCAGGGGCCTTCCCCAATGTGGGCTTCCCACAGGGTCATAGCCTTCTTTTGGGCATCCACTCACTCCAGTGTGGGGCTCCTCCAGGGGCTGCAGGTGGATCTCTGCTCCATCATGCATTTCCATGGGGAAACAGGCACAGCTGCCTCACCTTGGGCTGCACCGGGGGCTGCAAGGGAATCTCAGCTCTGGTGCCTGGGGCACCTCCTTCCCTTTTTTCTCTGCTGACCTTGTGGTCTGCAAGGCTGTTCTTCTCACATATTCTCACTCCTTTCTCTTCTGTAATTGGCCACAATTACATCTGTGCAATAACTCTTTTTTCCTTCTCGAATCTCTTATCCCAAAGGCACTACCACCATTGCTGATTGGCTTGGCCTTGGCCAGTGCCTGTATGTCCATCTTGGAGCCAGATGTCACTGGGTCTCTCACACATGGGGAAAGCTTCTGGCAGCTTCTCACAGAAGTCACGCCTGTAGTTCCTCCCAATCCCAAAACCAGTCCATGAAAACCCAATACACTGTAATACACTTTGGAGAGTTAGCCTCATCTTTCCTTCACTTCCTTCCCACCCTGTGCTGAATACCAGCCTGTGAGGCATTGCCTCACACCTGAGAGCAAACATTGAGACTTTTCTATATTTTTTAAAAAAGATATTGAAGTCAAGATAGGACTGAATACCTTCAGGGTCTCTCTATTGTCAGTGGAAATAAATTTGATTGAAAGAGAATCAGAAAGTAATTTATTGTATTCATGCTACCACAAAATGTAAAACCCTGTAGGTACAGGAGTTATATGACTGATATAAATGAATAAATTAATTTACATATGAAATGTGGCTTCTTTAATTTTGTGAAGAAGCAGTGACTTAATGCCTTTATTATTCTTCTAAAGATGTTGCACTGGGTAAGATTTTTATCCAAAGTTATTGATTGCCCAGTAAAAGACTTTGAATTCAGAAGTGTTAAGGGGGCAGAAAAATCCACATAGATATATTTTTGAAAATGAGCCTGCCAGGTGTTAAAAAGATGTAAGTTGAAAGGCTCAGAACTGCTAATTATTTGAACCATTTAAATGGGAAATGTCGGTTTAGTATTTAACATTTTTGCATTGCACTAATCTGTGCTGGCAGCAGAGTCAATAAAAGCTTTGCAGGGAGTCTGAACACAATGTGATTTTTTCCTAGCCACATAAATCTTCCCTGTCCCCACCATCATTATTATCCTTCTGACAATGCATCTAACAATTGGAATAAATGTGTAATTGAGATATATGCTGCAGAATGAATTTGCTCTGAACACATTTTACAGGAAACAGCCACAAGCGAAGGCTCAAGTTTTGTATGAGATGCGTGTAGTTCTCATTGCTCTGGGGGACAGGAGTCACATCTAGAAAACAGGAATGTGCATCAGTCAGGAAACTGTTTGACTTCCAAATTCATTTCTGATTCCAATTCAGTAGCTCTAAGGCTTTCCTAAAGAAAAAAAAAGAAATTCAATTGCTAACAGCTGTGGGATTATCTCAGGTGTTTATTGCCTCTGTTCATCCTGATTGAAAACAAGAACAACAAAACCTGATCACTGGTATCACTTTGGATGAAAAGTGGAAATGAAATGGCAGAAACAAGAGGCAAAAGTGACTGGATGAAAAATTGCAATTCCCTCATAATCTTCTCATGTAGGCTGCCAAGTCTTGCCCCAAAGGCACTTGCTAAGATGATAGCTATAAGAATATAAACCAAAAAGTCTTCCTGATTCACTCAGTCCAATCTATTGATGTTACATTCAGCCAAGTTATAAATTTCTCCTAATTATCTTTAACAAACTCTGCCTTAAAGAGTGTTGACTTTCTTTCCCCAGTAAGAGGAGCTTTGGAAAAGGCTACCAAAGATTCAGTCTTTAGAAGTTTAGGAAATTTCTTGTAAATCCTAACCTATTTTTATTTATTTATTTACCAATTAATTTTCCTGCTAGAGAAGTCCTAGAGTTCAAATGACTCTTAACCAGCTTGGAGAAATAGTCCCATGTTTTTATAATGAGCCAGCATCAATTTATTTGCAATCTACCCTTGAACCCTTTCTATACACAGTAGCACCTTCGACCATTCAAAATCTCCCCCGAAGAAGTCTTCTTTGGAAGACTACTTATCAACCAGATTGCTGCATAGGAAAAAGAAGTTTGGGATTTTTCTCCTTCTCAGGTTTTCAGGGTTTGAATTCCTAGTTCTTGGTTCCGTTCCCTTCCCAGAATGTACCCTAAGTTCACAAAAAAGCCACAGCACTGGCAGAACTGGCAGTATTACACAAAAAGACAAGTAAAATTCCTGCTGACAGAACAGAATATTTCTGTGAGAGAGCCTGACTCCTGCTTGTATCCAGTGGCCTAAACAGCCTTTCATTTCCCCACTGATAGGGAAGACTGTTGCTCAAAGTCAGGACACCCACCCGTGTCTTACAGTAGCTGTGAAGAGTTAACACCCCTCTCTGTCTTCTCTTTGAAGGTCACTGTAATTCTATGACTGACATCCCATGAGCTGGGGAGGTGAGAGACACTTTAGTAGTATAAGGTGGTCATAGATGTGTGGGACAGAGCATGTCAGCCTCCAAATCCCTCTCCAAACACCTCTTTCTCAGCTGTTGATTCAGATACTGAGGGCTATGTACCCTTGTTACTGTCCCAGCTCACCGGGAAGATGGCTGTTTCTTTCAGCAGCACTACAGAGGGAAATTTTGCATTTCTTTGTGAAATTGGAAGGCCTATTCTTTTGTCTATGCCTCTCAGAAATACTACAGGTAATGGGAAAAGTGCCAGTAGAGGTAAGTGAGTGCAAAGGAATAAGTCATGATGGTCAGTGGAGACAGAGGTCCTTTTCCTTGTGGGAATTAGGAATTCTTGTTTTAAATGATTTATAAACTAAGTTTCTCCATCACAGATATTGGCCAGTCATGCTCTAGTAGCCTGCTCTTGATTCTTTCAGTAGGATTAATTACTATGTAAGAAACAAGATTAGAGAATCAAATTTGGTCTGTACATACCCCCTTCCAGCCACGTGAGCCCCACTCTGTTTTCAAGGCTTATGTAGGAAGACCCTGTCAGTAACACAGGTCTGCATCAAAGGTCACATCATTTCAGTGCACCAGCTGAAATGCTGCATGGCAAGCTATCTCATTTGATGAAATTACAGTACAATTAATGGCTACATTAAAATAGAATTTGCATTGGGGTACTTATGACATTCCCATTAAAATCACATTAGTTCATAATGATTAACACTCTTTTATTGTGCACAGAACAAATTAATCTGTGGATGCTTCATTTTGCCTGTGCCCAGGAAAGCAACTTGCAGAAGTAGGTAGGGGACATTGTCTCCGTTGTAGGTAACTATTCAGCACCTGTTTCAAATCAGAGCAGGTGGAAAGTGAACCTTAAGAGGCCTCTACATAAACAAGAACACAAGAAATTCAGAATTCACAAAATGGTTAAGTGAATCAAAACCACACTTGCTTTCTGTATGACCAAAAGGGAGGCAAGACCGTTTTCAAAATTAGTTGCGTTATATTATATTTTTTTCAAACAGAGATGCTAATAATTTTGAATTTATTAAAATTATTTCTTTTCTGGCCCATGGCAGTGGAGATAAATGCTGAACACACAAATCCTTCACTTCTTCAGCCAATGCTTAGATCCATTGTCATGGTAGTTCTGACTAAGCTTTGCAGAGTGCAGCTCTTGAAAGTGAGGAGAAATAAAGCTGGTTTATATTTTGGAGTATCTGTCATACTGGGAGAAGCTGAGTGAGCTGGTACTGCTCACTCTGGAAAACAGGTGATGTCGTCTACAGTTATCTGATGGACTATTACAGAGAAGATGGAGCCAGAGTATTCTCAGACCATGATGGTTTTTTATTTTCCAGTCCAGATCAGCATTAGCTTGTCAAGTCTGAGCCAAAATGGATCCCAAAACAGCACAAAAAGCTCTGCTAGCAACTAGCCAGCCCATAAGCCTGTTATCCTCTGCAGAAAATGGTTCTTTGATGCCATTCTTTTGCTCAAATGACTTTAAAGAAAGAGAATATTGTCTCAGTACTTATCATTTTGCTAGCTACTTGGTGATAAAATATTCAAGGCCACTGGTGGGAAAGGGATGTTTCCTAGCTGAGCTGTTGTTTCTTCTCTGAACCAAAATCCTAAAGAATTGTTTAAATATTAATAAAAAAACTGTCTCCAAGGCTCAATAAGAAGCACAGAGCTCTACAACTCAACACTTCAGGAAATCAGTACTGTTAAATAAAGGGTAGTTTGTTCATCTCCATATTTTTTAGTTAACTTAGTATTTCCTCTCACATATACTTTACAGGAGATTTTTTAACTGGTCAGCAAGAGGGATCTCAAAAGATTAACTCCCTGAACATGGAGCAGAATACACTTTGATTAGCAGGTTGCCTTGTTAACAAAATAATTAGAGACAAAATATTCATAGATGTTCCAGAAGCCCATTGCAAAGACACAAAAGGCAGCAGTAACACAAAAAAACCAGTCTCCTTGATCATACTTCAAGATACATTGCTGGGGAAATCATGATTGACTTACTCATGGCAGGCATAAATAATGTGCATGGATTCCTTGTATGGAACTAATTTCACCTTCTGTCTTCTTCAGTAGCAAAACAAGCATCATGATGGCTTAAAACTGTCACACAGTTGAAGAAATAGTGCAGAGAAACACTCAAAAATTACCCATCACCTAAAATGTGTTTGATAAAGACTAATCAACTTCAGGAATCACCTTAATAAAAATATCATTATATTCATAGAAGTTATGAATGCAAATATGCAAAGGCAAATCAGTACTTTCAAAATAAAAATAGTCCAAATTTCTTGAAAAAAAGCCACTGTATTTGAGGTTATGAATCTGGGCAAACAATTATCATGCACTCCTCATTTTTCTCAAAAAGCTGTGTATGAACCTGGAGTTTCCTGTATTTATCTCTGACAAGAGTGGCATCTGGAGAGACTTTGAGATAAATCACTTCAAGGTCATTAAACAGCTGTTGCTATTTGTTTTGTTTTATTATTAAAATATTCCATTCATATAAAGCACTTTTAAAGAGATCAACATTTGTAGGCATGATTCTTCATTTGTTTCATGACAAAGTTAAAAAGACCGTATAGACTATAGACCAGTTTAATTCCTCTCCACAATAACACACTTCTGATTCATCAGAAATGAAATTTAGAAGCCTGCCAGGCAGTAGTTGTCTCTTTCTTTTCTCTATTGTCTTTATGTTTGCACTAGAATTTGGTATACCTAATTTGTATATATATATAATGTAACCATATATTGGCATATATAATACAGAAAGATGCTTTCCTTTCTTCAGTTTTCTGCTTAACTATTCTTTTGTACAATAAATGAGAGTGGGGTTTTTTTAAATATGTCCTCATGAATTTACTAAACCTTAGCTGCAGTGTTCATAGTAAAATTTTCTGATTCTTTCTTTGGATCACTGTGTAGTTTATGTGAGCTCTTTAAAACCAGTTTCAGTATTTCAGTGCAGGTTCTGAAAACTGCTCTATTTATTTGTCATAATGAAATCAAATCTGCAAAAGTCTGCCAAATTCACTTCCCATTTCTTAAATAGCATCCTCTGTTAATATTTCTGAAGGTGTTTTGAACATTTTCCTCCATGTATACATGGAAAACTAGCAGATTTTTCTCCCATGTAACACTAAATATGTGCTAGCATACAACTATACAGTAAAGCACTGGTCAGCCTTTACTTAATCTTATCTACCAGTGCATTTCCAGATGATTGGGATGTGTAGAAAGTGGAAGGATAGTTTCTCAGGACAGATTTTAAAGGACAGGCTTGTTGTAGTGCAGGTTTTGTCTGAGAGCAATGTATTAGCCACTGCTTTTGCACCTGTAACTACTAATAAGCTGCAATGACATGCCCTAGGGAGGAAAATCCTCCAGTTCCTGGGACTGGCACACATTTTTCTGTAAGGAAATGGTGCAAAGCAAAAAAAGTGCAGGTGCACATCACCTCACAGTCTGAAAGGTGCTGCAAAGTGTGATTACTGTGCTTAGGTCTGCACGGGTGCTTGAGCACCTGTCAGACTTGGCCTATATTTCTTACCACCACCACCCTTAATGCACTGGCCAGTGGGAAAGTCCGGGACAGCTGAGTTAACAGGGGGTTCCCAAATCACCTGCAAAGACCTGGGAAAGTGTAGTGTGGTCTGTAGTTTTCTACTCATGGGAGTAGATCTAGTTCTCATATTTTCTCTACTGCAATCATCCTCAATTACAAGGCAGAACAGTCACAAACATTACAGCAATGACTACTATCCAGTGAAATTTCCATTTGTTCTAGAGGAACAGCTGATATTTAATGGAAAGCAAATGTCCAGCTCTGGTTTGTATGAATGAAAAAATCCTCACAGAAGAGGTATTATCATCCTAAAATATTGTAGCTCTATAACACTTGCTGTTGGATTTTGCTTCAAACTAGGGTATAACTCCTACGACAGGCTCATCACATCATTCTCTGTCCCCAGTGAGATGTGCCATCAGACAAACAGTGCACTCTAACAGATAAGAATTATCTCACCAACATCTACAAACAGCAGAGTGATAATATTTTGCAAATAACAGAAGTGAAAGAAATACATTTGAGTGCTCATTATATTAGCATCCCTGTTAGAAATACGCCTCAGCTCCTAAAAAACGCCCCAGCGGATGCATGATTACAAAATATGACACGGTGTCAGTCTGTTCTCCCCAGCGCAGTGTATGGCTTGACAGCTAATGTGCTTTGCTGCACTGTTATTAGCTGCCTTGCTGCAATGCAGTGTGTTACACAGAGTACCTCTGGTCTGTGCGACTCTGCCCTGCTCAGCCTCCGAATTCACAGAGTTAATGCTGACTATCTTGGAATGGTAAAACATGATTTTCCAGTACACTCCACAACAGCGATCATACAGTTAACAGGAGCTGTGACTGTCAGCCAAATCACATACTGAGCACAATTATTTGAGCCATTAATTGCAGTATAGCATTTCCTCTTGAGATAACGATTAAAATTTATGCTGATAGATAACTCTGGAGTAGGACTGAAAAAAGAGATTTCTGAATGCACATGCAAGTCACACCTTTGGCAAGAACTTGCTGATAAGCCTGACAGTTTATCACTGCTGTAATAGGAAGAAGCGAAAGCAGCATCGATGTGAAACAGCAGCATCCAATGGACCAAACACTAAGTTTTCTAGGCAGCTCCAGAAAGATTTGTGCTGCTGTCCATCTGCAGATGGTCTGAGCACCTTTAATGTAAAATCAACAGGCATAATGAGGCATTATTAGACACTCAGTGGGAGCCTCTATCCTTGTTTTTCAGAGCAAAAGCTGTGCTTGCTGAGCTGATGAAGCTTTAGAGTCTATTGGCCCAGATCTTCAGAGCTGGTCAGATAACTAACAGGTATTGATTTCAGTGAGCTCTATGCATCTGGACACCCAGGCACTAAATCATTGTCACTGTATAGTCTCTCTGTCTCTAAGGGTCGTACGCCATAATCTAATAATGAATCTGAGAGTGCCCATCGTGCCAATGTCAATACCATGAGGTAAGATTTTGTGACTACATAAGCTTCGTCCCCATCAGCTACCAGTGCAAAGCAGTCCCTGCCTCTCTATAAAAGGTGATCTAAACACAAGAATATCACAATCTGCATTTTCACAGCTTGCCCTGCTCTAAACCAGATGCGAGCTGAGCTGTGGCAGTGCAAGCTCAACTGCAGAAGCCTTGTTGGTGTGAGCAGCGTCCACTGCCTCTGCTGCTGTCTGTGGGTGGCCAAACCATGGGGCTGGGGGCAGCACAGTGGGGGCTGGAGAGACTGGTGGTGTGCACAAAGGGCAACCCTCCTTACCTGAAATGCTGAGAATATCATGGAAACTCCCCAAACTGAAAAATCTGCAGAATTAACATATCATTGTGCCCTTGTTGAACTGCACATGCATGCAAAAAAAAATGCAGCCATGAGCATGGACCCACAGAAGTTGCAGCAGTCAGCAATACTCAGCACAGTTAGTCCAATCACTCTACTTCAGGATAGTTATTGGTAGATTAACCTTGTGCCACTTTTACTAACCCATTTTAACCTTCTAAACTCAAAACTCTGGCAGTCATGAGGAGTCATCATGAGAAAAAACACTGCTGAAATTCAGCTTGTGTTCCCCTTTGAGAAAGCAACCCAAAAAACAAATACTCTGAGACTGATGTAGTCAATCTTTTTTTTTTTTTTTTTTTTTCTGTGAATGACATTTTGGACCCAAACCTATCTTGTAACAGAGCTCTGTGTGAATGCTAGTACCCAAGGCCTTTAGGTGATGTAACCTGTATATTGTTTTAAGGTTTGAGTAGCTGACACCACCACACTGCCAGAGAAGAAAAAGCTTTGGTGACTTTCTCCCATGGAATGTGCCGATCCTGGGAAGTCAGGACAAGGGCAGGCAAGCATGGTTGTGCTCTGCAGCAAAGTGTTTTTCTTAAAGACATTGCATCAAAAACCTGCAGGGTGGTAATAAATTGCTTTAGGTTTTAAATGTTAAAGTACATTTTATAAAGTGTGTTGTCTACATGAAGGTCCTTGGCTCCTGTTCATTCCCTTGCCTATGGTTTTAACTAAACACTGAAGTATTGCACCACTATATGCTAAATTCACTGGGTGCATAAAAGGCCTACAGCTGCCACACATTTTTTACTTTTTGGCTTGTCCAAGCAGCATGTGGCATGAACTACATGGGAAGTCCAAGTGCCTTTCCCACGAACAACATCCTACTTACCAATAAGCTGACTATATTGCTTACTTGACCCTTGCTGCACTTGTCTTCAAAAGGGTCTATCAACCAGCCCCTTCACCTTTCTTCAGTCCATAGTTTAGTATGAAGAACAAAGGTTTCATGGGTTTGAATTTCTCTGGGCTCTGTAATTAAATAAGCAAACCAACAACAGAATAATCAAATGGCATGTCTAAGCATATTGTTACAAGTTTGAAAAATAGTTCTTGTGAGAGATGCAGAGAAATAATTAAGAATACAGAATGTCAAAAAGATACTGTAGGGTCAGGATTTTCTCATTATGTGGGACAGAAATTATCCAGAAATGAGGATTGCAAATACAGGGTGATACACCCCACAGCATTGTGAGACCCTGAGAAACCGGAAATCCTTGTCCTTTAATTTTAATACTCACTATTACATCACTGAATGTCCACTGCCCATTTGACACCGATTACCAAATTAAACCAGAATCCATGGGCCAAATCTCACATATAACTGCTTGGTATGTTTTTCTGCAACCTGGCTTCACTGGGAAAGAGATGTGGTGAGTCTTCAAACTAGCACCAAACAATGCATAAAATGTGCCTATAAAATGACCCTCTAGAGCTTCTGTTTGGTGTTTGACAAACGTTTTTTATGGATGTGTATCCCAGCCATCTGCTGGTTCCTTCTCTATTTGTTTTCTCTCTCTTTGTAGGTTGTTGGTATTCTCCCCACATTGGCTCTGTTGCTCAAGCAATCCATCACAGCAATCTGTCTCTCATGTTGGTAATGTTGTTGCCATTCAGGCAGAAAGACATGGGTAGAAATACGAAATAGAAAATGACCCTCTTATGTCAAGGAGAAAAAGAAACTGAAAATTGGTCATTGTCTAGTCTGGTGTTTTCATTCCCAGGAATCATTCCCCATTGTCTGGTGCAGAGGAAGTTCTCATGTCTGTACAGCTTGGGTACAGGACAGAAAAAAAATCTTTGATAAATGTCAAAGCTGCATTGACCCAAGAGCCACAGTCTAAGATTTCAACTTTGTTTCCCAGCAATTACTGTAACTCTCAAGACAACCATTTGCACTGACTCATGAAACAAAATCACAACACACGTAAGGAAATTAACACAACTTAGGTTTTCAATTTGTATAAAAAAGACTGGAGTCCAACAGCCATAACTTCCTTGGGGTTCAGTCGCTACCTGAGTTTCCAAGTGATTTCATTGAGACTGGCTCTGTACTCCCATGCCTGGAAAACAGGTAATTTCCCTATTCACCTGAACTACCTTGCCTCACAATTTAGCGCAGATCAGAGACCCCACAATCACAGAATCATAGATTGTTTTGAGTCCTTTAAACACCAGATTTTTGCTCTAAATAAAAAAAAAAATTCTTTAAGGAAAACTTCTTTAATTTGAGCTTTGATGGTATGTAGGAGGATGGAGGACTGCCTTGCTACTGATGCTTACAGGAAGGTGCAGCCACATGTGATGTTAGGGGACTGCTAAATCCTGTGGCCTGACAGAGGCAAGGCTGCCACACCTCCACAGCCCCAGATCCAGCCATCAGTGAGAGTGCACTGGTGTCCCCAGAAAGCACATGTGCCTGGAGCACACATACATGACACATATACACATCATATGTGCATGCATACCTAGCTGGCCACACAGATCAACAGAGACAGAGAATATGGCACTCCAAAAGACACAAAACACACCAATGGCCTCATCCTGTTCTCTCTCTATCAGTTCAGACAGAATGTCCCTTGCTGGGAAATGTGATCCTGTAAGGTGAGTGCCTTCAGCAGCTGGGCTCAGACACTCAGCTGTCTCAGGAGTTGCCCTGGGTTCCTGGTCTCCCCAGCTACTGGCACTTGGACACATGAGCCTCTGAGGCTGCGACCCTGCAGCTGCTGCTATGGACAACTCTCTGATAGGCAAAACCACACACACACACAGAGGTGGGTCTCAGTTGACATCCAAATCCCAGAATCTCTCTGCTCTGGACCCTCTCGTGTGACCAATAGGTAAAACTTTGCAAAGGGAAGGCCTGCTAAAATCATGGCTCTAGCCTGTTACTTTGGCGAAGTAGAAATGTGGGAAAATGACTCAGCTAGAATAGAGGGAGTGAGGCTTGCTGTGTGAATGCCTCGTGCCTGCACCGTGGTATACGGTGATTGGTTAAATTTGGGTTTGTTGTGCCTTATAACTCTGTAAACCAACAACTGACTAATGGCATAAAAAGGCTGGGTTTTTGTAAATAAAGTTCTCCCTTTGCACCTGCCTGGGGACCTCTTGCTGCTCCCTAGTATTACACTCTGGTCCCTCCAGTAGCCAACTTGATCTCTCCAGATACCAGTCTCTTTTTCACCAGAGACACGGGCCTCCAGCCCCTGGTCTCAATCCATGAGCTGTCACTGAGACTTTCTGCACAAAGAACAGGGCTGTTTGCCTGGAAAAAAATGGCTAGAAGAGGGGTTTAGTCAGAGTCCAGGATGGACTACACTGGTCACATACAGGACACAGCCGGGCAGGTGCAGTGACCAGCCCATACTCTTATACTGCATTCCTCTGTCCCACTGCTTTCCCACTCACCTCTCTCCAAAACACCTTGGTCCCCTTTTTTTCCCATCCTTCACAGAACATCCCATAAGTCCTGTGCAATACTAGAATACCCTTTCTCTGCCGCCCCACCTAGTGGTGATCCTCACATCCCTGGCAGTGACCTCTTTGTCTGTGGGGTCCTTACAACTCTCCCTTTGGCTTGTGGTGATGGGGTGCTCCTGCCCAGAGCCTGAGGCTCCCCAGGACAGCCCAGAGGAGTGAATTTGGCCTCATGTCTGTGATGGGGACACTGGGAGTCTACGTGTCTCTTTGCCTCATGGTAGGCAACAAGACTTTGAGGAGTTCCTTCGATGCCCAAAGAGCAGCCACTTGGGATGTAATTGGGGTTCCCCACACTGATTCTGAGGGCTTCTCTATGTGTGGGGATCAGCTTCATGCTACAAACCCTAGCACAAGAACTATTACATGCTTTGCCAAAGGCTATGCAATTACGATGGGTCAAATGCTTCACTTTAAACCTTTGCAGTGTTTAAGTCCTTTTAAATACTTAGCCCTATTTTCAGTCACCAAAATTTTGATGAAAAAAAAAATCTAGGTTTGAAAATACTCATCTGGAAAAAGTCACTTAGGTACTCATTTCCTAAAACCTGCTCTCAGACTTAAGTAAGTTTCTTCATAAAGATGCTGCTAGAGAGTACATGTATTTCCTGTGGTATCATGTTTCTACCTACAGGACTAACATGAAGTACCTGAAAACCTCACCTGTGCATGAGCCCTCTAAACAGCCGAACTAATTGTTCAGGAACAAGTTGTCAAAAATTAATCCATTCTGTTCTGATGCAGCTGAACTCCTAAGTAAACCCTATTTTTTTTATTCTTTGAAGTTAATTTTTAATAGGAATTTAATAGGAAATTATTCTTTTTATAAAAATAAAATAGAACAGAAAGCTAGTCAAAGAATTGTAATTTAGTCACTTAAAAAAACCAGTTGCACATGATTCAGAGAAAAATGTTTTACTTAAACTGAAATGCTGTACTCCAAAGATTATATCATAATATATAATCTTACCAGTGAGAAATAAAACACATCATAGCGTTGCGAAGAAGAATGATTACAATGTGTGAATCAGTCATATAGAAAGGGATAGGCTCCCCATGGTCTGAGGACCTTTAGTTGCTTTGCTGAAGAGCGAAGCTGTTTTCAGAAACTCAGATACATTATTTATAATGTAAAGAATAATTATGAAAAGTCTTTTTCTCATATGTAATCTAAACCTACTCTGCCAGTTTGAGTCCATTCCCCCTTGTCCTGTCACCACTACACACCCTTGTAAATAGTGTTTGTCTGTTTTTCTTGTAGGCTCCCTTCAGGTATTGAAAGGCTGCCCCTTAGGTCACTCCAGAGCCTTCTCTTTTCCAGACTGAACAATCCCAATTCTCTCAGCCTTTCCTCATATAAGAGGTCCATCCCTCTCATGATCTTTGTGACCTCATCTGGACTCGCTCCAACAGCTCCATGTCCTCCCTGTGCTGGGACCCCAGAGCTGGATGCAGCCCTGCAGGTGGGGTCTCAGCAGAGCAGAGGGGCAGAATCCCCTCCCTGGCCCTGCTGCCCACGCTGCTCTGGATGCAGCCCAGGACACCATTGGCTTTCTGGGCTGTCAGTGCACATTGACAGCTCATGTCCAGCCTCTTGCCCACCAGCACCCCCAAGTCCTTCTCACAGGGCTGCTCTCCATCTGCTCATCCCCAGCCTCTGCTGATACTGAGGGATGCCCCACACAGGCACAGAAGCTTGCACTTGGTTTAGTAGAACCACATGAGATTCCCATGAATCCACTTCTCAAGCTTTCCCAGGTCCCCCTGGATGGCATCCCATCCTTCAGGTGTGGCAACAGCACCACTCAGCCTGGTATCCTCTGAAAACCTGCTGAAGGTGCACTCAATCCCTTCATTTGTGTCATTAATAAAGATATTAAATAACACTGGTCTCAGTATGGAACCCTGAGGGACACCACTTGTCACTGACATCCATTGGGACTCTGAGTCATTGATCACCACCCTCTCTGGATGTGACCATCCAACCACTTTCCTATCCATTTCACAATATACCCATCACATCCATCTCTCCCCACTGTACACTAACCCAAATTAATACAGAAAAACTGCAATGTCTTTAAAATATTTCATACAGAAAAGCCTTCTTAGTATGTCCTCCTTTTCTTTGATGTTATGCTCACCCTGTCAGTGCTGTTCTGGCTGCTAATGCTGACAGTCACTCTTTGGGGTGTCAGCATCCTGGAGTCCTCGCATGGAGAAGGGCTGAGAGCAGACGTGTCTTCCTCCTATTCTTCAGGAGAGGTTAGATGCTTGTCCTGATTGTCTTGGGGTGTACATGGTGCCATTTTTATAAATTCTCTTTTTTTTTTTTTTAATTCCAAGTTATTTGGCTTTGTTCAGTTCTGTTTGAGACCTCAGAAACTTATTTTCCTGAGCAAGTTCCTTCAAGCAAGCCAGAGGTTTTCTCTCATTCCATGTTGTCTATATAATGAACTGTCCTGATGGTAGGTAAACCACCTTTTTATGCTTATTTTTCTGAAAAAGAATATGGGTTATGGGATGCATACTTTCTTTCCAGCCCCAAATCATTGTTGGAGCACCATTTATATTCAAATCTCACCTTCTCTGCCCTCTTTTAAAAATTTTTCTTCTCCTGCCTTAGTTTTCTCAGTTTAATTAAGGAATAAATTAAATCCTAATATCATAAAATTACTGGATGCACTGGCATTTAAATAAGTTATTAACATGTTGTTTGACACTCTGAATAAAACACTTGGGCAATGCAATGTTCCACTACCAGGAACTTGTATTGCACTAACCAATTTATAATTGGCAACTGTACTTCATGCAAGATATTGGGTTTAGACCAGGAAGAGTAGCAGCCATTGCTACTTAAATTTTATTTTAAATTTTTATTTTTTAATTTAAAATTGTAGTTCATTTTATATCAATAAGGATAAATGTTCCTTATCCCTTTTGTTGAATGATATATAAAAGAGCCCTACAGCATGGTGAACTCATTGTTTAAAATACAAGTATTTTTGCACAGCATTCTAGTACTTATTTAAGCCCCTGTCCTCCATGCTAGAGCATTTACACAGTAATGAAATGTGCAGAAATACATTATATACAGTCAACAGGCTGCACAGCCTTGCCTAAACTGAACAATCTGTTCAACTTATTCATCAGTGACCTGGATGTGGGGACAGAGTGTACCCCCAGCAAGTTTGCTGATGGTGCAGAACTGTGAGAAGGGACTGATACCCAAAGGCAAATACAGGGTCCTGCACCTGGGGAGGAATAATCTCAGGCACCAGTGCAAGCTGGAGGCCAAAATGCTGGAAAGCAGCTCTACAGAGAAGGACCTGGGGGTCCTGGTAGACAACAAGCTGTCCCTGAGCCAGCACTGTCCTTGTAGCCAAAAAGGCCAATGGTGTCCCGGGGTGCATTAGGAAGAGCTTTGCCAGCAGATTGAGGGAGGTGATCCTGCCCCTCTACTCAGCCCTGGTGAGGCACATCTGCAGTGCTGTGTCCGGTGCTGGGCTCCTCAGTACAAGAAAGACAAGCCTGCAGCTGGCAGTCCTGCCCAGCAATAGGGTCTGGCTTCAGCTTCCCAGAAAGCTGACAAGCTGAGGAAATGCTTAGATGGCTTGTTTCCTGCCAATGAGTAATGACTAAGATTGTGCACAGAGAATATCCTGAAATACTTTCCCTTGTTTGTTGGGACCTTTTATACACATTCAGAAGGATTTCTATAAAGGATGTACACAATGTATGTATTTTTGTGTTAGGGTGGTGTGTGTTATAACAGATTGGCCACAGTATAATTCAGAAGAAAACAATTCTCTGGATTCAGATTATCCCCATTTATTTTTGTCAATGTGTCTCAGCAGGTTTCATCTGTCTGCATACGTGCTTTCAATCACTATCAGATGTCTCATAATCATTAGAAGGCATTATCCTGACAGCCCTCTCTAAAATAGAGGGGCGCTGCAATCCATACTTTATAAACAAGGAAATGAGATGCAGTGGCTGACACAGACCATCTACGATGTCCATGATGAAGCTGCAGAATGCATCCAGGTCCTTTGAGTCCCAGCAGGTGTTCCAGGCCCTGGATACAATCACTCCCACAGCACTGTTTTTCACTCTTGAGAGGAAACAGGTAACAGTCCAGAGTGAAAAATGCGGCCATCAACATCCTAATTTATATAACAGAAATAAACAAAACAGAGATAAAACATTCTATTTTGGCAAAATCTCTACATTGCAAAATGTGCTAGGTTTGGCAAAATATTCATTAAATCCACTCCCAAATTACACTGACTCATTTTGCTTCTGTTAAATCATTCCTGCTAAGGAACAGAACTCTTGTTTTTCCCATTAATTTGCTGCATTTTGAGCTGTCATTGCTCCGTTGCCATGAAAGCTTTGAGGCACGGTCTCTGTGAGCTCCCAATGGATTCAGCAAAGCTTTTAAATACTTGCCTGAAGTCAGTGGGATAACTTGAGGTGCAAAGCTGGTCAAGATGGGTACTCTGAGGACCTGTAGGTTTCAGGAATAGGCAGGAATTTTTTCACCCACCCCAGTGGGATTTGGTTCAAGTTCATTTTCACTTCAACTCGCAAAAGACATGAAAGGAGTAATAAATAAGGACAGTAGTTAAACCTTTTTTGCTCAAACCATTCAGCTCACCAGGTCCATGTTTGCAGTGCATGGTCACCCATGATTGCATGAAGCCTTTCCTGTACTAAGGGGGTGTCTGCACTTTCTG
>JACBWW010000006.1:17782470-17799540 GCA_020086605.1 Lanius collurio
ATATTGTCCTTCAGCATTTTACTTTATCGTCATGTGAAAAGAAAAGCTCTGATCTGATTCTACCTATTTATGAAAAGGATGGTGGTTTATTTTACTGCTGAATAATGACAGCATATGAATATAGAGAGTTATCAAATAGTATTTACACATGAACAAGCAACTGCAATATTGGCACTGTCAAAGCTGTCAGGAAAAGATCGTGTTGTCATAAACCAAGAGAAGCTAACAATTAAATTAGATGCTGAACGTATTGAACATACAACCAATAACTAAAAGATTCTTTCCTTTTAAGAAACCTGCAACGGCTATTTTTCGTACGTTAAAACCCACATATCATTAAAATATTAAAATTAAAAATTATTTGTAATAATTTATAGATGTGAAGAGCATGCAACAGGTCTATACTGCACATGTACCAAATGGTTATAAATGCATCATTTACATAAATACATGAAATTGACAAAATAATGACCTGATAAACTCTATAATAATTCATTATTTATTGAAATATCTATTAACCATTTATTAAACCCCTATACAAAAATTTATATATGAAGGTTTAAAAAAAATGCCTCCTTTCCTTCTCATGCAGTAATGACTCAGAACACAGCCTGCAACACTATTTACTAACATTTACTATGGAGCAGTGCAGTACATGGTATGAGAAGATCTGAAAAGAGTTTATTACTAAGGATTTGTTTTACAGAGCTGAAAAAGAAAACACGATGTGGTGATATTTGTGTTGATTTTCCATTACTAAGAACTACACTGTGAAACTTCAGGAAAGCTAGGAAGAAGAAGATGGGCTTTCTCCTTTTTGGATAATCCAATCACCTACTAGCAGAAACAACACAAGACCTGGTCACCTCATTGTTTCTTACACCTGTCCAAGGAATTTTAAAACAACAAATTCTCCTGTGTTATATATGAAATTTGAAGGCTGGTCTTTGCATATTAAGTGGTTTTGGTGATTTAGTTGATGCCCAGCTGATTACTCCAGTTGATGAACTTTTACACATTTTTAATGACCCCTCAGCCCAGGTACTGACTGTCCAGTTAATCCCCAAGTGCTGATTAGAAGGTTATGCGGTTCCCAGTTCAAATTCCCTTTTCTGATGAATTTCCCAAGTTGTTAGTTCCCAGTTCAAATACAAATAATGTTATGTAAGTTCCATCTCAAGTTTCATATTTTTACACAATTGGTAAATATTCTAAGAATGTTTAAATGATTGTTTTGTATTTTTCCAAGTATGTTTTATGTTTTTCCAAATGCATTTAACATCCAACAAGAGACTCAGAAACCCAGGTTAATAACTGCCCCAGACTATTTTTAGCTCCCGACCATTACCCTGCAGCTTGGCCCCATGGCAACCTGAATTTCAATGAGGGGACTTTTCCGCCTTTGGAAAAGAGTAACATCACCCTCTGGACAACAGCGAGCCATTGGCAGACTGAGATTATCTCACCTCTGTACCCCACCTATCACCATAAACCATGTGGGCGGGCTGTGGGAGGAACAGGGCGGAGCTCAGGCACTATAAAAGGGGGTGCACAGAGGCAGGAGTGGCTCCTCCCCTGGAGTAGGCTGTGGGTGCCCGAGTAGTGGGCAGGTCTGCTTATAACATCATTGACTTTGTGGATTAGCCAAAGTCACCTTGACACTGCAAGGTGCTTTTTGCTTTGGTGGTCCAGAGCCTGAAAGGGCCACAAGATCACTCAATCGCCACATTCTTGGGGCCTTAAGACTAAGCCATTGGATCCCAATTTTAATTTTTAACTATTTTTTGTTATTTTTCTTGTTTTAATAAATGTTTATTTTAAGAAAACAAGAGTTGTCTTGTTTCTCACGTCCTGGAAAACACACATAGAAATGAGTAATTGGAGGCACTATGCATTCTATAGCAGGATTTTTTCCTTTACTCAGTCTGAAATACAATTCAACCCTAGAGTCATCATATATTTTGCGTTTGCTGGGGCACCTTGTGTTGTGGAAGCTCAAAGCCCATTACAAACAGAACTACTCTTTCAGAGCAGGCAGGGTGATTATATATTGGCATTAATATTTCACACAGTGGTGAAGGAATCTTCCACCTGGCTTAGAGTCACACAGACAATGGAGTGCTTTATGCCAGTGGAGATCAGTAGGATGCACCTGTTCACTGAGTCTACTAAGCAGGCTCCTGCCCAGCCTAAGGGCATGCTTCCTTCTTTTCTCAGATATGATGCAAATGCCAAATGAAAGAAGTTTTGTCCCTCAGTTTCTGTTCCTGATGCATATTATTCCCCTTAATGATATAACAGGCACAGTTACCCCCTGAGGTCCCCCAGAAAACACCCAGCATAGCACTCACAGACACATGAAAGGAAAAATACTATCTGTCTGTAGAAAAAAAAAGGGTTAACTACAGAAATTTGCATCTCATCCCTACATCCAACAGACTATAAATGAGATAATGAAATTGCAAAATGTGTTTGCATGGTTTAAGAAAAAGCAAATATACAAGAGCTGCCTAATTAGGCAAGAAGCTAGGACTGCACAGATGTTTTTGTCTGTTCTCATGCCATCAGGAAACATTGAACAACCCCACCACAGAAACTGGGAGGTCATTTTTCAGAGTTCTTTGTAATTATATAACAGATAGCTCTTTGGAAAACGGCCCTTATTAATGAACCACAAATAGACATCTCCCTGAGGCCATGTTAAAGCACATTGTATTCACTGTGACTAGGACACTGGTAAGATGGGATTAAAAAATTCTCTTACCAGCTCATAAAAACCCCTTATAAAATGCATATTTATTAATCAATCTTTGTTATAGCAATGCTTATGAGGGATGCCTTGAGACACTTGTAAACTATTAAGTAAACCTGTATTCTAGGCATGTGCAAGATTGTATTCTACATTCTGTGGAAGACAAGGGGTCTGCAAAATTCAGCTGTAAATCATTTGAGTTTTTTAAGTTTTGCATTAGTCCAGGAAAGTGCTTGAATTTTTTTTTTCCAACTTCAAGTTGATGTTAGATTTTTTTTTTAAAGTATGTTACCATAGGATATTACAGGTGTGTTAGCCTTTAGAATTCCATGGTTACAACTTTTACAGATTCTTGGCTCTAGCCTAGAGACATTGATGCTGAAATATGTGAAGAAGAGTTTCCATTGTCAAAAGGCCAGAAAGCTGACTAAGTCCCTCTGAAAGCCCTGGATTACTGCATCAGTTCTGGTTATGGTCACTAAACGTCTCTCATCATAGATAGCTTTATTAGTTTAGAAATGCTACAGATTCTCGTGGCCCAGGCTCTGTCTTCAGTGCCTAAAGTTAGTCTTTAAATCTCTTCTTTGCCCGACTGTTAGAGACTCTGGCTAACAAGAACCACTGAAACATGAAGAAGCTTTCGGTGCTTGGCATATTTCAAAATGTCAGGCTGTTTTTACCTAAATGCTAATTAGGTATGTCAGACAAGGTAATGAAAATTCACACCACTCCGAAAATTATTATCCTTGTTTTGGGTTACCAAAGAATATCCAAAGCCAAGCAAAATGTATGGCTAGCTGACACTTTGCTCACATATATAGCAAGAAGTGACATTTGCATCTTTTGCTTTAACACTTCTCCTAACAAAACCCTTCTCTCAGCCTTCCTTCTCAATCAAACCCAATCTATCTATGGTTCTGAAAGACCAGTGTTTTATGCTGGGTGGGACATTTGCCTGCCTGTTGAAGATGTTCATCCTGAGTACCGCTTTGCTCTATCCTAAGCAGCAGAACAAATTATCGGCTGACAACATGCACCAAGGGACTAATAAGTCATCTGAGTGAATGCCAATATCTTGAATTCAGATGTGTAGTGGCCTTAGACTCTTCTCATAATCAGTGAAGAAATTAGGGTGCCTAGTGCCTAGTGTTTCTCTGATCATTTTTCATAAGTAGATGTCTAGAATGGACCAGCTGATGCACACCACAGATTACCATTTCCCTCCAGTCATTATGAGCACACTAGAGACACAAACTCAGCTATAGCTATTAGTAGGGATGTCTACAGCTAGTTAGGATGAATCCCTCCTGTGCTTCTGATGAATGACATCGAATAGGCCAGGCAGCTCTCCTACAATGAATTGAAGCCTGACAAGAGGGAGCTCCTTTGATCTTACGCCTTTTATTAGACAACAATGAATATTCAGATTAAAGAAGGAAGAAGACTCAATGTGTAGCAATGTTATAAATATACACAAGAATATGCTGGAGCATTGCAGAATAAGAGGACAATAGTGCATTTTTTAGGTATTACTGCAAATTTTGTTGGAAAATATTTGTGATCATTGCAGATGCATTTGTCTGAATAATCTACTTCTTTCTCAATAACATCATCCATGATAGAAAATACAGAGGGCAAAAATGGGTTAACACTGGAGCACCTGCATTAAATAGTTGGGAAAATACAAGTCAGGCTAAATATTTTGTATGATCCTCTCCTAATAATCTTTAACACCTTGGTGTTTAAAGAGCATCACTTAAGCCTATATTCTCCTTGAAGAAACAAATATTTGTCTTGTATTTTTCAAACTGCATTTGGGTCTTGAATTTATATCTTTCTAATAGTAAAATCTAAGAAATTTTTTATATAAGACCAATAAATTTATATTCAATCACTTGATTCTACTAACTGGGTCCTTATACAGCCATACAGAATTATTACAAATCCTCAGGTGTAAATATCTGAACCTTTTTTTTGTCCTGGAGTCAGAATGACCATGAACTGAGGCATTTTGGAAAGCATCAAACATGTTTTTGGAGCTATAAGATCACAAAGGTAACACATCCAACACTGTATGAGCTGCCAAAGCAGAAGTCTGAAAGAAGTTTTTGGCATGAGAATTTTTGCAATATTTGTATAAACATTATTTTTCAGTGGCCACAACTTCTCTGTGCAATATGAGAACTTGTTTTGTTTATTTTGAAGCTGAGGGAAACTTAGCAAACAACCAATGATAATATGGGAAAATTCCATTGAAGACTTCTCAAAAACTGGCCTTTATCTTCTTTTGGCTATAGCAGGATCATAAGATATTTAGCAATATGATGTAAGTAAGCATAATGTAAACCTGTACATGCAAATTCAACTTTGCTGATACAATAAACTGGTAGGATCCTGCCAAAATTTATGCTGGAGGGAATGTTACGGTATATGCTTTCTAGTAATGTGTATGAAACACAACTTGTTCCCAAACCCATAAACTGTCTATATTTGAAAAGAAATCCTCACATACACGGTTTTTGCTTACTGGTAGTGACTGAAACAAGGGAAGTAAAAAGAATTTCATAGCTTAGTGTGGTTTATAAGCATTACTCGAGGTGGCTGATACGACTTGCTGAAATAATCAGAAAGATCTACTGAGCTGGAGCTTCATTATGCAAGAGACAACATGGACTCAAAACAGTTCTAGTGAAAAACAAAAGAATATAGAAAGGATTTTGAACACTCTCAAGCTGGATTTTTGTACTAGAAAACAATCCACAATATTTTCTGAATCTTCACCTAAGAAACTGAATTTTCATTTTAATTACTGTTGGGCTAATATTTTACCAGAAAGTTCTGTTCTACCAGCACAGAACTCCCTGTCTCAAAACTGAACAAAATTTTTGCCAAGGACAGTCTTAGCATGATGCCCTGAAATCCAGGTTGGCTCATTGGGCCACTGTGCCAAATGTCAACAAATCTGTTACAAATGCTCAGGTCTTTAGATTTTGTCTTGGATACACTTCCAAAAATGGTGCTTGTTTTTCTGTGCTTTATCCAGTGTGACATTCCAATTCCAGAAGTCTTTTTTCCCACAAGAGTACCACTAGGGCATCTAAGAGAAGACCAAGCCAGCTACTATCAGGTTCCCCTCATCCTTAAAGACTTTGATGTGACTTACAGAGTATAAAGTCCAAACCCACAGCATTCATCAACATCAATCACATAGAGAAATTAATGAAGTCATATAGTTGGGAGACTGCTGCCTAGATCAAATCTTCAGGCATCATTCCAGGTTATCACAAAGATGCTGAGCCCCATTTGTCGTAGCTTGTTTAAAATGGCAACAGACTCCTCAAATTCATGCACTTTTTGGCAGTCATATCAACACCAAAACACCCAGCATATATATTTAAGAATTGACATATGTCTTCACAGTCATTGATCTGTGGTCTTGGCTAGTTCCCTACAACCAGAGCTTTTCCAGAGTCTGCCTCCACCTGTGCATGTATGGTTCTTGTCAGTCTGTGCATTCGATTCATCAGCCTTGACACAAAACTTGAGTTTTTCATACAAAGTAAATCAGATTTTGGCTCGACAATAAACTTTCACAAGAGCCATCTTGTTGCTGATTGCTTGTCTTATTGCTACAATACCTAACACAATCTATGCTTCTTACTTAAGTAACTGTTAAACTGAAACAACTTTTGTATAATTTAAACTAGGAATTTGATTGGAGCAAAAAGAAAAAGTAATATAAAGTTTGCTAAAATTTCTTCTTAATACAATAATTCTTGGAAAGAGTTTCAGAAGCAAATGCAACAGCTGTGAGCATCAGACCAGCTCTTATGATTTCCTGTCTTGCAATTTTTGCCAAAACTAGTCTCACTATTTGCTTTGCAGCTGTTAGGCAGTATTGGATTGATTTTTTGGATGCAGATTTGTGTTAAGTGCTTCAGTAGCCCATCCAACAGCAATAATCACATGTGCCAGAGGTTATTCCAACATAGATTATATTGCTAAGGTAGCTTTGAAAAAAGCTTAGATATGTTTAAAATCCCTTTCTGGTCTTCATCTGTTGGAAAAAATAACCAAGTTCACAAAAGACCATATAGTGCTGCTGTGATGCTGTCCTTCCCATGAGGTCGGTGAGTTTTATCTCGGTTTATACATGCAGCCAAATATAAGAGTCAAACAAGCTTTCAATTTCCAGCTGATGAGGTCACTGAGCTCAGGGTAGTGTATTTTGATTTTCTCTAAGAATTCCATCATAAATGACATCTAAATGCTTATGATGGTTGCACAGTGTTCTTGTAGCAAGAAGGAAACCTGCATCAGGCAATCCTTTCTGCTTTCTCAGTAGGTTGTCCAACTGAGGAGAAATCTCAGTATTTATGACAAAGCTAAAATCAACAGGATGGCATTTCTCAGCAGAACAGATTTTTCATGAGAGTTATATATCACACCACACTATGCTACACCATATTGTCCTCTACTTTTTGCTCTTGTGAGTACATACTCTCAATTAAATCCTGTCTTGCACATTTTCTGCTCTTAATTCTGTTTCATCTTTACAGTTCATTTTAAATTCACCCTCATTCTCCTAAGCATAAAAAATAAAGAATGCAGTTTTTTTATAAAAGGTCTAAAAGCAAGGAAGACTTTTTCTGAAAAAAGGGGTGTAATAAGTTGATAATATCTGATAAGACTTTCTGAATGAGTGTGGTTTACTGCCAATCTTCATCCAAGAAAGATGTTTACCCATAGAGTCATTTAAAAACTTGTTAGTAATGGTACATGAAAAAAAATGCAGGGAAGTAAATGGAAAATTGTGAAATGTAGATCAGTGAAAATTAAAACTATAAAGATCACAGAAGAAAAATAGAAAACAGTGGAATGAGAGACATGGGCAGGTGGAGATGCAGAGTCACATCAAGTGACAGAGACAAACTAATAAAGGACAAGAGCAACAATGACCAATAATGCAATATCAATCAAGAAAATTTCCAATGAAGATTCACCAAGAGCTCTCAGATCAACTTAAGATCAACAGATGGGGACAAAATGTCAGAATATGACCTTGCATGGCATTTATAACACAAAATGGAGTAGAATAGTTGCAGTTGCAAGAGACCTACAACAGTCATCTGATGCAACTGCCGGATCTCTTCAGGGCTGACCAAAATAAAAGCACATTATTAATGCCATTGTTCAAACACTTCTCAATGGCTGACAGGCTTGGGGATCTATCACCTCTCTAGGAAGCCTATTCCAGTGTTTTTCCACCTTCTCAGTAAAGAAATGTTTCCTACTGTCGTATTTGAACCTCTCCATATTTTGTTGGGCTTTGGTGGTTTGGTTTTTTTTTTATTAAATGAGGGCCACCACTTTGCTTACTTTTTAAGGATTTCAAGTCAGTATGCATCATGATGACATTGTGTATGAAAGTTTACTGATGAAAAAATTCTTTAAAGAGCACTGTGCAATAGAAACATAAAACAACATGCAGATATTTTTAGATGGGTAACTTGAGTTACTTGCTGTGTGTCTCTCAGCATATCTCAGTGAAGTATGTTTAAATACCAAGATCCTTATGATATCCGGCTTTAAGTTCAAATTGACATTTCCAGGCTCATGGAAACAAGGTAGAGAGAAGATATACTAGAACAGGTACAGAAAATTATATTTTCACAGGAAAAAATGGATAAGACAGTTTACAGAAGACATAAGGGCATACTCAACATGGTTTGGTGTCCCATCACACCCTGTTGACTTAACCTGGCTTACACAGGATACCTGTTTGCAGTGAGTGTGTTTCTGGTTTTCCACAGGCACACTCTTTCTGCTTCACTTCCTTTGAGTGAAGCAGAAAGATTGTCTCTTAATGTAATGCAAGTTTTACTTCTGGTGCTTAAGACTTTCTAGCTCCCTCCAGTTTTCAAGCCATCACTGCAGGTATTAGCCACTCAACAGCTTTCATTTGCATTGATCAGTTGACACAGTCTATTCGCAGGAGAATTAATCATTAAATTACATCCTAAGAGATACAGGAACAGCAAGCTCTGTGTTAATTTTATGCCATTCTTAATTTTTCATATCTCCTAGGTGCTGCAGGCTGTGCACACAAGAGTGTTCATGCATCACTTAGTAATGAGACCTATTTGAGTTTCAGAAACTTCTTTCTCATTTTCTGTATTCAGGTAGTGTGAGAGCTGCAAAATTCTGGATGATTGCTGCACAACCAATTCTGCTATGAATATATAAGCATGTCCCATCAAAATCAAAGAAAATCTTTTTGATTCATAAAAACTTTTTGCTCCTTCTGGTTTCCTTTTTCACCAGTTTAAAATGAGAGTAATTCCAGGGGAATTAACATGTCATAAAATCAAAATTCACACCCAAAAAGGTGACATCAAGTTATATAAATAATCATTCACAGGCAGATTAACCTATATAACGAAAGCATTTAAAATAATGTAGAAAGTACAATATATCAACTGGCTATTGCAATCCTTTGATAACAACAAACACTTCTGAAGTGTTACCATCAAAGAAACTCTGATCATTTCATTAAAGTTAATACAGCTAATTTCCCTTTCCATGAAGGCTCAAAAAGAAATTTCTGCAGTCATCAGAATGGCTTTCCAAGGCATGACCAAGCCCTCTGGGTTTTTTGTGTACTACATCAGACTCCACAAATACTGCTTAGCATCTTTTAAGTTCCTGAGAGTTCTATGATCCAAAACTAGTTTGAGATACTGGACTAGAGTTAAAGGTGATAGGGAAGCTATATGGTTGAAGAAAAGAGGACACAGGAAGTGTGTGAACTGGAGTTCTTGGTGTCCTGCATTGAGCTGCTGAGCCACCATATGGCCATGAACAACTTAGAGGGAGAGGTTCCCAGGGCAAAGAGTTTTAGTCATCCACTGAGATTTTTCAAATGGGAGTAGAACTCTCATAAATTTCTCTTACAAATTCAGTTTGCTCTGGCTAAGTAACTGTACAAACAGAGGGCATTTGCCTGTTACAAACACTATTCAGAACACCTCTTCTCAAGCTCATCATATAAAAGGTTGAGTGCCCATCACATGGCCAAAACTTGAGAATCCTCGCTTTATCCATTTACCTATGTCTGATGGCTTCTGAAATAAAAAGGCAGGAGGGAACAGGTTTATGCAGATAAATTTTTCTGGAAGTCTGGATCCAGTACCCCGAACAGAAGTTGACAGCTTCTGAATGCATAAGTATTTCCATAGTTGCTTTGTGGGTACACTTTAGTAGATGGTCTATAAGAAAATGCTTGAAATTATTTGAGATCGCTGAATATAAGGATGAAATATAAGGATGAAATATAGGAGATACTGTAAATGTTAAAATTTAGCATTGGCTTCCTTGCCTTTCCCTAGTTAGTCCAGTGATAATTTATTACGGATTTCTTTGTAAGCAGCCAACAGAAAGATCAGAGGGAGAGGAATGTAAATTATGCAAAGCTTTGAAGCAATGTCCTCTATGCAAAAATTCCATAGCTACAGATACAGTTTTAAGGAAGAAACTGAAGAGGAGGAAGGTAGTCTAAAAACTCACATATAAAGCTAAGTCCAGCCTGCTCACCCTCCCCTCTTTGCCAGCTCCACTTTTGCAAATTCATGGCTTACGGCAGTTCTCTATTCCAAAATTATGTTTTTACCTTCAAGTTTTGATCTGTCAGAGCACAACAGATTAGCCTGGGCAAAGGAATAACCTTGGCTTTTTTTAATAGACTTTGTTTCTGTTTGATAAGTTCCCAGGAAGCATATGTCTGCAACTTTTGCCCTTCTTAGTTTTCCTTCCTCTGAATAACTCTGCATAATCTTCAGCATGCTTGAGCACAGTTTGAAGTGGGTTACTGGTGGTTTGGAAATCCTAAAGGTATATATGCCAGTTAAACAGTATTCAGCTGTATCTGGCTTGGTTATTAATTAAAAATCAATTAAGAGTTTCCATAGCACCCAAACAAAACACAAGAATAGCTATTATGTTCTGAAGTTGGAGGGAAAAGCTACAATAATTGTTTCTGCTGTTAGGGCTCTTTCATATTTCAGCAAAGAGGGACAATACAAAATTATCAGGAAAAAAAATGTACTGAACAAATTGCAAGGCAGGGAGCTAGAATTAACTGGAAGTATGAGTTTCAGGTGAATATTTTAGGAGATAGGATAAGGAAAAAGTGTTAAAACTTTGCTTATAATACTTGCCTTGGAAAAGGTACATTAACTCTTTGGGCACTTTTCAACATGCAGTATGAAGAAAAATTAAGTTGGAGCAGCTCCAATTAGTTAAGAGGATTGTTTTTTTTCTTTCAGTCTCAGGTTTAATTTTATCCTCAAATTTTCTACTTACAAGAACTCTTGCATTCATTTTCATTGTGACAAGCCTTTTTTCAGCCACCCTGTAGGACCCACTGAAGAGAGAGCCAAACAGCTATTACAGTATCATCTCTTACGCTTCCTGACCATCAGCCTGAAGTAAAAGTCATCACATCAATGGAAGAAAAAGTGATAGACGGTCTCAGGGATAAGCTCTTCAGTAGCCTAACTGCTGTATTTGTGTAGGATCTCAGAAGTGATAAAGATTCAGCCACGGTTCTCCGCACCGTATTTTCTTATTGCCTAATTGTCTTGCTTGATTTGGAAAAAGAAGTAGGCTTCAGAGCAAGCCTCAGAATGGTTTCACTTACATTTAAGTTGGATATCATAGCACAAATACTTGATTGGCACCTATGAGAAACCCAAAGGTCACTGATTTTATGAACAGAATACCTCAGAAAAGTAATCCACAATACTCAGGTAGTCAGTAGAAGACACATACTAAGCAATAGGAAATTCTTCACACAGGAATGTATCTGAATTTCCCTGGTTTTTGGACTAATAGACAGTTAACTCTTCATGTAGGATCTAATACCCAAAAAATTATTCCTATATTAACCAATTGCACTGTGCATTTAAATGGTTTAATGACCACCCCCCACCCCCATTTTCTAAACATAGATGGGAGCAGGTAGGACTCAAGATGGATGCTGGTATGTAAATGTACAGTGATAAGAAAGCTTAGGAAGAAGCTTCAAAGGAAAAGATTTAGCACGTGCAAGTGAGTCATGGCCAAAGTCTTGTTGGAAGCCAGTTCTGGATTTCAAGAACTGAGATCCATCCCAATCCCAGTGCACTGGTCTGTCCTGGTTGAATACTGAGGCTTTCATATCTAGAATAGGGGGCAGCCAGAACCCAGTGTCCTACCCTGCATAACAACAAAGTGAGACTTTTCCACTGAGTGAGCAGCAGCCAATGTCTTTTAGTCCTTATTGTTCCCATTAACTGTCTTGGAAGACTTTGTTATAGTCCACGATGAGTCATCTGTGCAATTATAATAGCAGAGTAATATTAAAGTGATAGATGAGCCTTACGTTCCCTTGGAACTGAGCGACACCTCAGTAACCACAAGGAGTGCCTGGGACACAGCCAGTAATGTCTGAATGACAGCAAGTGAGGCTATTACTGGAGTCAACTCCTATTGACAGTGACAGAAACGAAAAGGTGCATAAAACCTGCTCAATGGTTCAGTGAAAGGAGTCTTGTGGCTTCCCTTTACAGAAGGTAGCACTAAAACTAGCCTTTACTGGAAAAATAATTGGCAGTCATTGTAGGGAACCAGTAGAGGAGCTTCTCAGAAAGGCTCATAGTGGGGTGGAGGGATTTCCAGCAGTGCTCCACATGCTGTTTTATAGTCAGCAAGATGCTCTTGCCTTGAAGTTGCCAGTCATGCAACTTCCATTGATTTTTGATTCAAGTAAAAAGAAGAATAGAATGTGCAAAAGAACATTTGTTTGTTCTTTGGGCAAGGGGAGGCAATGCTGTGCTGCTTTGCTAGGAAGGAGAGAACAGTGCTGCTGTCCATCTGCAACACAAAAGCTTCAGGGTACCTCCTCTGGCAGGATGACCTGCAAGTCATGCACAATGCTACCTGTCTCCTCTGAATCAAAGGAAAATTTAGTTTAATAGTTTGGTTCAGGTCTATCAGCAGGCTAAGTAAGTTGAAAAGAAAACTTTGCAAACATAACACATCAAAACAAAATTTGTTTTGGATACAATTTAGTAATAGGGGAAGTCACTTTGGATGAATCTTTCACTTTAAAGTTAGCAACTCTTGCATATTTTTACCAAAATGGTTTGTTTCTGAATGGAATACCGAGCACAGAATAGCAAAAGAGCTTCAGTTGCTTCTTCACCCTTGTCTTATAGAACAATGCAGCTGGTATTATAGAGAAGGAAATACAAAGCTGGTAAAAAAGATTAGTTTTGTTTGTCATAAAACATATATTTATGAAATCCATTTCTATAAGGGTTTTTTAAAGCTTAGAATCAGCCACTTATGGAAACCACTGAGTTATCAAAACATTGTGGGACATATGGATTTCCACACTTCAGATGTTAGAAGAAGATCCCATCCTTCATGCTATTTGTCCTACATCCCTCTGCTAAAGATTTTTTAGACACAACTCTGGAACAGCTGCTATTTCCAGTCCACTGTCACTATTGAACTTACTGAATATGCAAGACCGGACTTGGAAATGTGGATTTGCAACTTCCTTGCAGTTCCTCAGGTTGCAGGCATAAAAATGAAAAAAAGATCCTCTTTGTCTAACCTGCTGTTATCCCATGTTGGCTTCAAATTTTCATCTTTCCTATTGTAAGCTGTTTCTTTCAGTTTTTAATATATGTATCATTTGACATGAAGTGAGTTTTACAGCCAGAAGCAAACAAGGCACATACTAACCTGAAATTACAGTGAAAGCTCAAAGAGATTAAAGAAAAGAAAAAAGGCCTGTAGTTGCAACGTCAGATGCAAATTAAAGCTTCTACAATGTGACCTATATTTTAGATTTACAGTGCAAACAAAATTAACAGAAGCAAAAAGTCAACATATGGATCTGGAAGGCGAACAAGTCAGCTGGTATTTGTTAATGCACACAGACATCTTTTGGTGTAAAAATATTCTATTATGGTGTTAAGTATGTTCTGTAAGCAGTTGTTAATCATATTGTCTTAGAGTCAGTTCTCTTAAAAGAAATTAACTCTTCTGTTCCCCCTCTAACTTCTTGCAGGGGAAAATGAAATAGTAGGAGTGTGTCTCACTGAAGGAAATCTCTCTGTGAAGTCAAGTTTTGCCTGTGCAAGCAGTTCTGAACTAAAAGCTTAAAACGCTGCATAAGGACCTGGAAAGGGATCTTGATATAATAAAACCTGCCCACAATAAGATGAGCAAGAAAACAGCAAAGAGAAAATACACATGAATAGTAGAGGAGCCATAAACTACAGCCAAACAGATTCATGATGAAATTTTAGAGTCTTTGTTTCATTTACATATTATCCAGTTTATAGGAAAAAGAAGAACTGGACTACTAAGCACACCATTCATAACTCATAGGTACTTTCTGCAAATACATAACTCATGAAAAAATGTGCTGCTGCATGAAAGAATGACATTGACCAGAATATTCCATTTGAACCAGGAAAATGCAATCACCAAGCAAGCCAGACCACAAATGTCTACCTATCTGATTTACCTCTCATTTTCCTTTTTTTTTTTTAAACTCTCTTCTGGGCTCATGAGAAAACGAAATTGACACTGCTGGAGTTAATTTAAGTATCACTTAATAAAATAAACTATTATTTCTTCACTATAACAATGGTGAGATACTAGCACAGGTTGCCCAGGGAAGTTGTGGCTGCCCCATCCCTGGAATTGTTCAAGGCCAGGTTGGATGGTGCTTTGAGCAGCCTGGTCTAGTGGAAGGTGTGCCTGCTCATGGCAGAGAAGGTGGATGATCTGTAAAGTTTCTTTCAATCCAAAGCATTCTATGATTCTATCATTATGATGCCAAGCACTGATCTCAGTTAATTTTCTGCTAAGGTAAAATGTTTTCTGCGTGAAGCCTGGGGAACAGTTAGTTTAAAAACGTTCAGATCTTTAAAACGCTGATGTCAGGACTCCTAATTTCTTTCCAAACAGACCCTGTGGACGAGGACTCAAGAAAACAGGGGAAGCTGATGAGAGAGGAGGGAAACTTCTTTTATTTGTTCTTTTCCCAGGCCTAAGAAAGATGGAGGATCTGAGACTGATTGACATGTTTATTCAGACAGAGGAAGCTAGGAAACAAACCAAAGAAGTGATTTCACAGTTTCAGGTCTTTTTTTGAAATTCAACTTTAAAAAAGGAGGAAACACTGGTAAAACAAAGGTAGCCTGTGGCTACTTTCCGTATTCCAAAACAAGGAACATTTCGTGACAGTTTTATGTTTGTGAAGAATTTACCCTTTTACATCCATGCATTGTGAATGGGGGAGTGCAAGGCCCAGGATTAAAAAGCAACTGCATAGAAAACATCTCCCCCTTGACACTTTTTTCTAGCATCATGAGAATATCCACAGAAAAACCCATGTAAAAAAGTGACAGATGCAGAAGTTCTAGAACAAAATAGTGTTTCTGTGGCATCCACATAATCTTGGGAACAGCCACAAAAATTTACCAATATCAAAACTTTAGTGAGATTTTTTTCTTTTAAATAAAAGGATTAATTAAAAATAAAAAATCTCTGAATTATACTAATACAGTGTAAAAATTATGAGAAGACATTAACTTCCATATGTTTCAAATGTAAAAACAAACTCTCTCAGGATGGAAAATGCACTTCAACACCTAATAAACAAGGCATCCCCATTAGTATTGCCACAGGTGGCTCTCCTGCCAACGGCTTTGTGGCTGGGTATGACCTGAGAATTAGAATTTGAAAATTCAGAAAGGAATGAAGCAAACACGGCTTGTCTGGGCAACTTGTGCAAGTGTCTCACCACCCTCAGAATAAAGAATTTCTTCCTAAAAGCTAATCTAAATATACTCTCTTTCAGTTAAAAGCCATTAGCCTTTGTCCCATCACTCCATACGCTTGTTCAAAGTCCCTCTCCAGGTTTCTTGTAGCTCCTTGTAAATATAGGAAAGTACTGTAAAGTCTCCCTGAAGCTTTCCCCTCTCCAGGCTGAACAACCCCAAATCTCTCAGCCTTTGCTCACACAAGAAATGCTCCATCCCTCTAACCATCTTTGTGTCTCTCTGGACTCGGTCCAAGCAGTCCGTGTACTTCTGTTACGGGGTTCCAGAGCTGAATACATGTATAACTTAATTTAAACACAACATGTATCAAAGGCTTAAGAAGGATATGTAAAAAATGCTTCCAAGTATGTTTCATACAATTCTGTTGATGGTGGAGGATTGATATATTCACCAGATCTGCACTTCATTTCTCACAGAGTGATAAATGGAGCCTTTGCCATGAAGATTGACATTCTTATTTAGATTTCTTTCCAATTCTTGTTCCCATCTCCTTCCTTGGCAAGGCTGTATCACATTTCACTTTTCAGGCTGCCTATCCTCAGCTTGACTCTCCCTGGCCAGTTACAGATACTGCTAGCTCTTTTCAGTTTCTCCATTACCACTGATGTTTAAAAATCTTCAAACATGCACAGACCTTGCCTGCCTGTTCTTTTCCCAAATAGAGTATCCATAATTTATACAGTGAAAATGGTACCATTTTTGCCTTTTTTTGGCCCCAGATCCTTGTGCAACCATTGACTTTTCCTCCAGCAAAACCTCAGAGCCATGGGGCTTCTTTGATTATGTGTTTGTACCAATCATGCCCCCTCTGATGCACCATTTTTAAATCCACTCAGTTAACAGAAAGTCATCTCAATTATATGATCCACAGTTTAAACTTCACATATAAGGTTTCCATCCATTGAAGAAGTGTGAGGTTTCTTGCACAGTAGTATTCCTTTTATTCTCTCCCAATCTGGCTGGTGTTCTTTCTCCTTTTGAGACTGATGAATTATTTTTTTAGACCACCTCAACCCGAACCTGAAGACAGAAATTGTACACTTTTAGGAGTGAAAAATGGATAGGAATTAGTATCGTGATCCAAAGCCAGATGGCATAGAATGAGAGAATATTAAGTTGGGAGGGATTTGTGGAGACTACGTGGTCCAAATTCACCAAAGGCATGGTGAACTTCAGAGTCGGATTAAGCTGCTCAATGGCTTCTCCAGACCAGAGAAATGGAGATTTCACAGCCTCTGTGGGCTCTGTCTCATTCGGTCTGTAAAGTTATTCCCCTGTGCCTAGTGGGAATTTCCTTTATTATGACTTGCAGTTATTGCTTCTTGTCTTTTCAGCATGCACCACTGACAGAATCTGGTTCCATCTTATCTATAATTCTCTTCAGGTAAGTGAAGAGAACAGTCAGATCCCCTT
>JACBWW010000006.1:17809510-17897915 GCA_020086605.1 Lanius collurio
AAAATACTCCCTAAATCTCCTGAAATGAACATTCCATTCCTTGGGCCACCACATCTAAAAAGTTTATCAGTCTTTATTGATTATCTTTACTGTAGAACTGACAAAAACAAACGTCACACCAAATTCAGTATTTTCTGTGGAATGACAGTGGTGAGAAGGAGTGCCAAGATTTTAATAATACAATAAAAGTTTAAATGATAATGCTAGGCACATCTTCCACAGGGACCAGACATGGAATTTAATTAACAGTCATATGCTTTGAGATTCTTTGATACAAAGCAGTGTGTAAATGCAAATTAAAATGATTCTTCACAAAAAGTAATCAGTGAAATTCATTCCATACCTAATTCTAGTAGGGTTATTCAGGGAATAAATTCTGCTGGATGTAAACCTGAATTAATATTTCATTGGCATTAGAAGATGAATAAGCTTTCACTTTCAAAAATCAAGTAATGCTGCAAACTAAATACCCAGGACAAAGACTTTAGAAGAATTATTATCCATATTTTTTACATGTTATTCACAGATTTTCTATCTTTAAGTACATGATAAATAGTTAGACATTATTTTTAATTTTTTTTTTTTTCCCAGTTGGTAGTATCCTTTCCATAGTGTTCAAATGGCTGGGAAGGAATGTAACACATGGATACCTGTAAAGTACATTCTATTTCATTGAATAATCTTCTGTCTCATTCTTATTTAAATTAACTATAAATTTTTTATTGTCTTAAACAAGTTTGTTAAGAGTATACTAAATATTTCTAAATTTGAGGACAAAGGGTGTAGATCGGTATAGAACTAGTGCATATTAGTTTTAAATTTTCTTTTGAAAGTACTTTGAATTTTGTGGAATACTGTTCCTGTAAAATCTATTTATCGTGAAAGACAATCCTTTATCTGATCCAAATAAACAGGAATCTTTTAGTTTCTCTTAAAGTGATTTTTTGAAGGTATTCTGAGATAATAAAAAGACACAAGAATGAGGAGTGCAGGGAAAATAGTCCCCAAGCAAGGTTTGAGGATACAGAAAATTGCAGGATCCTGAGTTATGGATGTCTCTTTACTGCAGGCAATAAATGTCTTTCTACTCTCCCATTCTATGCTCCTTCCATCTCCACAAATATCAGCTTCTCTCACTTGAATACATCTCATCTAATGCATTCCTCTGAGCATTGGTTTTTAAATTCCTTATTTCTACTTCAGATCTGAAAAAAGATTTGTCCATCTGAAAGCCTGTCACATTCTTCCAGCAAGATTGTTTAATGAACATATTACCTCTGCCTATAAATACTGTTCTGATATTCTCCAGAGTATCTGCAGAGATGCAACTGTCTGCCTTTGCATATTCAGCAAATGCACCAGAAGATCCCTTTTTTTTGGCAAACACCATTTCACAGTGCCATGTATCAGTCTAACTTAATGCAGTAATCATGAAAAAAAGAAATCTGCCCCATAACCCTTAAAATAAAGGTAAGCAATGTTCTATATTGACACAACAAACAAGAGTTAACTGTGTACATTTCATACTGAACAGGAGCCTTGAGGCTCCTTCTTCCACACAGAAGATAGTTAATACAAGCAGGTTATATAATTTTTATTTCTGTAATTGATCATTTGCAAGAATCACTTATATGTAGAAGATTTTCATTAAGTGAGTCTTAATTGTTGTCCAATACTGGTGAATAATTATTGACTTAATTACATGCTATGGTTAATTCATCAATTCATTGATTAGACCTCAGTTGTCTTAGTCTGTAGGAATGCAATACTCTATTTGGTTTAATTACACTTATATAATTTGAATCCAGTTTTGATAGACTTGGATTTTTTAATATTTAGCTATTAAACCCATAAAAATGACAAGTTTTTGTGGTTTTCTTTAATTCAAAATTGTAATAAGAATGACCAAAGCAGGAAAACAAAACATGCATCCAGACAATTTTTCACTTTCCTTTGTTTTGCTTCAAAGCCTCCATGCTCGCATGCCAAAAATGAAGTTATATCCTCAGATAAAAAAATAATATCTGACTAAGCAGAAATCAATATCAAATCACCTTGTTTATTACTTCAATTTAAAAACAAAACACAGAACATGCAAATATTCATGACTGGATTCATCACAGTCAATTCATGTGGGCTAAGAGTTAAATGTCTGACCGGAGTTACCATCTAACTTATATCAGCAGAGAGAAATAAGGACCTTTACATAGAATTTTATCTTATATTATGAAGGATATCTCATTTAGGCAAAGGTGTCTGTTCTAGCAGGAGGATGTCATTGTCTCCATTAGCTGTGAAGAGTGGCCCACAGTGAGTTCAGACTAGGCATTTAGCTTTTATATAGAAACTGGGTGAAGTCCTTGCCTAATGTAGATAATTCTCTACAATTTTTAAGCTTTTTTCATTCATGGAAGTTAACTTGAAATCTTAGAACTATCTGCCTTGTAAGCTTTAAATATTTATAGTTTCAACCTCAGATCATAATAATTTTAAATTATGAAATTAAATTCCTATTTCTGCTCAGTTATATATCACAATGAAAGTTCAAGGCACTTTAGAAGCCTTATAGCAGCAAGCAAAATCTTAAGATTCTTAAGAAATCTTAAGATGCTTAACCAAGCAGCATGAGAAATCTTAAGATACCAGTTCAGTGGGAACTGAAAACTGACTGAAAGCAGAAATATCTGGTCCTTGAGCTAAAGAGACGATTAAGAAGACTTTAGGCATGCATATGGTGCAAACTTTACACTGGACTTTGCTGATGGCCCTAGGCTTTTCTGCAATGTGGAAAAGAGGGAAGTAACCATTTTTCACCATGGCTGGTCTGGGTCACAGGAGTCTCAGTGTGAGCTGGTACCTGCTGCAACTGCTGAGTTCCTTTGCCTGGGACAAGAGGTTTTCACAGTTTCCGTGGGTTTAACAGGTTCTGTAATGAGTCACAAAATGCAAACCTTGCTGCCCCTCTGTAGCCAGCAGAAACGTCAAAACAGAATAAAAGATCACATAGATTTTTCTTTAAACTTTGGATTACGACAAAAGTTCAGGCAGTTTCCTCTGGATTGCTTTACTTGCAAGCAAATGAAAACTGACTATTAGCCAAATTGTTCTTGATGTTCTATAAATAGCTCTGTTCAGAGGCAGTTTTCTTGGGAAAAAAAGTAACTTACATTCTTTCTTTCCTTTTAAGAAAATGTTTTCTTTACCAAAAATCCTGAGCAGAGCTTTTTCTATCTGCAAATATTAACATACTTATATACTGGTTTATGAAGGATTAGGGTCACCTATTGAAGTTGTGGAGGGGAAAAAGATCCAATATTAATTGGTTGAAATTGCCAAAAATTCTGTAATTCCTAAAGAGCAAAGAGAACTATAGTATATACAAGCTGCATTAACTGTGTTCTTGTGTTGGCAGAATATAACTAATAGATTAATTTGCAAGCTAGAATGAAAATTCATGGCAAGTGGAATTGCAGTCTGGAGCAACAGCAGAGCAGTATTTCACCATCTGACAGCTTATGCTAAATACACTTTGCATTTTAATGCTGTTGCTGTTTGCCTGCCTTCGCAGTCAGGATGGAGGTAACTTTCCCTGACAAACAACACTGATAATAAAGGCTATGATCTCCCATAAGTCATCTCTAAAAAGCTCTTTCAAACTTTGAGTTGAGATGCTAGACCAGCTCAGACCACAATCTTTCCTCATTTACCAATTCAAATCTATTTCTTTCCTGCAGACGTGAAGCAGACAGCAGTGCTCTCACATTTAGAGACTGTGCATAGTTACTCAAGATTGTGTGTAATCTGTCACTGATCCATCCAGGTAGCAATAGTTCTGCCTGCATACCAAGCCATCTTGGGATGGACTGTGTTTTACTTATTGAAAAGCCTTGAAAGCATTTGGATGGCTGAAGGTGCAGAAGCCATTTTATATGCATTTCAGATAGTGCAAACCTTTTGTCTAGCATGTAGATCACCAGAAGTCCAATATTTTTAACAGCTTTCACAGTATCAGCAAGACTTCTATGAAATTCTAGGTAATGCTATTACTTTGGAAAAGATCATTATAGGCAGGAATGTCTAGAAATCCTGGAATATTCCTGTAAGGCAGAGCAGGGTTACCTAGTAACCATGCATGTCTCCCCTTTTCTTCCACCTAATTTAAAAAACGTTTTGTTTCTCTATTCCAAATTTGCAAGACACATTATACACTTAGGTGACAGTCACAGAGCTTGTCCATTATCTTGTGGGGATTGCCTGCTGAGTCCATTTGCAGATGTCTCTGGAAGCAGGTGTTTCTATAAAAGCTGCTATCTCATCTGATCTACCAAAACCTTTGAAGGAAAAATACAGCTGTCTTTAAACTGGCTGGGACCCTTACCTGTGGATCCAGCACTGAAGAGAGAATAACACACTGACTAGGAAGCTGAATTTGGTGGTACAAAAATAAAATTAGTATTAGGAAAAGAGTAGGACAGAAGCTAGACAAAAGTGAACATGGCAATTAAATGCCTGTGAAGTGTTAAGTTACTTGTCACCTACTTTAGGGTAAGCAGTTTTCATTCAGCTTTCTAGTTTTCACTGAACATAGCTCTAAGTTGACTGATAGGCAATTTCGCCTTTATTTTCAGCAACTTTTCTCACACTAATGCAAGGTATTTTGATATCACCTTCGGACATGCTAGAAAGTAAAAATCCAAGCACTGATTTTTTCATTCCCTTCCTCTGAAAAGGCACTATAAATTCAGTAAACAAGCAAAAGAGTAGCAGAAGACACTGACACAAGAGGTGACATGTGGATTCTTGCATGTGTATAGATCAAAACAACACTTGAGCCAACCCTGCCTTTCCCGCTCCCCCCCCTAAACTTAGGGATAACAGCTTGTGCCTCCAGCACCTTTGCTTGGACCATAAATGCTCCAACCCCTCCTTCCCAACCTCCTCCCTCAGCTGAGCCCTGGTGCTTTTATTTCTTCCTCCTACCTTCAAAATACACCGTTCTGCTGCTGCAAACTGTCCTTTAACCACAATACATGCAAGAGCCATGGGCTGAGGATCATCCACAAGGCATCTCTGTTCTCTGCCTAAGAAGGGTGTGCAGTTTAATCTGTACCTCCACAAGAGATGGTGCACAATTTTGTGACAGAGGACCTGCAGCCTATTAATCAAAGAGATTATTGAGCTTTAACTGTCAATAAACACAGCTATTTTGAGACTGATTTGCAACTATAGAATATCTTGGTTTCCTGTGAGTATGTTCTTTGAAAGGCATTTAAAAAGAGTGAGTTTCTCCAATGTTCTTTATAGGCTGAGGCACAAATATAAAGGAGAGTATCTTAAAGAAAATAACATTCCTAGAGTAAAAATTAAGCTCTGAAACAAATCCATAATAAATAAATAAATAAATGCAAAATAAATAAAGGTTAAGAAAAAAGGAATAAATATGTAACCCTTGCAGCTAATTGCAATACGTATTTTCCCTCTAATGGATGAACTTGTTAGTTGTTGCTGAATGGGATGAGTGTGTGCAACTGAAAACATAATTTGTCCCTTAGGGTAATAGCTGTTGTATGAGGACAGAATCAGGCAGTGCTCTGATTAGACATATTTCAAATTGGCCATGTTTGTGCCCATTAACAGCTGGAGATAGAAGGCACTCCTAATTAGCGAGAGTGTTGGAGGTTTTTAAAAATAGAGATTGGAAAACTTAGTGGCTGACTGGATAAATTAGGAATTAAAATTTTGTTGTGTGCTGTCTACTTCTGAATAACCCATGCCACAGGAAATAGTCTAAAAGAGCCCTGTAGAAGAGCAGACATTTAGACCATGATTAATTAAGTATAAACTAGTGCAGATGTTCTTTTCCCTTCCTCCTTCCCTTCATCAGTTCCCATGAGATTTGTTCAGAAAACTGAGATTACCACAGCTTTTAGCAGTATCTCAAGTTTTGATGATCTTTCCTGTTTAGGATTCAGCTCAGAAATGGCATGGAGCTAGATCAGCTAACATAAATGCAACCTCCTTCTTCCCCAAGATTTAAGTACATAAATAGCTTATCCTAGAGTACTAAGTACTCAAAATGCAGAAAGACAAACAAGATCTTAGAAAGAGAGAGTAAGAACTGATAAAATGGTAAATATTGATAAAGTTTGGTCTTCCTATTTCCACACACTCCTTTCATATTTTCCCCCATTTACAAACTTTAAAAAGGACTCTAAAGTTCTGTGTTTTATTTCTCAACTCAGAAAAGACGTTTAAGTTAGAATGCTTCACAAATAGTATTCTAATTAATTTTTTGATTACCTGCAAGCATCCTGCTTTGGGAGATACTCGGGCTTGACTGGTGATCTGAGCAATAAAACATTCCAAAGTCAAATATTGGTAATATCAGGGTAAAAGCAAAGTGCCTTTCCTTCTATTTTAGAACAATCATTCTGTAAAAATATCTCATGATTTAGGTAGATCAATGGGGTTTTTTTCTTGCATTTCACAGCAGATGAGAGTTTAGATATTTACTGAGAGATGAAAATGGAGGCTTGGCCCAAGACATGAAGTAGATGAAGAAGGCACAGCAATGTAACCTTTTTGGGATACCAGGGATCATTAAGTTAGTTTGTAGCAATACAGCTGAAGCTCAAAGTCACAATACAACATGATACCTTCCATTAATTCTACCAGGAACAAGAGAGGGTGAAAGTTCAGCTTTTCTCAGGATCAGGTGTGCCGTACAACAGAGAGAGAAAAGTCAACTTAGACTAAACAGAAGCTACCACTACTGCCCTTATTGTCTCTGCAGATCTGTATTTCTGACACCTTGAAATTGCAAAGTTTTCAGTCAGTAACTTTCTCTTCCACACCCCTCTCCCTTCCCCCCATCCAACATGGGAAATCATTCCAGAATTATTCCTGGACAGGCTGATTAGCCCATACATCTTTCAAGCAAGCCATGCCAGAGATGACTGGTGAACTTGTAGGACAGCCAATTTGAATAGTTTACAGTAAAATGATTATGTTAGCCAGTGTTTTATAGACTGGCATTTTGAACAGGTTCGTACTATAGCAAAAATCCCCTTACTTACAAGAATTTTAAGCTTGTGAAACAGTTTCAGCCTTTGTGCTACTATTGAGCTGAGATTTAAAGGCACTTTTATCAGACTTTCTATGTAAATTTCAGAAAAGACAAAGCCCCATTTTTGTAATTCCTTATGTTATAAATGAAAAGTCAATTTCATCGAATTAATAATTTGCGTGAGCCAAATTATTAATATAAAAACAAATAAAATTTATTTTAATCAAATTGACAATCTCAATAAGCCACTATAAAGGAAAAACAGGGCCAAGCCTAGGTTCTTGACTCTGGGTGACACATACACAGCACTGACCACCAGCAGTTCAGAGGGGTAAGCGCACACCTTTGAGATGTTTGAGTCCAGTTTTTATACTGTTTTTCTTGCTCCTGGCTAGGAAATCTTTTGTTCTTTTCACTTCTGATGATCCTCTGGTCCAGTGCTCAGGGGTCCATTTAGATGTTGATTTGTCCAAGGATTCTCTTTGTGCTCTGGTTGATGGTTTCCAGTAACTCATCTCAGCGTTTCTGGTAAGGGTCCTGTTCAGATGATGATCTTTCCGAGAAATCCTTATATGATTAAAATGAAGTGTCTCAAGCAATAGGTCCACTCATCAGCAATGTCCAAGGAGCAGCAGATCCTATCTCTTACTTCTTTCAGATGGAAAAGATTCTTGTTGGGTAAGATGAAATCATAGGAGGTTGATGGGTCTGAGGTCATCTCCCCTGAGCTTGCCTGCACTTCTTATGTTAATTAGTACCTTCCTTGGGCAAGATGTCATGAGACTTGCCAAGGTATACTCTGAACACAACTAATTTAAACATATATACAATTTACAAGATATATTTCACATTTTGGATTTCACTTTAATAACTTATTCCATTTATAGCATTTTAATTTCTTATGAATTTTGACCTATCTATAACACTTATATTAGGCAGCAACTGTTTGTGAAAGTGGTCCAGTCAAGAATTCTCCAGGAAGTGTGTCATGCACTTTGAAATGTCACCCCTACATTCAAGAGTAGGAGCGACACACTGGCCCTCAGAAAGAAAATTTTCCTGCCCACTTTGCAGTAGGGCGAGGGTTTGTGTCTCCTTTCTCTCACTACAGTTTAAGGATCATCGAGAAAAAAAAGAGATTCAGAGACCTAGAGGGGAATTTTAAGATCTGCTTTGACTAAACCACCAATATTACAAGTCAGGTAGCATGTCTTACAGAAAATCAAGAAGTACTTTTCCAATGCTGCTTGGAGCAGGACCAGGAAGATTAACCTTTAGCAAAGCAGTTTAGAGTTAGAAAGTTTCTTTAATACTCGGCTGAGACTGGATAAAAACAGAGAACGCCAACTGAAATTATAGAAAATTCCCTTCTTTGAATTAAAAAAATAAAAAGCCAAACAAAACCAACCCAACATACTAGAGACTACCTAAACATAATTTTAATTCTTTTTGTAAACAAAGGTCCTAGGGCAAATCTTCTGACATCTTAACATCACCAGATGTGTGTCTGAGGTCTGATTTTTTGCAATGTCATTGCTGTCACGTTTTGTGATTTAACATCTATTGCCACACAACAAGGAACAGTGGGACACACCAGTAGGTGGAGGAGTTCCAGTCACCTTCTCAGCTCTCTGAATAACCATAACCATGGAAGAAGCGGCATCATTATGAGATGCAGGGGAAAAGCATTTGTAGGTTGTACACGAGTTACAATAAATCACTAGAAGACTTCAGAATTTAGCATCAGATCTTAGGCATCACCATTAAAAATCAACTTGAATTTATTGTTGTGTCTCCTCCCTGGAATATATTAGCAGCTCACTGTCATGCTAGCCCTCATGATCATATCTCAAAAAGCTCTGCAGTTTAGTGTTTTAATTTGAACTGAGCTGCAAGACCTACACAATTATAGCAGAAGCTCAGTTTTTGGTTAAAAACATATAAAGCCAACTTCAACCTTTAAGTCTGAAAATACAAATAAAGCAGTTACAGAATTCAGAATACAAAGTGAAGTCCCGAGGATATGTGCTACCTTCTGGAACTTAAAATTTCAAAATCACCCATGAGCTTGGCACACTTGGGACTGGTGGTACTGTATCTGTCTCTAAATTTGAAGCGTCAAACCTATTCTGAGCCTCTGGCCATGTTTTTCGCTAAATTGCCAGGAGCTTGTAACCACTGTCCTGCAGACAATTGATTCCTAAGTGAAAATCTCCAGTTCTGCATAATAAAAATAGGGCAGCACTGGAATCCATGGAGCAAGATTGCAAGGCTTATAAACCAGTTATTTAAGACTGTTATTCTTCGTGATTGATTGTCTATTTACTTAATTAAATAGGCCTGCAGTCTTTAGATCACTTAAACCTTACACTGACACACTGCAGTGCCAACTTCCATTGCATCCTCATAGTAATAACCTTGCTGGTTTAGCTATTCAAACAGCAATGGTCTGTCTTATTTGGGTTTCCATTTGGGATTCATCCCTGCCTTTAAGGTTTTAGAGAAATGTGCTATCAGGGAGTGCTTCTTGGAGCCAGGTGCCATTTAAACAGCTGCATTCAGGCTGACCTAAGTAAAGCACTTCTGAGATAATCACAATTATTTCCACACAGTATGTACAGCACAAGATCAGGCAAGAAGAGATTTTTTAAAGGTACTATAGACCAGTCAGGAGCCTAAAGTTTTCCTAGAGAAAAGTCATAATTAGATGCCTGGCAGATAGAGCAACCACAGAAAATCCTCTTCAGTACTATCTTAAATTGCCTTCTAATTTTCAACTTTAGAAGTACAAAGTATGGAAAAAATCTGTTTCTTTGTGAGCCAAACTTAAGGTTCAACTGAAGCAACCTTTTACTATTCTCCATATGGGAATATTTGTCACTGTTTACTTCTAAAAATAAGTACACCCACCACAGTCTTTTCGGGAACAAATACATAGAACAGATACACAAAAAGGGTTGACATTATGAACTGCAGCATAAAAGGAGATGCATCCTTCTACTGACTCTTCTAGCCAGAGGTCAAGTGTACAAATGGGAAAATCTGAAAACTAAAGACTACTAGTTAGTCTATGCGAATTGTCAATTGAAGTGCTACTGAATTTCTGGTTTAGGTACAATAAGGAAGGACAGTTTCCCCTGCTGATGTGTGACAGAAAGGCAAGCACAAAATGAGCACCAGAAGTTCCCTGACCCTGCAAATTAAACCTAAAAATGCTGAGGAATTACTCCCTTTGAATGTCCTTGCATGTTTTATTTAACAAAAAGAGCCCCAAGTGCTAGAAAAACAGCCTTTTTTGCCCAGATCTGTGGTGGATACACAGGTTTATCATGGACGTAGATCACAAAGTACTCAAACCTGATATGCCTTGAAGTCTGAATAATGGTAAAAAAGCCATTATTTTTTCCAGCCAAAGCACAGAATCCAAAGGCAAAAAGAGGCTTAGTGAATTTCCACTGCAGCTCACATAGGGCTGGTGGTCTTACAGAACAGATCTGCTTCATTCCTGCTATATTCAATGCACAATTCCTTCCTACATCAAGGCTTTATTCCCTAGAGGGAAACTCTATTATTTGTAACAACTGCTGATGTCACAATTATACCACTTTCCACACTGCTTTTCATGGGATGAAGCTTCCTGTAAGAATGACTTACTTACATTGCTTACTCACTCACAGGAATGAGTTTTGCTCTTGAGCAGGGCATGTGTGTCCTTTTGGCATGCCAGGCCAAGGTGTAGCAGGAGCAAGCTGAGCTGTTTACCCTATGTTAACTATGTCAGGAAAGTTGGGGACCAATATTTTTAACTGTGTGACATCTCTGACTGAGTTATCAAGTAACTCATCTTTTCCTTGGTCTCCATATTGTAAAAAATTCCCTGTGTTACTGGATAGCTATTGCTGACATCAACACAAAAATGGTATTTGGCTATTCTTAACCTCAAGAGCCCTCCAGAGTCTCAGACTTCTATGAATATGTATGTTGTGCTTCCTGGTTCTCCTTATGCATCTCTGAGAGAAGCCCTATGGGATCCTATAACTGAAAGGTAATGAACCTGCCACTCGCACTGGTTAGACACACTGACGGCAGCAGGAATTGCCTGAGCTGCTGCGTTTTGGTGCCCACAGAAGCACCACAAGAAGGATTGAGCCTAGCCTAGCTCTGTCTGCATAGTCTTCAGCCTGAAAGGCACATTTTTCCCTCAACCTGATCACAGATTGAGGTGAAACTGAGACATGATAACACGGACACTCAATGCAAAATGCAGACACCAGGATCAATCATCTGCATGAAATGGATGCCCAGAAGAGCCACATGGTCCATTACAGAAAGCAGTGAAGCAATCAGTGCTGCCAAGGGTGCCTCAAAGCTCTTCCACACATCCTTTCCAAACTTTTTTTGACAAGAGTATCAGGTGTAGGTAAGGCTTGCAGGTGTACCCCAGCAATAACCTTTGTAGCTCAGATGTTGCCATGCAGTATAAACACAGCCGTCCTTTGCACAGCCAATTTAAGGCATCAGCTATGAACAGGGGCTAATGAGGGCTCAGGATATTCTGGTTTGACCCCAGCTGGCAACTCAGCCCCACACAGCCACTTGTTCACACTCTCCCGCCCAGCGGGGAGGGGAACCGAAAGAAAAAAGAGGGAAAACGTGCAGACTGAAATAAAGACAGTTTAATATGTAAGAGAAACAAAGTAAGCCAAGGAGTTAATTCACCACTCCCCATAAGCAGGAGGGTGTTCAGCCATCTCCAAGAAGCCAGGGCTTCATCACACTTCAGATGACTTCAGGTGACTTCATGAAGACAAACTCTATCACTGTGAATATCCTCACTGCTTTCTTCTGCTTCCTCCAGCTTTCTGTGCTGAGCATGACAACTGATGGTATGGAATATCCCTTGAGTCAGTTGGGGTCAGCCATCCTAGCTGTGTCCCCTCCCAAATCCTTATGCACCCCCAGCTTCTTTCCTGGTGAAAGATGAAGAAATGAGTAAAATGAAGAAAATTAACTTTAACCCAGACAAAAAGGGGACAAAGGTCATTCTCATCCTTACCACAATCAAGGCAGCCATGCCCACACTAACAAATCACCTAATTTGCTCCGACACCAGTCAGTTTGTAACCTGAGGTGCCCTGACAAAGATGTAAACCTGAGTGACATTTAAACTATTTGCTGCTGTTCAGTCCATAGCTCTAAAGGAGCCAATTAAAACTGACAGAAGAGCATTAAAAAGGTGCTGGTTTAAGCCAGTTGCAGAGAGAATTGCTATTAGTTCATAAAGATTTCTGAATGGCTGCTGGAAATGGCTCCCCCAAAAAATGCCAGAAGGTTCTTGAAATTACCATATAAGTCATATAATGACCAGGACTTTTAACATTGCACACAAATACAATTTTTACCTAGGTCTTTTGGAGGTTACTTTGTATTTAAATTTAGATTCCATTATACCTTTGTATACCTTCTAATGACTACATAGATTTTGTAACAGCATCATCCATCTCAGATTCGTGAGATGGAGGTTAAATACACAAATTTTCTTCAACCAACCACACTCTTAGAACATGGAGATGAAAAAAGACCTATTACTTCGCCTACTCCATTTTTCTGGCAACTGTAAAATTGTTCCCTAAAGTGTATTTTGCAATACTTTGCTGAGAATATTTTCTTTCACCAAAGAACTGGCCACTGCTACTCCTGGGACATTTTACCACAGCTTAATAAAGTTTACATTTAGGAAATATTTTTCCAGACAATCAGTCTTGTGAATTTTCTTGGGTTTTTTTAATGTCTCTTTTTAACAAACCCCCATAACTAATTGCAAATGTTACCTAAATTATATTATTACTTAATGTGAAAAGCATTCCAAACTTGAGATACAGTATATTTCTTCCTGCCACAAACTTGCCATAAATTACATTTTTCTTTTCAATGACTGACCTATATAAAAAATAAGAATCTACTCTTCCTAGCAACTTTTTTCAGCAATTCTTCTGACTGAACAGGGGCTGCATAAGTTTTTTAGATATATCTGATGGCCAGAAACTCAAAAAAACCCCATCAGACATCTAAAGTAGCAGTCAGGGAGAATGCACTCAGGAAAATCCTAAATGGAAATCCTGAAAGGTTCTGGCTCAGCTGCTGCTCAAATCTGAACCCACAATCTTTGCAGCAGTATCTCTTCCAGCCTAAAATGTCTCTCCCTGCCCTAGAAAATCTTAAGCTAGATGTGACTATGTATCTTGAGGTCTGAGTTTTCTCAAAATTGAAGGGTGTTTGAATCTAGGATTTTAGTTTGCATTTATCATTTTATACATTGTCCATTTTTTCAGCAAGGAAGTCAGTCACTGTACTTATTAAACTCTCACCTACAGTTGCTTTGTCACTTCTAACCTAGCATGCTAAAAGTGGTAGGCAAACACAGAAGTAAATGGGAATAACTCCTTCCTCTTTGGAAAAATTCATTGTGGGATATTGTCCAACAGAGCACATTTTAAGCCAACAGTACTGGAAAAATAATACAAAAATATATCTGAATTCATACATATATGTAGATACACGTGTGTGTGTGTGTATAGTTCACATATAAATATATGTGAAAAGCCAAGCCAAACAAAAAAACCCCCACTGATGCCTAGGAAAGTGAAATAAGAAAAAACCTAAAGAACCAGATGTCTGAGTCTTGCGCTACCCCAGAGCCCTCATAACTGCAGGTGCTGCTGCCCACCCTGATTAAAGGTATTGCTTTCTCCCAGATTGAGCACCACATTTTTCCTCAAGCTTTTACTCTTGTTTCATGTTCTTAGAAAATCATGTCCTGTCAGACTAGATTTTCAAGATTACATTCAGGTAAGCTAAAATTCAGATACTGTAAGAATCCAGGTGTTATGGAGCAGTTCCTCTCTGCAAACTCTATTGCCCTTGTTAATTTTAATTTACTCCATTTTCTCCCTGTGGCACTGTGATAATGCTCCCTTGGTATTTTTTCATCCTTTTTCCAAATTTGGAAAAAAAATCAGCCCATGCTGACTTGTCTGTAATTGATAGTTTAGTAGCACCATGTGCAAAGTGGCTCCTGAGCAGTTTTAAATCATTGCAGTAATTTATCTTAGGTACAGAGGTAAATTTAACTCATCTGTGCCTTCAGGAAGAGATATTTTACCTTTGAAGGATTTACTTCCAAGTAGTGCTTTTATACAACAGCATCCTTTTTACATTGCTTGTTTTAAAACAGATGAGGTAAAAAATGAAATCATGCTTCTCTAGTGCATTAAGTGCACACAAGACTTTGCATTTATGATACTTTTTAGCTGGCTTAATTTTTTTTCATGAAAAGCAGGTTTTAAACATGACATTTTCACATGGGCCCACACCAGAGTTGTGTGGAAGTGCCATGGAAAAACTGATGGCAACTGAATAAATGCGTGCTGCAGAAATCACAGTTGTGGAAATATCTTGAAGCTGGAGTCTGTTGGGCTGCAGAATACAGTACTCTGTGCTGGGCTATCCTTGTCCATGACACAGCCTGAGGTAGGCAGTGGGAAAGCAAGAGCCATGGATTTGTACATTAACATCTCCAGAAGCTGATCTCAAAGCGTCAGTATCAAAGGCAGTGCCACTGTTTCCAGGCTGTAGTAGCAGCTACATCTTTCCACCTGAGTTGTGCTGGAGGGAAGTTCAGCATCCCCTGCCCAGATGATTTTTATGCAGAAAGAAAGGAGCAGTCACTGAGGGTTTGCCCCACAGTGTACAGTGAAAAACACAGTAATGCTCAAGATTTTTTTTTCTCTAGCTTGCCTCTGTGTGAGCCAAACTACTGTGTTCTTAAGAACTGTTAACCTCTGACAGAAAAGAGAAAGGTTGCACAGTGAGCCTTCCTTTTTATTTTCATTAGACTTACCCATAAATGGAGAAAAGAGATGTCAGTATGTGATATTGAGCTTTGCATGCCAGGAAGCTTATCTGTACTTTTAGCTGAATCTAATAGCTCTGATAAAAGAGGTACCCATTCTCCTTCGACCTTGAACTGTTTACATCCTTAGACCTTCACGGCTTTAGCACTGCTGCTACATCAACAATGATATTGTCATGGTGAGGTCACAGCTGAAGTAGCTGAAAAACAAGTTCCACATGGATCTCACAAGCACCATGAAGACTATCACTGCTCCTAATCACTTCATATGCAGAACAATTGGAAAGGACAAGAAATTGCACTAATCTCGTGGCTCGTGTGCCACCTTCGATTCCCGGAGGTGCCATTAAAAACAGATCAGGTGTGTAGGCAGATGAACAAAACATTTACAGTGATAAATACAATGGCTCTTTCTCCACATCCTGACAGTGTGAGATGCCTAATTGAACATGGCCACATCCCTTGGTGCCCTGCGTGCATGGTTTTCTGGCACCATTTGGGTCTGGGGGAGCAGGGATATTGGCATGGAGAAGGTTTGTTGGCTCTTGACCAGCTCTGCTACCCCCAGAACTGTCTACCCTGTGCAGGGTTTCCTGCTGGCTTGCTTGATCCCCCTCCTCCAGTGGTGGATAGGAAATGCTGAGTGAAGAGGTTAAGTCAGGACATGAGTTGCAGCCCAATTTGATACTGCCCACACCTCCTTCTGGGGGTCACTCTGTGACGTGGGTGCTGAAATACTTGTCGTTGTCAGCAAATGCTTACTTTGAAGGTGCCCCTGCCACCACAAAGCATTGCTTAATTCATCCTTTCAAAAGGGAAAAGTATTTAGAGCAAAGTTTAAATGCAATAAAAAGCCTGCACAGATGGAAACTGCCTGATTTTTCAGCTGTCCTCAGCTCAGCTTAACTCTGCCGCAGGGGCTGTCAGCAGCTCCCAGAAATGCTGTAACTCAAGGGGAAGTCCAAGGAAAGCTGGCTTACACAGAAGACAATGCAAAGGATTTTCTCATAAAACAAAATATGTCCTCTAATGAGCACTCACGGGTTCAGGGAGAGGATGGACATGAAGGGCCAGCACGCAGATCAGCACGCAGGCTCTGCACAGGGGTGGAGAAGATCTGTAAGGGCTGTGCCACCCCTCTCTCAGATCAGGAAACATTTGGCCAATTAAACATTAAAACAATGACTTTGATGTGATTTTATTGCAATTCTTATGCATCCATATGTCCCACTGCCATTTGGGAAATGAAATGTTGCTTCTTATTGCAGATTTCCAGGTTTTTGCTAAGAAAGTAGAAGTGTTTACTGTAACACACCCGTTCAGCAGCAGGCACAGGGAATGTGACCTGTGCCTCATTTTTGCCTGAAATATTCTCTCATTGCAGATATTTTTATAAGTATATCCCTTCCACCATTTATAAATATATGTGAACAGAGATGCCCAGAGGATTGTTTTGGCACATGCACCAGCCTCTGGTTTTTCTTCCTTGAGAGTCAGTAGCATTTTGAGAACAGGTTGCAGCTGAGCATATTAATTTCTACTCAGTCAGTAATACATGACTTCATGGACAAGTTACTTATTTTCCATTTCTACCCTCGGTAGTCCTCTTGGTGGAACATTATGTCTCATTTTTGATGCTGCCTCTAGTGAACCTCTAACTTCAGCAGATTGTCAACAGAAAGCACTCTATGAGAGTTCCAGCTAGCCCAAAAATGTCCCATACCTTCAAACACTACACATCTAGAAAGAGTAAGGGTTTCTCTTCGACTTTCAAAGAGAGATCATGAATTTGAACATGTCTTGGAGCATGGACAGCCACACGTGCCCATCCTCTTCTTTTCGCAACCCACTTTCCACAGAATTTTACTAATAATGAGGCAGAGATGCCCATCTCTGTGGTCTTCTGGAGCTACAACAGCCACATTATTGCCCACTAACTAACCAGCAATTTATATGCACCTTTTTTTAACCTTCTTTGTATAGTGGTTTGTATAGTCTCCAGAGGCAAAATGTAACATGAATGCAACATGGTTATTAAAAAATATTATCTGTATTTCTCCCCTATGAAACTTTTGGAAAATTCTCGGTTTTGTGAAACACTTGTCTACAAGGACCTCAGGTCATAACAAAACTGGTTTTGTACTCTTCATTAAGTCAGAAGATCCACTGAACAACCAGACTGACTCATTGATACAGGCCTACATAAGGTCATTATGACTTTAGGTCATGTAGGCCCTCTGTTATTCTCTGTGAAAACAGACTGAAAAAGTGTTCATTTAACTAAACTGGAACTGCTTCTCTAAACAACTGTTTTCCTCACTTAGATTAAAGCCACTTGCATTTTTAAATGCAAGATCAAAAATTAATCCAAATTCCAACAAATGCCCAAGTGTCTGTCATTCATGCATAAATTATTTTGAATTAGCCAATCTGGATGCTTCTAAGGAAAAAATGCGGATCAGAAATTCATGCACTGTTAGAGCAGCACATCTTTATGACTGAAAACAGGTTTGTAATCGAAACTGCAACTTTTAACTAGGCCACTGTGAGCATACTGTTTTAATATGCACAGTAAAATGATATAAAATAACAAGACTGCAAACTTTACTGCAGCAACTGTGCATTAAAAGGCAGTAAAGCGCACATCATTTATTGTAGATTCAGTCAGTTATAAATTTCAACACTTTCTGCTATTTTACAGTACCTATAATGAACAGAGCTGTGATTTGCATTCAGATGGTGCATGTTAGAAACAATTCAGGAAACCACACTGTGCCTTGATAAACACAAAGCATGGTTTTCTGTCCACTGCTGCGTAGAAATTGTGCACAGGGATGAAAGGGAGTTCCTCCAAGACTTCTAGTAATGGACAACTCTTCTGTTAGCAGAATGCACTGCACACCCTCACATTCACAACAGCTGCTGCAGGAACAACTCACCCTTCTTGAAATGAAAGTCAGTGCAGGGGAATACAGACCTGCAGAACTGCTAATGAAAGTAGGGCTGTGTCTAGCTATAAGAGAAGGTATTTAACAAGGTCTAAGCATACTACACTGACTCTTCAAGGTTGTGAATCTTTTTCCTTTCCCTGTTTACAAACTTAGAACTAAATTTTGCTTCATCTAGAGGCTAGTGTTAATACCCGAATTTAGGTCACTGAAAGTATTTGTGTGGTTAAATGCCTTGTTAATGAAGGCATCTCTAGTTCTGCTTGTGAATGAGATTGTCCTCCAGATCTGAGTCCAACACAGGATCTGTGTTGACTCACTGCCAGTCCTAGATGAAATAAGGGTTTTTTTGGACTAGATCTGCATAGCAAAACTCAGAAAAGTTTTTAAATTCCCAGAATCAATTGCATAATCCAGCTGTTTCCTAACCTCACCACGTGTGGAGACTTGAGCACAAACCAGCTCCTGCTGGTTCTCTGCTGCTCCCCAGGACACAGATGCTATTGTCCATGAGAGAAATCTGCCAGGAGGCACTGGGCACTCTGATCAGCTGTTGCCTACATAATTAGCAGGAAAGTAGCAAACTGGAATTATCCAAGAAATTATCCGCACTTCCTTTTGTAAGATAAAGTTCTGCAGTCCATACAACTGAGCTTGAGTCTATAGACTTAAGACTATTTTTCTATAAACTGGACATTGAGCACACTGTTTACTTGCACTAGATCAGCTGAGATGGAGTTAATTATCTTTATAATGGCCCATATGGTTCTATGGTTTGCATCTGTGACTAGACCAGTGTTGATTACACACCACTGTTGTGGCTGTTGCTGATCAGTGCTTACTCGGCAGTAAGGCCTTCTCTGTTTGTCATTTTGTCCCCACAGGCAATAAGGTTGGGGATGGCCGAGAATTTGAGAGAGGACAAAGTTGGGACAGCTGACCCAAATTGTCCAAAGGGATATTCCATACCAGATGATGTCATGGTCAGCAATAAATAAAAAAAAAGATATATAGAGGTTGTCTTCCACTGTAACTCTTGCTCAGAGTCTGGCTGAGCTTTGTTCTTCTTGTGGGAGGTGGTGAATGACTGTGTGTGCATTAGCTATTGCATGTTGCTTTGGTTTTCTCTTTCCTTTTGAACTGTCTTTTTCTTGACTTACAGGTTTTCTCACTTTTTTTCTTCCCACTGTCTCCCCCATTCCATGGAGGTGGCATGGGGGGTGGGCAGTCAGCAACCAGCAGTGTAGGGGCTTAGCTGGTGGCCAAGATAAGTGCACCACAATACAGTGTCCTGCATGCTGGTAAAACTGGGTCTGTATTGATAGGCTGTGTTAGAGCAATAGCTGATCGCTGATGAGTACAGATTTGCTGGAATGTATTGATCTTGCAATGACTCATTTCAAAGCCTTTACAGAGTCACAAACCCATTCTGCTTGAACTTATATTAGCACAAACATCAAGAGCAGACAAAAGATGAATCCAGCATGAAAACTATTATTAACTTAATTGTTCAACAGATCACACTACGGTATTATACCACCCTTGATTTCACACGCATTCTGGAGTGGTCTTTTGTCTGAATAGTATTGATGGTGTAAAACTGGTATGATACAGGATTGCACATCAAAGGCTAACAATTACCTGGACACTGATGTATCAGTTCTACACTTAATCTGTACAGATGAAATGTAGCACAGATGAAACGTGAATTGCATTTCCAAGTTGCGCATATTAAAAGAAGGCGCGCTTTTGTACAACTAAACATCTGCCCATTTCCAGTACTATGAGAAATCTTAGCGTGGTACTTTTAGCAACCTGTTCTAGTGGAATGTGTCCCTGCCCAGGGCAGGGGGGGTTGAAACTAGATGATCTTTAGGGCCCTTCTGACCCAAACTATTCTATGATTCTATGATATTGCCTAAATAGAGTAGAACCAATGACAATCACAAACATATTCTTAATACTTCGTTCTCAGTACTCAAATAGTTTAACATAAACCTGGAAGGTGTTATTGAGGATAATGAAGTCTTCATGGATGCAGAAATGTAATATTATAATATAAATTGAAGTTTCCTCACTGGAGTGGTGTTTGTATAGGAAATGGAGAAAAATGGTGGGAGAAAGGGAACAGTTTTGAAAGAGTTCAATGAAAGAACTTGCCTAAGCTTGACAGGTTTCTGGGCAACACAGAACCACTGTTTTTGCCACTGACAAATCTAAGAAGCAGTCCAGGTTTTGGACTCTGACTCATCACTCACCAATACCTGCGAAAGTCTGAACAAGTGCACACTGTCCCAGTAGTGAGGTAGAATGAACTTTTTCAGTTCCTATAGAAAAGAGAATATATGAATATTGTCTGAAATGTATGTGAAGAATTACTTTAGTGACTCTTACTTTGCTATTGGAATGTAATCATCTCACCAACTCTTCTGCATCTAGATACTTGCAAGTGAGTTTCAAAAACAAACAAATAAACAAAAAAAAAAAAAAAAAAAAAAAACCAAACCAACCAACCAACCAAAAAACCAAACCAAAACAAAAAATTAAGGTCTTGTGAAAAGTTGGGTCAACTGAAACCTGTGCCCACTCGGAAGAAATTTATGACAGTAGCCAGAATTAAAGTAGACTAAGGTTATAAGATAAATGCATGCACAAAGTCTCTCCACTGCTTTCAGTAAAAAGTATAAGCACACTTTTCAAGTTAAAACTTGGTTAAGATAAAGCATTGACAAGGTGTGGATTAGTGGAGTAAAATACTGATGAAATTTTCTTTCATGTTGACATATGAATGGATGTAGTATACTGCTTCATTCCCCTCCACAGCTGTAACAAACTAGGTTCTTTTGCACTGTTCCTAATAAAAATAGCAAAATATACTAAATTGAAGGGGTGAAACTACTCCAATAATGAATATTGAGCTGTTATTTTTTCCCTTTCAGAACTGCCTAAAAGATAGCCCAGATGACCATTTTCAGTCCTTTCAACAACCACTCCTCTTACTGCTAGAATTAGAGTAGTTTCCCCAATGATTTCATGGTGTTTTTTTCTGTGGGATGAGGTCACTTAGACATCATACATCATTGCCTGGCTGCAATTTATCATCATTTACAACAATTTCAACATTTTAAATAAACATTACCAACTGTTCAGCTCCTTGTGCTTGCAATTATATGTAACTAAGACCTGGCCATCAGTGTGTTTAGATGCCAGCATTGCCAGCTCACAACACCTGTGAGAGTACTCAGGGCTGTTTCCTGTGGGTCAGGCTGCCCCACGTCGTTTAACCTGAGGCAGTGTGATACTAATTATGATCTTTCCTGGCCAGCCATGGAGCATAGGTTACATGCAAGAAGCGCTGGCAAAGCTATTGAAGTGGGGTAAAAAAGTCTTACATAGTATCCAACAGCAGTGTTTTATTACAGTCCTTTGGCTGGAAGGCTATATCCTGAGCTGCATCAAAAGCAGAGTGCCCAGAAGGTCAAGGGAGATGATTATCCCCCTCTACTCTGCACTCCTGAGACACCACCTGCAGTTCTGCCTTCAACTTTGGGTCCCCTCAATAGAAGTAGGGTGTGGATCTGTTGCAGTGAGTCCAGAATGGGCCATGAAAAATGATCACAGCTCTGGAGCATATGTCCCATTAAGATGGTCTGAGAGCTGTTTAGCCTGGAGAAGAAAAGGTTTTGGGGAGAGACGTTATATCTAATGGGATCTTACAAGAGAGCTGGAGAGGGACTTTTTGCAAAGGCCAGTAGTGACAGGGAAGAATAATGTCTTTAAACTGAAAGATGTGAAATTTAGATTAGATAATAGAAAAAAAATATTTACTGTGACAGATGAGGCACTGGAACAACTTGGCCAAGTTGTGGATGCCGCATTCCTGGAAGTGTTCAAGGCCAGGCTAAATGGAGCTCTGATCAACATGGTGTAGTGAAAAGTGTCCCTGCCCATGGCAAGGGGATTGGAATTAGGTGACCTTTAAGGTCTCTTCCAACCCAAACCACTCTGTGAGTCTGTCTTTATAACAATTTGACTCACTGTCAGATGACTCCTTATCTAGCTGTGCACAGCAAGCAACTATTTGTTCTTTGCAATCAGTCTTCTTCTCTTAGCTTTATGAGTAGTCTGGAAGCACTTCCTAGGAGCAATCCACAATGCTTGCGGCTTCCTGAACTCATTAGAAGACAAACTGAATTTCCAAACTTGAAAAGGAAAAATATCCTTGCAGTATAATGCCAGAGAGAACTGCTGCACACTGAAGATGTGCAGAAAAGGTGAACATTGCCTTGCCTGCTGGGATCAGAGATATAGAGAGTTTAGGGGATAAGACCTTAGTACTACTTAAAGATATTGTTTGTAAGCCGATCTTAATTCAGCTTGATGAAATGCACAGCTAGTGGTACAGATGCAGGAAGTACTGATTAAAAGCATGGACACTTATAAAAGATGATAAGGTGGAGATAATTTGAAAAGATGATATTGTCCACTCACGACTGCCATATATTTTTTGAACTTCTGGTTTTAGGTCCTTCAGAAACCTTTTGGTGTTTGTGTTCAAGTTAAGAAGTTCACAGGCATGCAACTTACCCAGCTTTATCACCAGCTGCAGGAATGACTCATTGTACAGTTTCCCTTTTGGAGAAAATAAATATCTCAAGCTAAAAATAGCAGTTTCATTTTGATATTGCTTTTTTTTTCCTCTCATTGCTGAAAGAGACAAAGCGTTCTCTATAAACACACTTCTAAGAAACTATGTGTAAGATTAAAAATGTCAAGATTCTTCCTAAATCACTTATGTTCTCCAGGCACATGTCATTTAACTTCACTACAGCATTCTCTGTTCATGCCATTAAACATTATCTCAAGGTTTTCACTCTAATAGGATTTGGCAAGTTGATGTTCAGCATAATAAGTCCTGGTCTGAACTGAACATCAATATTCAATACTTTGGGGAAACTTATGAAGCACATTAGCCTTTAAGGGGCACTTTTAAAGAAAACAGCACAAGCATTTTATGTGCACATTTTCATCCCCTTTGGATCCAAAACTTCATGCAGGGGGAGAAAAACAAGTATGGTCTTTATATATAGGTCTGCCTTGGTAAAAGTTGAATCTTGTTCTAATTAATAACTAATTACCCTAACTGGTTTCTTTTGTGTTGGGTTTCTAGGGTTGTTAAAATAAAGTCAGGTTATATTCCATGCTGGAGATCTTCAGCCAAAGGTTTTCTCCAGAAAAAGGAACACAGGTATTGAGCAAACCACACACCTTTTCATATTTCATAAGAAATAGGCACTTTTGCCTCCATGTGTAATGTTCAGCCCATTATTACTATGCAAAAAAACTGTAATATATTAATGGAATCTGGAAATAGTCTTGAAGACTCATGTATTTTTCAACATATTGAAATGTGTCTCAGCATATTTTACTAGCATATGGCATTGTCATTTTCCATCAGGTGAAGAGGGAGCAGCAAGGGAGAGAGAAATACTTTCCTCTTACCAGCACTGAAGTTACAAGAGTTAGAATTAGAATGAGAGACACTAATTGCATTGAGAAAAGGCCCCTTTATCATTTCTTGATTTGCTGCAAAATCACAGAATAAAATCCTTGCCTCCCCAAAATCCAGATATCCATCCTAAAATGCTATTTAAAATTTAGTCATGTCCAAGATGTGGGCAGAGCTTTATCTTCAGTGTAAGTGAGAGTTGTTTTTTTTTTGTTTTGTTTTGGTTTGGGTTTTTTTTTGTGTGTGGGGGGGGTTTTTGGGGGGGGGGGGGGTGGGGGTTTTTTGGTGGTTTTTGGGTTTTTTGGTTTTTTTTTTAGTTTTTTTTTGTTTTTTCTTTTTTCCTCAGGCACAGAAGCATGAGATATTAGGTCATTTTTAATATTTATAGGTTATTACAAGAAGCTGTTTTCTGTCACCAGGGAAGATTGACTCAGGTCAATTGAACTAAACCATAATTTTAATCAGTTTGCTTCTTCAGTATAGCCTTTAAAAATAATTCTTTGCAGTCTGGTCCAACTTTATATGACATAATTGATATTTTTGCTGAGTAACATGGTATATTCTGTTCATATATATTTATTTTAGAGACTGTATATGTTGGCATATATTGTTAGAAACTTTGTTTTTCTATCAATATTTTAGAGACTGAAGAATGGCACATTCCTTGTTCACAACTCGTTGTGAGAGTTTTTTCAGACTGCATTAGTCAGAAAGCTGAATTTGAACTGGAAACAACTAAGACAGAATTGTTGCATTTCCTAAAATTAATGTACTTCTTATCCTGGAATATCCATTGCATGTGAAAATAGGTTTAAACTATCAAGAGTATGTGTTCCTGAACAGCAGCAGAATTAAGAGAATTTAAGAAATTTTGTCCAAAGCTAACATTGACCAAAATTTCAAGATAGTTAGGTGCTTAGAGATGCATACTCACAATTGTATGTGAATATGTATGTAGTTATACTGAGCAGACTCTTGGTTGTCTAAGGAATTTTGAAAATATATAAGGCCCTATGGCCTTTAAGTCTTTATAATGAGAACTTCATAATCTTTCTAACTTCTTGTTTCCTTCACAAGGTGGAAAAAAATATATTAAACTTTCATTTATCATTCTGTCCTTTTACTTCAAATTATCAGCTCTAAATGAATTAAATACTTTCATTACAGCAGACTGACTGGAAGAATATGTAATTAAAGAAAGATCTCTTCATAGTGCAAGCATCACACTGATCTTTGGAAAAAAAATAATACTAACAGCATGATGCTAAAAATTGTAAAAGAGTTAGTAGATCTTTAGAATATTGAGGTGTTTCCCAGTTCTTTACAAAAATATAAGCAGGAACACTCTTGAATTGAGTGAGATTTTTATGATACCGCACTAAAAAAGAGCACATAAAAATACTCAGCTTAGTGCAAGCCTTCATATTCTTTAGCTGCAAGTTTCATTTTGGAGAGCTGTAGTCCTGCAAACTGTATTAAATAAGATGTTTTTGTTTTCCTATTAAATGAGGACACATATGAAAATGTCAAGGGAAAAATTCTGATATTTTCCTAGAAATTTGTCTTTCCCTTATAAGAATAGCATTAAAAAACACAGATTTTACTCAAATTCCTGAATGTCAAAACGTATTTTTTCAGAGTAACTACAAGCTGGAGTGATAACCTGATGTCAAAATATAGCTGGGCCTAACTATTGCTTTATTGTACTCTTGGGAAATTAGGAACAAGTGGGGGAAAGAACGCAGACAAATCGACCAAACATCTGCAGTGTGATTTAATACTTGAGTAATGTGAAGTGTTTAACTCATCTGTTAGCAGGAAGGTTTCAACACACAGTTCCCCTGAACTGGCAGGAGGCTCCAACTGCAACTGAGAAAAATAGTGCCATTCTTCTCTGTTTTATTCCTAGGACTCTTACAGAACCCTGTATAGGACTGACACTCTTTGGTTATGTTAGCTGATTTACTGTCCACCTAGAGGATAAAGCTAATATACTGCAGCTTATGTTAAATAAGGCCATTTATTGTTTTTACCATATAAATGAAGGATTTAGCACTTCCTCTGAAGCATAAGACAAGTAGAAGCACCTATAGGTAAAGTAAAATTGAATTTCTAAGGTAGTTTTTTTGTTTGTTTTTTTTTTTTTTTTCTTGAAGGCAAGCAGGGTAGCATGTTGAGATGAAATTAGGTGCAGAAAAAAAAGTAAAAAACCCCACTATTATTTCATTTTTTTAAAGTTAGTTTTTATTAATAGAATTCAGGAGGACATTTCTGTCATAGCGCTATCATTCAATTTTTATGATGCCAATACATTTACATTTCATTTTGAACAGTTTCCTTTCTCATTTATCACCACAGATCCTCAATGTCTTCAATTTTTTTTATCATTACATATGATTTTCTATTCATATTCTCCTCATCTAAAAAGCATTTGTAATTTTTCTTGGCTGGTGATTAGGCTGCTGCTGGTTTGATGTAAGAGGAAGATATCCCTGTGTATTTCTGTATCAGAAGACAAACCTATATACACATTTATTCTAATGAAAAAGACAGTAAGATATGTGACAGTTCATGCAGAAGAATTCACAGTACCAGCACCCACTCCTCTCATAGGAGAGTTTTTCCTATTATTCTCTATTGTGCCAAAATCTGATATCTGTCTCTCTCCCTCCCCCTCTCTCTCCTCTCTTTTCTTTCATTCTTTTATTATTCCTACTGTTAGAAAACAGGAGCAAAACATGTGACAATTTCCATGCTGAGCACGTAGTTTGCTAATAAAACTGTTTTGGACCTGACTTTTGCCTTTCTTTTTCAATCATGGGCATTAATAAATCTTGAGTGCTCCCTTCCACTTAGGAGTGGGACATGACAGTTCTGACTTTAAACTAAAGGAGGGTAGATTTAGACTAGATATAAGGAAGAATTTTTTAGCAATAAGGGTGGTGAAACATCAGAACAGGTTGTCCATAGTGGTTGTGGGTGTCCCATCCCTGGAAACACTCAAGTTCAGGTTGGACAGGGTTCTGAGCAACCTGTCCTAGATGGAGATGCCTCTGCCCAAGACAGGGAGTTTGGAATCATGTGACCTTTAAAGGTCCCTTTCTACCCAAACCATCCTATGATTCCGTATTCTATGATTATAACTATTGTATGTATAAGGTGATCAAGCACCCTCGACAGATGCACTCAAGTGCTTCATGCTGGGTCATTATTGAGTAGGATGTAGCTGAGCTCTTTATTTAGCTAGCTGAATGTGATAAAAACTTATTCACTAGTGCTGCTGTGAGGGATTTTAGCATTAAGAAGAAAATCGAGACTGTTCCTTTACTATGGACTGGTCAATACCAGGATGCTCTCCTCAGTCAAAGACTACATCCCATTTAAAATGCACTCCAGCTTTTCAGGGTCATCTCATGCAACCTGTTTTTTATATATGAACTAATATGTCCTTAGAAATAAAACCACTTCTAATGGACAGGTCAAAATCAAAGATTAGAATACATAGGGCAGGAAACTTAATACTGAAAACTGAGAGACACACAGCCCAGAGCTCAAAACCATAAAGTGCTGTGAACTTCATCTGTGTACATAGGTAGCAAAAGCAAAACATTTTTATCTTTATAATTTTCCAGTCATTATTTTGTAGCAAGCCACTAGAGTCCTAAGCAGAACAGTAATATGTACAAGCCAGCCAAGTGTGCATAGCAATGCAGGTCATCAAAGAGAAGACATACTAATTATTCACTCAGATTTACCCCACCAACACAAGATATAGTGACATAAAAACTTTAAAACATTATCAGAGACAAATAATTTTGCCTGTGCTTGGTACAAGCTCATCCATGAGTGATTTTATTTTACTATAAATCTCCACTTCTGAAAACTTTCAAGAATTTGCTCTAAGTCATTAAATGAAACTGATAAAAATTAAAAAAAAAAAAAAGATTACATCAAGTAACACTATGAATTTCCTTTTCAACCATGCCCCTGCCCCATCAAAAAAGTCAAGCAATTGTTCCTAAAGGGATCAATCGGCCAGTCTCAGAACAGGGCTTTTACAGGAGTCACATTTATCAGGACAAGCAACTTTGCTCAGTAAAGTTTCTCTGTTGTGTAAAACAGTTGTCGCTGGATACTTGATGGTCTCTTAAAACAATTCATAAAAGCTTAAGGACAGTTACACTCTGAAGGAGTGTTCCCAAAGGTCTCATAGAAACAAGAGAACTGGAACAATATAGATCCATTAAAATGTAATTTCCCAGTACCCTTTCAAGAAACAGAGTTGCCTTTACATGCAGAACCTTCCTAGAGGGCTCCTGAGACCTCAGAAGAGTATTGTCTCTACTGACATTTTTGTAAGTGCATATTTGGAAACAAATCCACCTGTAAACCCACCATTTCAGAATCCTGAAGCTGCCAGGTGGACTCTGTATGCTGAATTATTTACTCAGTGTAGCTCAATGAGCACCTCATTGATAACTCTATGTCCTGGGCTAGGTGGCCCTATGTGGGGGACTAATTTTGGCCTCAATAGCATCAGAATGGCAAGACTTCCTCATTTTAAAGCATACTATTTTAGATATCTAAGGACTCACAGAGTTTTTACTGTTTTATGGTTTCCATGCTCATGGGTACAAATACTGATTATTTTGCAATCCTAATTCAATATCTCAAAAATCCAAATTCTAGTGACTAGAGAGTAAAAGACTGCTGTTAGTACAAAAAGCATAGAATGCATATGAATCATGCTAAAGATGATGTGGAAATGCTAATACACTTAGAGGTTTTTATAAGTCTGTCTAAGTTTAGGTAAACCAAGAAAATTACGTCCTAACACACCCTCAAAAGAGAAAAAAAAAGATGCCGAAAGCAGCAGAATCAAAGGAAAGGTTCATATGTGGCAAACGGTGCTCTCACAGCTAGAACAAACCACAAAATTAGATTAAATTGTCTAGACAACCATTGAAATTAAAATTTAGGTTAAAGGTTAAATTTAGTTTGTCAAGAGACAGACAATTAATGCATTCATTTATTAGTCTTGTAATAATGAAGTTTTCTGTCAGCGATTAGACCATAAAAATTCCAATCTGCAGTTGTAATGAGATACTCTCTTCTGGCTTAACAGCTGAGGCTTGGACAAGATTAATCCTTTCTTAAGCAGACCACCCATAAGTGTTTCCTAATATTTAAACCTTATAGGAATAAATTTATTTATGTTGTATATTTATACAGTTTCAAGGTTTATAGGCTTCTTTCATGAACTGTTGTATACTTATTTGACTAATTTAATATTTTCATAAGCAGCACATCAGAAAAATCCTTGCCTTTCAGAACACCTTCACATGAACATCCTAACCAACAGTTGTGCGCTGTAGCTGAGAAAAAATGAGTTTGCCATTACTGGTAAGAGGCCACTGACTTTGTATTAACCCAGCAATACAATTTCTCTGGACTTGTCCGCAAATCTGTTGTCCTGAGCTGATTTTAGCACGTCACAGCTGTGACAGCAATTGTCTAGAGGTCACATAGTTATGTCCTAAATTGTTTTAGCTTTAGTTTAGCTGTGTGCAATGGTGCAGTGCAATGAATGTCTACTGCTAACTAAGAGGTAGTGATAATAAGTAGTTATTCTGGGTGGAGTGAGCTGCCTAGAATAGGATCCTGGAATAAATATGCCATGTATTATGGCAACAGACAGAAACAAAACCCCAGGACTGTGAACACAAATGGTAGTGACCAATTACTTGGCACTGTAGGAGTGCAGCCACGTGTGTCTGGTTAAATGTTTTTAAAGGATAATAACATAGAACAGAAAAGCAAGCAAAATATGAAATTGGTAATTACTACAGTTAAAGGAAGTAACAGTTTAGATAGCATTTAAAGATAATTCAAGTAGATCCCAGGCAAGGAATGCCAGTGTCACACTCTTCCCCACAAACAACTTGGGACACTGACCACTTCTTGAAAACCTCCACTGTTCTCTTGAGAGGGCTGTAGCAAGATGAGGGAAGAGGATGGGTGAGCAGAACAGCAGGAAAAAGTGGTATGTACCGGAACATTTGCATACATCAGTCCTAAATGTGTTGTTAACAGTGCTGGCAATATTGTAAATGAACAAAGAAAAGTTTTAGTTAGACATAAAAGATTTTAGTTAAACTAATGATGGATTCTTGGTTCCCCCTAGGAAGTTTAGTTCTCATCAAGATTTCTGATGTAACAGCATTCATTTGGGACAATTTCCTTTTCATCTGTAATTCAGATTTCATCCTCTTCTTCTCTTTTCTATCTTTTTCTTTTGAAATGCATGAAACTGAAGCAGGAAGAAAATCAGACACTTTGCAGAATGTTTCCTTAATTCTTGTAGATATTTTGCAATGGTTGCAAGTTATACAATATTGAAAAGTGCTGTGAATACAGTTTTTAATATTTGTTTTTAAAAAATAACATCCCTGAATTCCTCAACAAGTGGAAACTTTAATTACTTGAAATGTTTTTGAGGAAAGTAAATGTACTAACTTGACTATTCCCCAAGAAGTTACACAGTGAGTTACATGACAAAAAGATGTTACCAACATTGTAATTTGATCAGCTCATCATTTTATAACAGCTAGTATGACATGGCTCTGTTTACCAACAAGCAAGTACTTTACTTTCATGAGGAAGGACATTAACTCACTGAAATGCCTGACACTTTGTTCCATTGAAATCTGTGAATTCAGAAGAAGGAATTCAGTAAAATATCTCCACTTATGCTGTGAGAGAATGTACTGCCATGGAGGCTGTCTCACCATGCCAAGAGAACACAACAGCTCTCTGCTGGTAGACAGCCAAGAGCAGAGGGACTTCTGTGGCTCAAGACCAATCCAGCCTCTCCCACATTGTGCTCTGGATGTTAATATGAGACAGAAAGTCAAGGCCAGGGCAATCCTCTGTCCCCCTGTCAGAAAGCACTTGTGTCACTGCGGCTGCTGGTAATGATGAGGGAGGAGGCAGTGAAGTCAGACTGTAGAGACCTGTGTTAAGGGCCAGCATTGGGACCAGATAAACCAGAAACCAGACACTGAAAAGGGAGCTTGCAGGTGGCGCTGCACTCCTGCAAAAAGCCTTACCATTGTCCCCAGAGGCACAGTCCATAACTGAATCCAAAGTCTCACGGTGTAGTGTTTCCTTGCTCAGGATATCGACTCTTTTTGGCTTGTGTAGTGCCTTTTTTTCCCCAAAACTACAAACACAGATTTCCTTAGGAGTCATGCTCAATAGACATTCTTGTTTGTATTAGACTGCACATGCACTGGGACAGGAAGCTGCAGCATTTCCAAGGCACTGATAGCAAAAAATAATTAAAAGACACATTCTGCGCAATGAGGTGTAACTTTGTACGTCAATGAGTGATTGTAAATAGATAAAAGCTTCATTTGACTCAAAGATTTTCACCATACTTATGGAAAATAAATGTCATTTCCCATATTTAAAATGGATCTGAAATCACTAGGGGAGTGCTTCAAATGCTAAGCACTGGCCTGATCAGCATACGAGTTACCCTAATGCACTGTGGCTTCCAAACACTGCCAGTATGCCCGACGTTATTGCCACAGAATACCTGCCAGTCCTGTGAAGTGGCATCAGAAACCCTAGAGTCTCTCAAATGGCATGAGATGGGTTTCTGTGCTTGGGAATGGCATCCTGCTCCATTGTCTGCTAACACCATCAACTTAGCAAAGAGAGGTCTCTGCACAGGGAGAAAATGGCAGGAAAACGTCTCTTCTCTGTACCATGATTTTCAGGTGTATAAAATCTCTCTGAAGCATAAGGTATCGCTCCAGTTTATTATGAGAATTAAAATGCTGTGTTCATCATGTTTGCTACAGTCCATGATGTCTCCATGAAAAACCGTCATTATTTTGGGGAAAATAATTATTTGTTGACCCACCTGCATTGGATGTGACTGGGATGGAGTTAGCATTCCCAACAGTATCCTTCATAGCACTTGTAGCTGGAAGCTGTTGATAATGCACCAGTGTTTTGGCTGCTGCTGAGCAGTGCTCCCACAGTATCGAGGCTGTCTCTCCAACCCTACAAAAAGTCAGTGGAATGGAATAGGTCAGGAGACTGGGAATGGATATGGCTGAGACAGCTGACCCAAACTGACCAAAGGGATATTCCGCACCTCATGATGTTGCACTCAGCAATAAAAGCTAAGACAAAAGAGGAGGAAGGGGGAACATTCATTATGAAGATGTTTGTCTCCAAATGAAAACACTATAGATAACAAGGCCCTGCTTCCCAGGAAGTGTCTGGACACTGCTTGCTGTTGGGAAATAGAGAATAACTATTTTTGTTATCCTTTGCCTCTGAATGCAGCCTTTGGTTTTCCTTACTAAGCTGCCTTTGTCCTAAGTCAAGACTTTTGTCTGATTTTTGCCCCCTGACCCTTTGAGGAGGGGGTCTGATAGAGTATTTTGGTGGGCACCTGACAGTCAGCCAGAGTCAACACACCACACCATCGCTACAAGAAACTTATCTCCATAAGAAAATGTAAGTTATTTTCAGTTCATTTCTCTACATAGTCACATTCTTCTGTGTGGTTGGAGTTACTGGAAAAAAAAAAGAAATTGAAAACTTTCTTTGACAGGTTCTGTACAAACTGAAAATACGGCCTTGGTAAATGAAGACAAATTCTTCAGTGGACCACAGACTATGCAGGTTAGCAATCTGGGTGGCAAAGGTGCCATGTAACCAGACCTTGAGCAGTGGGCAACTTGATTGACGTAGGATGTGACTTCTTGAGATGTCTCTGTTATATGCAGAAGAAAAAATGACAGAACAAATCAAAAAAATCCAGCAGTAACAAAGCCCCCCAAAAGTTCATAATTTGTTGCTGGAAAAGTTAGCTAGGTTGGTGGTTTTATACTGCTGGGAGTAGGGTAGGAACAATATCTTACTCTAAGCAATTATCCAGTTTGTGCTCTCAGTATTGCCACTTTCTTTGGACTAAGACCACTCTTAAACAAGCAACTCCATTAGGAAGGACCATGAAACCAGTTGTGCAGAGACCAATTTCTGCAAGAACCCTGTGCAATATGGCAGTCATTGCCTTACTTGCCTCTCTGTCTGCAATGCCACATTCTGCCAAGAGGACCATGCTGACCATTTACCTCAGGCTTTGTTGTATCAATCATCCAAAAATGAGGTTGCTTGTTTATGAGTAGAGCATGTCAACATTGCCTGACTAGGCTAAGGCCTTACATCATTCAAATGGGAAAAATCCAAACTTATCTATGTGAATAATGTTATCAATTGTACAACAGTGTAAGCGGCACAAGGATCCATGTGATTTACCTGGCCCAGTAAAGCCCTGTGTGGAGGGAAGATGTTGGACATCTTGGCTCCTGGTTGGGTGTTTGCTCCCACAACATTACCTGACACAGTAGACCCGTGTAAACGAAAGAAGTTTCCAAAAGATCTGTGTCAGATTAGTTCCCTTACTAATGACAGGAAGGATGGGGACTTGAGCCAGCTAAGCTGAGTCAGTCTGTCCTGCCCTGCTACATGTTGTGCTCTTGCTCTTCCTCTCACTCAAGATGGAGTCAAGGGAAATTCCCGCATCTCGGGGCAAACATTTTAGAGATCACTGAAGTGACTCTAGGTTAAGAGCTTCACCCCAAGTTCATGATATATGTAAAGACCTATGGGATACCCATTACTCTTGTAAAGTAGCAGAGTAGTCCTTGCCCTCCCAAGGCCAGCTGCCTTTGGGTAATGGGAATGCACTCTCCTGAGACAGCTCCAGGCCCTAAGAATCCAGAAGTAAATGAGCACAGAGAGTCAGAAAATTAGTAAAATCTTTATTAGAAATGGAAGCATAAAGAAACTCTATTCTAAGCTAAAAATACAGAGCAGACAGGGACAGTGAGAAACAGGACAGCTATTGCAAGGGCAGGAGATTATACAGAAAAAGGTCCAGAAATTTTAAAGACAACAATACAGGGAAGAAAATGGATGCACAGAAAAGGAGCAATGAATGACGTAGTAGAAAAGAAGGGACTATATTTTCCTGATAGGAGTGTCCTAGTGTCTACTTGGTGTAGAAGTGAACTTTCTCTGCAACTCAGTTTCCTCACACCATCTCTTCCTACTTAACTTACCAAGTTAGAAGAACTACTGCAAAACTTGCAATTAAACTTCTCATTTTCAAATCTCCACACTCCCTTCTGAGCTGGAATATTGTCAGCAGTTTCACAGCTTAATGTGCCACTGTGGTGGACATCCAAAATACCAGGAAATCACAGACAGTTATTTTCACCTGCCAAAGTCAATGAAAATAACCTTTAGCTTTCTGATACTTCATTAGGGTCAGCATCATCCCATGTGTTTTTTGGTTGGTTTTTTTTTTGGTTGCTTGGTTGCTTTTTTTTTTTTTTTGGTTTGTGGTGTTTTTTGTTGTTGTTTGGGGTTTTTTAGTTTGGTTGGTTGGTTGGATGGTTTGGTTTGATTTGTTTTCCCTTTGTTTAAGGTAATTGCATTTAAAAACCCAAACCAAAACCAGGAAAGCATGGCAAAGGGAGCCATTCAAATGTAAAATCCAAGTTCAGTCCTCATGCAAGCATTCAAACAAAAGAGAGCTGCAGATTTCATAATTGTTATAGTTCCCACTCCACCATTCCTAACTGACTCAGTGCCTGGAATGAACAGCACTGCCTGAATACCAGCTATTCATAATTTATCACAAGCTTCCTGAGGAAGTGGTACACCAAATTCTTTTTTCTGTGGAACTACTCAAAAATATATCTACAAGGAGGCTATTACTACAGTATCTCAAACAGCAGCCCTATGTGCATCTTTGCACAGAAAATTGCATAAGATTAAAGCTTAGTGAAACAAGAGAACAAAAAAGGGGTGAGGGAAGTAGTGCTTTTCATTCAGAGACAGAGAGTACAATTTGTAGGTACATATCTTCCCTCAAAAGTAAAACTTTACAAATTTCAAAAGTCACATTGAAATTAATCTCTCAATATCAAACATTTCCCAGGTCATTACAAGAGTAGAAATTAATATTAAACGCTCAAACCACTGAAGCTTTTTGATCTTACCCAGACAGATAGCAGAATATAACCGCAGTAAAGGGCATACAGAGAAATTCCATGTCCCTCTGACAGCAGAAGATGGGAGCACAGATAATCCCATGGTCTTCCATCTCCTTTCTGCACATTTTATGAGCAGGAGTTAAAAACATTTTGGAGTGTCTCTGAAACAAGGGTGACATAAAGCAGAAGTAATGTAATGAATAAATCAACACAGCTAGGATGTAAAAATATTTACCCTAAATGGCTATAAGGGTTTTAAGGACAATCAACACACAATCAGCCTTGGCTTTTTTATCCAGGTTGCTGAAGACTAGGAGAAGTGCTTGGGCCAGCTCTCAGGAGAACAGCTGTAGTCCTGGAAATGACAAGGATTTATTAGCTCTTAATTTCTTGTTATAGGTGCTGTATAAATATGCACAAAATACTTTTCCCGTGCTTAAAAAATTGCACTTGGTTCCATACAGATTAAAAATAGAGACAATAGAAACCCTTGGAATTTGAGTAAGACCCACATAGGTATAGAAGGAGCAACTCAATACCTTGGTGGTGGCATGGCAAGGGTCTGGCATGGCCTGTGAAACTGGACCTGTGCCCATGCTGGAGCTGGGCTATCTGTGTGTGGAGCAGTTTAAGGCCCCTTACTCATGGGACCACTGGTGTTTATAAAACAGGCTGAGTGTCTAACAGCTAAAGGTAGTGGCCAAGGTTAAATAGGGAAAATGAAAATCTAATTCAGCAGATGCAAAAATCAGAGTAGTGGTTAAGTTACCACCGATTTAAAACAGAAATGGAGCAATGAGGTCCACACATCCACCATTCAGGCCTTAGATGGAAGGTTTTGCTTTAGGCTGACTGTTACATGGTGCTGTGGAAGGAAAACCCCACAGACAATTGCCCAGCTGTGGCTCAGGCATGCACCCCTCCGTTCTCCAAGGATTGCAATTCATCCCTCTGGAACTGCTCCGTCCTGGAGCCAGAACACCGATAACAGGGACAATCCGGAGATTTTTACTTCAGAATCCAAGCCAACGCGGCAATGCAGATATAGCCTTAAAGGACTTCCTAAATGACCCCTAGTGGTAACTGTTTGCCAGCAGCCTCCGTGTCCCATTGGGGTTTCCCTACAGCAGGCTGTAAAGCCCTACAGAAAGCGACTTCATCACTTTTTTCGCTTGGTAGAATTGTTGCGGTTCAGCTCAGCAATAAGTATTGTTAACAAATATTTACTACTAGAATATATGATTTATTTACAAACTCTAAATCTTCCTTCCACTTTTCTGATAATGAATTTTAACAGTATACTAAATTCTGCTGAATCACACCATATTGAACTCAAAAAATCTGATTAATTATTATAATTAATACAAATTACAGGTTAAGCGATAGCCATCTGTCTTCTATCCCATTCTTTGTAAGCATTTCAGGGATGTAAATATCAGGCAGGGAAAACAACTGTTCAAGCTAAAGGCCATGCTGACACAAGAACAAATGGGTATAAATTGGCTATGAATAAATTTAGGCTTGAAATAGGAAGGAAAAAAAAGATAAGCATTACAGCAGCAAAGATCTAAAAAAGAATTTTTTATGGGAGCCGTGCAAGACTAAAACCAGCCTACTCTTAAGGTTGAGACAGATATTTTTTAAAAACATTTGAAGTAATATGGAACTTGTTAAAGAATGGAATAAAAAGAGGTACCCTCAGAGAGGCTCTTCTGAAGCCATATACATGACACTGCGGCTACAGCCATATCTCCATATGGCCCAGGAACTGGGAGACAACAGGCTTCAGATGACATTGGAGGTTTCTCTAATCAGACACCTTTAATTGCTTCACTTTATCTGGTCTAGATAAGATCACATGGTTCCACAATATTCTGACTGATATTTAAAATATGTGAATTTTTTTTGAAGTAACAGAATATGTTTTAAACACCTAGAAAGAAATACAGTGCAGATGTGAATATTTGTAAGGCAGGTAAATCATAATCTACCACTGCAGTTTCGACACTGAAATACCTCTCTTCAGTTGTTATTGCTTTGAGCTTTCAATTTTTATCAGATTATTTATAGTAGATATAAGCTATATTATACTGTACAATCCTTCTCTTAGCTTTAAGGGACCTACAGAAATACAGAAGGCACCAAGAAAAGCAGATCTGTAATGGGCCAAAGATAGATGAAAAAAAAATATATCCAATTCTGGAAAGAAAATTTCTGTTATAGGGTTTAATTTAGTCAATGAGAAATGAAACAGTGTAAGCTTCAAATATATTTCTGAAAATGTTTCTTACTCCTTTCATAGCCTTTGTCCATATTACAAATTAATATATTTCTGAAAATGTTTCTTACTCCTTTCCTAGCCTTTGTCCATATTACAAATTAATAATAAAAATTAATAATAATATGTGGTTTATGAAGCATGTATATTAAATTAGCTTCAATTCCAACCTTTCCTGCAATCTTTTCAGCCCACATATTTTTTCTGTTTGTGTAATATACCTGTAATCACTTATTTGCATTGTCATTCACTATTCAGCATGAGTAAAGGGAATGAACATTCACCTTAAAAATATTTTAATTATTTACTCCAAAAGATTTAAGATAGTATTTTCTAGCTTTTAATAGCTTATCAAAAATAAATAAAATATTTTTCCTATTTAAAGATGCATGAAGTAGCAGTTTATCCTGAGGGGTACACTACCAGTTAAGAAGCTGAAGGATCACGTAGCTTAAGTACAGCTGGAGGAGAACAGATTTATTTGAATAAAGCCTATCTTTTATCTTTGGATGGCTGCAATTTCATTTTTGTCTAGATTGAACCTGTTCAGGAGAATTCCAAATTACTGATTCCAGTGTCCAATACTTGCTGAACAGTGTATTATTGACCTAGTGAAAGGAAGGGAAATCTGACTGCTTGAACATTATCAGTATTTTCTATGACTCTGTGAAACATGCCCCAAAACACTGAGCAAAGCAGAAGTGCATAAGCTTGGAGGCTATCTTCATTATTCTAGTAGCTCAGAAATGCTGAGGGTAAGAACATGGCTTTGTGAATCCATGAGATAAAGGGGTAGCCTCAAAGTCTCGGCCGGTTGTACTTCATGGAGTTACGAAGAAATTCTATCAGCTTTACTAAAAAAGCAAACCAAACCAACCCAAATTAGAATTGTGGGTGGGTTTTTATTCAGCTAAATCTAAGACCCCTGTACTAAGCAGTTCTGAGCCATGCACATCCTCTCCTGCTCTCTGAGGCTGGCCTTGTATCACAGCTCCCAGGGGATCCAGGCTGCTGCTGAGTACTTTTGAGCCCAATGCCTTTTCTGGCACAGTTCTGTGTGTGACCTCTCTGCTGGGTTAGGTTGGCTGGCTCCCTGCTCCATCTGAGAGTGCTGAATGGCTCCACTGAAGTATGGAGGCTCCTGGCACAGTCAGCAGAGACAAGTAAATGCTCTGCTTTTGATCAGTATCGAGAGACCTGCAGGGGTACCTGTATCTCTGTGCTGTTGCATGCCACTGGCAGGCCATGAACCTACATGTACATTTCAAAGCCTGACTTAGAAACTTTATTAATATAGAACCACAGACACAGCAGTTTTGAGTCAGGAGTTCAGGATTCTGGCTTCCAGGTCCATCGTAGGAATAATGAGGAAAGCCAGCACAGGGCCTGTGAGAAAATGCTAAGAGGTATTGGCTTGTTTAGTCTGGTAAAGAGTTGGTCTACATGCAGTTTGCAAATGTGCACATGGGAATCATAAAGGAACACAGCCAAATTTTTCTTGGTCATGATATATATTATACGTATGCAAGGAGCAACAGTCACACGTTGTGAATAGAGATGTTCAGCTTCTGCTTTAAGGTCAGCTTTTACGCTGGTGGGTAGCTGAGCAATGAAGCAGATTATCCAGAGTAGTGGGGGATCTCATTACAGGCTTTACTGACCTGACAATTTCACTGGGCAGAGGGATAACGTGCCACTGAAGTCCCCTCCAATCAACACCAGAAGGGTTTTCTGTTCCATCTGAACCTCAGAACACAGCTTGTAAAAACAACCCCTCAGGTTCATACCAGTAGTTAAAAGCAGAATTTAAGGACTCCAGTGGTATGAAACAAGTTTCTAAAATATAGAAATATCTTTCATCTTGTGACTCGTATTAACCATCATATGTTCAAAATTCTTTCCATTTCCTGGTTAAACAGGTAGAGCTGAAAAGAAGCATAGGGGACCTGAAGACATGTGCAATGTGTGCTTGCAGTAACCGTAATGCTGAGGACAGTCCACACCAGAGAGTTCCTAAGAGTTGTTTGCTGGAAGCAGAGGGCATTGGAGCCTGCTAAGCACCTAACTTGTAAAAGACATGGGTCTGGATGTAAGATATAAATGGGTAGTTCTTACAGCTTTGATTTCCTTGCAGCAACAGTTCTCATGTTGTTTTGAAACAATTACAGAATTACAGTTGATACTCAAAAGCAAGAGTAGGTGGATTTTCTTTTACTTTGGAGAAAGAAAAGGAGGAATTGGTAAACAGCAGTTCTGTAAAAACGTAACAACATTCATTGAGATGACAGCAGCAAGCAAAAGAACTTTCTTTTTATCAGCTTTGTAGGCTCAAGTCGTACACAAAGGCAAGAAATAAAATAAAGTCAACTCTGAACATTCATTTCCATTTGTGAAAAAGATGGAAAAAAAAAATGCACAATTCCTAAGAGAACTAAGAAGTCAAAGAATGTGAAAGAACATCTACAACCTCTTGGGTTAGTGGCTATAGACGGGAAGAAATTGCGGAGGTCTCTGATTTCAAAGCTAACTCCAAGGTGTGGATGCTCAAACCAGTAGAGGTGTGAGAGTCCCTGCTGATTGAGGCTTGGGCCTGGAAGAAGCCCAGCCATGTTAGTTCTGCTCATGACTTGTTAAGGCACACTCCTGCACTTGGGCTGTCTCCCACACTGCTGATTCTCCCTGCTTGGTGTGCCATCACCTCAGGGATCAATGAAACTATGCTGACCTCAAAACTTTTTGGCTGGATGGTATAGATATGCCCAGCATTTCCTAAGAACTGACAAAATCATCCTTACTAGCTGATTTTTTTTGAAATACATGGAAAAAAGTACACTAGTAAAAGTCATTAGACTCAAATGCTTTTTCTTTACTGAAGAAAAGAAGTAGGACCTGACTCAGACCTTAGCCACTAATTCTGAAGTAGACTTATGTTGAAAGAATCTATTATGTTTAAACATATTTATTAATGACAGAAAGTTTCTCATACATATCTCTTTTCACTCTTTAGGGTAGCAAATTAGGTAATACAATTAAAAGTGCTGCAAATATGGAAATAAAAACTTAACCAGATGTTGCAAAACTTAAGTGTTCAAAAGATTGATTTGATTTAGTGCTGTCATTAAATTAAGAGAAAATGAGTCAGTCCTAAACAGTTGTAATTGCATTTACATAATTGTGGATGCTTTGAGGTCACAGCAAAGAGGAGGTGGCTACTCGTGCCAGTAGTTGCTACATAAGCAATATGACTTTTAACTAACTTTCTGGAGTTGTTTCCAGCAAAACATAGACTAGAGCTCTGTAATGTACTAAAGGGACATGAGGCTCAAAACCAGAATGTTATGTTTCACTACTTTGCAAAGGAAAATTTTGGGGATCAAATAAACAGGGAATAGTTTCTTGTTATGAATGTGATAATGTTAAGATGTGATAATGGCTCAAATTCCACGCTTAAATAATGGTAAGACTGGATCCAGCCTCTGGGAGTGGCTTACAGTGAATAAAGTGCTATTAAATGTGAAAGAGGAAGGTAATTAATGGTCATTTATGGCAAGCAGCAGTATATTTCTTTTTCTTCCACACTTTAAATGTCGTCGTTTGATATTTAGATTGCTGGAGCCACTGGAGGCTTCTCAAAGTTTCTGAAAAAGAAGTAAAAATTATAGTCTAAGAGCTAATTACATACACCAGCAATATGAATTAAGATTATTTTGAACTGTAATAGAGTACCATCTCATTCATTATCCTGATATTTAGTTGAAATAGAGTTTGAACCAGAAAGCAAGGTCAATCTTATGAAGGTGCTGTAATGGATAGTTTACAGCAGCCAGGATCATTTACATCAGTTTTCATCAAAATTTTAAACCCCTGTAAATTCTGAATCCTTAGAGTCTGGCTTTTAAATTACACTGCCTGTCTTTAACATCTTCAGGTGAAGGTTCCTACAAGTGGTTCCTGCATCTTCAGTTCTCTTCCCCAAGTAAGAGATTGTGTCCATCAAAGTTAATGGCATCTTTGCAGACACATTCTGCTCTGGCAAGAAGTGTGAATTTTCTGGGAGTGTCAGGGAAGGCATTGCCTGCTCTGCTGTCAATAATTAGAAAGACAAAGCAATCTTCAAGAAACCTGAATGCTACCGTGGCTGAGTTCTGTACAACATTTCACCTCACTCATGGTGTATCATGAAAATACAACTCCTTTCGCAGAAGACCAAATCCCATGGAGCAGAGGTCTTTGGGCAGCCGGGCTGAAAGCACTCCCTAACACCCAGACATCATCACAACACTGCCTAAAGGATGAACAGGAACTTCTGGTGTTCCACCTCAGATAGCATAAAGAGAGAAGGCACAGTGGGTCCTCTCAGATTAGACCTGGTAGGAGTTTTCATGGAAGTCATTTAAAATTTGACTGCATAGTACACTATTAGCAGATAATTTTGCACCAAGGGGGAGGGCTATTACTAAATGGCTCATGGCTGTGTAATAAAACACTGTATGTGGTACCCAGGTGCTGAGCAAGGAAAATCAGAACTTCAGCATCTACTGTGATTAGATAAGGGGAAGATTCTTACCAAATGCAAACTGTCTCATTCTCCCATGTATTTATCTGACTATGATATTTACTCCAGTGAAGATCTATCCAGTGGAGCATGCTGTCAAAGAGATTACAAATGAACTAGAAAAATGTTCCCAGGGAAGGGTCTCCTCTAATAGCAGCACAATCCAAATTCAGCCAAAAACGTCAGCCATTTCCAGATGAACATTTCAGTAACAAGTATTAGAAACAAGGCAGGGTTGTGTATGGCAGCACACCAAGGGACTAGTTCAAGGTCTGTGGCTAAGAGAAGGACCTGCCACCATACTGCAGATGGTTTTTATTACATGCTTCTTGTTGTTCATCAGAAGGCACTTAATAAAACAGATCAGCAAATAAAACAGGAACAGAGTTTACAGCTATAGCACAAAACCAAATAATAAGTAAAAAGCTTCAGGATACTTTTTTTTCAGTCCTCACTTTGCAAATGCAACAGGCAGAGCTCTGCACATTTCAGGCAGAGGGATTTCAGAGGAAGTCTGAAGCAAATCTTTGAAGGATCTTCTGCTATTGTCATGGATAAGACCACGAACAGCTATGCATCTTGTCATATTGAACATTCTGAAAAGCTGCTGAGAATGTAACAAATCAAACTCTACTTTTAGCAATACTCTGGATGACCCCACTGGCTATAGCAAACAAGCTTGGTGTGTTAATGACAGCAAATTGTAATCAAAGGCGTAAAGTTTCCTTCCAAAAGGCAAAATTAAAATCAAGCTGCAATTGCATTTCTGTTATTCTTTCTACCCCAGCTACCTAGGGAAAAATATGTAGCTGAAATCTTATCACCCAAATCAACTGATTAAGAATAACTTCAGTCTAAGCTGATGTAACTATATATGCCTAATTTTTGCATTTCAAAATATTACTAGAAGGAAAATAAAAGCAGACAAAATTGACTATTCTGTTCTCACTACATTACCTTAGTACTGTGTCAAAACAGAGGAGGTTTTGGGCAAGTCAAATACTCTCTTCTCGAGCTCCTTTCCAGTTCTCCTTTTTTCTCTCTTTGTGATGGTGAGATTATGCAAGCTTCATGAAGTAAAGCACTTCATGATCTTCAGATGAAAAGTAATTCGGAGAGTAGATTATTATTTTAGACAAATAAATGCCATACTTTACTGCAAGGGAAATATAATTTGACTGCTGTTGAAAGAAATGGAAAGTAGCAAGAGAGAGACTATAAGATTATTTAGGAAGACAAAAACTCATGCCCTCTGATTTAAAAAATTTGTATTTGTCAGATATAATAATACTAACAGATTGTGGCCCATATGCTTTAATAGCAAAGGGTAGAGTTCCACTTGCTGACAATAACTGGAGTATGGTTGATTTAATGCAAGGATGTAGCTGATTTAATGAAGTGCAAAAAAAGATAAGGAAAGTCTAGGAGATATTCCAATAAGAATGGAGCAGAATAATTTTTTGCCTGGCTCCAATTTCATAAAATAGGCAATTCTCTTGGAGTAAAACCATCACTTTGGCTAGAGCCATGGCTATGGCATGTATTAATGATTACCTAGATATTTGCTACATGAGAAATTAAAAGGGGGGTCTAGTATGTAGACAGAATATGCTAAATTCATACAGAGGTCTGCTGAGACTAGGGACGTGCTTTAATACAATTCCCCTCACCTTCCAGGACTTTTATCAAAAGATTTATACTAATAGATTCTGACTCTGTGACTGAATAGAACCCTAAGTGTCTGTGTTACCGGATTTATTCTCTGCTTCCCACCAGTGACCAGTGTCAGGCTATTTCCTGGGAAACAGGGCTTCAGCACACATCACAACTGCTCTGAATGCAAACACTGCAAATAATAAGTGTCCCATTTTCCTCCTCCTTTCCTTAGCTTTCCTATCTGAGCTGATATGATATGTTATGGACTACCCCTTTGGTTAATTTGGGCCTAGTTGTGTCCCCTCCCAGGACCTTTTCCACTCCCAGCCCCTTGATGGGGACAGAATGTTAGAGAGACAGCACTGATGCTGTGCCAGCACTGCTCAGCAGTAGCCATGACACTGCTGTGTTATCCACAACTTTCTAGCTACCAACACAAAGCACAGCACTGTTGGGCTGCCATGGGGAAAATTAACTCCAACTCAGCCATTCCCATTACATTGGCAATTTACACATACGGCTGGTGGGGCAGGAAAGGATTTTAACATGAGGAGAGTTCTTGGAGCAAGAGGAGTTCATGTAAGAGCTTTCAGGAGATAAACAGAGATTCATGTATTCAGTTAATCTTTGTTTTAACTGCAAACAAGCCCTCTTCCCACTGAACACTTTTATTAGGTATGACCATCTTGAGTCCATCAGCCCAGAAACAACTATACCTCCAAGCTGCATCCCCACAGCACAGACACCACAGGCACAGATCATTTTGCCAGATTTCAGATGCTTGATCCAGTTGCCCACATCTGGCTATCTTGTGACATTGGGGTGACTTAACACATTCTAGCTGGCCTGCAACTGCTAGCCTTAAAGGATATGGGCATCTCTGTACACTGTAAATACCCCATGGCACCTCAAAGTCACCAGGTAAATATACACATCATAGATTTCTCAAGCTGATAAAATGAATTCCAATAAAGAGGCAGGTCAGCAGTGAGCCATGAGAGTGACTTTGGTTGCTGTGTCCACAATTGTACAGGTTACACATCTTAGCTCTCTCGCTGGGCTGAGGAGTCTGAACAAATGTAACACTGACTAAAGGTGCATGGCAAAAATAATAGAGCTAGTGGGAGATATTCATCACTGCAAGCTTAAAGCCAGCTTCAGTAAATGTTCTTTTGTTTTCACTCATTAATTTAACCATATAGCCAGTTAATATCTAGTGCAAATACAGGCTATAGCCATCATTTGTCATGGAGGAATTTGGGGCAAGGCATCTGGGGACAAGTCAATCTTCTCAGTGACATAATTCTAAAATGCTGTTGTGAAATTATTTTTCCCTTGTCAGCAAAGAGCAGTGAACTAATAGCTGTGTTAAAAGAGTAGCTGCATGTTTCTGAAAAATTAAATAGCCAGCCCTCAAGCTGACAAAGCAGCTTAGTGATGTACTGCAAAAGGTGCAAACAGCAGCAGGGGCAGCTTTCAGAAACTGAATCCCAAGTGATACAAGAAGAATAGGCCAACATGACAGTATCTGTCCCCTTACAGCCTTAGAGCTTTCATTTCTCTGGAAAAAATAAAACAGAACTCAGAGCAAATAGGTGTATCATGAATTGAGATTTTGTTCTCTCAAACAGGGGTTGACATTGTCATCAGAGCTTGCTCATGGGATTACAGTGGGGCAACAATTTGTTCTTTTTATTTTTAATTTTACATTTATTTTTAACTTTACCTTTATTTTTGCTTTAATTAAACATGGAGGAGAAGCAAGACATTTTAATCAGTGATATTAGAAACAAAAAGTCATTGTGGAAGTTTTATAAAGAAATATCAATATAAATCTACACAATAATGAAGTGAATTAATACAGCAACTAAAGACCATCAAGTTGAATAACTACTGGGAACTGATTTTATTAATTAAGGAAAGATCTGAAAATTCCATAGTTTAGAGTTGGACCCTTGGCAAAATACAGTCTTCCTCGCCTGAAAATTTTAGCAGGAATGCAGGAGTCTGTTTTCCTACTCAGACTAATCTGTCCACAATGACACCTTTAGTCCAAGTGTTGCCTTGGAAAACAAATGGCTTTAGAAATACATATGGAATATTTTCCCATGAAAATTACTTATCACCCACACGATGTGCCACTATTACAGAGGAAATCCAGTCCTGTCCCAATTAAAGGTCATTTCAGGGTTACTATTATATTCCAAGCCTTCCAGGTAGTAGCAAGGACAGAGAGAAACAGATTATGGACCCTTTGCGCATGTGGGAAACTCCCGTGAGAGACTGTTTATGTTTTATGCATATTTTGTATAACATTAGCTCTCTAATCAATTTACAAAAAACCACTCCTAATACAATTCATTCTCACGAAATAGAAGTATTTAATAATACAGAATATTTCTATTCTGTGCCTACATCTGGGATAATAGCTTTTAATTATGTCATTTCCTACTTTGAAATCTTTTAAGTAATACCACTGTGGGTACATTCACCTTGAAAAGCAGACTCCTATTAAAGTTTTAAAGCCTTGAGAGGCCTCCTAGAAGCAGAGATTAGACAAGAGTAAGGGAATAACAGAAGGTATTTATTTGAAAGGCTTTCACAGCTACACCTGGGGAGCCAGAGGCTATTGCCAAGATGGACCCCAAGATGGACAGTGGGTCACGAGTTTTTCACACTTTTATGGGTTTGGTTCATTTGCATATCAGGGTTAATTCTCCAGTTAAAGTTTCAGTTCAATGATGTAATTCCCCTCCACTTGCCCCTCTCTCAAAGGCTTTTGGTTTATACTTTTTGGGCCTAGGACAGTCTGGGTGTCCTTGGAGAGCAGGCCTGGAGAGGCTTTGTTATGTCTACCTGGCATGAGAGAGCAGAAATTAACAGGCTACAAGAAACTTCAGAGTTACACACTAAACATTACAGGATTTGAAAAATATAAAAGTTACAACCTCAGGCATCAGTTTGAGCAGAAACACGAATATTGTGGCAACTGTACAGTGGGATACCTATGAAGAGTATGAGGCAGGAGTACTGCACAACATACTCTAAAAGTGTGTGCATGTGAGTGTGTCTGTGTGTAGGTGTTATCTGTATTTGAAATCCCAACAGTATATAAAAGAATATGGGAAAGATTGGCCTAGTTATATCTAACCTTACTTGTACTTGCAAGAATGCTATAAAAAAGTACTGCTTCTTAAATCATAGCCAGGGCCATACTGAGAGGGCTACCCCGCCTGGCACCATGCCTGTGAAAGGCCAGTAAGTGGGCACAACAGGAATATAAAAGCAGGACAAATACCAAGTTATCCTTCCTCTAGTATGTCCTCCCACTTCAGTTTGGAGACTTTACATATTAAGAGGTTTCCTCTGTTCCTATGTGCTTCAAGGCAGTGGAGAGGGAAGCCTTCTTTATTCCTGTGTATGTTTTTACTTAAATCCCAATAACTTCTTGTTCTTTTTATGCCATTTATATTTTTATATATCTACAATAGTCATCTCTATTCCAAACTAAAAGCTAGTTCTCAATTTTATCTCTTTTTTTAGCCATGCTATTTTAAAGCCCTGATTATACTTGCCATCCTTCTCTGATTAGCTTACATTGGCATATGCAGAAGCAAATTATGCTTTTGATAGCCTTGTGGTTAACACACTGATAAGGTTGTCCATAACTGAGAAATCAACCCCACACACATATCACAGTTCCCATGTGGTTTCCAAGGCAGGGATTTACAAAGACTTGAGTAAGAATGATAGGAAATATAGTCCCTAATTTCTCCCTTGATCAGTCATTCCCTTCCAAAAGGACTTATCCAAGATTCCATGGTCAAGTCCTTGACCCCTACCCACCCAAAATGTCCAGATAAAAATTTTTGTTTCTATTGGTCAGAATTGCCAAAACTGTAAGACTTGAAAAAGAAACTTTTAAAACCAACATCCAAGAGCAAAAGGCAGGTTTGGCAACCAGTGTGCCATCCTTCCAGCCAGAGGCACTCTCAGTTTGAAAGCAGAGGTCAGTACTAATTCATTCTATTTCAAAAGCTTGCTGCTGTTTTCTTCCTTGTCAAAGTGTACATGTTTGTGCTTGACCAGTTTATTCACGGCTCACAGGATGTGAATGGTGGGCAAACCTTGAAGTCCTCTCTTTGTGCAATTGCCTCCATCCATTGTCCCTTCCATGGGCTACGTCTCTGGAAAAAGAGACATGCTGGGAAAGCACAGCAGCATCCAATTCCTGAGGGCACATAAAAAGGCTACAATTAATGGTTTAAATAAATATAGCAACAGTGGCGGCAATGCAATCTATTCCTACGGTGAATAAAATTTAACATCCACTTTCAGACACTTCCTGTTATCCATCAATTACTGCATCAGCAGGAAACAGCATACTCAGGCAGACCTACCTGGGTAATTGCACAGCAGGTAGTTAAAGGAGTAGTGAATCAGATGGCTACAATTGAAAGGAGATCAAACAATTTGTGTTTGAAAATCTCTGATTTCAGTCAGGACCACGTTATTAAAAATTTTAAAAAATAATTTCTGCTTCTCAGTCAGAATTTCTATAGCACATAACTGCATGAAAACAGGAAGAAGAAAGATCAGCTGGATCTGTTCTGTCAGTTCCAATATCAGTCCCTTATCTGTAGACCTTTTCTCGAAGCACAACAGTGAGTCACTGATAGCAAAGTGATGGAATTTCCCATTATTTCCCTTTTGCAGCTGTCTCTGGCTGATATTAACTTTTACACTTTTTGATATTTTTTAATCAATTTAACCATCTTAAATATTTTTTTAGGCTCCTGTTGTATAAAAAGAATAAATATGTATTTCAAGCACAGCCTAAGATTAATTCTTTGCTGGCCTTACACAGAAGATAGTGCAATTCTGTAGTGGATTTGGTGACACCCACTAGGTGATGTGCTTAGATGGATAAAGTTCCCAGTGGGCATCATACTAGGAAGCCCTTTATTGAACAGATATGTTCTTCCCATCCAAAATAAAAGCAAAACAAGGAAGGAAAATCTAAGACAGAGGGAGTACCAATATAAATTTGAGACAGCAAAACTAAGAGAGATGCTTCAATTTCCTTTTCAATAAAATGATGGTTGTTGCAGGAAAGGAAGGTTGTTGTAGGAAAAGGAAGGTGTAATAGGTTCTGGCTACTCGTATTGCACAACCTAATACCTAGAGAAACTGGTATCATACCTGGACATCAAATGTCCTGCTGTCTCCTAGGCAAACTTTAAGTGGGTCAAAAATGCTATTATTTTCAAAGAAGTCAAAGAATGGCTACAAGATCCTACTTTCCAGAACATGTTGTCTTCTGCCAAACCCCACATAACTGCAACTCTGACTTGGTGAATTTAATTTTGATTTAATTTTTAGTAAACTATGGTTTCAAAGAGAGTTCTGTACTTACTGTGTTTAGAACAATGTGAGAGGGAGTCCTTCTAACCCTGGGGCAAAAAAATAATGGAGAGAAAAAGAAAGAAAATAGATCTGTACAACCAAAATCCAAATTCTAAATGACAAAAGCACCTCCCTGGCCCCCATCACATTCTCTGTCTTATGTCTGCTGTTCATTTAGAAAAAAAAATTAGTTATGAAAGCTTCTTATGAAATTTCTTGTAGATATTTTTAAAATAGAAATTTTTAGGTACACTAAAGTAATGACTATCAGACCTCCTTACATAATAGTAATAAAAATATTTATATTACTTACCATTTACTGATATATTTTACCCAATATAATAATTCCTAGCAATTATTTGAATTTCAGGCTATTTTCTCTAGTATGATAACTTCCCTCAAATTACTTGCTTTGCTACTTCCTTTTATGTTGGTTCCTTCTAAATTTTCACTTCTCTGTTTTCAAAGTTGTTCATTCCATCAGCTTCTGACTGTCCACATCAGCAAAAACCTTAGTTCATTTAGTTATGGCCAAGTATCATCTTCTGCGCTTTCAGATAATATTTTCATATCAGAAATGTTAAAATTTGCTCTAGCTGTGTTCTTCCTTCACGGATATGAAATGAATGCTCAGAAATTCCTATTGTATGGAAGGACTGAGGAATCCATTAATCCCACTTAAAAGCCATATTACAGAGAGGATGCACAGAGCACACCATAGAGAAAGGGACTTAAGGCTCTGACAGCAACACACTGTCATCTGTACCTTCCCTAAGCAGGTATAGTATGGCTTCCCTCACCCAAATTCCAGTAACTTCATCAGTGCATTAGGCAATGCCCTGTATTGCTTAAGCACTGAGAACTTTTGCAATATTTTATGCTTTTAAATGATGAAAAGGGAAAACAATAGTGAGCAGGCCTTGCTTGACCTTCTTGAACCTGCCCACTTTGAAGCACACAGTGTGGTTTCTTGCCCTGGCCAGGAGCTCTCCTTCAATGCTCAGCAGATTCTCCATCTCGTGCATCTGTTCCTTCAGGCACAACCCATTGTGGACGACAATGGAGCCACCATGTTGAGGACATGAAAATTACTTGCAGGGCTCCTTTTACTTCTATCTTGATGTATTTCTCCCATGTAAGGAAACTTCAAAGTGAAGAAAATTGTGTTACCCGTTTTGAATACTTCCCTACTTCACTCAGATGGACTAAGAAAAAAAGTATCCCAGTAGATAAAAATGTGTCCCAGAGTGAAATTCTGGCCCTAGCAAAGCCATTGGCAAAATCTCATCACATTCAATCTGACACATGGCTCTATTCTGGACTTTATATACATGGTAAATGGAAATAAAATTATACCTTTATGCACTGCTACAATCCATACTATTTATCTGCTCTGAACTATTGACCTTCTGTCATGCCTCAAGCATCAAAGTGCTGTGTGTTTGATTTAATTGCCCACAGGCGAGTAAGTCCAATGTGTTCTTCTTCGCCTTGATGAAGCGAGTGCTGTTAATTGAGAGTGATTACAGCACAAATGGTGTTACTGGGGGAGCTGGAAAAGTCAGGCCAATATGTGTAGTTCTGGGGGATGATGAGAATCTTTAAGCCTTTAAGGAATCGATGCAAGTTGAAAAGCTGAAAGGTATGGCTATGTTAAGGAGGTGAGCATGCAGTGATCACACTCCTGGAGGGAGGCAGGGAGAGGTCCTTCATGTCCAGCTAGACATATCCTTTGTGCATTTCCCTAAAGATATGTCTTTTCCTCATGATAACCTTATTAAGGAGTGACAAGGTAATGTTGTTTTTCACAGAGGAATGTTTGCATTCAGCAGCATGCTCCTGAATTTCTCTTTTTTATCAGGTTGCAAGTAATTACCATGCGTCACATCACCTGGAGTGCCATTATGCAAATTTGCATATGGCTTGAATACTCTGCTTAGACAAATATTTATCATCCTTTAAAGCTTCTCTTGGAAAAGAATGTCATACCTTCTGTTCTCTCTTATCACTTCACATGTACCACGATTCAAAAAGAATTCACAGCTGAAGGGAAGGTCTGTGGAGAAAAGTCCTGGTGCCTGCAGAGAAATTTCTTTCTGAATTCTGGAAGAATAAGACAAAGGGAAATATTTTAAGTAAATAGCATATAAAAAGAAACACATATCTTGATGGTCCACCTTGTTCAGAAGTAATTTTTTTCTCTCGTCCCAAGTTCTGTTCTGCATACTCTCCTCCTGAGCCTGACTTGAAGGGTTCAGTAATCATAGCAGGAATGTTATCATAGTGAAAGTCTTTCTCTCATTAAGGTTGCTGGAAAACTTGCTACCATCTCTCATTTGCTCTCTCACTGAATGTTCATAGAATAAAATACATAATAAAAAGTCTACAAGAATAACAAGCAAGAAAAATATGCTCTTAATCAGGTTTCCTAGGGAGGTATTAGGTATTATCTGCCTAAGAAGAGAATGAGGACTAGCAATGACACTTCTGCCCAGGTACACTACAGTCTCATTTAAATTTCTGGACCACAACTCTAGCTTAGAGATCCAAGCAAGCCACACTGACAAATGCAAATATGAACTTGGTTCTGATGGAAAGAAAAGGAGCAAGGTGAGAGCATTCTCTGGTATAGAACTTTGGGTTTAAGCAAGAGTCAAAACTCACTTGAGACCCAGGTATGTCTTCAAAGTGCAGGCATTTATAAACTCCCAGTCTTTATTTTTCCAGAAAAAAAAATGGAGGAGGGAGTTTCTCAGGGAGACAGAAAAGACAGTAGATACAGACTAGGCCTTCCCGGTGTTCCCACTCCATGCATGGTGCTTGTGGGGTCTGGGAAGGATCAGAAAAACTTTTCATACCACAGGAATGAGCTGCTACATCTGGAACTGGAGTCTTGTAAATGTTCCTGTTGATTGGGCAGAGAAAGACCAGATGTTGTTGTGGTGAATGTTTGTTGCGTTCACCACTGATTCATCCAGCTAGACATCATTTGACCCATCCAGAATAAACAAATTGCTGCAGGCCTTGTCTATCTGCTCTTCTTGCAGGTGTTGGCACTTCTCATGTGGTCTCAGAAGGCGGCAGCACAGCACCATTGCATCAGTTGAGCACCCTAAATCCCCTTGTCATTGTAGGACCCCAGTCGCATTTTGGAGGTGAAATGCCTGCTCTGTTTAACTGCACAAGCTGAATATATTCCAGATATCTTTTTTCCCCCAGTCTTGCTTGCTCTTTCTTAGAGAGCACCACAAAAGATACATGTTGCTTTCCCAAAGACACAGCATAATAGTGTCTGATTAATGAAGGACCAGCAATCAAGAAACGGGAAGAAAACTGAGATTTTTATTTTAATTTATAACAAGAAACTAGCTTGATTTTACGTAAGTCAGGCTAATCTGGTACAAAAATAGGTAGATAAACCAGGGAAGGTGTTTTGTCTCATAAGAAAGAAACTTAAAATCACTTCAGTGGTCAGCAGTCTTGATTCTGTCAGCTGAAGAAAGAGATATGTAGATGTACATATTCCGGTAACAATCTGAGATGCCTTGGAAGAAAAGGTGGTGGTGGTAAAATCTTTGCTAAGTAGAAATTAGTAAAATAGTGATATGTTATTTTTCTTGCCTGTTTTTTTCCTTAATTGTCTTCTTTGTCATGTGAAATTTACAAGCCAAGTTGAACCAGAACATAGCAGTAAGTGGTTAATGGCTCACATAAATCAGGTAAATTAACTATTTTTACCATTTTTCTTCCTGAAAGCTTTAAGACCAAATTGTGTTGCCTTTCTGAATGAAAGAAAAATGTCAGTGCCTTTGTGTGTTGATAATGTGGGAGCTGCAGGAATTGCTATATTAAACTAGCTGTTTCTTAACATATGATTTTCCTAAAACTGTCACATTCACCTGCTTTAGAACTACTCAGTTCTGCTTTCTCTTAGTACTGGGATATGTTCAGAGCTGTACCCTCAGTATAAAAGAACTTTAAAACAATATCATACTCTTAAGTCTCTAACCGCAATCTCTATGAAAATGTTGTAAAACACTTTCAAGCATGGAAAAGTATTGTTGTTTCCTTCATTTTGGAGATGCCTAGTTTCAGAAACCTTAAAAAGATCCTGGTTTTCAGAGAGAAGACACTGACCTTGATAGCACATAGGACACTATCTTCCTTTGGTTTTCGTTGCTGAGTGATTTGACCATGGTCATACAAAAGAAATCAGTATTATCTTTCAGACTACTAAATGTTCATGATCAAACCAGGACCTGAATCCTGACTAGAGAGTGGTAAGTGACTATTATAATCATTGAGCAGCCTTTCATTTTACACTAGAATTAAACTGCTCCATCTTTGTTAAACTAAATCCTGTTTTGCTTTTTGTACTCCATGCCCTTCATTTATTTCAGCTGGCTTGAAAGTCTAGTTGGTAAACAATGCTCTGAGGAACAGAAGTTACCTTGTCCAGCCCAGAAGTAACTAACATGTAGTATGGACCATCAGGGCATTGCACTTGCAGGGACAGCCTGAGTGTTCCTGCATCCAACAAATCCCCCACATAGATTTTCCCACTTACTGCTTCCAAGCATATAACATTTTGCTTCACCTAGCATTTCTGATGTTATCCCAATAATGTTGAAAGGACTTGAGCAGCAAGGAGGCAATTTTAACAATGTCATAAATACAGCCAGCAGAATCTTGCACTTTCCTAGTGGAGACAATAGGGCTGTTTTGTGATACAGCTGAGGAGCAAATGCTGTCCACAGGGTTGGTATCCACTGTGAGAGAGTAAGACTTCAGCCAGCTCAATAGCATTCCCTGCAGCCAAAGAGAAGGGACTGAGGCTCATCCTTTGGCAGGCTCTCCCCACTACAAACTGCATGAATCACAGATGAACAGCAAGAATGGATAGCTAGAGGTGGGTAACCTGTGAACTTCTGCAGGAGGTTTAAATACATCATATGTACAAAAAAAGACCTAGCCTCTGCAGGCCACTGAGGTTGATATTCATATGGCACTCCTTCTCCAGGAGCATGAGGGCAAGCATTCCCCGAAGATGAGAGTTGGAATGCAAAGTTGTTGTACTGTCACACTGTATGGCCCCCAGCACAGACAAAGATGCTATGCAATTCTTGTTTTGGTATCAGTTTTTATAACTTCATCACTCTTGGAAGGTTGGCTGCTGTATCAGGTGCTATTTTTCTTGACAGACAGAAACAAAGTTATGAAACACCACCCATCTCCATCATGTACTCTCAATTAAGAGAACTGGGCCTGGGGGTAATAATAAGTCTGGAATTATTTCACAACTTGATTTTACTCCAGACAATAAATATTGTGCTCTGCTATTCTTTTGTTCTTCATGAAAATGTGGATTTTCATTTCAAAATTAACAGGATAAAGGAGACAATCACAGTATAAAGTAAAATTGCTGATGTGTTGCACTTTTACATTTTTCAGCATGCCAGTGATCTTTTCTGTTGGGAACTGGATTACATAGCACATACTTAATAAATAAATAAATTCCTTCTATTTATTTCTCTGACTAAATTAAGTCTTGTTCACTGAAGCAAAAGTAGTTGTAAAGCCCTTAGCATGTTTATGAGACCACATTTAACACATTCAAAGTTCCTTCTTCCCTTTCTCTTTCCTTCCCTCCACACACACAACACAGGAGGAGAAAACAATGTTCCACCACAAAAAGTTGTTGAAAGGACCTCAACTTTAAAGGGAAAGTGAGTATGGACATGCAACTTTGAGATTTAGTATTTCAGATTCACCATCAAGTTCCAGTCTAGGACTATCCAACTTTTTGCCAGGTAAACCACAGTTTTCAACCACTTCTCTCTGTACTGTGGAAAGCACTTCAAGAGCTCCCTAATATTCAGTGAAGAGCCATCATCTAAACGCAGAAGACAAATATCCGTGTTTACTTCCAACCCCTGACTGTCAGTGACACCCTAAGCATCTGCTGGGCCTGTGATCTGATGAGCAGTCAGAACAAGGTGGCTTCCTTAGCAATGAAGAGAGGCCATTTATCAACAATGAACATATTAAATAGAAATGCATGTAAAAATAATACAACTAATGTTTTCACATGACAAGATTCCTGTCAATCTCTGATTATCAAAATACTGTCCAGCCTTACCCATGGGCAAAGCAGTGGAGTAGAACTGTGCTGCCAACATCTGTGTCTTTGCATGATGTCAGCAGGCAGAACCATGCTCTGAGAGGCAACACAGAGGCCCATGACCAACCCCGAGGCTCTCAGATGCAGAGGCACTCGGGGAGCGCAAGCCCTGCTCCAAGGGATCCTGTTGAGCTGTTTTGAAAACAGCTGAAGGTAGTGCAGGCATTGGCTGCCAAGCATTTCTGTTTGGTTTGCCAGCTATTCATGTGCTTTCTGGAAGGTGCACACCATTAAACACATCCTCATATCCTCTATATTCCCACCTGGTGTTCTTGTATTTTGAGCTGCCCAAAGCTGATTTGGTTGATCTAGGCCACTATTTCTGGGTTTTTTTGACCTGGGACATCCTCCAAGCTGGCACAGGATAACTGGCTGATATTTCTCCTTGATGTATGAAAACTGGAAATGGACCATGGGAGACTGATTAATGAAAACAACAGGGCAGAGATTATGGGATGTAATCTCTGTTTGAGCCTTGTAATAAAGTCAAGTTCCTGTTATCTTCAATAAGGCGACAGAAATTTCCACAGAAGAGTAGTGCTAACTGGTTTGGGCGCTCTTCCTAGTAAGCATGCTTAAGCTTTGTATCAAACAAGACGTCTCTGGTGTGCTACTACAGCAAAATATTTCTCATCCTTCAGAACCCAGGAAGAATATTTAGTGCTGGGCCAGCTCATAAAAATATTTCATTGTGTGAGAAACGGCAGCATTTTGAAATTATTTTCTGCACTGAATTAGATTGTTTATGAATACTAAAATCTATGGAAAGAAGAATGTCTCTGCTAAAAATGGGAAATGCCAACTAAACTGTTGGCATTTTCAATAGAAATGAAAGCATTCCATTTGCTGAAAGAAAATCAATTTTAACCTGACAAATGGATGCTGTGTTCTTGTGACTTACTCACTTATGAAATGTAGGCTCCAATTTTAATCTTTCTGTTTCCATCATCAGACTTTTTTAGTTAAATAATAAAAAGTAAGATTTGCTCTGAGAAGTTATTTACATGTGTTAAAAAAATAATATTTTCTGAAGGGAATTGTCCTGCATCAGTAGCTTTAAGAAGCATTGACCACAGCATGTGGCACATGGGGTGTGTCCATGCACATCTCCTCGCAGATGCACCCCATTTTTTCCTTGAGACCCAAATGAAATCTCTGATTCTTAGAAAAACACGCTTGAACTTCCCATTGTGTCAGGCTCCCAGCAGGGTCTTTCCACCTCTCTGCAGCAGATTTACTGCTTGTGCTAAGCTTTGCTGTTCTGCAGTAGGTATGCACTTGCAAAGTTAATTCTGACTACTGAGAGACGACCAGAGTCCCAATTTAAGCATGGGAAATATAGCTGGAATTGGAAATGCTTCTGAAAGCACAGTGAACTCCTGAAGTGTGCCTACTGTTTCTGTAAATTACATCTGCCTGGGAGATGCAGAGTTATATGCTTTGGGATTTGTTTTATTTGGCTTCTTGTTTGTGTAAGGCTAAGAGCATAAGCAAAATCAAATCTAAGTAACTGAAAAGTTCAACTGTGAAATAATAAGCAAAGGAGAAATATTTCTTTCTTTTTGTCTCCCGGTGGAGGGTTATTGCAATCCAGATAATCATTTTCTTAACTTCTTCACTGTTCTTTGCACAAAGAGAGAAAGCACAGCCTTCACAAGATACAACCTCTCTCCTGCCCCAGAAGAAAAAATAAAATAAAGAACCCCTCTTTCCTCTAAACCCAAAAGCTACAGGAAGCACTTTGTATTCAGATTTGCTCTTGGCTTTTTCAAAGAAGATTTTGTCAATTTAAATTCCCTTCATGCCCCTCCATAGTTAACTTTCTCCTGTTTGCTCAAGCTACCCACTCACCATTAGCATGATGTGAATATTTTTCAAATGTCAGCCTTTAGCCTGAGTCACCACACTGCTAAAGCATCTTCACTGTGGCACTGGATGCAGAACACAGAGTTCACTTTAAAAATCTGATATGGGCAACAGTTTTTACACTATCTCATAATGCGAAAACAAAATGAAAGACTGAAATTAACAGGCTATGAAGAATTGCGTCAGCTGCATGAGAGATAGGCTGGCACTGCAGAGTGCTATATTTAACCTTCAGGCTCTGGAAGCATGAAAGCATGCTGACCACAGACAGCAGGGCTAATGGTTGTTTTTGGGCTGCTGTTTATCATCACTGCTCACAGGGTTTAGGTGCAATAGTTTATAATATATCAAAGGCTTAAACTGAGTGAATGGATTAGTGAATTAGGAAGCAGGTGATAATAGCCTGGAGTTCTACAGCAAGACGGTAAAAATGTTTAGTGCATACCTGCCTCCCTCCTTCAGCCTGACCAGCTGTGGTCTCAGGTAGTGACAGCTCCAAGATAGAACATGTTTCAAATGCCCATCCAAGGGGTGACACAGGAACACATTGCTTTTCACAGTTGTAGCACTTGAGCAGGAAGAGATAGAGATTTGTCAGAGTCATGAGAAGGCAGAACACTGTAGAGGAGGTCACATGGATTATTGTCAACACCGTCGCAAGCATGTAACATGCTGCTCCCCAATGAACAGACACCATTTTGTGAGGCTGGAAGAAAGAAAAAAATAACAGAACAGTCTCAGACCCACAATCTGAGAAAAAAAGTAAAGTATTATTGCCAAAACAAAACTAACATAGGCTGTGCTAAAAAAGGACTTTCTTATGTCACATCAGCAAGACAGAATATGCCAAAGTTTGGAGATGAGGCTTAACTCTATACAAGATAACTGCAGAGGTTCATAGATCCATGAAGTATGTCTCTTGTCAGTGCTGGGGACCTAAGAATAACTACTAAAGACTATTCATTTCTGCTGTATACTGCTTACTTTTTTCAGACCAAAGCCACCTTTCTAAGGAAAATACTGAAAAATGTACAGATTAATTCAAGTTTTCTCACTCAAGCTCCTCCCATGATAAACAAGTTTTGTTCATTGGTTTGAAAAATCTTTCTGAGAAGCAAAACGTTCACTTTATAAATTCCTCCACAGCTGAAACCACACATTATACAACTGACCTTGCAGGATCTTAAAATCACATAATCACATAGGGTGGATAGTAAGACTGGGAGTCATCTGATCCAAATCTCCTGTGCAAACCAGGGCTATCTCCTATGCAGATCAGGTTGTCTGGGGTCTTGGGCAGCTGAGTTCTGAGTACCTCCAAGGATGGGGATTCACAGCCTCTCTGGGCAGTCTTTGATTGTGCTTTACCAGTGTTTCTGTACAGGTTTTCTTTTCTCCTTAACATAACTCATGTCTGTTGCCTGCAGACTCTCATAGAACCCCTCTACAGACAGTCTGGTTTCTACTCATTCACCAGTTGGGTGTTTAGACACTGAATAAGATTTCCCTGAGTCTTCTCTTCTCCAGGCTACAAAGTTTTGGCTCTTGTAGTTTCTCCTTACATAAGATGCTATTGTCCCTTCATCATTTTCATGGTCCCTCCTGTTACGATCTGGTTTGAACCCGGAAAAGCAAAGAAAGCTGAGCCTCTGTGCATAAATTGGAAAGAACTTAGAAGGTTCTAAATATTCCCAGAAACGAGAGTAAAACCAAACGAGGTTAGATGTTGATGCCAAAAAATTGATGTATTTTATTGAATAGCAGAGAGGAAAAGACAAGGAAAGATAAAAGAAAGAAAGAAAGAAATAGAAAAAGAAGTGTGTGGGGGGAGTTGGGGGGACAGGGAAAGGTGACAAGGGTTAGGTGGAAGCAGATCACCCATCCAAGGGTCCCGACCACATCTCATTGCTCCCCTCCATCTGGTCTGCTGGTGGTGAAGGTCCCCCATCGCCACCGTGGCCACGCCACCACACGGCACCACACGCTGCCACACAGCACCACACGCCAGAGAGTACAGAATCCCGGGGTTAATACACACTTTGGGCCAGGCAGGAATGCCCACGGGTCTCCCTTTCAGAGGCTGGCTTGACACTGTCCCTTGCAGCACTGAGGGTCTGTTGCATCCTCTCTGGTGCTCTGGTGCAGGGTCTGGGGACCGCTCTGGGGGCCCCTGTGATGGGCCCTGTCACCCCCTTGTGCTGTGGATAAGCTCCCCCTGCCCCTGTGAGGACCCCTCAGCTGGGCTCCTCTGCACAGTGGAGGCTGGGCGGTCACTGCACCTCTGACCAGAGGCTTTTCCAACACACCCAAAGCCTCTCCTCCCTCCACACTTTGGTTCCAGGGTCTGTGGGAGGCTGGCAGCTGATAGCCCTGGGGCTGTGGGCTCCACCTTGGAGATGTTAAGCCTGTGCTTTGTGAATGTCCCCAGCCCTGAGTTGTTTATCTTCATCAGCAAGTGGTGTAAGGCCTCGGTCAGGGCCCCATTCAGGGTTTGGTAGTCTTCTCTGCAACTTTTGTAATACGGTTTTAAAAGTCCTTTAAGAAAATGTTTAAGTCATAAAGCATATTATTTCAGTCTTAGACACCTCCCTGGATCTGCTCCAGAATGCCCATGTGTCTCTTGTGCTGGGCAGCCCAGCATGGGACCTGGAACTCCAGTTGTATTTCACCAATACTGAGCAGATGGGAAGAATCACCTTCCTCAGCCTCCTGACCCTTCTCTTGTTGATGATATAGCTCAGTACCTGGCACCCATCAGAACACATTTCCACCTCCTTCTCCATTTGGGGTCCCTCAGGACTCTGCAGAGCAGAGCTGTTTCCCAGATGGTCATACCCAACCTGTCTTGTGCCTGGGGGTGTTCCTCCCTGGGCTCAGGTCTTTGACATTGCCATTGCTGAGCTCCATAAGGCTCCTGTCAGCCCATTTCTCCAGCCTCTCCAGTTCCATCTAAATGGCAGCTCATCAACAGCTTCTGCCAGTCAGGCGAACCATATATCTGTGCTCATTCTCAGAAAAACTCCCAGTCTGAAAAGAGATCCTGAGAAAAAAAACTAAACCAAAGAAATAAACCAGACCAACCAACCAACCAAAAAACCCAAAACTCACTACAGACCCACCACGATTGTGTATTACCTGTAAACACATTCCCGGAAGGAAAGTCTTCATATGGAATGGGTTACATCCAAAAATCACCCCATATGCATGATACTTCAAATCTGACACCATCACCTGAAGATCTCTGAAGACCTTCAATTGCTACCACTGGTAATGAGTGGGAATATGTGCTGAAACAGCACTAAAGTGCTGATCACTGTCTTTGCCTGTGTCATTCCTCAGTCTCCTGAAAAACAGTTTGGCTGGGAGAGTGATCAGCCTGCACCTGTGTGTGTGTCTTGTATCCCCACCTTGCTGCCTATTGGTGGTTCTCAGTAGGTCTGGGCTAAGATCCTGCTGCACACTGTAGTGTGAGAGAGCTACTGAGCACCCAGGAGAGCTGTACTCTGTGAGTACTAATTTCTCTCTCGCATTCCTCCTTTTTTCCAAAGGTGTAACTGATTAAATTCACTTTCCTGACAAATTGCTATCATCCACTCAGCATTAAAAGTGGTAGCTTTTAGGTTACAATCAGTATATTTTTCCAAAAGAATTGAGCAATCATGATGATAGAAGAAGAAAGTAATTTTTACTTACAGTACATTTGCAGACAAAGCGGGGGGTAGCCATTAGAAATACTGAAGAGCACAAAGGTTAACAATACCTGATTTTGCATTGACAGAATATTTGTACAAAGGGGAAAAGAGTGAACATTTTTCAGTATAACCATAATGCGTTTGTGATTCAATAAAACCAGGAAAGCCATGGAACAGGGAGACAAAGCTGGTTTAATCTATGACTATCAGAGATTGATTTCCATTGAGAGTTAATGCAGGAAAAATGCTAATATAATTACTTTCCTTCAGAAAAATGCAGTCAAAGTGAAACAGCTTATCTTTATTTTCCATAGTATTTTTATGTACAACAGTTAAAAATATTGGGAAGCAAAATACTTGGATAGTAGGAATATGCAGATTTTATGATACAGGAGAAACCCTGCAGAATGTAGAGGCCTCGTTTCTACATGCTGTGCTTCTGAAGGTAAGGTCTGACCACATGTAAGACAAGATTTGCTTGTCCCTTGCAATTTAAACATGACCTGTGTAAGTCTGTTATAATTCTGAAGCTCTTTATGCATGCCCATTTCCAATGGAGGACATAGATTTATGGGAAGAGCAAATAATTGTAAGAACCATCAGCCTTAACTCCATTATTTTAACAAACTATAAATGAATTGCCATCACTTTTGCACAGTTTAGGGGTCAGAAGAGAGATCTGATGAGGTAGTAAGATTTGCTGTGCAGCACAGGAAACACTAGAACCATCAGACCCATTTCAAACCTCCAGAGAAGTAGAAACTTCAAGTTCCCCTGCAGCCTTCCAAGTGAACCAAGGATCCCAGTCCTGGTTTCAGTGATAACTGAATAATGGTAATAAAGTGAAATCAATTGGATTTTGAAGTCTGTCATTTTCTATGTTTACAGTTTTGAGTAAGCAAGATGAATGCACATGGGAGTGTGAACAGACTAATACAAATCATTTACATTGAAAGCATCTTTACAGCAGAAAAATTTCAAAGCACAGGTATTTTATCTTGGCAAGATCTTCATGAAAACAAGTAACATAAGTCATCTGTAAGACTGCTGGGCTTGCAGGAAAATATTGCCTGACTTTTCCAGCAGTTCATGCAATCTGTTGTCATAGAAGGATGCTTCACTTTAAAAACTTAAGCAGCTGCTGTCACATGCTTTTTTTTTTAAAACTCAGAAAGACCAATGCTACACTGCACATCAAAGGCTCATTTTCATGCAGTGCCTCATTATTTTACATCTGCTGAGGACTCCAAAGTTTTGCTTACTGCATGTAAGAAAGCTCCAGTCCTTGGAAAGGTACTTATGAGCTCTGTAAAAAGAAGTATTCTCAGGTACACACCCTTTGGAAATAAATGGAGAGGTGTACCACATGATCTGCCTTGAATGACAGATGAAGGTCTAAGTCAATTTTTCTAAGGGTTGATAGCAAGGAATTTTTAAGAAAAAATCCTTTTATTTAAAATATTGCATGACTTATTTGTAATGATGAAATACATGACTAAATGATGACGTACTGATTAAATGATAAAATACATGTTCTGTCTGTCTTCCTCATTAGTAAATGATCCTAAATCTCAAAATTTTGGTTACAAAAAAAGTGTTAATATAAAATTTCACTGGTGATTAACCTTCAACTGATGTACCAGCATCAGCCAATCTCATCAGACAGGGTGAATCAGAAAAGGTGAAACATTTACTCTGTAACAGAGTGTCATTTTAGTATTTTCTCTCAAGTCATACAATGTAGTGGGTTCAATCTGGTGAAGTCTCCTTCTGGATCAGCACTCACATCTAAATAATGCAACTCACCAATTCACATGTGCTCACTGAGCAGGCTCAGACGGTGATGAAGCAGATGCTTTGAGGGCTGGGCAAGTAGAAGACTTCACCTGACAATGTGGGAAGTACCTGACCAAATAAAATTTAGGACCTGACAAGGGGTGCCTGACTTTGACTTGGGAGCGTGTGAACTTTGGCTTGGGACAGCATAGGACAATAGGCACAAAGATGGATTATTTCCCAAAAAAGGAGGTGGGTGGCACCAAGGACTAGACAGGGCAGATCCCCACAGGCAGACCCGAGGCTGGGGCTCATAGAGGTCAGCAGCTCAGCTAGAGGCAGAGCTGCCAGGCTTTTCCAGGGAGTGAAAGAGGGTGAGGAGCAGTGGAGTAGACCTGCCCTAGGAAACACACAGCAGATATCTTCACTTGGACAGTACTTGGAAAGTATTGTATTTTGAGGAACAATATCCTCAGGAATGTGATCCTTGAAGAAAAGTAACTTAGCTCTGTTCCCTATTAATTTCCTTTAATTTTAACTTGTATTCTATACATTTCCTCTGACTGGTCTCCTCCCTAGAGAAAAAAGTTCATTTTCACAAAGGCTTTTAAAAACACAAATGCTACCTTTATACGCTAGGCTAGAGACATGATTCTCCAAGGTTTTTTAAACCCTTGGTGCAATGGAGAGCTCTTACAATATACATATCTTTTTGCATGGTATAATAAATTCACTATATTTTTTCCTAAATATAGGCCAATTCTGAAAGAACAATGTCAACATCAGACTTGAATTCTGGTTGCTTCCAAGCTAATTAAGCATTTGAATACAACATAAACATTTTAAGAAAAAAAACAAAACAAAAACAAAAAAAACCACTCAAGCAAAAAAAAACCCACAAAAACAAAAACAACCAAAACAAAAAAAAAATTAGTCAAAAACAAAAACAAAACCCCCAAACACATATACTCCAAATGTAGTAGAAACAAAGTCATCAAAGATCACTCACTCAGTTTAACAGCCAGCAGGACATAGGAGTACAGGTTGTCTGAGTTACCTTTCAACCCATGATTCTATAACTACAGGAAAAAAGAGACAGGTCTTGACTATTGCCACAGATTAATCTACAGACTAAGATGATGGATGCATTAGCCAAAGTTCCCTATGTGGTGGTACAGAGAGAGTATGTCCTTCCCATGCAGATGGGGAGCATCTGGCAGCTCACCATTGTCACACCTTATTGTTCAATTGTTATTCTTAAGAGTTCATTTTGGTTTAGCAGTGTTCTGATGCATCCTTGATACGTTTGATGACCAAAAGGCTGATCTGAGTGACCACTGGGAGCACAGGCCAGTTATGAAGTGCACATTGATACCACTATCTTTCTCTCAGACACTGCATATGTGCTTGTGATCTACAAGAGGCAAACTCATCCACTAGTGAGAAGTCTTTATTTGTGGCTGTGCAAAATGAATTCTTGCCCCTGGTGGCACCTGGGCAGCCTCTTTTTCCCATGTCATGGTAAATATTACTAGATTACCCTTGTGCTGAATTGTGACTTTACACCTGCTGAGTCCATACAGCTCCGTTCATTTGCTCAGTTTTGCATTGTGCAGGTCAGGCTTTGAGCTCATCCACACGGTGTTTACAGGACCACAGTCATACATGCTGAGTTGGAAGGGATCCACAAGGATCATCGTTTAGGAAGAGCTGAGGAAGGCTTAACTGGGGCTTGCTTGGTACAGGTCTGATGTCCTTATGGACTGGGCTGTTCTAAGGCTTGAGCTCCTCCAGGCAAAATCCATGGAAGTCTCCTAACCCTGCCCTGGGACACAGGAAAACGGTGTGGATAGTCCAGGCTTATGAAGAGGTTCAGAGTCACATTTAAATGACAGATGGACAGGACTCCTGATGGCTCCTCATGTACTATCCCTGGGATTTTCTTCCAGGGTGGTCAGTGATTTGAGCTGAAAAGGCAGAGGCAGTGTCCACAGTGTCATCAAAGGCAGAGGTGACTGACTGTACCCTCCTGCAGTACATTTAAGAGATGCTCAACACATGGCACCCACAACACTGCCTCACATGCCTGTGAGAAGACTGTTGACCCCCTTTTTACTTGGTCAGGGTGATTTCCCAAAGGGAAAGTAACAAAGATTGGGACTGTGCCTGAAATTCCCAGTGTGAGGCTGCCTGCATGGGTTCTGAGGGGCCCATAGGCCCCCAGCCACCATGAGCTCCTCTTCAGCAATAACTGAGAGCATGTTTTCTCCCTTCTGTGGCCCTCTGAGTCACAGGCAGTTTATCATTTAAAATGTTTTTGGAGTTCGTACTGAACTGTGAAACAATGAGAGGACTGACTGTGGGAACGTGCCATGTCTGTCACCTCTATAATGTAACACATGGGTGAAACAACAGAGCATGAAAGCATGTGGAGTGCACAAGCTTTTTGGACGGGTCTTCAAAGGCCATTCCAAGCCAAGGCAGCAGGACATTGTGCAGTCCCACCCATACTGCCAGGGGAAACCATATCTGGACCATCTAACCACTAAGCCACCCAGTTTTTCATACCTATTTCTTCCACTCTCAAAATTTTTTTTTTTTTTTTGCTAATACAGCAGGCCATGGTCAATCAGGAGAACAGGGACCTGGAAGGAACCAAGAAGCAGTCCAAAACAACAGTGTAACATGAGACAATGGTTGCAACACAAATTTTGCATTAAATGAAATAATTAATTTTGAAATTTTAGAATAACCTTCTGAATGTGAAAGGTGATAGGATTGCTGATGATTCACATATGAGTGCTTCAAGCATGGGCTGAAGACTTTCTGGTTTCTGTCTTGCTGCTCAGATCAGTCCTCACATGAAATATTCTGACTCAAGCCCCAGCTCATGGCTAAATAGACATGGATCTTCTATTACAACAGTAATTCCACTAGAATCCTAGTAGAGCATGGACAGTAATAGATCCTCTACTCCTCCCTTTTCCTCAAATGAAGCTTTAACCTCAGGCTAAACAAATCTGCAAAATTACTTCTGGAGGAATTTAATTTCCCTGTTCACTAGTTTCACTTGTATTAATTAAAAGAAAATTCTCAGTCATATCTTAGTTGGCTGGGAGAAAATATTTTACCATCAAACCTTTCTGAATAAAATGTCCTTTCTGTTTGAATAAGTTTCTCCTCCAAAAAATCCAGGTAAATTATCTAGCTATGAACCTTTAATGAGCCCATCTCATTATTGTGTAGGTATCAGTCAGAAACCTAAAATCCATAATAAATTCAGTGTATTTTACCTCATCCTGAGTTTAGCAATATTCTTGTATGTTCCAGGGATGTATAGGAATGTTGGAGTTTTTAAGTGTATACTTTGTTCCTTGCCTTAAAAGCACCTGAACACTGCCTTTTGGTTTCTAATTGTAGAGCATAACAGTCATGCCATGGAACATCTGAGATCTTCCTCCCAATCAGTCTCAGGAGTCCTAACAAGGGAAGAGAGTATCTTACAGGGAGTTCAAATCTAGATTTACCATTGGGAAATATCCCAGTCTTACACATTAATTTCTGGCTGGCCTTTTAGTGAGGCATTCTGTGTCATGGGAAAGAGCTGGCCATTTTAACATCTTCTTCTTCTGTAATATCCCAGAGAGGGATAGTTAAACTATTCTTTTATACCAAAGCATAGTTTTTACTAAAATCAGCAGTAGGAGAGTACATTTGTGCAATCACAATCTGCATCTCTCCTTCTCGAACAGAAAACAGTACCACAGTAGCAAAAAAAGCAAAAAAGATCTGAACAGTTCATTCAGATTTTGCTAAATGTCCACTCAATTTTCAGGTGTTACAGAAGAATGTAGTGTCTGCCATTAAAGTTATTTTTCACTGCAGGACTTGCTCAACACAATCATAAGCACAGGCAAACCTTTCAGAGGCAGACTTGTTGCCTATCAGAAGATTAGAGAGACTCCCCAGAGAGGTGGACTGTGCTTCTTGTCAGTAGTAAGGTCAAAGTGATCACTGCTTTTTAGCTCATCTTTCTGTCACAACACTGTATTTTCACACAACTGGGCCCATGGCATAAAAAAACTCACAGCCCTGTCTAGGTCCCTACTGATTTCCCTCTCCCAAGCTGGCAAAAATCAGCAGGTTTCATAATCTGTGTTCTTGCACAAGCATGGTGCTAATGATGCCAAGGTCATTCACTTAAGAGCTGGACCCAGTGATCCTTGTGGGTCTCTTCCAACTCTGAATTCTATGATCCTGTATTTGTCTCTTGCTGTAATAGTTGAGTTTCCATAATTGGTAACACAACAACACTCATTGGAAACTGGTCATGTAACCTCTGGTGGGAAGTATCACAGTTTTAGCCCTCTTTGCTCCCTGCAGAAGCAGTCCTTGGGTATTCAGGGTACTTTACCTTTTTGCAGAAGCATTCCTTGGGCATTCAGGGTATTTTAAATTCAATGTTCAGGTCTGTGTTAGAAATGTCAGTGCCCTGGGCAGAAGGGATGCCATCCCACATTATATGATTGTGGTTGCTGCCGGATTCTGTGGATTTGCATATTTTGTCAAACAGCTATTCCCATAAACATAGTTGATGGTGAACTTTTATTATAGCAACATGATCAACTTACAGAAAAGCTGCCTTTCTAGTTAAATGGCTCGTGTGCTTGTTAGACTCCCCTCTCTTACTGTGAATGCTTTTCTTCCAGGACAACACTGACAGAGAATTTGAACATTTATTATCCAATAAGTGAGTCATTATCATAAAATTTCATGAAAAGTATTGATTGAGGATGACTAAACCTTTCTTAACATATAATCAAGAGTTTGGGACAGCAAAAATAATTTAATAACTATGAACTGACAGCAGAGATAATGTACATCATATCAATTCTCTGGTAGATACTGATCACAAAGGTTATCTGATTGAGATTCTCTGGTGTGTATAACACAGTGGGACTGTAGTAGTTTCTGAGACAAGTACAGCTGAATAATCCAAGTTGACATCTGTCTGGATGGACTATCACAACTCGTTCCTTAAATTCCTAGATGCTGCTCTAAGATGTTTGTTCACATCCATGAGCACTGAATGAACAATTCCCTCCCAAGACAGGTGTCCATTAGCAAAATGGCATGCCTCATTTGGCCTTAAGCATGGGTGACAGCTAATAAAAGCATATGAACATGTGCTATGCATATATATGCCATAAAGCATAATCCTCTTTGCTCTGTGCAGAAATATCTCCTATTGCCCCGATTATTGTGAGTGCTGGGAAGTATTTCATCATGTAAAATTATGTCCTTAACATCTGTGTCCAGGCTGGAAACATGCAAATAGCACAGAATACTTTTCGCAAACAGCTGTTTAGGGGTTATTCCATTCCTGCTGTCTATCCATGATAGGATCCATATAAAGACAGTTCACTGACACATGCTGCCTTCCTGCCAGCTGTCACAGTTGCTGCTGCTGGGCCCTGGTGCCGAGTTAGGGCTGACAAGTGGCACAGACAAAGGTTGATGCCCCTTCCTAGGGCAAAGCTATAGTCTAGGAAGGACAAATTGTTACTCTGGGCTACTTTCTGAAGCAAATAATGAATGGAGCATTTATCCTATAAACCACCAGATAGGTTTCAGAATTTGTGTCCAACTTTTTTCCCTACTGCCTTAAAAAGAGACGTGAAAATACCTTCTAATATGCTCACTGATAGGAAAGATACATTTCATTTTAAATCTTTCATGTGACAGTATGTTTCACCAAGTAGATCATAAAAATTTAAATTACTGAAGAGGGGGAGAAGAAACATGAAAATGCTTCAAAGCTTACTGAGAGCTTGTACAAATCTGACTCTGCATCAGAATTTTCACTTAGGCAAATGCTTTCCATCTCCCAAAGAAGAGTTTTTCTGACTAAGGAAGGCTTCTGCAATGGACATTGATTTCAACTGCATCTCTGCAATACGGCTAACTGCAATAAACATGTCAAAGCTGATATCCCCATTGTATCTGAAAGCAAGATATCTCAAAGCAGCAACTGAGAGCTAGATGAGTTTTCCACAACAAAGCAAGGAATCCTTGTTTATCTAAAGCAATACAGTGTTTTCTTCCAAGCTGGCCAAAATAACAAGCCTATGGGAGTGTCTGTCTTAGATCCTTTGATAGCAAAGAATTACTATTACTACAGGACACAAGCTCAGTAAGAAAAGATAAACATAAGAAAATATCCTTCATATCATGACGTTGGTTTCTGCATCTGACAGCCCCAGCTAACGGCCACTGTTTCTCAAATTTTAGATCTTCTATGCAATCACCTTCAAGCATTCTCCAAATAATGAAAAAGTCTCCTTAACCAGTCTCAAACACTTACATTAACTTCACCAAAGCTCCCCAGAGAAAAATGACTACAGAAAACGAACATACTGGACATATCTATGCAATATTCATTATGATCAACGTGCTCTTACAACTTCATTATGCTCCTTATCTGCATGCAACACTACTGCACCTTACACTTTGATTGTACGTACAGATCCACATTTCCTTCTGGGCTTGTGCACAGCACTAATTAAGCAAAATGGCAAACTCACTTACAAAGTTTGGCCAGATAAGGATGCAGGGGCAGGGGGCTGCAGCCTGTGAGGCTGTTGGAGACACAAAGAGGCAGCTGATGTCCAGCTCCTCCAGTACTGCTTGACAGACATATAAAGGTCAGCATTTCATGACATGGTGCTCTTGAGCATATTGTGGACCCTCTTCCTTGTGCTGGCTTAGCATCTTGGTGTACTTCTTTTTTCTCTCATTATTCATTGCTGTTTTGGTTTCCTGGTCCTTGGCTTAGCTTCCAGTCATCTCTCCACACTGCTGGGCAGATGACTCTTTATCTTGATGTCCAGCCTACAGACTTAGATATTAAAGAAAAGGGGGAACTGAGAAATTATTTGCATTCACTTAGCAGAAGTGGAAGGGAAAGAAGTGTGAGAAGGCTCTCAGGTGAATACTGACAGAGAGACCAGGATTAGCCATTAGCTTGGGAGCAGAGGCCACTTTGGGCATAGTTACAACAGGGAGGTCATTGAAGAAGAAGAAGCACCAAGACATGCTCTCAGGGAGATCTTTTGTCTGCAGCCAGGGCATGCACAGGAGGGTGAGTGGTGGTGCTTCAAGCACACTATATGTGGCATGAGGAGCTATGACTCTGGTCTTCCAGATCCTCTCTGTAATGGACAGCAGAGCCAGGTGGGGGGACACAGCCAGGTGGAGAGTCTAGTGCAGAAAAACTGTAGAGAAGACTCCCTCTTTCCAAGATATTACACAGATATATGGATATATTTCCCTGAAACTGAGCACGAACCAGGCCAGAAGTGTATTTGGAACACAGAAAATACAACTACTAGTGTTGTGATTTGAAAGGTTTCCAAAACAGCTCTCCTAGCTGGAGGCAGATGCTGCAGACCACAGAGTTTAATAATGCAGTCCCAACCAAAGGTTTACAGCACTAAACTGCACACTTGAGGCCAGATTAGTAATAACAGATGGGCAAAATATAAAGCTGCACAGACTAATTGGGTGCCCTGCTAGCGGATGCTTCCCATAATCAGGGGATTTTTGAATGACATATGTTTATCTTCCCCCCCTTCTTGGGATACTATTTCATTATAAACAGTAATGAGACACCTGGCTTGGTGACTGCTGGGCAGAAAATTTTTATGAGAATGTTCACCTGCTGCATGCCAGCTTCTTCATTGGTAAAACATAGTTCTACCCTGACCACCTCTCTGGGCTCAACAGCAGACAGGCTATCTGGAAATCACTGGGATTGGAGCTATCAGCATTTGGGAGGCATCTCTGCCTTGGCTAAGAAGGTCAGCTGGAGGTCACTTTTCAGCCAGGTGGAGTGGGAAAAGGATGGAAGGAAGTGGAAATTACTTCAAACATGACACAGACAGTCTGGCTAGAGGCACAACAGCAGTGAGTGAGTTCACAAGACCTCAGTTACCATCCTTGCTTGGAGATGAGAATCCTACAGCCATTTGTGTTGTCCACCTCTGTTTGGGGCATCAACAGCACTTGAGCCACATTCCCTCAAATCCTCATGGAAACTGCAGAATTGTTCCCGGAAGGCTGGGGTCACTGAAGCATTGTGGTGGAGGTTTTTTATTTCTTTATAATTCACAGATATTTCTGTTCACAGCCCCTGTTCAAGCAAGAGACCTCATGAAGGACTTTTGCAAAACTGACTGGAATTTCCAACACCTTAAATGGAATTTCTTCCTTCCTAATGTGGCATAATCACCACCCCAACAAACATCTGATGTTTTTTTAAGGTTGTAAGTACAAAACAAATCCATTTATGTCCCTGTCCATTTTCTTCTACCTTTACATATATGTTCATTGCCCCTGGTGGGCACAAGGTCCTGCCACCTGCCCTGAGATTTGTGTCAAAACTGGAGCAAGGCAGGTCTGTACCAGTTCTCACCTCTGACCACCTGTGGAATTGCTGGTATGGAGCTCTATAGAGGAGCTGGCTCTGGACACAAAGACTAAACAAAGCTCAACACTAGCTGAGTTATTGGAGACAGGCACTGAGTAATCATGTTCCTACCTGTATAAACTGGAATCAAAAGTGAGTTATTCAGTCAGTGGAAATAAATGGATTTTTCCAGCTGGTGTGGCTGACGTGTACCGTATATATCACGTTTATATATCTTCCTTCCACCAACCAGCTCCCCTTTCAATAATCAAGCTCTATAGCTATTACAATTCTACTGACTGGAAAGAAATGTGTGTTCACAACATGCACCAAGAGATAAATCTTGTTACAGCACCAGCAACACATTCCATGCATTACATGTGCCAAAGGAGTAGGATTTATTTGGGTCATTTATGCTCCACTGGAGTGGAAAAATGAAAAAAAAATAGGCTTTACTATAATGAATTGGGGTCTTTGAGTCCTGCAAAGAATAATCCCCATGCACAGGTTAACAGGGATGGCCATCCATCAAGGCATCAAAGGGTGGCCTTGCAGGACATGTCTGTGCTGGACTCACAGCTCTGTGTGCACCCTTCCTTCTTTAGCCATCCCTACTCAGAGCCCTGCTCCATGTGATGCCTACCCAGGCAGCAGCCCCTCATTCAGCCACCATGCTCTCCCCACACTTCACAGGGGCACCTCCTGCTGCCTGGCACACCCTGTGCTGCATGAAAACCCTTCATGCAGTTCCCTGCCCCTTTTGGACAGGCCACTCTGAGGGAGTTTCATCTTGCACAAGTTATTGTTCGTCCTGCAGAAATGCCCAGAGGAAAGTGACCAGTGTCCCACTTGGCTGTGCAGCTGCAGAGCCACAGACTCCTGGGATCTAAATAGAACCACGCAGGGAAAAAAGCACAGAGGAAGGCCAGAGCTATGGCTGAGACCAGAGCTGGCTTCAAAGCTATCACCATTACCTCAGAAAAAGGAGGAGAAATTAATTTATAAACTTCTGGTAGTTGCTGCCTCCTCCTTCTCCTCCTTTGTCTGTCCGTAAGGCTGGGAGCTCTCAAAGCAGAAATACTTTCCCAGGATTAGGAAAACAACTAGCCCATTGTAGCTAGTGCTACTGTAACCCAGCATACATTCACAGGGAGCTGGTTGGTATCTCACAACTGCTGTAGGTAAACAGTCTATCTATCTATCTATCTATCTATCTATCTATCTATCTATCTATCTATCTATCTATCTATCCCCTTATGCACCAGCATGTTTCCTTTCTTCATCATGCTTAAAATTTGTTGGCACTGAGGACAGGAAGTTGAAGGAGAAGAATATAGCAGGGAAAAAAGAGTCAAAATTCTGTATTTGAGTTTCAGCATCAAACAGAATAAACCCATCAGGATGTCACAGACCACCTATCCCTACATGGGAAGAAGTGGCAGTAGGTTCACCTTTACTCTAAGGGGAATAGCATCAGTGATGCTTTTAACCCTTACCAGCTTGCATTTTACCCAGAACACACTGTGTGAAGTTAAAGCAGCCAAAAAAGTATAATGAAATGTAGAAATGTAGGTATGGAATTGTGTTCACAAAGAACTCAAATGGCTCTGTTCTTTTTGAAAGTGAAAAGTAAATGTATTTTTCTGAATTAATATCACTGCAGTAATACATGTGTGGATCTGACATAATCTTTAGTCTTTCATTGTGAAGGTATTTTAGATAGTATAGATATCTCCAGATTTTGAGTAAAAAACAGCAGACTACCAGGTTGACTTGTTTCAAAAAACTTCAAGCTACACTGGAACCATCAATTATGTATTTGCCATTCAATCTATTGACTCCTCATCTGCATTGTCAGAGGAGGAAGAAACAAGAACTATTACACTGTGATTAAAATGGTAATGAAAAGGTCTGGGAAGGGAGAGTGTCTTTGAAAGAGTGAAGGGAATGTTTGGGCAGCTCCTGAGTGTCTGGTAACACGAAGTTTCTTGGTCTTCCTAATCTGAGGCAGGTTTCCCATATTGTCATAACAACAAGAAGACCTGGGGAGGATGGTTGAATATATCATGTTCCACCAGGCACAGGGAATTTTTAAATTCCTCAACTGATGAACCAGGCCAGATCTAGGCTGACTTATTTCCCCATCGTGTCATCAAGCCTCACTGGTCTGGCCAAGATAAATGAACAGGAGGTAAGTGCTACAGAGAAGTAAATAGGAGGGAGGATTGTGGAAAATTTCCTGTTCTCTGTCATTTTCTCTAGACAATCAGAGTGAGACACTTATCTAAAAATTGCATAGTTTGAGACAACATAGCATGATATCTGAGCCACAGGATGCAGAAGGATACCAGGTGTGAGAGGATCAGCAAAGGAAGGGTGAAGTATATGGTAGCTTGGAGCACACGCCAAGACATGGAGTGAACTGACTGTAGCTGGCAACAGTCTTTGCAGGCTACCTCATATAAACTCAATCCTTACACAAGCACAGTCCATCATGAAATGCTGAAGGATGCTCCTGTCTGAAAGAAAATATATTTTAGTGTCCTCTTGCTCTTGCAGTCAGAAACGCACCCATTATTCTGTGTGATCTTACTCACGGCCATGTAGGTTTCTGTTTGTTCATGCAAATTCTCTCTGCTCTTGTTTACCCTTCCCTACTACTGTCTCTAAGAAATATTAGTCCTAAGGTTGTTTTCTGAATAAAACTTACTGTGACATGATCTGTTATTGCAAGTTTATTTTATGCTATCTCATTCTCACCTCCAGGTGTTCAGTCTTTCTCATTCAGAACTGGATTGGGTTTTTGTTTTTTATTGTGTATGTTATTTGTGTGTAATTGACAGGGTATGAATGTTTAGGCTATGCTTTCCCTTTTTCTTAAATGGAAATGCTGTGGGTTTTTACTTTTAGGGAAGATACTTGAAAGCAAAATGGTGTAGGAGGAAGAGGGATTAACACAATGGGATACACAGTTTCAGGGTGGGAAATGCAGTTGGAGGCATACATTGAACTGCATCTTAAGTTCAAATATGAATAAAATATATATATATGCTTACATATATATGCACTCTATTAACAACAGTTTTAGAGATACAATTAGGTAAACTGTTTAGAAACTCAAGAGATTTGAAATGTTGTTATTTCTTTCTAAAGAGAATTGGAATTCAGCCTCAACATAGAACCAGTAAAACCACACAAAAGGCAAACTAATTCACATTTTGTAGTTGTATGCTTATCCCTAAGATAGTAAACATTACCTGAAATAATAAATGGTAAAAATAATTAAAGCAGATATTATGCATATTTTTGCATGTCCTGATATCTCTGCCTTGTTAAATCAATAGGAAAGGCGGAGCATGAACCTGAAGCCAGGATACAGCAGTGGCTACAGTATATTTGGCAGAATCCAGCTGCACTGCTGGAGCAGATGGCCCAATATAAACAAAAAGAGTTGTCGGTGTCTTCAGATAGATCTGACTAAGCAGTCACTGATGTTTGTTTTCTTTTCACAACCTACCTCCAAACCATGTAAAAATTATAAATATGCTGCTGGTGAAGTAACTGCTCTGTTCTTTATTCAGTTTTGGGCATAATGGTTTTCATAGCAATCCAGATCTCTTTCACATAGCATCCTGATGAATACAAAGGGCCAAGAACATGCATGGTTTGGGAGGAGATACCTGAAGTTTTCCACAGATAACTATGGCCTATATCCTGCCAAGGAGTTCAAGGTACGCTCTTCATATGGGTGTCTCCACAGGCCGGGGTAACTAAGAAACATCAATGTCATTGAGCAGAGCCCAAAAAGGAGTGATAAGGCTACCCTTACTCATGCTTTGAGATCCTCCCTGTGGAAAAGTAGGTCTTTCTCAGGCGAATCTGATGATGGGATCAATAGTGAAACACCACAGTTTCTCCTCTGCCATATTCTCTATGCATACATTACCTAGACAAATCATCCCAGAAACAGGAGACTAGCACTGTTAATCAGTGTAGCATATTAAATATTCTTGATGCTTCGGGGGGAGCAGGGGGAAGTCAAATATAATTGTCCTGAGCAGAATATATTTCCATTACAATGAAATCTCAAAATCAGTTCCCTGTTCATTTCAGCAAAGGAAAATTTCCATACCCCCAGATATTTTGGGTCAGCAGGGATATGATTACAACCTCCTGAATCTGTGAGAGCCATTTTGAGCTGAATTGTTTTATGATGACTCTGTCACTGCAATGTGACAAAATGGCACAGGTTTTAGTTCAGACCAGTAGACAGGGATTAATCAAGCTGTTATTCTTGCTGTTGTATACCACCAGTGGAGGCTTTTAACTAACCAGCTGAGAGACTTATGAGTGTGGAAATTGTTTTTTTGCATATTCATTAAGAAGGAGAATTGTTCTCCCTTTGCAGAGCAATCTGTATGAGAGCAGAGGACCAAAACTTCCAACGGAGTCAGGCAAACTGCCTGGTTACAACTGAGACACGTCTGGCAGTGAGAATGAGAGTTTGAATACCCTGGGAACTTGGACTAGTCTGTAAATAAGAGGGGATTTTCCCTGCAGACAAAATCCCTGCAGAGTTCAAACGGACAGCAAGAAGCACTACATTTTCTCCTGAAGCGATATAAAAATTAGGTAAAATAGAAAAATCTGCTGTGTGTTCCCCTGACTGCAACATGAGAGACTGTTACCTCTGCATCTGGAGAGAATAAATTTGGAAGAGGCACAAAACCTCCTATTGTCTTTATCAATCTCCAGGTGAAAACACTGACATTCAGGGAAGAAACTTTAAGCTGCTGCTGGGAGTTTGTGATTGGTTTGAGGGGTAGAAGAAGCAGCACCTAGATCTCTAAATGAGAGAGCCTGGTAGACACAAAGTCTGAAACTGTCACCTGAGATAGTTACCTTCATAACTGGCCAAGGAACAGTCATCATCAAATCAACAGGTCAAAACACCATGAGGTACACCTGGCAGGTACATATTGGGACCTGTGCCCCAAATCAATTTATGTCACTCCACTACCCATAGATCCCAAACACTGCCTCCTAGCACCAGCATGGTGACCTGTTTTGTAGATATAAAATTGGTTGAGACAATTGCCACTTTATCCTTAATTTAAAAAATGACCATTGAGATCCTCAGACAAATGGATATTTTGTGGAGTTTCTGCAGCCTCCTCTGATGCATTGCAAAGCCACGTGCCACACATGGCTATAAGACACCACGGTCCTGGGTGAGGTGTGCATAGAAACAGATACTCCAGACCAAACTCTGCATGGTATGTAGAAAATTGCTGAACTCGGAGATAGTTGCTGATGAAGATAAGTTTAGTGCATTTGGTAGGTTTATATTTTTTAGGTATATAAGTCATGGCTCAGACTGGGCCTCAACAGCCTATTCTTCAATGCCAAATCCCTGAGGAGTATTTTTTCCAGAAATGTTTAATCACTATTTAATAACAGCTGCATAAAATACGTCTGATCGTATTTAATATTCCCAATGATAGAATTGTTCAGTGATTAAATATCTTATGATTATAAAAAATATATCACTCCATTTTCAGAGAGCTGCTCTTAAAGCAAACCCTGGCCATGCAGCATGACCCTCTCATCCCAGCTGAAAGGTCAGGCCAGGTATGAACTACATGAATCAGAGGGAGAAAAGGAGGGAGGAAAATGCTTTGTCTGCACATAGGAACTCATAGCAGTAAAACCTGTGTCTGGCTTTTTAGAAAGTCTGGAAAATCTTATCACTTAAGTTGTTGCAAGTGGGCAGGTGAAGACAAGATATCAGTAATGAAATTCCTTGCTTGAGGGCCCCAGCTGATCACCTGTGGGGTGCGAGACAAGAATTTAGCTCTGACAGCTGCCTGAAGAGCCCAGAGCAGATGGGCTCACCTGTTACTGGAGTGCTGGGTCTTTCCCTGAAACATAAGTTGCTGTGCAGAGGCGGGATACAGCTCTGCAGGGGCTTTTCACACCCCAGCTGCATCCATCCTTGTGAGCAGCCAAGGCAAAGCAGGCACAGTGGGTGCTACCAGAACGTGCCATTTGGTTTACCTGAGCTTGCCAAAGACACTTGGGGCTCCCCTTTGTGTCTGCAGTGTTGCTGCCCTCCTCAGCTCAGTCTGGTTGTCTTACCCTTTGCTCTTGGTTTTGGAGCCAAATGACATCTCTGGACCATCTAACCACTAAGCCACCCACAGTTTTTCATACCTATTTCTTCCACTCTCAACATTTTTTTTGCTAATACAGCAGGCCATGGTCAATCAGGAGAACAGGGACCTGGAAGGAACCAAGAAGCAGTCCAAAACAACAGTGTAAAATGAGACAATGGTTGCAACACAAATTTTGCATTAAATGAAATAATTCATTTTGAAATTTTAGAATAACCTTCTGAATGTGAAAGGTGATAGGATTGCTGATGATTCACATATGAGTGTTTCAAGCATGGGCTGAAGACTTTCTGGTTTCTGTCTTGCTGCTCAGATCAGCACCTTGTGACAGTGTCCTCCCCCAGCCCTGGGGTTAAGCCATAACCCTCAGAGGGGGCTGTATGGCTGCATCCAGTTTGCTCTGGAATCTGGGGAGCAGATGTCAGCAAGGTAGGTCAGGCTGGTCTGGCCTGGTGACCCCAACATTTTGTTGGTTTGCGACTCTAAGTCAGTTGTCTTTCTCCATAGGCAGTGGACAGGCCCACTGAGCAATGCTGCATCTCCCCTTGAGTAGGAATGTCAAGGTTATTTTTCTGTGTTTAGAGAGTCCTTGTAGCATCAGAAACTAAACTTTGAAATCTTTGGCAACTTTAGTGTACTAAACTTTGAAATCTGAGCTGAGTGATATAAAAGATTGTGCAGATATAATTCTGCAGACATAAACTGTTGACCAGGCTGGGACTAGGATTGAACACAGCTACACCCAGGTTCTTCTCTGAAGAGGAGTTTAGAATAGTTTAGTTAGGTAGGGGGTCCTTTCTGAGCCCTACAACTCAACAGGAGGGTCTTCCTGATAGTTCTGACCCTGCATTCAGTTAATAATCAAGTTTATCTTCCCATCAGATTCTTGTTAAACCACTGTTGCAGTTACCATTGAACTATTTTAACTCACTGGTTTAGCTCAATCAAGTATGTTGTAGCTTCCCTCTCACAAGTGAGGCGCTCGACTCCATCTGTGACACAACTACACCCGGGAGTTAACTCACCTTGGGCGGGATCTGTGCCAAGTCCTCATGAACCCAGCCACTTGTTAATGTGGATGTGATGCTAGTCAGGAGCTTCCTAATGTAGAAGGTCTTACTTTTCTTTACCCAGATATCACCTGGAGCCAGCTGGTGCCAGCTCCCTGCTCCTGGTCTCAGACAGGCCTGGGCATCACTGCCAACCACGTACCCCATTTTGTACAGCGGCTGCTGGGGTTCACACTACTCACAGGGACATCTGTAATAACCCTAAATAGTCTCTGGTCCCAAACAGAACTGCAGGTCAAGCATGCCAAGAGGTTTACAGCCTCCACATAGATGAATGAAATACATTAAAACAAGTGAAATGCGTGTGTCTGTATGTGCATGAAACAAAATATGAAAAGAAAATTTATATGAATTTTCAGTGTTTACACATTTACATGACCATTAAAAGCCAGTTTCTGGTAAATGCATTATTGGCCCAGTTGACTCAGGTTCTTGGCTTCCATAATTTTTCGCTAGTTTAAACATTTGCCACTCTCCTTATGATCAGGTTGTTGTGAGCTGGGGAAGCAAAATATGTTCTTAAAGCACTTCACATTCCTACAGGGGATTGAAGTAATCCTAGACTCTGTTACATTTCCATTTTTAACTGAATTAGTGCCTCTGTTAAAATGTGCAGAAATTAGACTTTTCTTTGCAAATAGACATGGTTCCAGAAGGAATCCTTTTTAATGTATCTATCCTCATCACTATCAGAAACCCATTTTCTCTACATTACTTATATGGGCATTTAAATTCCCTTTTGAATGGACTTCACCAGTCTGAGACCTTTGAAGTGCAGCTACCTCTGAGGAGAAATACCTCCAAAATCTATTCAGACCATTGCAGAGTATTTATGGAAGAAAAATCTGATGAGTGTCTTGAAGGTTTATGCCTGCTCTTTCAAGAATTTTTACAGGCTATTTATGTCTTTTTGGAACTGACATTTCCTAAAGCTGTCTGTAAAAAATATTCCATGGCAACCTTAAGGCGTCAGTTTATCTGCTCTTTATAATTCCATCATTTACAGTAAATCCAAGCCTATGTACAATAGCATTGCTAAATTCCTTGTTTAGGTATTGATGATTTAACTCTTACTAAAAGAAAGTGGAGAACTCCCTGTACCTAAAATATTCTTTTGTGTGGTGTGACTTTAGTACAAGTTGTATATCAGTTCCAGAGAATTTGCTTTCTGTTGAATGAGTGAGTGGCATGACTGATGCAACTCATGTAATCCAGACTTCTTGGTGTGTTGCAGGAAGTAACAGGGCATAGAATTCTCTCCCTTTCTTTATGTGGAGATGCTTGGTCAGTCATCTGCACAGGAAGGTTATCATTCTACAGACTCTTGTAATGCCTTGATCTATCATCCTTTTCTAATACCTGGCTGACACTTAATGAGCCTTACAAGGCAACACTGAAACAAGTCTGGCTGTTGCTCGTCCTTCAAACAGCTTCACCACTGTGAACCTACGTGGTTTAACCCCATCAGGCAGCTAAGGCACAAGCAGACACTTTCTCAGTCTTTACCTGTGGGATGCAGGAGACAACTGGAAGGGTAAAAGGGAGTGTGCTGGTTTGGGCTGGGGTAGAGGTTATTTTATTTATGGTAGCTGGTATGAGGCTACGTTTTGGATTTGTGCTAGAAACAGTATTGATAAATGAGGGATGTTTTCATTATTGCTGAACAGGGCTTGCACAGAGCCAAGGCCTGTTCTGTCAGTGAGAAGGCTGGGGTGCACAAGGATTTGGGAAGGGACACAGCTGGGACAGTTGACCCAAACTGATCCATGGGACATTCCAGACCATATGGTGCCATGCTCAGCATAGAAAGCTAGAGGGAGAAGAAGGAAAGTGAAGCCCATTTGGAGTGATGGAGCTCTCTTCCCAAGTCACTGCTATGTGTGATGGATCCCTGCTTTCCTAAGGATGGCTGAACATCTGTCTGCTCATGGGAAGTGGGGAATTAATTCCTTGCTTTGCTTTTTTTGTGCATATGGCTTTTGTCTTAGCTATTAACTTGTCTTTACCTCAACCTATGAGGTTCTTTAGTAAATTTACTGTCTTGGATTCATTTGCAAATTCTCAGTGGAATGATCATAAAATCATAGAATGGTTAGGGGCAGAAAGGACCTTTCATCTAATCCAAACCCCTGGCAAGGACAGGAACATTTTTTGCTAGATCAGGTTGCTCTGGGCCCCATTCAATCTGGCCTTGAGCAATTCCAGTGATGTTGCACCTTCTGTGGTCAACCTGTTCCGGTGCCTCACCATCTTCATCACAAAAATTTTCTTATTTTCAATCTAAATCTACCTTCTTTCAGGTTACAGCTGTTGCCCCTTGTCCTGTTAGGCCCTGGTAAAAGATCTCTTTCCAAGGCCACAATAAAGTCTATCCGGAGCCTTCTCTTCTCCAGGCTGAACAACCCCTGAGGTGGTGGCGGCTTTGCACCCATGTTGCAGAGAGATGGGGCACAATGGTATCTTTGTAGACAGAGACATGACAGTCTCACAGAGAGAAGCAAAATGAACAAACTGGAGGATTTCACATGCTGAGGAAGACAGGCACACTTGCTCCTGCCCAGAGCCTGAGATCCCTAGAAAGATCTTTTCTTCTACCTCAGCCCCAGTCCTATGCTAGAAAAGACTGCCTGACTTCCTATGTAAGCATACCGTGGGATTTTCCCAGGCAGCACTCCCTTTAATGGCTAGCTTCAAATCCAGATCAAAACATCTGCATCCAGCCAGTACATGCCCAGCATCAGCTGCACGAGGCACACAAACAAGTGGGGAGATAATTGCTCTACTGTTGCTTCCTTGAGGCACTGAGAAGAACATCATGATCTCCTTTGGGATACCCTGTGAGGACAGAAAGAGCATTTTTGAACAGTTACTTGTGATCCGGCCCTCCTTTGGTCTGTTTGCATGGGAGACACATGGCTGTTTTAAAAGGAGTCTGAGAGAGATTTATTTATTCATGTGGTCTCTGAAAGGTTATCGCCTGCATCAAGCTGCTGAGGACTTGTCCTGTCATGTTGTCCAAATAAAAACACAGCTCCTAAACCTGCACGACTTCAATAACCTTAGTGAAATCTTGTTGGCTTTGATGGAACAAGTGGACACAACATCAGATGCCAAGGATTTGCTTGTCATCTCCATTGTATCTCCACTTCGGGATGCTTGCTGGGCTACAGAAATCTGTCAGAGACTAATCTGCTTGGGATGTCAAGGAAGCCAGAGCTGAAGCCTTGATGTATGAATCTTCTGTGCTGATAACTCTCTGCTGAGCTTTGATGAATGCATAAAGAGTTGGCAGATGAGTGGGGTTTTTGATTAACTGTGCTAGTCTATGCACACTCAAGCTTCAGTGAGATTGTATATTGTCAGTCTGCTGTCTCCTGTGTGCTGAATTCTCATTTAAGCTTTTGTATTTAACAGAAAATTTTGATTTCTCTTTCACTGTGGAGTTTAAAATGAAGTTCAAATGAGACACAATTTACAGCATTATAAAGACTGGGTAATAATTTCTGTCTCTGTAACTAGCTTTGAGATGGGATTACCTTTAATGTTTATAACTTCTCGTATTCACATTTGCATTAATGCATGTTCCTTAACAAGATAAAAATATTTCTCCACCAAGTACATCCATCTGGAGTTGTGCTCATGAATATCTTTTTCCCAGGTACCAAGTTTCCCAATTTCTGCAAAAAAAAAAAAAGTTAACTTCTGCTTTTTAAAGGGCAACTTGGATCTAACTGAATCATTCAGACATAGATGAAACTTACAATAACTCAGAAGATCCAAATTTAAATCGCAACATGCTTCCTGAGCAGCACAAACAAATATACAGAAAATTATGTATTTTCAAACCTGTAAGAGAAGAGAAATAGTGCATTCTGCTTTTTTTGTAGTAATGCTGTTTCCTAAAGCAGTACCTAGAGACCCACCAAGGTGGGGAACCACTATCGTCATCATGGACAAACATTACGGGTAATACATCTTCTGTCCAGTTTTGCTTGTGGACTAAAAGCAAAGTGAGGCTGTAGGAACAAGAGCAGACACACAATGTAAGGATATCAAGCTATTAGAAAGCATCCAAAGAAGGTTTATGAAGATGGTGAAGAGTCTAGAGGGGAAGCCATACAAGAAGCAACTGAAGTCACTTGGTCTGTTCAGCCTCAGGAGATTGAGGGGAGACCTCACTGAAATCTGCATTTTCCTCACAGGAGGAAGAAGAGAGACAGGCACTGATCTCTTCTCTGTGGTGAATGGCATGAAGCTGAGTCAAGGGACATTTAGGTTGGGTATCAGGAAAAGGTTCTTCACCCAGAGGGTGGCTGGACACTGGAACAGGTTCCCCAGGGAAGTGGTCACAGCACCAAGCCTGCCTGAGGTCAGGAAGCATTGGGAGAATGTTCTCAGCCACATGGTGTGACTATTGTGGTTGTCTTGAGCAGGGCCAGGAGTTGGAATTTGATAACCATAGTGAGTCCTTTCCAACTCAGGATATTCTAAGAGGCTGTGATTCTATGATCATACAGAAATAGTCAACATTGTGAAGTGCAAATATGGCCCCAAGGTACCTTGATGTGTTTTATGTTTTCATTTTGTGGTTTGTTATTTTCCTATCCTAGATATTGAACATGTTCTTATAGCCCCTGGTTTTCATCAAGTTTCCATTTAGTCAGTATGTTGGACTGTCTGGTGCAAATCATCCTGGTTTAACTGTTTTCCTGATTCAAATTACTGGAGTGCATCTCAATACATTGGGATGAATCTTCTCATAGCCAACATCAGATCTCATTTTTGCCGCATATCTGTGTTGACTATAGGAGTTAATCCAGTTTTCAACAATGCAGGTGAGGCCATGCCCTGTCTCTGACCCATGAACTTGCACCTCTTCTTACTTGATCTCACCTTGTCACTATGATGGCAGTAAAGCATCTGCCTGATGAAGAATTATATGGCTTCATCTGCTGTGTTTGTACTGTCCCTTGCTACTATCCATTTTGTCCAAAGAAATCACTATGGAGAATTAAGCCAGAGTATGTATTATTTAATAATAATTGTATATTACAGTTATTCAGTAATTTAATACCTTGCCTCAGTGCTCTATCTCAAAACCTTTCTGCCAGTGTCCGCTATATTTGTAGGAAAAACAGGAATCCTCTAATTTGTTACTTTATGTCTGTTAAACAGGATACAAAAATTAACTCAATGCAAAATGAAAGTTCCCAATAGAGCAATTTATTGAGGTAAGTCATGTCCACTGTATGGAACTCCTGAAAAGGAAGGGAGAAAGGAGGAATCACAAGCACTGGATTTTCATGCCATATTTTGCACTCTTCAGTGCACAAGTTTCAGAGAAGCCTCTCAGCCTCTTTTAACTCATTTTCATTATGATGGGCAATTGCAGCACTTACTCCCTCCACCCTGTCCTTCGCTCTTTACTGTTTCTAAGCCATGCAGAATTCATGCAGTCAAAATTCACGGTCTGGATGTGCTACTGGGTCCTTGCTACTTTCATGGCTCTGCAGCCTGATGTATTGACAATGTTTAAATGTTTTTATTGCCTCTGTATATCCTGTCAGCTGTTCTTCCTGCAGAAAAGCCCAAGAGGCCTTTAGAAAGAATTGGTCACAACTGACGGGTTTTGAAAACACAATTTTCACTGTCCTTTATAGGAATGGTGCCATTTACAACTATTTCTGGCAGAGTGCCCCTCTGTGCCCAACAGAACCAGGAGAAACCAATGAAGTGTGTGGCTGAAGTGTTTCTTTTATTGCTTTGGGGACCTCACAAGTTTTGAGTTAGACGTGAGAAATTAAAGGCAAAAAATTCCAAAGCCAGTTCATTTCATCTGTGTTGGGATGACATTAAAAGGTCTGTCTCCTACCAAAGCTCAGCATGCATGACCCGTTTGCTCTTAACAAGTCATCCCATCTCTACTGAAAGGTGTGCAAACCCTTGAATGGTACAGAAAAGCCAGTGAGAAAAGGAAAAGGAGGAAAAATCCCACACATTTTGAGTTAACAAAGGCTCTACTTGTTCGCTGCTTTTGAACACAATGCAGCATTTCCATACACCAGTCTTCAGTGACTTTTAAGTTGTCTTTCAAAGTGACCCAGTGCACTTCAGAGTGCAGCCTCCCATTTTTCACCTAGCAAGCAGTGCACCTATCCAAGCCATGAGCAGACAGCTTCTCCAGGAGATTGTTGTGGGAAATGGTGTTAAAGGCTTTACTAAAGTCCAAGAGAAAAAAATGCACAGCTTTCCTCTCATCCACTGAGAGGGTCACCTGGTCACAGAAGGAGATGTTGGTCAAGCAGGACCTGCCTTTCACAAACCTATGGCTGGGCCTTATCCCCTGGTTATCCTGCATGTGCTGTGTGATTGCACCCAAGGTAATCTGTTCCATAACTTCCCTCAGCACTGAGGGTAGGCTGACAGGAGTTCTAGTTCCCTGGGTCATCTGATGGTACGGCCTAACTCCCTTCAGATGGTTTCTTCTACCTATTTTACAAATTAGTTTCAGCATAGGATGAAAGGACTGCTGCACTTTCACTTAAAAAAATAATGGGGTTGCAAAATAATGGGGATCAAAGCCCAGTGTTCCATGACAGCTGGTGCCAAAGCCAGCTGCCCTGCCACCCCTCCTAGGTGGTGTGGGGAACTGGGACAAGGCTTTTGGGACCCACGGTTACACCAGGACTTTAGGTCACATCTTGACAGCTGAGGATGACTTGCTAGGCCAAGTGAAAGCCATATCTGGTCCCAGTTTGGACCAGATAACTTGGCTGGAAAACACTCAAACGCCAGTGAGAGTAATTTTGTGTCGAGAAAAATACCCTGGTATTATTCCCAAGTAAAAGCCTGTGTCAACACTTCAGCAAAAACCTGAGACCTGGGGTTTGCTGACTACCAAATCCTCATGAAATCCTTAGAAGCACAAGACAGGATTTTTCCTGAGGTTCATAACGCCAAAGGATAAATGAGCCTGAGGCACTTCCAAAGTCCTACTCATAATTATCAAAATATTACATCCCGTATATTCTGAAGGGAAATGTTTGTGTCTGTGGTTTCAGATTGTTTTCTGTACTTTGTACTGTGCACAACAGCTATTTTAGTAACTGAATTTAAATTTTTGGTAGTCTTCTTGCTTATCTGATAATACACCTTTTTTATACTTCTGTTCCTGTGTCCAGAACAAATGCCAAATAATGCAGCAATCTGTAGGAACCAAATAGCATGAAAATCTAGTGCCACATGTTTTGGAGTCATAAGCTGGTAGACAATTTATCCAGAAGGAATCTAAAATTGTAGTTTCATTTTTTAGAGTAAAAGCTACAGTATGCACATTGAAAGTGTCCGGACTCTGGAAACTAAATTTTATAATGGCAGGAATGTGTCCATGTAGTTCTCCAAAAATGCACTCATGTATTTTGGGATTAAATCAAATCCTTGTTTACAAAGCCAATTAATTCTCTTGACGTATAATTTTAGTGCTAATTGTTTCAATATATTTTATTTTGTGATTGGATAATTTGTTAGAGAAACTGAATTAGATACATCTTAGATGTATCAATTTATTTGGGTGTCCTTTGGTGGTTTTGTCATATCATTTATACTGGTATTCTTTTAGATATGGAGGAATATGTTCAGATTTCAAAACAGAAAATTCCTATGAATTGAGGGATAAAAACTGTATTTCAGCAATCCTAGAGAGACACTCTAAAGTGTTAAAACCCTTTTTTAATCTCTTATTTAGGACTGATTTCTATGTACTTTCCTTCTCAGAAGTCATGTTCTAGTGAATCATCATTTTCCAAAGGAAAAAGAAATCAGCATAAATTTCTTAATCAGGCCCATGAAAGAAGTCCAACCAATAAGTTCTGCTGTTCACCACAGCCATGGCCCCCACTGCACAGAGTTAAGGTCAAATTAACTCACCAAGACATTTCATCAGCTGTGAACCAGCACCATTTCCCTGAAGACAACAGAGACGTGTTGACTTACAGCTGCTCAGACTGTCCATGTAAATTTTCCAAGATTTCCACAACACTTATCCCTTCTGATGATTTATGTTAATGACACTGCCCTAGACAGGTCTTCAAGGTGGTCATAATGGACAACAGTGAACAAATAACTTCTGTCATATCACAGAATAGTCTGAGTTGGAAGGGGCCCACAAAGGACCATCATGTCCAACTCTGAACTGAATGTGGGGGTCAAACCCACAACCTTGGCATTATTAGCACCATGCTCCAACCAACTGCGATGATCCTATGAAATCTATTGTAAAATCTCACTTGGATTACACAACCCACACGATGAATCAAACCAAAGATCCAACTCCTTGTCCTTCCCTGTTTCTGGCAACATTCAGTAGCAGATGCTCTGCACTGAGTGCAAAGATGGTCCTTCAACAGATGTATCACTTCCTTCTTGGCTTTCCAAGAAAATCACCACAATGCTCTTTCTATGCTTTGCAAATGTCCTACATAACATTAAAACCAGTTTGTAACAGGCTAAGACAAAAGTGGTTTTGCAGTTTTGAAAGAAAATACAGTTCCTGCCTGTTCTTATTCTCTGTTAGTGCATTTCTGTTCTGTTAGAATTTTGGAGCCTGGCAGTAGTGGGAAGAGGTGTGTGCCTGCTCTGGGCAGCTGAAACCTCTGGAGAATGGAGGGGACCTTCCACCTGGGAAACAACTAGACCTTTGTAGCTGAAGGGACCTTCTGGAGAATAGGACAGAGGTAAAAAACCCCCAAACCACAGAGGGCAGGGATCCTGCTACATCAGAAACTGGTACTGTTACAAAATAAGAATTAATATTTCTTTTACCTTGAGTATTTTCTCAGAAAAATAAAAATTTCTCTGCCAAATACCTACTTCTGAAGTAGTTCCATCTGTAAGTGAGAAAGAAAGGTAATCTGTTTATAAATAACTTTAAAATTAAAAGATTAATTCAAATTTTTAAATATCTATTTAAATTCAATGTTGCTTTAAAGTAAAATGGCAAGAAAAAGTAAGTATTTGTTCAATGGCTCAACTCCCCTCATTTAATGAAAGAAGATGGGCAACCCCTCACATTACAATATTTGGCTTGTCTTGTTCATGAAAAAGCACTGGAAAAGTGCTGTTAAACAGGATATGAACCCTGTAGGAAGCAATTTACTATAGTATGTGGATATCAAATCAAATAAAAAAATTTACACGGTGTTACCTGAAACTTTTTGACCACCTGATCATTACAAAAAAAGGAAAAAGACAGTTCAGAATTCAGAAAAACTTAGCAAAATCAGTTGAAGATGGCTAGATGGGAAATAACTTTTTTTCCTATCAAAAGACTCTGAAAGGCTGTGATTGTTTTGTTCAGGAGGAAATTATTAAGAGGGGATATTTCAAACATGTATAAATAAAGAATCTAGAAATAAAAGTCCAGTCACAAGTATGTCTCAGACTCAGAATTTCAGACAACTCAAAGAAGGTTTGTACATACATATATGCATCACAGGAACATTCAAAGATATGCGAGGTAACACATGTTATCCTGGAAAGGGAATGAAATCTGCCCTTTGGAAAAATTAAGAAAACCTTTAGTTTGTAGGAAAGAGAAGGAAATATACATGGCTTTACCTTACTGCTTTTGCCTATTGCTGGGTGCATTAGCTTTTATTACTTTCTCCCCAGCATTTGTAGTGGCAGCATAGTGCATCAGTTGGCATGTGGTCCTGATCTAAACCAGCAATTTCCACCTTCCATTCATGACGGCAGCACCTGGTCAGATGCTAAATTTGACTCATCTTTGCATGATTCCACTGCAGAAGTATTTTCTGGATTATAAAGCATACAATTCTTCATCAAGTCAATATATTTTCAGTGTGGACTAAATTTTACTCTTCAGGGTAGCTGGCATGATGCCAGCAGGTGATTGGCTCTTCAGATTGCAGTTGCTTCACATTCCAGTATTGAAGCACTCCACCATTCCTCAACAAGCATGGCAAACCCATTATTTAGAATTCTTTGGTAATTTTTAATTATTTTATCACCTCATTTTTAGCTTTCCCTTTATTTAATTTTGTTCTGTTCAACTTTTTATTGGTTAGGAAATTGCTGTGTTTCACTTGCTTTTTTAAAATCTGCATCAGCTTTCTTCCACTTCAGTTTAGGCTGGTTTCCAGTTTCACTACTTTGGACCTTTTTGTTTCCATCCAATGAAAGGCAACGAATTCAATAATAGCAGAATAAAACATATTTCAAACATCTAGCTTAAGCTGTCGAAAAATGAGATTTACAGGGATTAGTTACATTGGCATCACAGACACAAGACAGGGTAATTTTGACTTGCCTGTGGCAACACAAATTTCACATCTCATCAGCTCACTCCTAGAAACAGCTTTCTGTTAGGAAGTGATCACCTTGAAACCTTCAGGTCTGTTCCTTATTACTTCAGGAGTTGACCAGGAAGTGCAGTCAGGATACTTTTATTTGTATTAATTCCTGTGATTCTGCTGTTGCTGCTCCAGGCAATCCCTAGAAGCAGGTGTGATAGTCTATTCTTTGATATGAACTGGATCACAACTGCCAAGATATGAAAAAAATTCTTCATTCTCCCTTAACACTATTTCAGTGAAGTTTTTTCCTCATTTTATCTACCTTAATGGCCAGTCACATATCAGATGAGTTAGAGGGAGGGAGGGAGGGAGGGAGGATGGAAGGAAGGAAGGAAGGAAGGAAGGAAGGAAGGAAGGAAGGAAGGAAGGAAGGAAGGAAGGAAGGAAGGAAGG
>JACBWW010000006.1:17898212-17920072 GCA_020086605.1 Lanius collurio
ACATTTGTTTTTGGTTTTATGCCTTAAGTGAGGTTCCTCTAAATTGTTTTTGGCTTGCTGTATTATGGTTTAACATTTCATTCATCCATTTATTCCATGAATGGCTTCATTTTCCATTGACTAACCCCTGAACTTGCTGATAGCTTATGAGGCAGCAGTAAAACTGAAGGACTTGCAGGTCGTTTCTATACGGAGCACAAAGTAGAAAGAGCAAAATTACATTTTCTTGCTGTAATTTACACACTGTGCTTGAAATGATGAACACGTAACTAATCCACCAGACAGAGGCACAGTATATTTCAGGTTGGAGGAGACATCGGGAGGTCCCCAATAGCAGGGTCAGCTCTGAGGCCAGAAAGGACTGGTTAGGGTTTTATCCAGTCCAATTTTCAATACTTCCAAGCGTGGTGAATGAAGAACCTCTCTGGGGAAACCTGTGCTTGACTGTCTTCAGGGGGAAAATATTTTCCCCTGTATGCAGTTATCTTCTGTCTCCTGTCCTCCTGCCACAATATTTGATAACCTCCATGCAGGCAATGGCAAGCTGTCAATGTCCCTCCCAGTAAATGCTGCCTCTTACCCAAGCTGAACAAGGCCAGTTCCTTAAGCCTCTTCCCATAAGGCATGTGCTCCAGCCCCTTGACCATCTTGGGTAACTATCTCAAGTCTTCCAATGCCTTGTTTGGACTTTCTCCAGTACGTCCGTGTCTCTCCACCACGGAGCCCAGCACTGGGCCCAGAATGCCAGACGTGTGTCACCAATACTGTGCAGGGAAGGATCACCTTGCTCAGCCTGCTGGCCACACTCTGGCCCTCTGTGCTGCAAGGGCACAATTCTCCTCACTGTTGCTTCTTCCTGTGCAGCTACTGAAGATGCACAGAAATAGCTGCAAACAGGCCAGAGTGGTCAGTCAGTGCTTTTTCCACTTGCACAAACCAGGCGTTTTGAAGGAATGAGAAATTCACCTGCTGAATCACTTATTTTTAAAAAGAACTACACCATTACTAACTAGAAGCTTTTTTTTTCTTTTTTTTTTTTTAAGTTGTAGCTGCTTATTCAGCATTGCTATAAAAAATTTCCTTTGGAACGGTTGATGCAATGTCGTACAGACTATAAACTGTCCCACCTCCCAAACCCTCCAATGTCCCCTGCGCCGGTCTCTCACCAGGGTCTAGCCCACAGTACCACCTAGTGGGAGACGCTGATATGACCGTGCCCATCCCAAAAACGCTCTGGACTTAGTCATTTCTTCCCGATCTCAGCAGGGAGAGAAAAGCATACGAAAATCCTCTTAGGTGTGGCAATAGTACCATGTGGGATTGCATGATGAGAACTCACCTTGCCAGGGGCTGAGACGAGTCAGTTCTGACGATGAAATTGCCTATCTGAAACACTTAATAAGCAGGATTACTAGTTATTTTTTCCAAGGGTTGATCTGTGGAGAAGATCCGTATTTGCTGCTCTGAAAAATTAAGTGGATCTAACACTGGGGGGAAATGATGAAGAATACATCTAAGACTTCTTCTAAAGAGAGCTGGGAGAGCTTGCTGCCTCCTCAGATGCAAAGCCAGTAACAACTTTGACACTTCTGTAGAAATTGCTCCCACTTAAGAGTACACAGATCTGACATCCACCTGGGGCATCTGCTCGCTGCAGTTCAGGCAACTTCCTTTACAGGATCACCAAGAAGGAATGAACACCACACAGGGTATTTACACTGTCCTCAAAGGACAATGTGCTCTCAATTTATGTGTTGGACAAGACACTGCAATGCAGATGGCTTTGATGAGGAAAAAGTAGAATAGCAGCATATTCTAACACAGGGTGAATACCCAAATGCTAGCATTGACCAGCCTGTCATACCTACACAGACATTCTAGAATTGGCCTGTGCAAAGATTTCTGGATATTCTATCATGATTGTTTATGTGCTATAATCAAACCAAATTAATTCAAGTTTAAAATAAAAGGAAATAACCACCTCAATTTCCACAAAGATCATATCCTAAGAACTATTCCTGAGGCCAGCTGCAGCCTGTATTAAGAGTAATATTATAAAGCTGTTCAAAGAAGTAACACCAATTTTGCTTCTTGAATATCCAAAACAAGCCAGTGAAAAGACTGTTTGCAGCAAACATATAGAAAGTGAAAAAACCCTTTTCTGTTGCTTTCTAGGTATCTTACATAAAGGTAATGAGAAGTAAGAAATCTAGATCTTAAAGATGGGAATTTCTTAAAACACATTCATTTGGTGAGCTCTGCTGTAAGGAGCTCCAGTATCTGAAGTGAAAAGCAGACCCAGGAGATGGGGCTGAGTTGTGCAGCCTCACTGGCTGGAGGCCACGAGCAGAGGTGAAGTAGAATGGCCTCTCAGGCATATGGGAAGCTTCTGATCCGTGAAGAACTCCAATGCACTGATGAAGCTGCACACCCTCAGAGAACACACCGTAAGAACTCACAGAGGCTGAGCTTGGTTTCTCAAATGTGACGTGCTCTTTATTGGTCTTGAGACCCTCCCACATGTAGTTTCTTATTCACACCATTCATTTTCCAAGGATTAAAAATGTAAAAATTAAAGGGAATTTAAAATACCTATGTAAAATTTCATGTGGAAATTTCTAGCCCTGGTAAAGGCTGCACATTTTTATTATGGTAACCAATATTAAGTATAATTAATGCAAACCTATTTTTGTTGATGAAAGACAGTCCATCAACTCAAAAACTCTTATAATTCATATTTGATGCTTTTGAGCATGGATTTCAGGTTATTACCCCTTCAGCTCTAACAACAATATAGCTGTGGGGGGACATATTACTGCTTTTTTGAGTACTGGTCTCTGAAACTTAAAGAAAGAAACACAGGGGAAAGACAATTTGCATCAACAGTTCTATTTATATTCAGCATAACTTGCATAACTTGCCTTTCACTGCTGCACTTGGATTTTAGGGAAATGCTAAAAATTTTCTGAGGAAAAAATCCTAAGTCAACTTGACTTAGGACTAAAACATGTGAGGTATTCTATCAACATCATAGGTCTTGTTTCTGAAAGACTGTTTACCCCAAATAGCAAAAAGTGAGTCTGACTCTTCAACAAACGTGTATTCTTCTGTTTGGGCACACAGCACACTCTGTGACAGTAGACTTGCAGTGAATTTGCTAAATGCACCAAACAGCACCATCTTCCAGTGAATGACAGCACCAATATCTCACAGAAAACAGACTGCTATAAAGTATAAAAGAAACTGTTCCTTTTCAAATTTAAAATAAATGCATTTGCAAAACGAAATTATTTGTATTTTAAAGACATTGGTATTACTGCATAAGCTTCATGGTTTTCAAAGGTTTTGTTATTTTTTTAAGTTTTTTTCACTTCACATTTTGTCACTGATTTCTGTTGATAACAATTTGCATTTACTGAAGATATGCCTTTCTCAAGTCTTCAAAAGAGAGTGTTTATAAAGTAGCAATGTGTGTTTTCTAAGATCTCTTTATGTATCTCTTTTTAGTTTTACAAGATCCTATACCCTTGAAACTGAATAGCAGAACAGACTCTTTCAAACCCTAGTCAGACCTTTAAGGCACTTCTGATGTTTTTATTTCTTGTGTTTCCTGATTCATACTTCTCAATGGCCTGTGCATGTGATACAGATGTACTTTGGTGGTAATAAAAACTCTACAGTTCTGTTTTTACTGCCATTCCTATGATCTAGAGTAGCAGTTACCTATAGTATCTTTCATTTAGATTACAACATTGGGTAGAACAAAAGCACATTATACATTGCAAACAGACAATATGTATCAAGGAACACATGATAAGTAATTTCTTTTTCCACTTTAGTCATCTGAGAGCCATCTAAAACATGAGGGTTTTAACTCGTTATGAGAAGGAAAGATTAGTGAACCACTTAAAATAAGTATCAAACATACTGCTTAATATATTGTGAGTGTAATATACAGCTCCCAAGCTTTGAGGGTTTTTTTTGTGATGGTAATATTACATAATTTAAAAATCTACTATAATTCAAGCTGAAAAATTGGCTTGACTTTTAAATCAGTTTATTGTCCTGTGCTGAAAAAAATAAAGACACCAAAGACACCTAGGAAGAGAGAGCCTTTCACGTCTGTAACAAAGACCAGTCTCAATGGGTTTGACAGGACCTCTGTCCAAATAAAAATGTAACTCAATGCTCCAGTTATAGGTAAACATTACAAAGGTTGGGTTTTTTCATATCATTCAGGGAAGGTCTTACAAAGAGCAGATGCAAACAGACAGTTCTAGTAATGTGAAAGGGCTCTAAACTGAGAGGACAACCAAACAAAATGAGATTTGATCAAGCTGGCAAAGAGAAGGCTCTGACAGAAATGCATGAATGCATGTGCTGGGAACAAAACTCCTGATGCTGTGAGCTGAGAAATATTCCACAGCTGCAAATCCATGCCAGTAGTGGATGATAGAAGATGTAACAAACCTCCAGAGATAGGCCAGTTCTGAGGGGTTAGGATACAGACAAGTCATCAGCAAGGAACTGAATCAGTTCCTGACCCTGAAATAGAAATATGGCGTGGTAGGTCTGGAGGAGACTCTTGATATTTATTCTCTGTGATACCATCAGGATCTGTTTATTAGTAGGATCAGTAAAACTAAATATATAGCAAGAGAAGACTTGAAAATAGAGAGTTTAAATAATAATCACACTTCTCTTGGCAATATGGAAGGCATTTTGAAGCTTACAATGAGGAGAGAAAAAAATTTAAAAAACAAAACATGAAAATCCCCACAATATTCTACAAATATTCAGGGTTTCTGCCACTCACTACAGTAGATTTTTATTTCCCATTACAAGCAAGATTGGTCATCAAAGTCACCTACATCTACCAGAGATGTCCTACATCTCTGGTCTTTACTTTCTGTGCAAGGTAGATGAAAATAAGATGTATTATTTTCCAGACATATTTGCCCTGAACAGCTGAATATCTCTGTATTTCTCCACCTGTCTACAAAAGAGAACCTGGAATTCCTAAGAGCCAGTAGATCCCTCAGTTTTGAGAGATATGAAAGCTGAAATCCAGTCTAGGTTATGAAAATGTTGGATCCAAAAGGGAAAGTTGCAGCATGTTCTTTACATGTGCCTATGGGAATTAAAAGCATGCTCTCTGCAAAACTTTTCATCTCCAAGAAAGTCTAGTGTGGCAGAATGTTTTCTCTGGACAAGTCACCCTCTAAAACCACAGAACTTGTACATAGATTTTGCGCTTTTTTTCTGATGGAGACTTAGTGATTTTTTCCCCAAAATTTTCTTCAGAAACAATTTATTTCCAAATTTGCTACCTTTTTACTCTTCAGTGAGTCAGAGTGAAATATATAAAGGAAGATGAGGCAATTATCTGAAAAGTATTAAGTAAGTCTATTCGGCTTTTAGACAGTATGCAATTTTAAAAATGTATGTTCAATGTATCAAATTATTTTAGAACAGCTTTTAATTAGAAGAACAACTGAAATGGAAAACTTTCCAAACAGAGACAAAAGAAGAAGAGAGAAAAACGCTTTCTTCGGGAAGTTGACCTGGAGAAAAGGCCAATCTTTTCTCTGCTTTCTTTCTCTCTCCCTCAGCCCATCAATGAAAAATACCAGGAAAGTGAAATATAGTCTTAATTTAAACAATACTTCAAAATGAAGATAAAATCTATCACATATCTCAGACCCAAATAATCTATATTTTTTTCCAAACAATCCAGGAAGTTGCTTTTTTTGCCTTTGGCTTTTAAAAATATCTTCATGAGGTGTGTCATTCCAGTTAAAAATTAGACACTTTCAACTGTTAACACATCAGTAATGCTGCTTCCTGCTGGATTTTGGGATTTTGTCTGATTGCACTGCCATGCTGTGACAGCGTCCCATGATACATCATGAAACAGTGAAATCAAACTTGGGTATCCTGCACTAAGAACAAGATTCCAGGTGTTCCTCATCTCACAGACCAAAAGCACTATTATACCCCTCTGTTATTCATTTAATAACTGGATGGAAACCACTTTCTTTTTTGTCTAAGGCATTGTTTGGCTATTGTGGGCCTTTATGTACCCATTTTAACTGGAATTTAATACAGTTTTGATTTTTTTTTCAGTAACTTCTAGATAATCACCATGATAGAACTTTAACTTTATAACACCACATGAATTTGTAACTCTGCATGAAGTTCATGGAAGTCCTATTATTTACTACCTAAAGAAAGAAATATAATTACAAGTAAAACATCATTAAAAGAGACTGAAACATTTATCCTAGCTCTTATCTTCAAGCAAAACATTAAATTTCAGTTACAAAAGTTACATTTTACAGTTTTATTTTATTAAATATCAGAGGCATATGAACAATAGTTCCAAAGCAATAATGAAAAAAGCACAATCAAAGAAAAAATGCTGACTTTGAAATTATATTCAGTATTTCTGGGCAAACCAGAAGAGATTTCAACAAGTTCAAGAAGAAATACAGCACATTACAATCCAGAGCAATGCCCCAAATTAGCAGTCTGCTGAATAGTGCCATGTTAATTTTTACAATATACCATAAAGATACACTGAAGTTCTATCAAGTAGAATTATTTGAATATATCTTAGAAAAATAAACAGGAATTAATATACCATTGCTTTAAAAATATAAAAGCAATTAATCTAAAGTTCTCTTTCAGTAAGTAAGAAATGACATGTTTAAATGTTTCTTAACTTCATGACTTAGCACAGTTTCAGATTACTGATTTTTTAAAAATAAAGCAGCACCACACTGAATCCACTGGTCTTGGTTTCCTCCACAAGGTACATCAATATTTGTCACCACACGGTCTCTCTCCACACTAGTGTAGACTGGCAAAGATATACATTCCTCTGGAGAATATGGGCCATATGCATCCTGTCAACAAACAAGCACGTAAGTCATCATCTAAAAAGGCAACAAAACATGAGAAAGCAATAATCTCCACTGACATGGTATCTAAAGCTAAAATACAGTTTGGACACTGCAGCCTTGGGCAAGAAAGTCTGCATTCAGGCCACTAAGGAGAAGGATTACCAAGGAAGCAGAGACTTCAGAAAAATTGCTCTCTCTGTAACTCAGCCACCAGGAAGTAAGTAACAGGGTGATCTTATGAACTACGGATAAAAATCTTCCTTCAGCTAAAACGCTCCCAAAAGTGTCTGCAAACCAGGGCAAGGGATGTGCTGAACGGTTTCCTGCAGGGAGAAAGCTGCTCAGGAGCCCCTGTGCTGAAGGGTGGGGAGCAGCTGTCCTGGCAGGCTGGTGTCCTGCAGCGGCCATGCCCTTGGCAGCCCCTACTGCCCCCTCCATCCCTGCTGCAAACCCGGCCCTTCTCCTGGGCCACAGCCCCTGGTGTGATCCCAGATACCTGCAAGCATCATACTGCAGGAACTACAATCCAAAAAATCTTACCCCACACATTTCAGACTACCCTATGGAACTGCTCCTCTCTGCTGTCTGTACCACAAACTGCCTTGGTTGCAGTTTGCTCTTAGGGCTTTGCATGGGACATTGTCTGTATGTGTGACCCCAGAACTGAGCTCAAAGACTCAGTCTAGACTTCCTACAGCACTTAATTTCAACCCATAATGTATTTAGTTACTGCAAATAATTCAGGGTTTGATTAACTGATATATATTAAGCATGTTTTCCATCACACTCAAAATGTCCCTTCCTGTCAACAGGAAAATGTCAGAAGATTTTCAAGAACCGAATAACAAAGTAACACACTTGTCAGAAAAGAATTTAAAATAAAAATGAGTGTCATTTTAACTCAGACCATATAAAACGTGAGTTAGTGATGCTCCAGTATTAGAAAATAACTAAAAACAGGAAAAAGGAAACATGCAAACAATAACTGTCTCCAGCAGTTTGCCTTGCATGTCAAGTGTAAAACCATTACTGAAGATTTTTTTTGTCCCTTTTGAAAATCAACTTCCCCTGTCTTTTGGACATCAGTGTTTAAATCCTTGCAGAAGATCTATGTGCAGCAATATCTGTATAGAGTAACTGAATAATCAGCAACTCAGCTGTTCTCAGAAGGATTGTATTTTCCCTGTTTATCCCTTGGTTCACACTACTAAAGAAGACAAAATGCTAGCGAGTCTGAGAGAAAAATGTTAATCAGAGAATTTAAGTTTTGCCAAATCTAGGAGCCAGAAGCTGGCCAGTTTGCCTTTAAAGACTTCTTTTTACACTTTGTAGGGACAAAATATTCTTGTGCCTTTTTCAATTCCACTGATGTTTTAAGGAATTACATTATCAGAGGGTTGAAGCCATTCTGTGGAAGTCTTTTTGATCACAAATCCTTATGTCCTTGGCTTAAGTACAGTCCAAAAATTCTTTGTCAAACTGCATCACACACAATTCCATCCCCTTTAGTGACGTGTTTCACAGCATGGGATCCATCAGTGGATTAAAACTGGCAAGGACCTTCACAGTTTAATGAGAATAAGCATCATGTTAGCAGCTCAAAATATTCTGTTTTGAGCACTGCAGCATTTTGAGGGGAAATCCTGTAGGCTACTTTAAGTTTGGTTGAAAATTACTTCAAAGCATTACATTATAAATAGATTTTTGCTCACTAGATTTCAAAAGATGCATTTATAGAGAAAACAAATTCAAAACCTAAGAATCCTAAGAAAATATGTTCTATTTTAAGTACTCTTCTCCTAAGGAGAGGTAATGAAATTAAGGGAAATGCATGATATCCCATTTTGCTTTGGTTTCTGAGCACAGTGTATAATTATAGTCAATTTTTACAGTGATGCTCACAGCAAAACTACTCAAGGGTAGACCAATTCAGAAAAACTCTCCTTGGAGATACTTTGTATTTAAAATCGGGGCAGTTGACAAGTTATGGACTGTGTTTTATGAGAATTATATTTTTTCCATACCAAAGATGTCAGTTGCTACTCATTTCAAATATAAGTACATTTGAAAAAGTTTAATTTGTGGATCATTGAAGAATCTAATTTTTCAATTTTATAGATAAAGACCTCTGCTTATTTTACATATAACTTCTGGATTCTACCTTTGGAGTTTAAAAAATACAGTCTTATTCAGAAAAATACCAAAAAATCTGTTTTGTTTCTAACACAAGATGAACGTTTTTCAGAAAAATGGAAGGACTACTTACAGTTCTCATTTTCAGTGTGTTTCCTTTTGGTGTTACCATGGAAAACCACATATACTGCTATCCTCTACCATCCACCACTGAGCCAATATATTAGAATGTCTGATAATTCTGTATTTATCCCATGCACCACCTCTCAAGTAAATTAGAAATCTGTTTATTTATCTGAAAAAACCAAACCCTGTAAATACTGAAGAACTGGAAAATCTTTCACTGGTCAACTTTGTAAGAGGTTTTGTGGTGTTTTTGTTTTCAGTCCTTTTTTTAAAATTGGCAGTATTTTCTTTCCTAACCAAGCTGGGAGCAATGGTGCAGATGGTGGCTAGCATTTACTTCTGTGTTCAAGGTCTAAATGTGTTGACCTTTACACTTCTAATGCTGTACTATAATATAAAGCTATATTTCCACTGCTGGAAATAACAATGAGAGAAAAAAAAAGATTGGCATACAGCAGTGTGTTAGCAATGGAGCTCCTTGCACAATATCTATCACAATATACAACAAAGGTCATCATTGCCATAATTTATCATAATTAATAAATTCAATTCTAACTGAAATTTCAACTTTTTTTGTCCAGTGAACTTTTCTCTTTAACAGTTTTCTAACTAAACATGGCTTCCTTTAGTGATAACTCTGCTGAGTTATGTGGCTTGCCAAATAATAATAATAACCTACAGTTAATGAATTTATTGGCCTGAGTTAATTTCTACAGGACAGGACAGAAGCTGACATTTTTCTTCATACATATATATATATATATATATATATACACTGCTAATTGTATTTATTGTGATAAAGATGCAGGGAGAAAGCTGCATCTGCTCCTATTTCTCACTTTGCACATTCCCACTTGATATTTGTTGTGTTTTTTTATGTCCATGGACCTGGGTTTCACCTCACCTGTCTCTCTCAGAGTTAGTGGTCTAGGCTGTCTCTAAAGTAACGCCAAGACAGATTTATCTCAGCTACCATCTGATGGGATGGGCTTCCTAAACATAGGTGGGATGAATTCTAAAATAAGCAATTTTTAGTTGAAAGACACATCGTTGAATATATTCTATGTGACTTCTTGAGTTATTTATCAGCAACTGCAAGGATAATTGGAGGGCAGAAGCAGTAACAGTTTTTACTGTTTGGATTACTTTGCTTTCATCTTAAAACCTGCAAGCACTGGCATTTTTTTAAATTAAGTTTAAGTAGGGGAAAGGCTTTCTTTGCTTACAGCTCACATCATATTCTCTATTTTTTTATTGCTGCTGCATTTTACTTTAATATTTAAAATGCAAAGAAAATATATTCTTGGAATGAACTCCCAAACACATGTATACATTTACTAAATACAGGTTTGAAAAATACTAATGTTTTTAAAAGACAAATACAAAAAGGTGTGACTGGAATAAAGCCCTTGCCTTCATCTAAACAATATAAGCTAAAGAATATTAACAAAATTATAATAGATTTCTGTTTTAAATAACGTAGTAACTGTTCTTCCTAGTAAAGACTGGGATTTTTATTTTTAAATGAAAGGAAAACAGGTCAGACACATCATACTGAAAAGCAACTACACAGAAAAAAATGAAATTATGGGTCTTGAAAGTTTAGGGCTTTTAATAATTTAGTACCTGTGGAATCCAGGCCATGTAACAAGGGAGAACAGATGACACACTGGGAGAATCATGCAGATTTTCTGAAAGTCGATTTCCATCGAAATGACAACCTTCCAGTTGTAAGCCACTGATCTACCATGGAAATACAAAATATTCAAACATAAATAATAGACTTAATATGTCGATAATGATTACACTGTGCTTTAATAAATGATGAACCTTTTTACTGTGACCAAATTTTTAAATAACAGGAAATTAATTATTGTTATGTCATTTGTGAGAATAGGAAACACGCTTTAAAAAGCAAGATCTGGACTACACTTCAGTGTGAACTTCCTCTGATTTGGATTCACATTCTTTGATATGTTGGAGAAAAATACCTGTAAATGTCATCAATTATGAAACTGCAGTTGCCTGGCATTAGATCAATGGAATTATGATAGCAACAGCCAAGTTCACAATCATTATAATGTCTACAAGAAGAGAAGAATAATCACTGCAATAAGCATGATTTCCTGCTTGGAAGTCTGAGCACAGCTTTCAAAGAATGGAATGTGCAGCTACACAGCTTCAGCAGAGGCAAACAAAATATACTAAAATAATATGAGAGAAAATTTTATTTAGCAAACCTAGGATTTCTTAGATAAACTGTTGTTTCACAAAAAATTAAATAAGAATCACAGATGCTTCTTCAAGTAAGTATGCAATGCTTTATATGCAACATGTTTCAATTGTTTTCTTTTAATTAAGTAATTTCAATTTCTGGACTACAAGTTCTCTTTTTTCTTCTCTGAAGTCTTCCATAAGTTAGTGACAATGATATCTATTCTGGATTTCTTAAAAAAAAAATCCAATATTTGCTGATCATTTTATTTTTCCCAGTACAAATAACACAAGTTATACTACTACTACTACTACTTGTTATTTTGGCCTGCTGAAGTGAGAACTTCAGTTTTAACTGTAATAAAACTTAACTCAATAATAATTTTCATGCAGCTTTTTGAAAGGCTAACTCTCAGCTTCAGTAGCTCTCTAACAGAAGCTACAATCTGAAAATCATCTGTCTGTTATACTATCATACTAAAGCACTGAATTAAATTTATCATGGCTCAGGATGGCTTTCACCAAATGCAAGGTTCATAAAGCAGTGCTGGAATTAGGAAATACAGTGCTGCTGGAAACTGAGTGACCACATAACCAAAATGGAGAAGAACATCATTTTCTAATATATTTTCCCTGGCAAGAAATTTTAAACACCTACCAGACTGCAAAAAGGGGTTAAAGTATGATGTTACAATGAAGATCAATCTCACAGAAGATATAACGGATATAATTTGCTTAGGTAATTTTAATATTCTAAAATTATTTATTTGACATGAAAAGATGGAATTTAACAGTAACACAATGGGAGTTACTGTCATGCTTGAAAAGCAATGCTTTCCTCCCAGGTGTTAGGGGTTTTTAATTAATAACTTATTAACTGTAAACTAGCTAAGATTACATTTTGCATTTTTAATATTTAACTATTCTTTTGATTGTAGACAGGCATTACACTCTTCAAGAATTTGCTTCTTTAAACTCATATTTCTCTTTTAACACTTTGCTGAGGACTCTTCCTTACAATGTGCAAGATGCAGATGTCCATACTCTAACATGAAAAAGAAATGTTATAAAACATGGCATTTAAAAAGGACATAGAACAAAGCTGTGTTTCTCCTTGGACAGACAGTGACCAGAGAAGTGATAACGTTCTTTGGAGCAACCTGTGCTTCATACAGAATAGGACTCAGAGTGAAACCACCAAAACTGTGGATAAACTGAACCAAAAAAATCCCAAATGCAAAGTTCAGAGTAGACTTTTTCTCTAACTTTCACAAATTATTATAATAAGTCCTCAGTTAAATGAATAATATTTTTCAAGTTTTTATTTGGAACTGCAAAAACTGTTTTTGTCCTTCAACCTCCTGTCAAAAGCCTACGGTCTGGTCTTTGTTATGCAAGTGTGACACGATTCTCACTTTTGCTTCCAAGTTTGTGATCTCTTCAGCTATGTTGCTTTTAAGGTACAGTGTTAACCTTGGTATTTTGCACTACTTACTTTCAAACTCAAAAACTCTCTATGCAGAGAGATTTTGGAAAAAGCTGGCTTTATGTAGGAAAGTTTGGGTGTCAATAATCTTTAATGATAGACTATATACATTCCAGTGCCACTTCTGTCTTGAAACAACAAAAATTACAAGTAAAAGTATCCTAAATGGCACAAAAGGAAGAAAGTCTTACTAATGAATATACTGAATCTTTAACACAGATTCCTGCCTACTGCTCTCTGTTGTTAAGGCCTCATACTTAAGGCCTCACTTTACAATATGCACAAGTCCTAAATTACACTTTATCTCACTACAGCTCTGATTGAAAGCTTTCAAAGCTCTTCCTTACCCCTATCACACAAGTACTAGAAAGATTCATCTCCTATGTTACTTCTTCTGTCCTTCTTGCTTTCTGCAAGGAATATTTTTAGGGAGTTTAGTTTAATAAATAAGCTTGGCAAAGTTACTGCAGAAAGATTGGTCCGATGAAGAGGTTTTAAGTTTATTGCTAGGGTGTTCAAAGGTCTGGCCATCCTGAACATCTCTGAAAGAAATTTCTATAGAAGTGGGTCACCTATTGAAAAAACATTTTATTGCACGTTTCTTCTTTTGATATCAGCAGTCCCTTTGACATTACAGTTATGTAAAATAATACCATTTGATCTCCTGGAAAACTTCAACCAATGGTAGAAACTCCTTTGAAGATTAAGACCAAATTTTTGCTTTCATTCAATATTAAAAGACATTAAGAAAAAATTCAACAATACCAGAACAATACACTTTCAGACACCATTTGTCTGAGTACTCCCATCCATAGCCATGTTTTCATTTCTATAATAAACAGTATAGAGAAATTACAAGTACTATGAAAAACATGAATTTCACAGCATCTGTAATATAATCATAACATCTGTGAAACTCAGCAGACAGTAATGGCAGGAGTTGACCATAATTTTTAATTCTTAGAAAGAATTTGGAAGTTCACCGCTATTGGTAGTAGTTTAGGCTCACAAAAGTTGTTTTCACACATTCCAGATTATGTTTCTTTAAAATACCTTTGTAGAAAGTGTGCTGATACCACAGTCCAAAGTATGTCTGTTTCCAAATTTCAAATTCTCTGCAACAGATTTTCCCTTACTAATTAATGTCAAAATTTCCCATGAAACAACGCTAACTGCAGTGGAATTCAGGAAGTCATATTTTCACTTCATTACCTCTACAGGCCTCAATCATTAATTTATTGATATTTCAGGATGGAGGCATACTGTAAAAAAAGACCTCTCGGGATGCCTTATAATAATATATCTCTCTGTTGCTAAGAGTATAGTTTTGATATCAATACTCATATTTTTCATTTGATACTTTCAATAATTTTTTATTTTTCACTATTTTTGTTTTCATTATTTATATTAACTTCTAACCAAGGTCATATTACTTACTACCTAATAAGTCTCTTGCCATGTTTCTTCCTTTCTTTCACTCTTTTCTACAATACAGAAAATGGAAGGCCAAAAGTAATGACTACCTGCTTTTGTACAACAGCACAATCAGTGCACAAAGCCAACACAAGAGATACATTTGCATATCAATATGTGATTACAGTGCAATAGCCATACATTTTCAGTACCTTTTGTTAAAGCAATTCAGAGTGCTATTAAAGAATGTGTAATTTCATACAGATTGATTCTAAGTGATATTAAAGAAGGTGTAATTTTATACAGATTGATTCTAAATCAAATATTCATCACCTCCTACTAGAAGAGAGCCACTCCACATCATACATCTAAACCATCACCTGAATTAACACTGATAATTTAACACCTGATTTGATAATTCATACAAACTTAGGAGTGTTCTTGCCCTGAGTGTTCCTCTGCCTACTTTGTAGTTTCACTGACAGTATTAGCACTGCATGCTTCTAACTTACAGATGATCACAGGGTAAATTATTTGTATTTTTAGGCATAGAAAGATCAAATATCTACAATTGCTGAAGCTTGAAGCCATTCTTTAAAATCACAGGAAGACCGAGAAAGCACTTTCATCATTCAGATCATAAAGAGATCTCCTTCTTCTTTTCCTTATCACAGAACAAATTCTAAGCCATCAAAATTTTTAAAATTAAAGGTATGAAAAAATCTTGAAGAACACATCTTCAAAACCTCACAGTGTTATTAAGAAAGTTACACAAAGTGTGTGTGACTATCAGGTTTGAATTCATCCTGTGAATTCCTACTTGTGCCAATCCTTCAACAGAGACATTCTATTAGGCTTATAAAATAGTTGTTGATTCAGGGACTTGAGCACGACTCTCCCAGACCATGAAACAGAGTCCCCCAAGTCTGTGAGTACAGAATCAAGTCTCTCAGTAGAGTTTGTCACATAAAGTGAAACAACACTATTAGCATCAACTGAGCCTGACAAACCTCAGAATATCCTATACCATGGTCTGGTTCCTATAGGTGAGTTTGGTAAACTCCAGATTTCTGATTTAGGTGGGGTAAAACAAGGTCCCAGGTACCTCATCACAGTATGTGTTTAAGGACTTATCTGTTCTGCGGGTTTAATTTTTTTTTTTCAGTTCCCACTCTGAATAGCTTCTCATTTGACAGGGTTAGCCTGAATTCTTGAAACTGCAAATACAGTGTTTACCAGTATTAAAATTCATACTGCTCAGGCTCAAGCTTAACGTGCAATCCAGAAGATCCTTATCAAACAAGACACATTTTAAAGAATGATTTTTCTGAATCGATGACATTTTTATGCCCTAGTTACAGACCATGTGGTATTTAGCTTTACTAACAGGAAAGTTTCTCCATAGCTCTCCAAGAGCATCAGGAAAGGACTCATGGTACGGAAATCTAAATATTCAGCATTACAAAGGGTTCCAAAGCGTTTCTGTTCATCAAAGATTAAAAGAAGCAGTGAAAATACTAGTGAATACTTACTAATAGAGAATCAGTGAGTATTTCTCTTACAGAGAAGATAATATTCAAATCAAGTGAAGAAACTTGACAAGATTCTTATGTTTTGCTATTTTTAGCTCACCTAACTGCTTGTATTCCTGGGGCAGAGAATTTACTCTTATACAAATTCCCTTCTGATTTTCAATCCCTCGTAGAACATGATACATTCTTGTAAAGCAATAGATTATACACATTAACCTTTTTGCCTACATATGATATAACTGCTAACAGTGTACTTTAAGTAGTATTGCCAAAAGTTTACCACATAAATTCTCACACAGCAAAACATTTTAAACCTCAGGCAGAAGTTTAATAAAAACTGGAGTACTGTTATAAAACTCTTTCCTCTCATTCTTCATTAGATAAGCAGCTATTTCAACCTAGCAACTGTAAAATATTGTGGTATTTTTTAATAGATTAATACACTGAGATGTTATTCAGGGTGTTGAGATACTTGACATGACTTCAGACATTTTTCAAAAATGCTAGGACGGTTTTGAAGAACTTTAAGCTTCTGTAATCTACAGCTGATGGCCAGACTAACAGAATGACTGGCCTGAGATGTGAAACTCAGTTTTGCTTACTGCTATGGACCTAGAAGTCTTGGCTGAATCTGTAACTCAGACCATGTGACTTGCAGGCTCCAAGGTTTGTCAAATACCAGGCTTATTCCTAGCCCTAAAAGTCCCTTGGTTTATTAATCTCTAAGTTCTACACCCCTATCTTCTCATGCTTCTCATGAAATGAAGCAGGCAACCATTACTCTTACTTAAATATCAAGACTGAAAACTCCTCGAAATTACATTTTCTACTTCAATTCAACAAAGTTCAAAAGACTGTACTGTATTAAGGTCAGATTGGATGACTACAGCTATTGCATGATTATTTTGGTATCAACATACCTGTTGGAAGATATAGCACAGAAAATTTGTCAATTCCCTACAAAATTAAGTAGAGACCCATGCTGACCAAAGAGGCAGTTTTACCTGGACTTTTAAGCAAATTAAACCATGTGAAGATTCATCTCTACTTAGCTGTCTAAGAAATCAGTAGTGACTTTATGGCAGCTGGCTGTAGGCTTAACTGGTCATTAAAAAATTGTTGTGTCTTTATCATATCAAAAACTAGTTATCTTATAGTTTACTTTGGTTTACTTCCCTAGTAGTCTCCTTTCAGTGATTAAAGAAGTGCTAACACATGGCCTTAGACTTACAGATTTACATGTGTATTTCCTCTTGCTACAAGCCACCTGTCCTTCTGGACAAGAGCAAGATTTTAACTAATGAAAGCGCAGTTTCAATTTTCATCTCAGAGGTGGCTGAAGACAATGGAGCAAGAATAAGCTTAATTTTTAAATTACAACAGTGACGAGCGAGGAGAAAAAAGAGAACTGCTTTCCTAATTTCTGTGGAATTTTTGCACTGCCATTTTTGCAGCTGTATACCATTAACCAGCTTTTTTATCTCAGGTACTCTATTGTATTTACAGCTCAGTTTTCCAGAAAGCTTATGTACAGATGATTTGGACTGTACTGATAAAACATCCTCATAAAATCCTAGTAAAACACCCAAGTAAAATACCTTAACTTGGAGTTTGCCTTCCTGTATTCGTCCTTTCCATGAAGCTGTAAATTTAAGGCTGTCCACTGAACAGCTCATTACTCTGCAATGGAAACACATATACAATAAATCTTACAGACGTGTAACAACAGAATATCAAACACAAAACCAAACCCAATGTATTTTCAATGTGTACCATATCATACTAAGTCTTACTTTGAAGAAAACTACATCTCTGACTGAAAAAAAAATATAACAATCAGCATTTAAACAAATAACAGCTATTTTACTTCAAGGCAAGAAATAAAAATGACTGATGACAGCAATTGACAAAACTTTTTGGATCTGTGTCCTGAAAATGAAATAACCATCCTCACACATAAGGAATACTGGCACATTAGCACAAATAGGCACATTATTTTCCTCTCACCTTGCAGTCTCCTGGCGTAAGGCATTGAGAAATGTGTCTGGATGAAACAGCTCGGAAAGGTCAAGGGTGTCTGACAACAGTTTCTGCTGCTCTGCTTTTTCTACCCAATTCTAAAAGACAGAATATTAAAAAAGAAAACAAAATAAAAAAAAATAAAAAAAAACAAACAAACAAAAAAAAAACAAACAAAAAAACCACACACACACACAAAAAAAAGGGAAAACAAGAAATCCTGAAATCATTACTTGATTTTTCAAAATTTTGAGTTAATGTGGGTATGATAATTGCTTTGATTAATGAAAAATGTTTCTCAAAGCTTAATATTAATTTCAATTATTTCAGACTGTTGAAAAGGAAATGTACACCTTTTTAAAATATAAAAAAGCAGCAGTTTATGTATAACATGACTCATCCATTCTAAATAAACTCATGTTTCATTCTTTTTTCAGTGAAGCTTACTTTGTACAGTGAAAATTCACCACTGTACAGTGAAAATTATCATTTCTACAATTTTATCATTGTTGAAACTCTTTCACCTTTACTTACATGAGAGCTTATGTTTTCCATCAAAAGGGCTGCCATTACTGTCTTTGCTTTAATAAGTTTAGGAAAATAGCTGTATTCCTTTAGGTAGGCTTTAAGACTACTCTTTTGTATAAATGGCAAATTATATTGAAGAAACACTTGATTTTCAATCTGCAGTTATAGTTTTTATAAGTACTTGCCAATAGGCTTTTTAAAATATCTCCTACTACTATGTTGATGCTGTCATTTTTAGTATGTTAGTTTGAGGCGTGAATTCACAAAATTCATTATAAGATAAAAACTGGCCCCTGTTATACTTGGTAATAAATTAGTCTAATAAAGGTGGGGGGAGTAACTGTCCTCAATTATCCTTACAGAGCCTCAAACTTCTTCCACTCTTTCTGACAGGTAGCTATGAAGCCTGTTAGGAGCAGCAAGCTTGGAATTTCCCACCAATGCAACACCTTATGTGCCAACATGAGAAAAGAGACACACATCGCACCTCGCAATCTTTATAAACCATGCATCCCAAGAAATGCAGTCTGAGTTTGATCCTCAAAACAATCATTAACAATCTCAGACTAAAGAATTTGCTATCTTCAGACAAGTTATTTAGATACCTGGGTGGTTACACAACAGTCCACGCTCAAAATCCTCTTCTGAAACTTTTACAATGCATCTCTTTGGTACAGTTTCTTTACATGATACAGTCACAGTCCTGACTACGGTACTGTAGCATGAATCTGAAGTCACTGTATAACTCACACTGTAAGTAAGCTCTTCACAGAAAGATAGGGTCTTCAAGGCCAGGTTGGATGGGGGTCTGAGCAACCTGGTCTAGTGGAAGGTGTCCCTACACATGGCAGGGGGTTTGGAACCAGATGATATTTAAGGTACCTTCCAACCCAAACCATTCTGTGATACTACTAATACTAAGCTAGAAACTAATCAGAGAATAAGATACTACATGCTATCACTAACCAGAGAAAGATAAGCCCCACTCCTTTCAAAATATCAGCTCCCAGGAAATTATAAAATTGCCATAGTCAGTGAAAAAAAAAATCTTGGAAGTTTTACTCTCATCACACAATGCACCTGCCAAGAACCTGTATCTTGTTTAAAAAGTACTTTAGTGTATTATTTGGACTGTTGACTGATGAATAATTCCATAGAACCATTTCGGAAGTGACAACATCATCTAAAATGCAAGTACATGTCACTCATGGAGTTTTACTTTATTTTGGCAGTGTGTCACACACATCTCCATAATGTTTCCACCATGTTCAAGACTTCAATCAGGTTTTTTTTTTTATCTGCCACATCCCTGATTATGAGCCCTCAATCCAAATGATTATGACTCAGTTCAAAGATTTTTGCTCTCCATTTCCATTAGGTAAATGTACACCGTTAATGACTCTTGTCTGCATGATTCTTTTAATGACTATATAAAAGAATTTATTTTATCATAGCATCAACTCTGTATTCTGGTTAGGAGAGGTTTAGTAAATTGTTTTGTGTAATAAAAGTAGACATCATTTCAACTTGTAATTAATACAATCATTCTATTGCTGTCATCAAATAAACTTTTAATGTAACTGCTAAAGGGAAACACCGTCAGGAACACAGATGTTTATATTCCACCCAATTAAAAGACTAGATTGGGTGATATTAATTCTAAACTCATATAATTAAGTAGCACTAGGATGTATACAATAACAAAAACTTTCATTAGATCACAAAACCAAAGTTTTAATGGCTTGTACTGCTCTATATAAAGCTGAATATGTAGCTCATTTACATCCATTTAATAAATAATTTTAGATGCAATCAAATGTATTTTACAACACAGTTGTAAAAAATGTTCTTATGCTTATTTTAGGCCTATAACACCACATGACAGCCTATTAGGGAAATGCTTCAGTCTCAAAAGACAACACCACTCTATTGACAGATCATTTGTCACTGGTAGTCCCACTGCTATAAGGCTGGAAGAGATCAGGTGTTAATGGGAAGGAAGTTTAAGATTAGCTGTAGAAAGTCTGAAGTGATGTTTCTTGAAAGGGAGAAATCCTGAAAAAGATAAGAGCCCTCCCCCCATCTCAACTCTGACAGAAACATATTGACTGCATTTGTCAAAGTGATGAAAAGTTGCTTGACTTGTTATTCATCTTGGATGGCCATGCAGCCTTTCAGTCTGAAGGGCTTTCTTCCATCACCAACTCTTATATAACTATTACATGAACAATGTGGTCAACAAGTCCAAATATCCTAACATGGAAAACATTTTCACTACAAAATTTAAAAAAAAAAAATCTATCATTCAGTCTTCTTTGCAACTGTTTATTTCAAAATTTCACTATTTCAATACTTCCTGAGTCTTTCTTGTTAGAATTACACTAGAAATTCAACTGTGATAGATTAATTTAGGAAATTATGATTATAAATATAATATCAAAATTATCAGTGACACCAAAAATGCTTGGAAAACAATTCCTAGCAGGATATTTCAAAACTTCCATTGATGTGCAGTTCTGTTTACTACATTAAAAACCTTTTCTTTTCCCCTTACAAAAACAAGTCTCTAAGTGTGGTCTCAGATGGTTCAAATAATATTTTTTCATGTATCTTAGCATCCAAGAAACATCTACTTCATTTTCAGAGAGAACTCTTCCTTATATTCTATTATCCCAAAGCAAACTGAGAACCTCACTGAACAGTGGAAGAAATAAAGAGGCTGCCAGATATTCACATTATCATTTATACAGCTTTAGAATCACAGAACTCCTCTAAAATGAATCAAGTATTCTTCCTTCACCAGTTTTAATTCATTCCAAATGTATAATCTTCTTCTGCATTTTTCTATTGCTGTGGTCCCCAAAGAGAACTCAGACTGAAAATCATGTAAATCACTACAGCAGTGATTTCACTTTTGTGCCTAGATGGAAAGTTGTATTCCGTGTTATATCAATATACATAGCCAGGAACCATGCAGTGTAATTCTGTTTTTCTACTAGTTTTAGGTTTTCACATTATGGGGCAAAAAAGTGCAGAAATTTGGCTACGTCTGAGAGCAAACGGCTAGGGCAGTAAGTACTCAGTTAACTGGAGTTTAGACTGAGCAAAGGTCAAACAAGCAGTTATTCTACAGCGCTGCTTTCCTCACAGTGCAGCAGCTGTTCTACAGGTGTGCTCCTAAGTGCAGGCATTCAGTAGTAAATGCCAGCAGAAGTGACAGTATTACAGCTCAAAGAAATGAAATAGAGGGATTTTTCCAGGCATTGAACCCAGAGGGGGTCATGCCCAGGTTCTGAGGAACAACTGGTATACAACAATTCATTCCCTTGCGGTAAGTTTTTTGTATGTGAAATCCTTGAGCCATTATTCTTGAGGTAGTTATCCTTTATTAAATGACCATGGGAAAACCACAGTGTTTCAGGTGTATGATAAGATGTTGTCTCACTATCTTTCAAATGGTAAATAACACAGTAATTTAATTTGGAGATTAGGTTTGGTTTAATA
>JACBWW010000006.1:17920404-17998396 GCA_020086605.1 Lanius collurio
GCCAGGGAGGGGATTCTGCCCCTCTGCTCTGCTGAGACCCCACCTGCAGGGCTGCAATGTCCTGGGGTGACTGCATGCTACTGTATTCCCTATGGTCTGCCCTATGCCAGATATGAATCCTGTGCCTTCCTGTGTCTTTAAGCTGTTTCTCAGGAGAGAGGGGAGAGAAGCCAGGCAAATTTTTCAGAGCGGGTTTGTGTTCAAGGACACACACACTCTCCTGCGTTCCTGTGACAGAGCAGAGGAAGAACCCTCCTGCTTCTAGCCAGCTCTCAGCTCCTTTTCTTGGGAGAAAGAGGTAGAGTTAAAACTCTTTGCTTTTCAGCTAGCCTGCCAGCTGAGCTGCTTGCCTCCTTTGGCAAGAACTATTCTAGGGACTGTTCTACTCTGGTCTGGAACATCTTTCCCAGGAGGCCCTACACTGCGGCCTGGAGGGGCCCACGACGAACCCCAGCTCCGGAGAGGGAAGAGCCACACCTACAAAGGACGCTGAATTTACCAGGTTTTCTCCACAGTGAGAGGTTTTATTATTTAACATCATTCTTTTTCCATACCTGCATCCACTTCGCTTGTTAATAAATAGGGTTTTTTCATTTTCCTCCAAAGAATGTTTTTCCTGAACCTGGTGGGGGAGGGGCTGCTGAAATCTGCCTTCCATCAGAGAATGTTCATTTCAGACACTTCTCCAATTTGTCTCAAATCAAAACATGCATCCAGCTCTGGGGTCCCCAGCACAGGAAGGACACAGGCCTATTGGAGAGAGTCCAGAGTAGGGATACCAGGATGATCAGAGGGCTGGAGCATCTCTCCTATGAGGAAAGGCTGAGAGAGCTGGGAGTTTTCAGCCTGGAAAAGGGAAGGCTTCAGGATGACCTAACTGCCACCTTCTAGTACCTGATGGGAGCCCTACAAGAAAGATGGAAAGAGACTATTTACAAGGGTATGTAGTGACAGGACAAGGGGGAATGGCTTCAGACTGAAAAAGGGTAGATTTAGATTAGATACTAGGGAAGAAATTCTTCCCTGTGAGGACAGATGAGGTATTGGAACAGGTTGCTCAGAGAAGTTGTGGATGCCCTATCCCTGGAAGTGATCAAGGCCAGGTTGGATGGCACTAGATCAGGTTGGAGCAACCTGATCTAGTGGAAGGTGTCCCTGCCTATGCCAGGGGGTTGGAATGAGGTGGTCTTTAAGGTGCCTTCCAACCCAAACCTCTCTCTGATTCTAAGCCGTCTAGAAAAAGCAAAGCAGATTGATGGGATGAACCTACAAATTGGTGCATGAGCACATGCTGCAGCCTTCTCATTTATTAATGGATGGAATTCAAAATTACCAGTTTTTGACAGAATTACATAAGGACTCGTTTTCACATGTGAATGATAATAACATTGTTTTCTACACTTTGTACTAAAATTAACCTTTTCTGCTTCAGCTTTTGTTAGACAAGAGTATCCATTTTATTCTGCTTTCCCTTTTGCAGACAGCTCCATCCATGATAAAGGAGATACAGTGAAAAATAAGTTATTAAAACAGAGCAACCTACACTTTTAATTTTGACAGATTGAATGCAGAAAATTTATTAATATTTTATCATTCCATCTTTTCATATTTCTTTCTGTATTGTGAAAATTTATCTTGTAGCTTAAAGAGAAAAATCAATGAATGATTATTCTTTTATTAGTTTAAATAAAGTATATCAACTAAGCTTTAAATCTTATAAAATATATAGTACAAGTTTTTGTAATTTACTAAGTATAAAAATACTATCTTTCATCCATAGGAAAAATACAAAATACTAAATCTAGGTTTTTTTAATTTAAACCTAGGTTAGGAAAGAAGATCATTTTCTTTAAAATATGGTAATTTCTCAGACACAATATCTGTAGAGACAATAACCTGGGTTCTTCTTCTTTTCTTCAACATTTACAAAAATCTTTTAATGAGTAATTATCTCCTGCAATAAATATTACATAATCAAAGAGCTGAACATTTGGTTAGTGGTATGATAAGGGATGTGGCTCAAACTTCTGCTTACAAGGTAGTATTTTACAATTTCACCAGAACAGCCATTCTCACAAAACATGCTTAAAATTGCAAGAGTTTAACAAACAGCAGCTGAATTCTGTGAATCTGAAACAGATTACATTTCTCAACAGTTAAGCCTGATGTTTATTGAAAAGCCCATAATTTCTGGATGCCTCAGCTTAACGGAGCACCTAAACCTCACTGGGAATAAGCTTCAACAGCTCACAATGAAAACCAAAAAAAAACGCAGGCAGCGATATTTTCCATTTTCCAATGCTGCTTTCTAAAAACTGCTTTTCCAGGCTTTTTGTACAACTGTATTTTGTCCAAAAGGCACAACAGTATTCCAAAACTTGACATAAGTCTTACTTACTGGCAACCAAAATTATTTACATTTGAAACAGCATAGTTTGCAGATTTAGTGTTAAAACCCACTGTATTTTGGAGGAAAATAAACATTTCACTACAAAAAAAAAAAGTGATGTTCAGTTTTGGGCATCACAGTTTATGGCAGATTTTAAGTTATTAGAAAGTGTCCCAAGGAGGGCTGCAAAGATGGTGAAAAGCCTGGAGGGGAAACTCTATCAATGCATGAACACAGCTTTCTGTAAGTGACAAGAGTACACAATCTGTTTAAGCACAAAAACTGCTTCAGCTTCTGCTTTAATTTCCTCAGAAATTAGATCTTATTTCTGTGAACAACTTGTATTACCCATCCATGTCCAAAACTTTAATCTCACATTCTGTGTGGTCCCTTGTTTGGATGCTGCATCTTTACAAAGCACTACTACTCCATATCAGCCATTATTTCATCAGTGCATTCTAATTGAGACAGTGATTAAGAGGGACATCATAAAACAGCTGCTAAGAGCTCCAAATTTGTGTATTAGAGACAAACAAAACATATTTATTTAGCAGTACTTGCAAATTTCCAAATTTTACCAAGAAGTTATCACTTAGATATAAGGCCTTGAAAGACATATCCTGGCTGATGAACTCTGAGTGAAATGAAATCATGCTGCAACATGATGAGAACTGAGGGAGCCAGTTAAGGATCTGTTCCTTAGCAGATAATGTTAGTCTGTAGTATTTTTGTTTTGATATTCATGAGAGCTAAAGAGAAGAAGCCAAGAAAAGCAGCAGAAAAATGCTAATTCTTCAGAAGACAGTGGAAATTTGAACTAAGATAATGGAATGGGTGGACTTAAAACACATTACTTTTAGGAATTTTTGTGCTTTAATATCAGAATACTAAATCTGGAGCGTTCTGCTCTGTACAGATACCTAGGTAACAGCTGCTCAAATAGAGAGCCATGAGAGGAACAATGACAAGGTGGGGAACAAGCAAAACTAATCCATCTGAAGCAGCCTCTCCTAAAACTGCAAAAGACAAACCATTAAGCTACTGTCCCTGCTGCAGACTCTGCTAAGGCAATGTATTAGAAAATACTCTGGAAACTAAGTGTGATTACTTGAATTGGGATAGGCCTTACTATGGAGTGCCCCAGTGGATGAATAGGGGGACTGAGAATGACAATTCTGGATTTCTACAAGAATTATTATGTGATTTTCAGCCCAGTGAAAATTGAGAGGACCTGATTCCTTTGGTTTTCTAAGAGCAGACTTTCTGCCTGTTACCAGTAATTTAAATAAAATTTAGTATCTCTGCCTAGATGCCTAGGATATGAAGGAGAAATACTGTGTTTCCTAGTCCCAGAAGGTTTTCTCGCATATTCAACAGCCAGTTTCCAAGAGCTCAAACCTCATATACCTTGGGTGTCCAATCCACCTTTTTGGAGGCCCAGTTGTTGAGATAGAGGACTAGGGTTCCAAAACAGGAACAAACTCATTCTTCCTCAAATAGTAATAGACCATTGAAACAGTAAAAATCTTATACTAGGTGATCAAATTGGTATTGAAGTTAACTATTAGTACCTTAGATTTTACTCAGGATGGGAAGGGACAAGAGACCAGCAGCTCAGAAAATAAATATAAGTCTCTTGAAAAAACATGGAATTTAACTTCTTTATATACTAGGATTACTTTATAGATAAATGCACATTTTTAACAAAACTTTACATAAATTATGCAACTAAAGACTTTCAGTACTCAAATATTTTCTTGATTAGAACTCTGAAACTGATACTCGTGATTCTGAGGTCAGAATGTATGCTGCAAGACTTTTAGCAGCTCTCTGACCAAACAGTCATCCTAGAACTGGTTTTGTAAATGACATAAAACCAGCTGAGTCCAAAAGAATGAAATAGAAGGTCTTTTTGGAATAAGAAGGTTTTGGAGTTCTTTTTTGAAGAGATGAAATTAAGCTCTTTATTTAGTTCTCGTGGAAACAAAAATTAATTTCTAATTTGTTGACCTGAAATATTTTTTCAAGGTTGCTGTTCAGCTGAGATTTCCCTGGGCTGCTGTTCTGCCTTGTTGTTAGTCTCCTCTTTCCCTCCTGCTGGTATCCACAGGCACAAGAAGACACTTACCTAGAGACTGGGACACCCTTAATACCCTTATATGCCGATGTGCGTTATTGCTGAACAATGATCGTGAACAATAGGAGAGGGAAACCACAGAAAACGTTCAGGGTGCCATCATGAGGAAACTGACAGTATAAGGACCAAGCATTAAAAGTTATACAATGATCAATGATAATTCATACATTTCACATCTTAATGTTGGTAGCAAATATGTCACTATAGACAGACAAGCTGAAACACAAAATTATAAAGTTCAATGTCAGCACTGCTAATTGAAAGTATTCAGAACTCCATCTTAGAAGAGTGTTCAATACATAACTTTTGTTTCAATTTAAAGGAAAAGCTACCATCCAAATATCAGAGCTTCCAGATGGAAAGAAATTGCCTATTTACATCAGGTCTATCACCATAACTAATAGTACACAGCAATACATGCCTCTACTGCATTATGCATATATAAATTTTTTCACACTTTAAATAGGCAGGCTTGTTTTTTTTTTTTTATTTTGCTTTTTACTGAGTGAATTCAGACCTGAAAAATGCAACACCTGTTGTTTTTCTGCCTGTTGCTCTGTAATGCTCTCAGAACATCTTTACACTTCTCAAAATTCTGCTATAAATATTTTACCATCTGGCCTATATTTTGCATTCCTCCCCATGCCCATTAAATGCTTGTTGCAGTTACTTTTATTATTTTCTGCACTGGCAGCAAACCTCTTGACAAGGCAGCCTTTAACTAATAACCTAGGTAGGGACTTACTGCATCCTTAGTAAATGTACTCCTTCAATACAACTTTGATCTTTCAATGTCTCCTATTTCCTCTTAAAAATGCCTAAAACAAACCTGTCTCAAACAATAAAGTCAATATCTTACAGTTAATGAAACAGGAGGAGATAAGAGTAACTATAAAAAAAACCCGCTTATAAAGTTGGTCATATAAAACTAAACTAATCCAAAATATGGCATTTATTGAAAAATATATCTGAAGATATTTTTCAGAGTTATGAGATATCTTTATTGAAGCCTTATTGAATTTCTGAACACTAAACCTAGGATTAACTAATGATTAATTACAGTTATAAAATCAATAATGAAGTCACAAAAAATAAAAGTTAATTAAAAAATGGTCAAGACTAATCAGAAAGGTGTAATGGGCACAATCATGATTTGGAATCACATTTATGGACAAAGATGATTTAACTGAAATGCATAATTAGAAATAATCAACATTTTTCTAATAATATACACCAAAAATATAGAAACTATATTTCAGATGTGATTCCACTAGAAGCTTGAGTGGCAAAGCAGACCAATACTGTATTATTAAGAATTGCTCCAAGCATAACTGTATTACATATTTGACATTAAAGAAATAAAATGAGACAACCAGTGACTGTTCTCACTAATAAAAAATTTAAAATAATTTACTGCTTATAGACACAGTTAAGTATCTACTGTAAAGCTATGCCTTAATAATCTTTCTCTCTCTTACAATAAATAACTGTTAAAAACTGTAAATGATTCCTTCATAATAACTTTCATAAAAATGACTAATCCAAATGTACAATTTTGTCAGCAGTTTGAGCAATGAGAAAGGAAGATTACTATCATGGTAATGCAGCAAATATAATGCAGCACATTTGTCAATAGCTGACTGAAGTAATATATGGAAATAAAAACTTTTGGAATATGTGTGGTTACTATTAATACTAATTTCATCCTGTTACCTCTGCATTATTGCTTTGTATGGGAGATGTAGTACAGAGATGCACACAGAAGCTCAAACTCTAACCTCAGACTTCCATTTAAAATAAATCATATAAGTAAGGAAAATTCCATGCAGTTTGGTCACAACCAAATGAAAGCAGAAGTTGCAAACAGTAAAGTACTCTTGAAGCTTATGAACATGCTGACTCACCACAAAGGATGCTTTTCCAACACTAAAGGCTTTAATAGTCAGCAAAAAGACAGATGAGACTAAGTTCAACTCCAGCTGTATGACCAAATAACAATTGAACATGCATTTTCACTTGTTGCTACACATATTTATATTTTTTTCTTATTTATACTTGAAGCATTTTTTGAAGGAAAGGATAAAGAAAAAATAAGCATTAGCCAAAAGAAATGGTTTGCCTAACAAGAATCCTGTCAATACTTTGGAAACATCTATTTGACAGTGTCTTTAGAAAAAGTAATGCCTAGAAGTCACACGCCCCTCAAATATTTCTTCTGAATCTGACAGTCAACACAAATATTGATGAAAATCCTGGTATCCCATTGGACAAGATGTGTTAATCAAGATCAAAACCAACAGCTTTCTATTTATTGCTGGGAGGTAACAAAGATCTGTCCTTCCTAAAGTAGTCTTCCTTTCTTGAAGGTTCTCACTATTTTCTCTCTATATATCCAACATAGATAAGGATTCTGTTTCCTTAAATATTAATTAATTTAAATTACTTTTATATTTTTCTGCATATTATCTTACATACACCACTTCTGTCAATCAAAATATATATAGATTTACCTAAATTAAATTTACCCTCTTCAGTGTCAGACTATGGATAGACAGGGCTGTTGTCAGACTCTGCACCTTTTCTTATAGCCCCTTCTAAACCTGGAGAATGCAGTGTTTTCATTATTTTCTTCAAAGACTAATCTATGAATTTCTACACTATCTTTATTAGAAATGCTTCACTTACATCTTGATAGGCATCTCTCTACCACATTAAAGAGTGTGTCTTGATTTAGATGCAAAATTTCATCTGGGTAAAAAGCCTTTTTCCCCACAGTTCACCATAAATACTGATGACTAAAATCTAATATGTAAACCAATTGTGAAGTAACTAACAATATTATCACCTTACTCCTTGATCTTCGTATTTTTACATGCCTTTTCACATCTAAAACTCTTTGGGACCTGTGTTTGTAGTGGTCTGCTGTAGTGGAATTTACAGAATATATCGTGTCACTGAACACCAGCATGCTGAGGTAAATGACTCTAAAATTACCTGTATGGCAAGTGCTCGAGCTACAAGACTTCTGAGATACTGCAAAGGATCTTCTGGACCTTCCCACTTGCTTTGCCATGTGACAGGACACTGAAATAAAATATATATTTACTGAAAGTATCCATTTCAAATCCATAATCATTATATTTTAAGCCAGCAACTTGAATGAAAATAAATAATCTGGAAATCAAATGTATCTATAAAGAAAAAGGGCAATACTAGTAATATAATGATCCAGAACATACAACCACAAACAGGGTCACATTCCTGCTTATTCTTTGTGAGGCCCAGACACAGCACTGATGGAGAACTCGCAAGAACCTCTGCTATTCAGTAAGGAAATATCAGTTGGTTCCACAAAGACTTCCTAAAGGCCTAGGAGAACTATCAACTGGAAAATCACAATGCCATCTTTCAGCTGCTGCCACAGTTTCCCACTCCTTTGCTGCAGCCTCCTCAGACTTGAACACGCAGTTGGGTAGCTGTGTAGTGAAGACAATCTGGTACAATTCCTCTGCATGATTATTTTCTCATCACCTTACAGTTTCTGCAGAGCAACACCTGAGAAAAAAAATCTTGCAAAAAACTTCCCCATACAAATTTTTTCACTGACTTCAAAACCAAAGGCTTAAAAGGGCATCTGTTAAATTTCCTCCTTAGAAAATAAGGATAGGAACATTAATTTTACCTAGTCTGCAGGAATCTAAAGCACAGTGAAAGTGACTGCAAGATTCTCCTACTTATGAGAAAGAGAATTGATGTGAAACTGTACCTGTGGAATATTGCACACTACTGAAGATGCTGAGCAGAACAAACAGTTTATACTGTTTAATATTTACAGCTGCATTTTCCAGGAAGTTCCCATTCTAATAGCACATGTACTGAACACATATTCAAAATCCCATCATAGAAGTTTGTAAAAAAAGGCATCTTTCAAAGTAAATACTCTATGTTTACCTTCTATAGATAAAAAAACAGAACATAACTAGATTTGAGGATACTAGCTACAAATGAATTTAATAAACTAGAACACAAACAAGACAACAAAACACAATCAACTGCATTGGCGGGGGGCTCCTAATTAGGATCTTCTGAAACTTATTTTTTATTTGAAACCTTGCATTTTTGCAGCCTCTTCTACTTGATATGCATTTAAAAACAGCTCATCAATATATCACTTAAAAGGCATTTGCCTAATGTTGCTAACATATCACTCTAAATTACTTTAAATCTAAAGAAATAGTTTGGCTAATTGTTATTATGTATCTCAGATGTACTTATGCTCATTTTGGCTGGGGTGGAGTTAATTTTCTTCACAGTGGCTAGTATGGAACTAACACACCAATTTTACACAAATACAGTGAAACCTTTATAAGTCATACATTTATTGAATTTCACATTTCTATTAGTAATCCAGCAGTTTCTTCAGGTGCTATAATCTTAAAAGAACTACAATCTTAGTGGGTTTAAAATACAGGTTTTGAAAAATAGTCCTTTGCTACATAACACATGAAAACACTTAGGAAGAGTGTATAGAAAATACATGAAGCAAATCACATTTTTGATGATAAACAGAGTGAGGCTTAGCTGCCATGCCAAGAACGTGGCATTAGCCTCGCTGGAGGGCTGCTGAAAAAAATGCTATATGGTCACAATTCAGTGCAGTGATCCATGTCAAGGGAAGTGGGTAAGTAAGCAGATGAAATGACAGAAGAACTGGTCAATACATCAGGAAGCACTGAACCGATGCCTGTGAGAGGTTAAAATGCATAGAATTTTTAAGAAACTTTTTGTGGTAGCTATCAGCTTCACAGCTGCTGCTGGTTCCAACTGAGGCGTGCAGCTTAAGCACACAAACGAGTCATGCTCTCTTGCTCAGCAACAAGAAATATAAGTGTAAGAACTAAAGAATGGCCATTATATGTCTCATTTCCATTCTCTAGGACTCGGACTTAGTACCAGTTTCTACCACACAGTCAAAACATGTTTTAAAAGGCAATGAGATTGCTAACATAAAAACATTAATTTATTCTAATTGTGCAGCAATTTTGCTAACGAATTCTGTCTTGTGGATCTAAAAAGACAACAAATTTATTTATTGTTTAGATTAGAATTTGATAGATCAATAAATGCATAACAATCTTTTTAACAGTACTTGTTCTTCCCATGAAGATAAACAGGATGCTCACAGGAATTATCATTTATTGCAGAAACAATCTCAATATCTACACATTAGCATCGACAGAATTTATGAATTATTGGAGGTGAAACAAAACCAGAGTTTCATGTCACATCAATGCTTGACCATCTTTGTAATCCAATTATCTAACTATTAATGATAGAGCATGTAAACTTGCTGTCACTAATTGTACCAGTTTATAAACATGTCCAGTTTGATGCCAAAAACATGGAGAAAGTACATGTACAAATTCTGACTGCTTTTCTTCTACATCAAGAATACAGAGCAAGATGATAGGCTGGTATGATAGGCACAGCTTGTCTGTTGTGGTGTGGCAATACTCCATACTAAATAAATGCAAAGACAAGTGTTATTTCAACTTAAATTTTTAAGAAAATGTAAAAAAAAAGTAAAGGGACAGATTTACATGTTCTACTGGCTAATATATTTGACTTCTCTAGCAGGACTTGGTATTTAAAATTGAAATAGTCTTCCACAGCTTCTAACCTTACTGGATTTGTCTTTAAGAGAAAACTTGATAAGAGAGTAATACATTCAGAAGCTACTGCAAACAGAAAAAATATTGAAAAAAATTTCAAGAAAAAAAAAATTTGCTTTAGAGTTTCTATCTTTAAAAGAACTCTATTTTACAGTCTTTAGCAATAAAAAAACATAGAACAAATGGTAACACGAAGACGTGTGTCAGAATTAGTTCAGTTTCCTTGGGTTTTTCAATGCTTATTACAATGTATATTTATTACAAAATGACTTACCTTCTGGTTTAACAGAGCACTTGCTAGTCTTTGTACTTCAGAACTCAGTAGTGAGGTACCTCTGATGACTTTACTCAAAGAAGCAAGGGACTGATGGACACTCTGCACAAGGCGAATGGCATTGAATTGTTCCAGAGTAACGAATGATAAGACTGGAGATCCTTGCTGTTCTGCAGGAGGAGACACCTTCTGATGGATCAGGTTAGAATTCTAAGAAAGAATATGTGATATCCAGTTAATAAACTCAGGGAAACTCTGATGCTGTGCAACATATTGTTTGTTTAATTAATAATACCTCATATGACCTCGTTAGCTTTGAAGCAGTGGCGGTATCATCCCTTTTCTGACACTGGATTAAAAGCATTGTGATACTTTCAGTACTGTCTGTGACATCTTCAATAAAGGCTCTACTCTTCTGAGACAAGCCTGTCTTTGCCCTGTTACTTCAAAAGTACTTGAATTGCTGAAAAATCTTCACTTAGCTGAATCACTGCTTTTAGTATTTGTGTCAATGTGCCAATATAAAAAGCAGTAGTGTACTTAGCACAAGAAGATTTTCTGGGTACTGTAAACTATGCTGCCAGTTCTTGCTTTTGTGAGACTGGTTCAACATGGAATTAAATTAAATAGAATAAATACAAAATTTATGTAATTTTATGCATAAATCTTGAGTAACTCAGGCTCTGACAGATACTGCTGCTCTCACACTGCCATTTTTACTACTTACTTCCCTTCTATTAAAGCCACTGAAAAGCCAAATTTATTCAATAATTTCAAGAGATGGTGTAATTTTGCAAATCTTAATTCATATGCAGCTTATTACATAAATATATTTTAGCATGTGATTGAAATCTGACAACCCGACATGTGACAAGATGCTGCAATGAATTCCAGTTATAGAATTAAAAACTTTATTGGAAAATTCTAATGCACAAATGTAAAAAGTAAATTGTAGCCTATGGGGAAAAAATGTTTTGCTATTTCAATTTCTAGTAATTTAGTAAAGATAAAATCAGATTTTACCTTCTCTGAAATATGTAGTCTTAAAATAACAAATAGTTCTGTTTATTTTTCAGATTAAATGAATTTCTGAATTGTCACATGGCATCTCACTTTCCAGAACACAGAAGATATTTACCTCTATAATCTTTCCCAGGCACTACATGTTTGTCAGAACTTTTAGATTTTTAATTTCAGGCTCACACTGCATTCAGCTACCAAGCTAAAACATGAGAGAAGCTAAATGAATGAGCAGTACTTTGGCTCATGACTGACCACCAGGAAAATGAAGAATAAAGTCATCAAACATTGTTAAAAGGTACACAATAAAGTTACTGATCAAAGTGTAAGAAGCATACAGTATTTACAATTGTTATGCTTTGTATTTTTTGTTTGCATGCATTCAAAAATCACAGTACCAGTTTTACATCAGTTTTTCTGAGACCATAATCTGCTGAGCATATGTAAACTGTAATATAAAACTACCATAAACTACCATAAACTAGTTGATAATTTTTTATTGAGGTATGCAATTGCACAAAATAAAGAAAACCCCAAGACACTGCACCTTGGACGCTTTGCTCAATCTTTGACACTTAAATTCACAAAAGCTTATTGAAAGAGAAGTCCTCTAAGTTCCTCAATATTGTACTTTACGTAACAGTCTGCTATGAATTGCATATTCATTTCACTACTCCTTCTAATGCTTTCCCCTGAGAATTTGTTGAAACAGCCCATCTGTCATTTCCATAGGAAAATTAAACATGAATACCAATATCAGCTTATACATTTAATGTCCTATTACATTGCCTTAAAATCCATTATGTATATAACTCACATCAGCTTTTAAAATATGTGTATGCTCATGACCTACTTGGGAATTAAGACAAAGAACTGCTAAAGTACTGACTGCTTTTCTTAATCATAAGAAACTGAAGATAGATTCTAATCTTTAATGTTAAATACTATACTATGCTACCAATATTAATCAGGTGTATTTTGAGATTTTGATTATTTTCCCTCTTTCATTTCTGTATGTGTTGCTATCTTAGTACAACATAAGACTTCATATACTCTTACCTAAACTGTCCCAGAGCTTGACTTTGTTACCTTCTTAAACTAAAGCTTTTGCAAACTCCAGTGTGTTTTGAAAACTGCCTCCTCAGAAATGTAACAAATTAAAATAAACTCATATACCTCTACTAGTTTTGCATTTGACTCAAAACTCTATTTTGGTTGTGGTGATGGGTTTTAGAAATCGCCACTGCCCTTTTGATGTACCTATTTTGCCTCCTCCTTTGAGTCTCTCTGCCTATTCTTTCAGATATTAGCCTCTCCCTGTGTTTTACATGCTTGTCATTGTTGAAAATACAATAAAGAATGACCCTACATTTCTGTTTCACTGATTTTCCTCCAAGGAAAAAACCCTGTTTTTTTTTAAAGCTGAGGTAGATCATGAGGTACTAGGCACATGTTGTGATTCTTGAGGCTGCTCTGAACAGCCCCACTGGACTTCAATGATCCCTGTGGTTCCATACCAGTTCAGAATATTCTCTAATTCTATGATTCTACAATGACAATTTTCTTGCATCATTGTGCAACTTTATGAAAACAATGAGTTACAATTTACAAACATAACAAAAGACACAGAACACACAATAATTTATGATCATACATTCAGCTAACAATTTTGAAGGAGTTGCTGCTGAAATTATGGGTGGGCCTTCTGACTTTCATGGAGTTGATAAAGGTTTTTTCTGAAACAAGGCAGAAAATGTAACCACCTTAGAATGAAAATATAGAATAGATTCCTCTCTCTCTCGCCTCTTGAGAGAGGGCCATTTGGACATGATGAAACACTTATGCACTCTCACTGTGTCCTCACACTTCTGTGCTTCTCTGACAACTATTACATAATGGGTGATGCTCGAGTTCCACAGGACAGTGACTCCCAGCTGATCCAGTTACGTGACAATGAATGCTTATACAGGCGCTCAGCCACACTCTGTCAGGGCAGAAGGCTGTGTGGGAAGAGAATGGACACCAGGACAGAGACTGGGTGAATTAACCCTGATTAACTCAAGGGCTCAGCCCTTGCAAACATCCTTCCACATTAAGGAAGGGTTTTTTAAATTTGTGTGACATTTGACAACTTTATTCAGTGAAGACTTTATTTTCTAGTGCAACAAGTCGTTCATGCAAACTAATGCTGAGCATATGAGTATGTAGTTTTTTCTAACTAAATTGCAAGTTCATGAGAGTTTAATTAATTTGGTGAGTGTTAAGCTGTTACTGAATCATGCTGCAAAATACTGTAAAACCAGTTTTAGGACAGTATTCATTACAAGGGTGTTTTCAAAGGCAAGAATTAAAATGTATGTTTTTAAATGAGGCTAATGTAGGTGAAAATGTCAAGATATTCTGTATTAGTTCAGAACGGCTCAATAAAAAGAGAAGTTTGCTGGTGTAATTTCAACATAGGTGCACACTGATTTGAAGCCCATTTTAGGTATCTATTTCATTTAGAGTAAAATTCAATTTAAAATTTCAGTCTGAATTCTGGCTGGACTAATAAATAGTGAATGAAGGAGAGGACGCTGCCATGATTCTATTGTTATAGATAAAGAATAATAAACTTAACAGCTAAATAGTTTCAGGATATCTGGTAGTAACATTTAACAGGGTTTTGCAACCTGTACGGTCTGAGAGGAAAAATTGATATTTTTTCTAAAAAATATCCAGAAATATTTCTGAAAAAGCAACAACATGTAAGTCCTCACAACTGTGTTATTGTATAAGAATTATTTCCCATTTCAAAATGTCTAAAATGAAAAAAGCTAATCTTTCCAAAGTACATCTGGCATTTTTGCTGTTTGGCCATGGAGAATGTAATAGCTCTGAAAACTGAACAAAAATTAATCCTATTCCCAAAACCACAAAATATCCAAGGTTGGAAGTTACCTCTGGAGATTTTCAGGTGCTCAAAGCAACAGCAGGTTGCCCAGACCAGGAGACTGTATCCAGTCTCCAGCCAAGACCCCTTGGAGCTTCATGTGCTCCACACTACCCCTGGCAGTTGACTGAAGTCTATGCAGAAAAGCTCCAAGGGGCCATAGTCTGAGAGGCAGACAAGCCTTGGCAGTCTTTCCACAACGTCCCACAGCTGAGCCCCTGCAAGGCAGTAAAACTCCCTCATCTACAGATGAGGTCAAAAAACAGGCACATCCTTCTCCTACCTGCAGGGCATTGCTCACCATTTTTCCTTAACACTTCCTCCTAGTGCTTCTGTGTGGATCAGGTTTAGTTGGCTTGGGAGTTTCATTAACAGTGCAGAGACAAAAATACATCCACACTAAGAGATTATGGTCAATCATAGAGGTGTAAATTCTACAGGACATACCTATTTCAAGTGGTAAATTTTGGAGAATTTCAGAATTATCAGTACATACATACACAACAACTATTTTCAAGGTATTTGTAAAATAATCCTTTTTTAATTAATCCTTGACTTACATAATCAACACGGGAATAAAAATGTTTAAAACATACTTAATCTTTGTCTACATATTAACAAACATCTGAGTGTCTTTTTGCCTCTGGAACAAATGTTTTTTTACAGACTTCAGGAATAGTTTTTTTTTATTTTACTTCTTCATATCTGGGAAACCATTTTAGTTTCATATTCTGTGCCCATTCATGCATAAATAAAATAATTTATAATTGTTAACTTAAGCAGCAATTCAACAATCTTCTTCTTTCTAATTTCCAGGTCTCTTAAAAATTCTGCAAACAAAGATGATGCCTTCATTGAGCTATCAATCTAGAATGAGAATGTAGAACTGTATGCAATGCCTGTGAAATATTAAAGATGCCTACACTTTTTCAAAGCTTAAAGCAATTACTGGTTGAACAGACTAGGAAAACTAATTTTGATAAAGAATATTATTATTTAAATTTTCTGAAACACTCAAGAAAGTGTCCCCTACATAAAAAAACCCTATAAAATATCAGAAGCCATCCTATTCTAAAGGAACTATTCAAAAGATTAATTTAATTATCTGCTAATAGCATAAAAACTTTAGAAAATCAAAGAAACTTCAAGATAATACAGAATTATTGAATGGTTTGGGCTGAAAGGGACCCTAAAAATCATCTAGTTTCCACCCTCCTGGACAGGCAAGGACACCTTCCATAGACCAGGCTGCTAAAAGCCCCATTTAACCCTGTTTTGAGTATTTCAGGGATGGAGTATCCACTAGTTCTCTAGGAAACCTGTCCCAGAGTCTCACGACCCTCTCAGAAAAGAATTTCCCAATACCTAATCTAGACCCACCTGCTTTCAGTTTGAAGTCATTCCCTTTTTTTCTGTCCCTACATGCCCTTGTAACACATCCCCCTCCAGCTCTCTTACTGGAAGGCCACAATAAGGTCTCCCCAATGCCTTCTCTTCTCCCAGAAAATAACTCCAGCTCTTTCAGGCTGTTGTCACAGGAGAGGAGCTTTGCAAACAATATACAAATCTTCTGTACCCACCTATTCTGTAAAAAATTAAACTGCTCTAGCTAGGAATAGGTCATGCTAAGCAGGCCTTATGCTTACTGTGCAAGGCTGTAGTACTGGCCTTCTAGATGTGTTATCAGCTTGTTAAGAGAGCTTGCTGTGTGAAGTGGAATTCTGCACCAGGTATCTCCTATGTGAAGCTTGGGATAGCATGGGATAATAGCAAAGGTCTTGAAAGTATAAGCACAGTTTGAGAAGAGAGGCCTCAGAACTATAAACAACAACCTGATGGTCATGTAATGGCCACTGGGAAAGGGCACAATTAAGAACTGGCAAGGCTACTTGTGCTCTTAGACAAGAGGCAATGCAATTATGCAGCAAAGAAAAGAAGCTAAGTGACACAATAAAGGTACCTGCTACAGCCTGAAAAATAACCCCACCTAAGTGTCACTCAGCCTGTAGATCAGGAACCGAGGTAAAGGGCTAAAAAATCATATGAAAGGAGAGCTCAGATTTGAGGGCAATGGTAGGGGTGAAAGAAGAGGCCTGCATCAGGTCCAGCTTTCCTTGTCAAAGGACTCTCAGGTAATTTTGATTACCGCCATGCAGGTAACTAAGACTATCAAGAACCTCAGCCACCACTACCGGGCATTTGGCTTCAGCTTCATGATACTACATACTCACAGCTAATCTATGACCCAAGTTTTAAAGAATATGTACTTTAAATTTGCAGTGCTAATGACTAACAATTATAAAGAACTAGCCATTAGCAACGTGTGCTGTTAATGAGTATTAATGTAGTGCAGATCTGTTTTACTGTTTAAAACCAGCCTACTTTACCCATCTTCCAAACACTACAATCAAAATCTCTATTCTTCTGATTATTTGTGTGTATATATGTAATAGCTTCATCTGAGCTCTTTCAAAGAAGATTTAAAGGCCTAAAGGTATGTTTAACTCTAATCAGTCAGAGATAAAGGAAGATGTCACACTGAAATATACTTTTTCTTACAGGATCACAGACCTGGTTAACAGAGGTCCATGTTCAGAGGCCACAGATTTCAACATGAAGTTATTTAGTATCAGAATTTGACACACAAACATGATGTAGCATGGATTAGATGAGAATTTAATGAGATATTCCAAAATGTAATGGCAAATTCTAATGTGTACCTCATGGTACTTCTTTGTATGTAGTTGTTTGAGTAAGGGAAAGGTTTTTCCCATTACAGTGTTGCTGTGTATAAGATATAGTTTTAGGCCATAATGTCTTTGATCTATTACTTGATCATTGAGGAGACAAAATAATGGCCAAATGTCTCAGTGACCACCTAGCATGAGGTGGGTGAGATCCTTCCTAAGCATGCGTAGTGTCTTCATTCACACACATCACAGCTAAATGGGTGCCTGCAGTAATTATTCAATGGTTGGAAACCAAGCTTTACAACAACTGTTAAAAAAATCACCAAACTGAACCAAGCTAGACTAACAAAGGAACATAAAGGGAGTGATACTGGATAGTGAAGAAGGGATTTTAATGAACTTCAGTTTAAAGCTAATCCCATATTTCAATAGTATAAAGGAAAAACTTCATGATATTTATAATCATTAAACACTGCCTTGTGAATATTAGATAAATGAAGAGACTAAATTAAAATCTAAAGTACATTAGTATTTTTCTTGGAAACACATAAAGGATGTTAGTCTCATGTTTTGAGTGAGGTCTCACCTCCATATGGAGCCTAAATTATAGCCTGTTGTACCGCATAAAGACTTCATAGCTCATTATGCACCTAACATTGTACTTCCAACCTCAAATCATTTAATTTACTTTTTCTCTTCTTATGTTTCAATACTCAAGATAATTCCTTAGACTACATTTTTAATGTAGTTACCAGGAAAAAAAGTTGTCTTTTCAAATTAGGTACATTCCTACCTGATTAAGTTTCTTCCATAGGTTGAGAACAGGAGAAAGTTCTGTAGCCCATATTTCTCTGTCAAATTTGCAGCCAGCAGTTACCGACCTACTCAGGATCCGAAGCTGTGAAATTACCTGAGTGATGAGAATACAAATGCATTCTTGAAGAAGGATAAACAAACTTCTTTTAGTACAAAAATGTGATACACTAGCAAATACTCTTCAAATTATCTATGAACTATCCTCTCCTGCATACTTAATTACTGATCATGATCTGATCAAAACACAAACAATATCCATACTCAAGTAGAAAACATACTGGAACCTCATTCACATTAAGCCACAAAAAAAAAAACCCACATATTTTTCTTATCACAGTAATTGTCTTTGTTCAATTATAATTTAAAAACTAATGAGGTGCATAATTAATTAAAAAGCCTATTTTCCACAAAATTTAGAGACAAAACTCGAGCTCTTCCTTTAACTAGGCTCCAACTGTAATTAAAAATTTAAGGGAAACAAACCCCTAAAATATGTTACTAAATACATACAGTAACTATCAGGCACCAAAACTCAAGACAATTATAGGAAATTCACTCTGATCTGAACAAGATCTCTTATTTACACATTCATGCTACCTCAAACTATTTAAATGCCTACCTACTAAAAAAAGAAAGCAAGAAATTAAAAGAATAACTGCAAACCTTCCAGAAAGAAGGGGAGATTTTAATTCATTAGGTCCAACTGCCTTTTAGTGTTAGCAACCCTGGCAAGTTCAAAAATCAACTAATAAAATATACAGATACATTTGGAAGAGAGGACACTGAAATTAAAATTCTTCAGTGATATTGAGTCTGTTCCTTAAACTATATATTAACACCCCGGGTATTTTTGAGGCATTTTAGCTAAATTTTAGCTATTTTTCACAGTGTATATTTTGCAAGGCGTGTTAGAGAACAACTTTCTAATTTTCTCCTCTTGCACAGTAAAGGATTAAGATTGATAGTAAAAAATGTATTAATCATTCAGAAGGACTGGACACTTTAATTGTAACAGACTGAGGGAGAAAGTCAAGTTGTTTCTGCTGGGATTTGACTTATTTTCTAGTCTTGAAAGATGTGCAGTGTTGAAGTGTTTTCTTTTGGTTTTCATTTTCTTTCACTGAAGAAAACAGCACCTTCTCATTTATCAGCTTTGATAGGGACTATGAAGCACTATAAGATAATAGCACACCATCATAGTAAACCATCATTTTAACTTCTGTAACAAGCATTGATCATGAGACTGTGGTTTAAAATCCTGAGAGAAGATTATAAGGCCAGTAGTAGAATCACAAACTCAGAATTGAGGAGAGAAGAGTTCAGCTCAGCCAGGGATCCTTTTAGCAGGAGACAGTTGGCAACTGTTCTGGAGGTCAGAGAGGCCAAGAGAGTTGGTTAATCCTCAAGAAAAAAATTCTCAAAGCACAAAGCCAGTTCTTTCTGATGCAGCAGAAACAAGCACGATAAGCAAGTCAAAGAACAATTATGGCAGAAGATCATCATGGATGTAAAGGAAGGTACTGAGTTGGAAAGGATCCACAGGCACCACTGTACTACAACTCCTGGCACTGCACAGCACCATCCCCAAGAGTCATACCATGTGCCCGAGAGAATTGTCCCATCATTTCCTGAACTCTGCCAGGCTCGGTGCTGCGACCACTTCCCTGGGGAGCTGTTCCAGTCCCCAACCACCCTCTGGGTAAAGAACCTTCTTCTAATATTCAACCCAAACCTCCCCTGACTGAGCTTCAGGCCGTTCCCTTGGGTCCTGTCACTGGTCACCAGAGTGAAGAGATCAGTGTCTGTCCCTCTGTTTCCCCTCATGAGGAAGCTGGAGACTGCAGTGAGGTCTCCCACAGAAAATGGGTACAAGGATGGACTACCCAGCATGGGCATAAAGACATTGCTCAATTGTGTTAGGATGGAGTGAGGAAAGCTGAATCTCATCTGGATTTGAAAACAGCAGTGTACGCAAAGGCCTAAAAGGGCTTCTGGAAAGCATTCTGGTTGCTAAAAAGAAAGAAAATATAAGCCACTGCTCTTTATAGCTTCTGTTATGTAAAATAGCATTTCATTCTCTCATTCTCATAACTTAATTTTAGACTTTCATAATCCTTTGAGTGCCCCAGCTATTGTGTATATCAAAAAAGATTCTTGTTTAATTTAGCGAAAAATTATTTTCTCTGATGGATGTTTTGATCATAGTATCTTTATCATTCCTGCTACTCTTCCTCATTTTCACTCTGCACATATGCAAATGTTCTGGCAAGCAATACAGATAATAAACACACATTTGTGCCTTCCAGATATCATTCTTTTAGCTATAGTTTTGTATCTTTTAATTTGTTTTTGGATAGTTGCCTGCTATCATTTGCTAAGCAATAAAACATTTATATCAAATACACTTTAACTGGTAATTCACTATGTAGTACTTCATATAAACTTGCATATAGTGCATACTATAAAGCTGAAAAATGTTTATACGATTGCTTTGTGAATATGGGGGATTGAAAATACTAACTCTGACATTCATTTTTAAAGCACCTTTAGAGGTATAAACATGTATCTCCATATAGCCGAAATGACTTTGAGAAGTAGTGACTGCAAGATCAAGTAATTATTTTTCTAACTCTATGGGGTTAGCTGTTTCTAGTTATCTAATTATAAAATTTGTCAATATAGTTTAAATAGAAAATGCACTATCTATCCTTAATTTAATTTTTTTTTTATTCAGTGTGCCTATATGTGTTTCTGGTTTATAAATTTCATCAAAGTAGTTAAAAAATACTGGGTTATCATTATCGAAGGTAAACACTGAAATTAAAAGTACTGAATCAAAAGAAATCAAGTCTTACCTCTCAGTGTTCTAGAGTACTGTAACATACAATGATCTTCATCAAATATTAATGGAAAATCTTTAACTCTTAACAGTTCATCCTATTTCTCTCAGGTATAACATCTATGATGGTAACAGAATTTACTCATAAAGTTTCCATGACAGCAAAGATTTCAATTCACTGTAATTTTTTTTTTAACTATTGGGTTGAGATGAAACTTTCTGTACTGGTGGCTCTTTCAGCCTGAGTATTTTTTGATAATTTTAACCAGAATAGTCATTCACCTTCAAGAAATAGATGAAAATACATTTGATACATGTCAAAATACTCAGATTAACCTCACTTTTGAACTGCTTCAACCCCCCAAACTTTTGCTAATGAACTGCAAATTTGATGGCATGGCATCGGTCCAAATTTAGGAAAGAATTACAGATTGTAAAATAGCAACACATATTACTATTTAAGCACGATTACAAGTTTGATTTTACAACTTGAATGGTGCAAGTATTTCATCCTCACAAATCCCACTGAAGTTCCTTACATTATTGACCAGTCTATGTTACTTTGAATCAGCTAAATCTTGAGAAAATGTTTACTCAGTATTCTCAAATCAGTCTCTTTCTGGATGTTGTGGAAATAAAAAGGGATTTTTTTTTTTTTTAATAGGATCATATTACAATTAACACTGGAAAGAACCTAAGCAGGTCTCTAGTCTAATCTCCTGTTGGAATCATGATGAATTTTAAGATCAGACCAGGCTGCTCAGGACTTTATCTGGTTTTGAAAAATCTTAAGCAGAGAGACAGAACAACCTCCCTGGATGATCTCTTCCACTGCTTAACTGCCCTAATGATTAAAAGGTTTTCCTTAATATCAAATCTGGACCAACTGCCCTAATGATTAAAAGGTTTTCCTTAATATCAAATCTGGACCTTTCCTGTTTCAGTTTATGTCCTGTAAGAGTCAAATACATGGATTGGGACAAAGAATGTGTTAAGATTGGGACGGGCATGAATAAAACCACGAGTGGGATATATTACCCTATTAGAATTCTCAGGGTTATCACAAAAGTGTCCAAGGGATTGTGGTATGTTTGTAGTTGCTCCACATAACTGTTTTTACCTCCAGGCAAGAGAAATAAATTTTGAGTTGGAAGGGACACTGGGCTTAAAAGAAAAAGGATTATCAAGAATGTATTTCTGGGGGTCATATGAAAACCAAAGCAACAAGACAGGAATGAACACACAGGTCAGCTAAGTACCTAGAAGGAAGGAGACCTTAGTTCAGATGACAAAGAGAATATGATTAGGAATCTGTATTTAAGATGATGAAACAACTCTTGGGTTGAAAGAGGGCACTGCATACAGTCACATTAGGCAAGCAAAATACACCCTTACCTATTCATCAGGCACTTATTAAAGCTTATTTAAAACTAACTCAAATTAAAAATATTATCACCTGAGCCTCCCTATGTAATCAACAGACAGATCTTAAGTGGGCTAACTTGAATTTGAAAGGCTCTCTTATTGAGTACATAGGAAAGCTAAGCTCCTTACATAGGTACCTCAGATGGATGAGTGTGCTGTGGAAATTAGAATGAAGGTTCTAATTTCATTTCCTGGAAACCTAACTACAAAGCTTGAGAAGAATTCAATTTCTCTCAATATACTATATATACAGTACCATTAGACAAACCTATAATCAACTTCAAATACTTACTCTAGATTAAGCTTGCCTTAAACACGATGTTTCTATGGCCTCAAAATGAGATCAGAAGTGACCAGCATAGATGCATATATCTAAGTGTGTGGAATCATATTCTTTGCACTCTAATCCAGATATTTATTTATAGTACCAAGGAAACTGAAAATTTAATCATAGGTGTATAAATACTAGGTACTCAAAGTAAGAGTACCTTCACAATACCTAACCTTTAAATGCTCTCCTTTGTTATTCTTTTTATATATTATACACTAAAAGCTCTTACATGTTGTGCTAGTCCAGACCAAACACACATCTGAATATTCTGAATAATGAGAAGAGTGAAAAAATCTACCAGTAAGCAGGAAAACAGTATCTTGATTAAAAACAGAAGAGGGATAGAAAAAGAGGCAATAAAAAAATAAAAGCAATCACCAATAATGGTCTGTTTAAAGAGGAGCAAGATGATTATTCAGAATCACAATTCTTTGTAGAATCTGTCTGTTTTAAATAAGGTCACCGAATCATAACAGTATTTATACAAAAAATTCAGCAGAGCAATTTATTTGTGAACAATGCATCTAATACTGATGAACAGCCTACAGAAACTGCTACCAAGTATCTTCTCTATTCTTAGTGTAAAATTCATGCACTGTATATTTTTTTCTGAGTTATCAGTGCAGAAAAATACAAATTGCATATATTAAGAAAGGTGAGGTGGTCAAACTATGAATGTCAATATTTATTTATCTAGTTATTAAATTACTTGTTCATCTCAGCTTTTTAATCTATTGCCTATTTTTGGGTGCATCTGTGGACATATGCTGCTATTATATTGACCAGCACATCAGAGTAAAAAACAGATGAATCTAGAGAAATTATGAGAGATAATGAACAGAATGGAAAGCTACAAAGACAACAAATGTTCCCATGTAACTTCATATGGACCTACTAAAAAGTCATGTTTTAATGTAAAATTAAAATTCTCGGAAAAAATAAAAATGAGGAAATGTCAAGATTTTAATTTTTCCTTCTCTGGAACTCAGACAAGACAGATTTCTAGGAACATAAAATCTATTTCTGTTCTTTACTCATGCACAAGATGAGGAAAAAGTCTTGCCTTCAGTCATTCTCCACTACTGCAAAAATTGCTACTTCACAAATACAATATATAATAAACACAGACTTACATCTAAGTCTTGTATTCATTTCAGAAGCAATAAACCCTACAAATCATGCAACAAAATCAATTTTTACACACAGTATTACGACTTGAAAAGGAGAAAAGTAATAGAGTCAAAAATACCTTGTGAAATTCTATGTCAGTGAATCAAAAAAAATCTCAGATCAATCATTTCTGAACTCAGTATGATTACTGTTTTAAGAACGCAAAACTGTAAAGATTTGCTAGTCAGATAACTAGTATTTTTTCTCGAGACTATGAAACATACAAAAAGGATTTTTATTTTTGTACAAAAATCTAGCAAAGTCCTCTCAGTAAATCTACAGATGTCAAAGCAGATACTCTACTGCCATCTACCAGTTTTAAAAGGATATAGTCTTAGCACAGAAACCACTTCTATGCTTCATTTCTCTGAATGGAACAATATATCCCTTTATACAGCTGTTCTAGGAAATATTTCTGGTTTTATAAGACTTTACAGCTCAAACTAGAATCTGAAGCTTTAGCTTAATTACTTTGGTAAATATTGTGAAAGTACTAATCGAGTGCAACGTAACTACGTCTTTACTGTGTCATGGGAGGGAGGAGGTTTCTATGTGACATCCCGTCTGTCAGATCTACATGCTTCCATACTGCTTCTCACAGCTTGGCTCCTGTTCTCTCACTGCTATGAAAGTAGTCCAAGACTGAGCTGCCATTGGAACCCCTCTTCAGTCTTTGACTGTGTCCCTTACCCTCTCTGCAAGAACAGGATGCATGGATGCTGTTAGGATGAAGGTACTTTAATGGCGCTTGTAAGCGAATCGTTCCTACTGCCTGTGGATCAGTAAGACACAGTGTAGGTCGACACTTGCTCTTTTGTTGTTCCATCAAGACCCCCTCAAACTCCGCTCACACTCATTAAGGATCTGAAGTAGGGCTGGACTCTATACAGAGATAAATGCCTTCTTGGTCAAACACAAAGCAAATGTATCAAAGACATTGACCACACCTGCATCTTCCTTTATACAAAAGCACATCATTTATCATGTATCTTTGACAACAGGAAGACTATCTGCAGAGCAGGGGTTCAGGGAAGGAAGGAAGGAAGTCAGCACTGTGCAGTATATGGACAGCACAAGCCCAGTACTGACACAGACAGTCCTCTAGCTGAACCTTCTCCTAAAGAATAACGAAGGGTTTTATTTCACACAGGTCCACAGGATGCACATTACCTGGAGACCATGATGCTACAAGGCATGCCAAAAGAGGTGGTTGACCTTAACTAATTACATATCCTGACAAAATTCAAGGAGACTGGAAAATGGCAGCGTGCTTTTAGAAGAGAACACACTTCTCAAATGCAATATATTCTCATATACACCAATCCCATGGGAATCAATAAGGTTATTTGAAGCATTACATTCATTCACTAAATTGGTAAAGAGATGTTTTCTAGCTCTTTTTGCTAGAGCACAGTTCTGTGGCTTTGTCTTGGGGTGACTTTATGATGTGTATCCCCTATCGCCATTCTATGCCCAGAAATTAATTTTGTACCATTCTGTGCCTTTAAACTGAGCCTGAGAGGGGGGAAAGGAAAAAACTGAGCGAACTTTTCAAAGCAGTTGTTCAAGGACACAGCACTCCTCTGTGTTCTCCTGCTGCAGCAGCAGGAGCAGAGGAAGCACCCTGCTTGCTTTCCAGCCAGCTTTAGGCTCCTTTTCTCTGGAGTGAGAGAGAGTTGAACTTTGTTTTCCTGAGACTTAGGGGCTTTTTTTCCCTTTCTTCTCTTCTGGACTGTTTCAACATCAGAACACATTGGGAGAATTTTCTACCAAGGCTCCAGAGGTGAGCCCATGACCCAGCTTCGAGGAGGAGGAGAGAGACCACACTTACAGAAGGACTCTGAAATTTTCCCAAGTTTCTCTCCACGGAGAGAAGTTTTATTATTTAGCTTTATTATCCTTTTCCTGTATGTTTATTAAATAGTTTTTACCTCCTTCACTTTCCTCTGAGGAAAATTTCTTTTTTTCCCCTAAACTGGTGGGGGAGGGGTGGTTGTAACCTGCCTTCTATCAGAGGATATTTTTCCTCCAAATTTGTCCAAACCAGTACATGCCTCTAGTCCATTAATGACACAGTGCATTTCTTTCATGCATCACCATATGTGTATTCAAAGTATTCCCCATATTTTAAAAAACCTTTTTAAAACGCAGATCTCTCTGTTGCAGGTAATAAATACAAACTGACATTACTCATCAATGTCTGCTAGAGACTGTTAGTCATATATTTGTGATGTGGGATGTAATAAATGTCAGTAATTAAACACTCTGAACAATTGAAAGGTTATACAAATGCTAAATTATTTTAATAAAATAATTTTATATTCATCTGGAATCTATAGTAACAACATAGGAAGTTCAAGAATAATATAAGTTGCTTTTCAATAATTACAGACATATTACTCTATGTGGTGTAATTAGAATTATGGAGGAGCAGTAAATATAAAATTCATGCTCTTGATTCTATTGAGCTAGATTGCAAAAAGAGAAAATTGTGTCTGTTGACAAACACTCGGGAAGCTGCAGCTATCATTACAGCTGCACCTTGAACATAACCACACACCACAGCCCACCTATTCTATACACAGCAGAAGTACTGCAGAGTCAGATGTATTACTGCAATATTGGGAGGACATACCCTAACTTTTCTTTATCTCACTTGGGTAATAACAGCCGTGGAGATTTGGTGTGCAAACACAAGCATGATCCAGCAATTTAAGAGTTGCCAGTGTCCTCTCCCCTACACCTTCTGTCTCTGTTGCTCTCAGAAACAAGGCAAAAAGCAGCACTGGAACCATACATCTAATCACAGTTTTAGTAAGACAGAGCACAGTTTTAATCTAAGTTAAAGGATATGCAAGGAATAGTAGGAAAAGGTACAGAATCAGCCAGTGACTTGCTGAAAATAAGAGCACATCAGAAACTAAGTAAAAAAAAAGAAAGAACCCAATGATAAAACGCTGTTTTACCGAAGTCAGTGAGATTACTGCAATTACACTTAATGAGGCAAAATTCGCTTCATGTTTCCTGACCTTGGTTCATACCTTCTCTACTTTACTAAATTGCTCTACACTGCTCTTCATTATTAGCTTGACATTAATTTTAACTTGAGAAATATTCATCACATAACAAAAAACAGTTATAAGAAGGTAACTTTTTTCTTACAAAATTTCTCATTTTCAAGTACAGACAGAAGAGCAAGAATATTTATTTTAAATAAACACTGTATTTAGTAGCTACACTAAGGCCCAATTACCTATTCCTTTTGACTTCTGATGGATTTCATTAAAGAAATTGTTGTTTCTCTTTAAGCAATCTCATCTATAAAAAGAACGCATTCAGTGTGAGATTTCTGTGCTAGTATTAATTCCTGTGGAGTATTCAGCTGGGCAAAATGCTTTTTGCCTGATTTTTTAAACTTGACATTGTTCAGATACATAATTTCCTTAACTTTCCTGAAGTAATGTTAAATATGTGAATATTAACCTTAATATTGAATAATATTATGTGAATATTAATTCTCTATGTCAAGTTTCTGCTAGAACAATCTCTTAAGTTTTCAAATGATTCAGCTGCCATTCATGGTGAGTATGAAATGTCATGGTATGAATCACAGAATGACAGAATGGTTAGGGTTGGAATGGACCATCTAGTCCAACCTCCCTACCGAAGTAGGTTCACCCAGAGCAGGCCACACAGCATCACCTCCAGACAGGTTTTCATCTCCAGAAGAGATTCAACCACATCCTCTCTGGCAGCCTGTTCCAGTGTTCTGTCACCCACACATTTAGGAAGTTTTTCCTCATATTCAGATGGAATATCCTGTGATTCACTTTGTGCCCACTGCCCCTTGTCCTGTCACTGGGCACCAGTGAAGAGAGTGTGGCCCCATCTTCTTGATACCCACTCTTAAGATATCTGTAAACATTGATAAAAACCCTCAGTCGTCCCTTCTCCAGGTGAAACAGATGCAACTCTCTCAGCATTTCCCCACAAGAGAGATGCTCCAGTCCCCCAATAATCACAGTCCTCCCCTGAGCCCTCTCCAGCAGTTCCTCATCTTTCTTGTACTGAGGAGCCCAGCACTGGACACAGCACTGCAGATGTGCCTCACCAGGGCTGAGCAGGATCACCTCCCTCGACCTGCTGGCAAAGCTCTTCCTAATGCACCCCAGGATCCCTCTGGCCTTCTTGGCCACAAGGACACTGCTGGCTCAGGGATAGTTTGCTGTCTACCAGGACCCCCAGGTCCTTCTCTGCAGAGCTGCTTTCCAGCAGGTCAGACCCCAGCCCGTGCTGGTGCCTGGAGTTATTCCTTCCCAAGTGCAGAACTCTGCATTTGCCTTTGTTGAACTGCATTAGGCTTCCCTCTGCCCAACTTCCCGGCCTGTCCAGGTCTTGTTGAATGTCAGCACAGCCCCCTGGGCTATCAGTCACTCCTCCCACATGAAAATAAGTATGAATACAGGTACAGATCATTCCTAGCCATTTTTAAATACTCTCCATAACACCGTGCACTGTAGTTCGGTAAAAAATAAATTGATATTTATAGCAGTGATTTGCAAGATGAGATTTTTACTGAGTATGAGAAAAAAACCATACAAGCTTTATACTACGTCAAAGAACTGCATCAACGATTTTTTCATGGGAATTATAGCTTACAAAATCTTAAATTAAGAGTTACCTTTTAGTCACAGAAGCCCTCTAAATACCATTATTTGCAACTGTGCATCTTTGTATTTCAAAATATATGTGAAAAAGCAGTATAATTGATGATGACTTCACTGCAGGAGATTTCTAAAGTGGTGGTTAACAGCCAACATTGCAAATGTGGGCAGAAATTATTATTTATATTTATAGATATGTTGAGGATAGCTATGAAGTAAACTGCAGAGTTAAGATTTTGGAGTTAAGAAAATAAGACACTGGTTTAATAGGCATAAGTGAGAGGGAAAATATGATACAGAATAGTAAGGAGAGAGAAAATATGAGGCAGTAGAATGGTCAGTACATTAATTTCAGTTGATTAAAAAGGGGAATAAAAGACTATTTTTGAATGAGCTTCAGAACAAGTCCTCTCATTGTACAGAAATGCCATGATTTTTAGCAAAATGACTGTGTAAGCATGGAATATCTCTGTGGATTGAAAGGTAAGAAAAAAAGGAACATAAAAGAAAATAAATCAAGGACAGTGAAAGAATTGCTTGGGCAATGCAAGATGAAATTAGAAAAGCCAAAGCCCAGCTGGACATAAGACCAGCAGGAAACAATTAAGATGGGTTTCAACACATATGAAAAAGCTCAAAAAAACATGGAGCATTAGCTGAATGTAAGAGAACATAAGTGAGGCATGGTACATAAAACCTGAAGCATTCTAAGGCCTCTGTGCATGGTATAGGAAGCAAAGGAACAGATAATAATGGGAGAGAAACAGCCCATGCAGAGAACATGGACACACTCACACTAACAGGGACTTCAATCCAGCTGTTGGCCAGTCACCAGTGGTTTTGCCAAGGCCCAGCAGTGCGGCCAATTCTGTTTAGCATCTTTATCAATGATCTCGATGAGGAGATTGAGTGCACTCTCAGCACACTGGCAGACAGTGGGCAAGTGAAAGGTCAGTGGCACAAGCAAACCATTAATGGGAACAACAGACTTGACTAATGGTGGGAACCATTCGCTTGCTTTAGCTTTAACTTGAATAAAATAAAACTGGTAACAAACAAATGAAATTTGAAATGTGTTGGTCTTTCACTGCCATGGAAAATAAAACATGCAAAAACATTTGTCCACTAATGAATAAAATTCCTTTTTCGTCTTTGAGACAAGCACTGTAACTTGCATACATTAAGATGCTTGAAATTTCACTTCCTCCCCCTGAACTTTTCAATTTGAAATTGAATACTTAGATAGGAAATGCAAGTGTGACAACTATACTTACACTTACAATACTCAATGAAGAAATGGCAAACCCAACTGTTTTCCAAATCCTATCCTAATAAAAATCTAATTTTTCAAATAGTCCAGTTTTCAGTAGAAAAGAAACCTTCCTGTATCCTGCATAGGCAACAACCTCCTAGTTACAGATGTTTTCTTTAATCTCCTAAATGTTCATTAAAATGTTCATTATACAAGTTTTAGAAATGCTGCTGACGTTATTACAAAGCTTGATCCAAAGTTCAATGGAAAGAAATAGGTAATTCCAAAAGGTGATTCACTCCTTTATTTTAGATGCCTATCTAAGACTGGCACAAATTATTCCCTGTAATTGCTTGTCTTTCCTTAATAACAGAAAAAAAAAAATAGATGACTAGCTAAGAAGAGGTGGATAATATTCACGATTGAAGCTAGTTGAGAGGTATTACACTGGGTTTCTATTTTTTAGTTTCACTTGGGCTTTGAATTGAGCTTATCATATTTTTCTATCACAGTACCTAAACATTTAAAAGAAAAATAAACTCATAAGACATTATTCCAATATCAGTCAGGGGAATTTCAATTGCCTTGAATCAGTAAATACATCACAAGTCTTTTCTAGTAGGATTTAAATAAAATATCCTCTAAGAGTTGAACTAAAAATCTGACGGAACCTCTCTGTGTATTTCAAAGATAAACTCTAATTCCACAGTCTTTGTTTTAAAATACCATTGACTTGTGGAAAATGTTAGAATAACACCTAAGTAAAATATTTAGTATTAAAACAAGAGGTATTTTAAGAAATATTAAAACACTAACTGAAGATAAAATCAGTGAAGGAAACAGGATTTCATACATCTACATAATTCACTCCATGGCAGGTATGAATATGATATTTTGGAGGTGGACTGTAATACACAGGGAGCCTAGATAACCATAAGATTAGGCACCTAGCTCTGAGAAAAATAAAGCTTTGTTAGACGACTATCACTCTTAGAAAATATTTTTTCTGATATGTTAGTTTAGCTGCCAATGTGTAGTGACTATCCAAAAAAAAAAATGCCTGGACTGGTAAATAACGGGAAGTTTTTGACTTCCACCAAGAATGAAAAGGCTCCTTCTCCACCTGCAGATGTGCAACTGCAGAATGAGCAGAAACAGGCGAGGAGGGAAAACTTCTACCAGCATGTGGGCTACCAGGACCCAATGCATGGATCAGAAGCAGTGCCTTCGAGAGAAAGTGGCAGGTGGGGACCAGGTGGTGTTCTCCCCATTTCTGCTTGTGAAGGGAATGGGACAGGAACAGGGGAATGTTAACTAGGCTGCAAAGTGTGTGTCACCTCTGCGACAAACCGTGACAAGTATCTGCCAGCAGGACTGGTTCTAGCAAGTGGAGCTTTAAACTAGGCTTATGAGGCAGCGAGGACCACATTCCAAAGGAAAGGTGATGGGCACACAGTGAGGTAAAAGGTCCTACAGTATAACCTGATGGGAAAGGTATTCCTTCAAATAGGTCAAATAGCAAGTCAGTCCTCTTGGCAAAAATACAAAGGAGCACATTAAAGTTGTAAGAATTGTTTGACTCTTTACGGTGCTTTCATGAATACCAGGTGAAATCCACAAAGAAATTAGTTAGATGGGGCAGAAAAGCAGAATCAATTAATATCAAAAGAGCTGAGATAAATATCTATGGCTAAAAGAAAAAAGAGCATCTCAAACCATTTATCTGCAATTGCTTTCAGTTAATAAAAACAATGGTGTTGCTAAGGAGAAGCGAGAGTCATTCCCGTCACTCACTCTGAGACAAAACAGGCAAAGACAAGCATGCAGCTGAGTTTAAGAGAGATGTATCTGGGAAAATTAAACTGCCTTATATCCTCTGCCCTGTCACAGAAAATGCCAGATGGATTTGGATTCTATTTGAGTCTAAAAAATTCGTATGTAAAAGGTTCTTAAATAAAGTAATTTGGTTACAAAATCTGAACCACTTAAACTGCAGAATATCACTGGTCTGGTTGAAAAGCAAATAAAATTACAAAGGCCAAAATACAGGAGGATAAATATTTCCATCAAGTTCAGCTGAAGTGAACTGGAATTCAGTTAATATTTAGGTTACAAGTACTCAGAGGTCAAAATTTTTAATTTGTATATAAAATCCACAAATAATTTTATAGTCTTTCTCTGAAAATTTTCTAAGAAGCTACAGTCTATGGACTCTTCAGCAATTATTTTGTTTTGTAAAATAAAGTATTATATTACATTTCTGATGTCCTTAAGCATTTTGAAGATGCATTGGGTTGACCTTGGCTGGCCACCAGATATCCTCTAAATCGGTTCTATCACTCCCCTTCCCAGCTGGACAGGGAAAAGAAAATGTAAGGAAAGGTTCATGGGTCAAGACAGGGAGAGCTCAGTCACCAGTTAGCATCATGAGCAAAACAGACTTGAATTGCAGAAATGAATTTAATTTATTACTAATCAAATCAGAGTAGGATAATGAGAAATAAATCTTCAAATGCCTTTTCACCATATCTCATTTCTTACTGGGCTCAACTTAATTCCTGAATTCTCTACCCCATCCAACCCAAAGAGTGCAGAGCGACAGAGAATGGGGGCTGTGGTCAGTTCATAACACACCGTCTCTTTCTCCTCACTCTCTTTCCCTGCTCCAGCATGAGGTCCCACTCACTTAAGACATTCCTCCATGAACTTTAAAAAGCAAGTTTCAATTATGCATGCACAATCAAACTCAGGATGTTGTAAAAAGTTATTGCAAATCCACAGACTTGCCTTCCACTTGGGATGGTGGACACAAAAGAATCAAATGCTGTGCCTAGTACAGAGAGACTGCAACAATCCTTTATCATTGCATGATAATGTGAGAGACTGTACTCATTCATTTATGAAAATATCAAAAACAACCTATTCTTCAACCTTACTGAGACTTAACCTGTCTCATATGATACCCCCTGTGAAGCATTAAAATGTGTAAAAGAATGCTGAGTTCCTGAGGCAATATATTATTAGAATTATTAAACATAGTATTGCATACAGAAGTTAGCAATGAGTAAACCACATGCTAGCCATATTCATTATCACTGGCAGTCATATTTGAAGTCTTGCACAACTTGCCAGTTACTGACTGGCTTTTTTCTCAAAATAATTTACTGTATTATTGAAGAATGTTTAGACTACCCAGCCGACTGATCATATATAGCTACTACTAACAGGCTGTAGTCATTTGCATTTGGCAGGGGTTGTTTGGATCACTCAACACAGGCAGCTTTACACGCCACACTCTGGAGTGCCTGCAATGATTATGTCTGCTGTGCAGAGAAGGGAGACAAAACAATGCTTCTGCATTTTCATTTCATCTTCCTAGGGTGGTTACTGGCAATGGGTCATATTAGTTGCAGGTATGGTAAATACTGCACAGAAAAGGATAGTTCTTATTGCATTTCAAAGGTGTAAAAGTACATAAGCAGGCCTATCCGTTTCAATCTGTAAAAATTCCATTTATCAGATATGATACATTTTATTTTGATGACACTTATGTATAGTTCTATTAAAATTATAATGAAGGATGAAATTTGTTCATAAGAATTCATAAAAGCACAAAACTAAGAATAAGAGATGAGCATATTGGCACCAAAAGCCCACTTTGTAAGAAGGTCACTGGAAAAATATCTAAATTACAGACTCTTCTCATTGCACAGGAAGCCTAAAGTAAGTCTCCACATATTCTGACTGCTATAATCACTGGTATAACAGACTGGGAGACTGGACCACCTGATACAGGCCAATATGCAGGCAAAATACAGTGTTTATCAGATCAGGAGAAAGACCCATGACTGGAACTAAGTGGTGAAGACTCCTGTTGAGTGTGAGGAAAGCGGAGTTGCAGATGTACAGAAAATCTCTGTTGGTGTAAAACAGGTAGGATGAGGTATGCTGACTCCTGCAGCTGCACTGTCAGTGGAGGGTTTTTTATTTTAATGCACTGTTCTGCGAAGAGAACATAGCAAGAGATGTGAGATTATTTACAACCATATTCAACATAGGAGATGTGTCAAAGGCTTGTTCAAACATCAGGTGAGGCAGAGCCAAGGAGACACAGTGAACTCCAGCCTCTAAAAATTTACTTTAAGTACATAGAGCAACTAAGCACAAAATTCAGAAAAAAAATCTAATTCATGTTTCTAAAAATATCATGTGTTTTTAAGTAAAATGTTTCCTTAAAAAAAGAAATGGTATGAATATACCAGTATGGATTCAATATTAATATTCTGTGAACTACATGACAGAACACTGCAAGACATAATTTCTAAAATTTCAGTTAGTAATTGCCAATGTAAAAATAATACTGGTAGCAATATTCAGCTTTTAAATTAGCAAAGTTCTCTGCTGATAAGAAGTTGTGAATACAGTTAACACTTGTAAAATTTCTGAAAAAAGTCCCTTTCTTTTTATTGCTGTTTTAGGTTTACCCAAATACAAGCAATGCATAGGTTACAGAAGAGATATCTGCATGACTGCAAAATGCCGCACTGTGCTGCAGCCTATTTCTGCTACAGTAAAGTGTGTTGCTGCAGCAACACAAACTATCACTCCTAGGCATGAAAAATTAATGATATTCATAGGAAGTCTACAGAATCAGTGAATTAGTGGACGTGGTATTGCATTTTGCCTTTCTGGTGCTAGAGGCATGGTGGCTGAGATGGTAGCAACTGATTTCTGACTACCCTTGTTTATTCACCTTTTCTTTGCTTTAGATTGGTAATGGATTTCTGAGAAATACTCCTGTTAGAAAACAATCATTCAATTTCCAATTGTGAACCATGGGATCACCTATGGATCTAAAATAGCTGCCAAATTGTCAGAAATGGAAAGGGAGTAGGATTCACAGGGAGGGAGAAGCACAGTTTAAGGAAAATCTCATGTTTCTGTTACTTAAACTGCCTAAGACTTAAAGAAATATTGCAAAATATTATTGGGAGGATGAGAAAAATATCTCCTATGACAAAAAAATTCATCTCACAGAATTGTAACTACAGCAGTCTCACATTTTCAAGACTATAATCCATAGTTTATAGCTTAGAATCAATGCTATGGCAGATCAGTTCAGCAGAGCGTGAGTTTACATGCAAATGTGCTCATTATCCATTTCCCTTCACACAGGAACTATTAATATATTCTGATTTTCAAATATTAGGATTTTTAACAACTGCAGCTTTTAACAGGTTGTGCAAGAACATCTGAAATAAAAAAATTAAGCAGCAGTCTACAGTGAATCTGAGAGAAACAAAAGACTTTAAATGGTTGTTTACGTAAATGATTTTAAGACAAAACCAAAGACAGCTACATTGAATCTCAGAGCATGTATTAGCTTTGGAATAGACAAGTTCTTGAGCTCATCCTATTACCTCACACACCTTTATCCTACTGCTTGTCTTTACATATCTTTATATTTTCATCTTCTAAAGAAACCACAAATAGTTTGACAATACAGCTATGGATACAAGTGAATAGATGTATTCAAAAAAATTTACAATACTATATTTGATAGGCAACAAATGCAATATACAAACACTTTTTTTTTTCAGCAGATCAGAAGTCTTATATCAATAAAAAATTTCTGCTTGGAGCCCTTTTTAAGTGACTGCAAGCAAGCAATTAGATACTTTTTTTAAAAAAATCTGTAATTCTTAGTCTTGAAATTATTGGAAATTCCAGTTATAGGGAACTTCCAACAGATTTTGCCAAGAAAGGTCGGATCAAATGATCACTGAAGTTTCTTCCAACCTATGACTCTATGATTTAATTTTTTCCCTCTATAACTTGTCCATACATAAGACAGCAGGCTAAAGCTGTGCAGAAAATTAAAGAGAGCCTTGATATACAGACCAATTCATGTCACTGCTCTGATGTAAGATTGTTGAATCCATCAACTTTCACATTATCTGACACAACTGATTTACCAAATAAACTATGTTAATGAGTATTTAAAAGATTTGTACTGTTTAACTGCATTCATACAGTAATTGTGTGCTCTCATCCAGACTTCTTGGAACAGCAAGAAAAGAAAAATTATAGAACAAAAATTTAAGCTTTGCTTCAAAGTCCTGAACTTGCTCCATATTTAACCTAAAAGGTATTAGAATGACCAGCAGACCTGAATAAACAAAAGGTGAACTTTCACCTGTCTATGAGTATTACTGAATTTCAACTCAGGCTGAGCCAGTTCTTAATCAAACTACTCCCTTGACTCTAGGCTTCAGGAGCTCAATTCAGTTGTTACACAAAGTGTCAAGAAAATGCTACAGATAGACAAATACGACACAGGACCCCCAGATCCATACCCTACCGGATCAGGTTGCTCAAGAAATGGGAATCAGTTGCTTAAACACTGGCTTCTAGTGCCATTTTTCCCCAAATTCCAGTTGCTGGCCCAGCAGAACATATATTCACTTGGGTCCTGCATTTTATTTAACACTTTCTAGTAGATGTCTTAAATGCACCAGGACACCTCCAGATTTATACAAGATAACAATTTTTAAGCAACTGAATAGACACCCAAGAGAAGTGACACAACTAGCAATGAAAAGCTTTGTCCAAAGAACCAAACATATTGAAGACATATCGAATTCAAATCACTCCATCTTTTCCCTTCACAGACTGACAAAAAAGAATTAATGAGGAGAACAAGAGACACTCAGAATTTCTGGGCTCCCCCAAATGTGAGACGGAAAGCTGCCCTAGCTGGGTCCTTAGCAGCACTCAGAATAATGAGTGACCCACGTCACTCACAAAAGCTGCAATTTCTACACACAATTCTTAAACCAAAGAGGTAAAAAATGTTTAATCATTGCCTGTTATTCCAGCACTAAGATCAATGCAATCTCACACACTAAATACATATTCAAATCTGGACAGACTGCAATTAAATTATAGCAGAGAACTCTTGACTATTATACAGCCATCTATCGTATCTTACAGTTAAATCAATGGAAGAAATATATCAAATCAGTGAATTTTTAAATTAAGACCTAGAACACCTTGAACTTACTTTTCATTATGATGGGAATGTCATTATGACAGGCCTAAGTAGTTATATGCTGTTCTTCAGTGTGAATAGCATTTTTTTTTAAAAAAACACATTTCTAATTGGAATGAGGGAATTTTTTTGACTACTTGGAAGGACTCTGGAATTTGTGGAAGAATTTCTCAGAATTTCTCTTTGACCAAAAGCAAAAAATCTTACCAATATTTTATGTGTAAAACTATCGTACCACTCTTCAATGTGAATTGAATTATACTATTAGAAACCTTCTCAATATTTTTTTTTTATTTAAGTTCTAAATGAATGCTCTTGTAACTAAAGATTAAATGTTATTATATTAAAATATTCTACAGATAGAAGTCAACATATTAAAAAATTCAACCATTTACTCTGACTTATGGAAACTGCATTTATGAACAGATGGCTGGGCTTTTCGGCTTATAATGGCTTCAGAAAAGATTTGGAAGTCAATGAAAAATGCTAAAGTTACCTGGGAACTGATCATACGCTGTGATGAACGAGCAATATTAGATGGGAGGCCAAAAAAGTCAGGTTTATCATCTTCTGGAAGGCTTTCAATAATATTACGATAATCCTGCATAAGAAGAAAAAAAAAAAAACATAACAGAGGGAACTTTTTGTTCTGCTCATGAAAATTAACAGCATATGCTGAAAAGAATTTCATTAAGTGCAGAGCACAACACAAAGATTAAATACATAATACAACACAAAATAAATATATAAGACACGGCATATTATGGTAATCTTATTTATAGACTTCATTTTATTTATCAGAAACTATCTTCTTTCATGTATCATTTTCACTCTAAAAGAGCAAAAAGCAATTCTGATTACAATAATCCTATCAAATGAAAACAAAATTATGCTATGACTGTCCCTGAAAAGTAGGTACAACACTTCTGTTGAAAACTTAAAGGCAAGATGATTATTAATATAAAAAATAAAAAAAATACTTTGGAATTCTAATACAAGTATAATACATATTTATAAAATTAAGAACACTCACTTCTGTTTAAATATAGGAAGTTATTATCACTCAAAAAATTGAAATAGTTTAGGCATAATCATTGGAGATGCAGAACAGTATCAATGGTGGTTACAGTGTAAGAGTCACTAGTGATGCTCTCTTGCACAAAACAGAAAGAGGCCTTGTGGACTACAGTAGACTGATGGTATTAAACATCTCTTTTATTGTGATTTAAAGGCAAAAATATTTACAGTCTGAAAGTCCAGCTGCACTCTGTTGTGTATGTGTCACATGCACTTTGTCCTTGCTAGCAGGAGCATGCGCTGGATTTGCCCAACTCATTTTAATGTGGAATCTCACTTCAGAGGTAACTGAGGTAGCAGAATTCTACACCAAGCACTGAGGAAACACTAACTGAAGACACTAAACTAGAAATTCTTACATAAATAATCATACAAGATAGCAAGAGATATTAAATGCTGTGCAGGCTAGAGAGAAGGTTCATCTACTTGAGCATATTATCTACAAGAACAGAGACCAGCCTGGTTTGTTTATTCTTTCTCTCATTATGACACTAACTCAGCACATCTATAGCAAATAAAAAGTAACTTTCATAATAAGTAATAAAAATCCCCAAAATCAAACCAAGCCTAAGCCGTCAGAATCCAGGTAAAAATGCCAATGACAGCCACTTACTTTAACTGAGATAATACTATTTACATCAGTTCATATTAGAGGTCTACTATGGAGTCTTCCATTAAAATGCAAGTGAATCTTAATCACAGTAAAACGAATAATTATATTGTGAAAGGACAGGGAGAGATCAGTTGTTTAGACTGCTGGAACTCCCTCCCATTTACACTAAAGAAATACTGAAGGAGAATCAGAATCCATGTTTATCACCAAATAAAATGTCATATCCCCTCCACGGCCTGTCAGCAGATTGTCAGAATGTTGATATATTTTGTAAAGAGGGATGAATATTTAGATTTTTCTATTTCATCCAGAAGTTTCAGGAATACTTAGCAGTCTTAAAAACTTCTGTTATGTTATTATACTAATTATATAAAACAATATTACTAAAAATGTAATTATATCCTTGGCATAAATTAACCCAATTTCATTTCCTGATTTCTTCACAGGTAGGCTGCTCTTCACCACAGTCCAACCAGATAAAATAAAAAAGACGAGTGAATAAACTGACAAAAAATAAAGCTCCACATAAAAGAGCTAATTTTCTGAAGAAACAGAGGTATCCTTTGGATTGTAACTTTAGTTAGTTTTCTTTGTGGAAATATTTCAAAAACAGTTCTTGAAAATAAATTATTTATTAGGTGGTAGAAGATGTATACCTACCAAAATACTGCAGGAATTCGGTAAAGAGATGGAACATGGGAAACTACTCATCTTCTTGCCTCTGGTATTTAAGCTGCCAATGATTCGTGAATTGAAAAGCTGCTCCAAGTAGGACCGAAGAACCCTCATATCGAAGGAATTATCTACACGGCCTCCATAAATTGCATTTTCAAACAAGCCATGAACAAATTCCCACTGAAAATCTTTGGAACCTATGAATTCATTAATTAACATTAGTTGTGTATCATGGGATAGCACCACATTATAAGCATTTCATCTTGTCATTGCAGTTCTTCAGGGAAATAAAAGGAGATGAATACATCAAATAATTAATTTTTAATTGTTCTTCTATATGAGCAAATAGAAAAAAGCTGCAGAAACTTGGAAAGAGTTTGCAAATATATGTCATTGATAAAATGAACACTTAGTGTGTTGCAAACGAACTATTAGAAATTTTACTTTAGCCTTGAAGTGCTTTTTGAACCAATTGGCTTTATATGCATTTCAGAAATTATGTTATCAAAACTTTAATTTTGTGCACCTCTGTCATAATTAAAATTTTATACAGTATCTTCTACCATGGTACCATCTGATCTCATAAAATAAACTGACTGATTAAACCAAAAGCAGATTATGCTCCAAATAGGCAAGATTGCTGGAAATGTCTCCTTTCAAACACAAAGAGGTCCAGGACAGATACTTTGCAAATCTTTATATATCACACAACACTGCAGAGAAATTTAAGCATGTTACTTAGTTTCCTGATGTTGCATTAGATTACTCTGACCTAGCTATACCCCACAAGCTCAAAATATCTTATTTTTCTTCCATTCTATCACAGTTGTCCAAAATAACTACATGGGACAATGACATACTTATATCCTATAGCTTTCATTTGCAGCTAAAAGCTTGGTCAGAAAGGTACTCCTTAAAAGTCCCTTGAAAGAGAGAAGTGGCAATTACTTTAAGAGGGAGTTTACTGGTGGTGACTGTTGTTTCCTAATGCTTCAATCATTCCTTTATAAGAAAAGATATTTTCACAGTAATAATTAATGATTATCATTGACAGTTAATGATTCCATCTCTTTACATCACTGTGTGGTTCAAATCTGCATAACTAAGGTCTAATTTCAGAAGTATCAGTCATCCACAAATCCCATTTAAGTCAACGATTGTAACTTATCTCTGTGTATCAGTTCTCAACATTACTTTGCAATTGTACAAATGCAAAGACAAAGAAAATTACCTTTCACGTATTAAATAATATTAGAAATTCCTACACTGGTTAACAGAATAATGAAGTGGGGTCTGTCTAATACCAAGTTTCAATATGAAGAATTCTTTCATATTCAATTCCTATTCAATTCACTTATTCAATACTTAGGGAAACTCACACTGGCAAGGAATGGAGGCACAAGATTTCATCTGACAGGCAGCCCTGTATCTCCTATTTGTTCCTCTGGAATCAAGAGCTGAGCAGAATACTCTTCAGGCACCAAGAATTATTGGTTTACCCAACCACCCCAAAACAGATTTATGACTCACTCTGTTTTTCTAGTTTTGCTTACTGGTGATGAGCTCGACAGCATTTCCTCTCTTATATGAGTGTCGTAGAAAGATAAAGCCTCTACATGCAACATGCCTACTAATGGGACTTTCCTTAAGAAGTGACTTACCCTCAAAGAGTCCATCAATAATGTCAAAACCAGCACGGAGATCAGACAAAGAAAATTCATAAAACTTGGTCCAACCCTACCATGAAAAGAAATACAGACAATTTAATTAGTCACACAGTGATGATCACGAAATAAAATACCAGCATCATGTGGTTACTGAATGCTGTATAATACACTTAATGAAAAAAGAAACAATCTGTGTCTACTAAAATGTATTTTTTGAAACAGTCAGTAGTAGTATAAATAAAATTCAGTTGAAACAGTGCATATAATTTTATATACTTACATAAACCAGAATCCACTGAGTATGAAAAGTGTAAACTTAAGGTTATTTTATTTCCTATCAATATTTACTTCAACTAAAACTCACTGACATCTGTGACTAGATGATTAATTGAATTACCATTTTGTTTCTGAGGGCCTTTTTGTATTTCAGTATACAAACAGTATTTTCATAAATAGGACTGATTCTTCAAACATAGTCTTTAGTATACTCTCATCATCTCACTCCTTAATTCATGTCACTTCACTTCTGACCAAAAAAAATTGTATCAATTACTGCTACTATTACCATAAAATGCTGACTACCATCTGCATATTTTAATCATTAGCAGTATGTGCCTCCTTTTTGTTCTTTGGATGTTACTCCTTATGTAGCAGCAATGCATACTGTGTATGTAATTCTCACAAAAAGCTTTCTGTGTAAATTGATAAGAATAAATAAATATTGATATATGAGAAAGAATTTAGGAAATCCAGATCTCAAAGGTATGTCCTGTTGCTCTATCTTCTTACAGGTGTACGTTTGCATATGGATCATATCATAGGAGCGGAGCCTACGACTCATGATGAGAAATGCAAATGTGTCAGACAACATGCACATGTCCAGTGAGATGGACACAGCCTGAGGTCAAGACTGTAGCTGCTCCACAGACCACAATAAGCTATCAGCCAGTCACCCTGAAATCTGCAAAGATGATCCTAACAGTATTTATGCTGGGGTTTTTGGACAGATCTGTAACGAAAACAATTCAAACTTCATTATAAAATACAAGAACTTCTACCTGAGATTAACTACAGTCCATCAAGGTTAGAAACTGGTAATTTTGAAATACAAATCCACCACTGTCTGCATATTCATGCAGTGGAATTAAAGAGAGCACCAATCCTGTCTTGTGTTACTTGAAAAACTGGTGCCAAAGAATGTGAATTTGAACAAGAACAAAGGAGAATTCATGTGTTAATTTAATACTTTAAATATTTTCACCCGTTGTACTACCTGAACACAATATTCAAAAGCCTGTTACTGCAAAATGTAAACAACTTTAAATAAATCACAAAGTCAAAACTAGCAAAAAACCTCTCCAACATTCTAGGCTCTGCCAGATCAAATCCTTCAGATGACAGAGTAACTTCATATCTAGTCTAAATAGACTAAAATAAACAAGACATAGAGCAGTTTGCTGTTTAGTGGATTTTTGGTCTGTTTAATTTAAGCATCTGCAGCCAGAAAAAAATGTTTAATCAAAGAAAAAACACATCTCTGAAAATCATTATAATTCTCACAAGAAATTAACTATTTCCCTTGTTCTTCCTTCTCCTTAAAGGAGTTTGTATGAAGAAGGAGTAGAAATTGTCATCTCCTCCTTCCCAGCAGTGTGTCTTTTTGCACGTCTTCCATTTGTGTTTCCATAATATTTTGGTCTTCTCCCAAGCAAACAGGATTGACAGAATCTTTTCCATGGGACCCCACTTCTGCATCAGTATTACTTAGTACATGAATCACAAAATAACCCCATGCAGGCAGGAGCAATTTTCAGAGGGACAGTAATGAGGTTACCAAGATCTTATTTTGCAATGAATTCAGAGACAATAAAGGCAGGCACCAGAAATATCCAAGTTTTTCAAATTTCTGAATATGACCCAATATGACCCAAATGATGAAAAATGCATCCAAGAGCTAATAAATGGGGTAAATTTTTCAAAAGATAGCAAATAAAATACTACCTGAGGGATGTAATTTCTTCTTTCTTGGCATACAGCATGAAACCATGCTAAACAAAAGAGACAATGTGCTCTAGACAGATTTCCCTTTTTGTTGATTTGCTCTGGTGTCCAAGATTCGTAAGTTCGCAAGAGATTTTTTTTGAGGCCTGGGGGTGCCTGCATTGGAAGGAAAAACACTGCTCTAGACAGAAAACCTGGCATATTGGTGTGCTATTTTCTTAAATTATAACCTAGAATTTGTAACTTAATAAAATGACAAACAGTACTCAATATAATAGAATTTAACAAGAAAAGAAAATGTTTGTAATAAATGGTCTAACAACAGCATGATTCTATACTGAAAATAACTTCAACACACAGAAGGAAATGGTAACCAGAGTACCAGGATCAAATAATAGGATTGTACTACACTAAAAGAACTTAGTGAAAGAATAGTACTCTACCAAAATTTATCACCATAAAATAAATTCAATTGTTTTCAAACAAAAGAAATTTTTTTTCCTGATTTTACAAGCTCAACTACCAACTACTTCTGTGATGCAATGAATGTCAAATCGCCCTATGCCATCACCACACTCTGTCAGCTAGCATATAGCTATGGTATGTAAGTGTGATAAAATGCCAGTTCTCTGATTTAGTGGTAGGTAATGTTCACAACCTCTAGAAATAATTGCATTTAAGGTGAATACTGTAACTGAAATTACAGTGCTTAAAAGTAAAAACAATTGGATACTCAGCTATTCTCAAATTATTTGCAAGTCTGAAGGCAAACATAAATATTAAGATAATTAAAGTACAATTCTATCTTTCTAAGAATGTTCTTTCTTTCTTTTAAAAAATAGCTGTTAGTGGTTCCATAAGATTACCATAGTTGGTTCTGACAAATAACTGCAAAACGCTGTAGTAAATTAACTTTTTTTTTACGATACCTGTATCTTCATTGGTAACATTCTACACACATTGGTACATACTATAACCATATAATAATCAAATACCATTTGTCAAGTTATTGCCTATCATCGTTCTTTCATGGTAAAAAAATATTTACTACAATTGGAAACAAAAATACTTAGAATATTGCATTTGTGCAAAGTTTCAATTATTCCAAAGATAGTGGGATGAGTAAGACTGTCCTGCAGTTTCTGTACCATTGAACACCTCAATACAAGTAAGATGGTACTCAAATTTAAAATACTTGCAGCCAATATAAAAGGTCAGAGATTCTTGGATTAGCTGCAGGCAAAATCTCCACACAATCTGAATGGAAGAGTCAGGAGCACTCCAGTTAATGATTTCCATATTGGACATTACTGCTTAAGTGCATTCATGATTAGACTACTTTCCACTCAGCTGAAGGAACATGGTCCCAGTTTTCCTTAAGCTGAGCCATTTCTTAAACTTGATTAGAATTTGATTTCAACTGTTTATGTATGGGAGGAGAGTCTTTTTTGTTGAAAGGATCCAGTGAATATAAAGCTATGGGACCAAAAAGGAAAACAAGGAAGAGAAAGTGGGATTCTCTGATGTTCAGATGAGGATATTAATCAATAAGGAGAAATTCCTTGTTTTCCATCCATGTAAAGACTCCTGTTTTTGGTTTTAAGAAAAACTGATTAAACGCACAAAAGTATTTGGAGCACAAAACAGATCAACTTCTTCTCCAATGTAAACTTATTTTCAGTTGATACTTTCAACTGGGAAAAGCATATAGGAAAAAAATCATCTTTCAAGGTAAACTCATTTTATTTTTTGTATTACATGTAATTGAAATATAAGGTAAAACCAGTTTTTCTATCTAAACATATAGTTTGCAATACATCAATGTTCATTCACTGCAAGAACCTAATAAAAGCTTCCCAAAAAAATCTTACTTCATAGGTTATTTTCAGACTTGATTGAAGCAAAATTGGAGTAAATTTTGGATGAACTTCAGTAGTGAGCCAAAGACGAAAGTTTGGTTGAGGACGTAATGTATTCAGTTCCTATGAAAGAGATGTTATATATTGAAAAAGGCTTTGAAGCGATTGGGGCTTTTTATATAGAGAGAGTATTTACAAAACTATATCCTGGATTACAAAGTTTTATCTAAAACTTTTTATTAGAAAGGTTTATCTAAAAAATTGACAGTCGTTTATAAACATAAGGTTATAGTTCAAGATGTGTTGCCTCTGCACAGACTGTATCGTTGCTGTGCTCAAATTTGAAATTCATCCTAGCTGTGCGGAAGTATTTGCACCTTTTCCTTAGATACTTAATTCAGGACACAAAAATATAGAGCAGTTCTTTACTTCTTTTAAGTGCAAAAACACCAGAAGGCTACATCAAAAATGAAGAAGGCTTGCAACGTGGGCTGCATATCAACAATAGATCTCAATGACTTTCAATACCAGTATAGCTATATTAATTTCTTTTTCTTCAAGTGTTTGCTGTATGACCCCTTCATGTATCATGATTCACAGAAAACTGGAGACTGGAAAATTGAGTTCTAAGAGAAATATTGCCAAAAGTTATTTCAAATATAAAGGCTTCACAAAAATATATAATTATTGAATACATGGAAACACACTGCTGGTACTTTACGCTCAGCTGAAACCCATACATTTACCATTGAAGACACCAAAGTTACCTGACAAGTGGTTTCAGAACAATGTCAAGAGTGTTGTGTATGTGTACGTTGGAAGAAACATAGCTCAAAAAACTCTTAAAGTATTTTCTCACAATCCATTCATTCTGATAATCTCTAAAGCATAATTACTATCATTTTGTTTTCAGTGTTTTTTAGTAAAGAAAAAATCTGAAAAACCAGTACCAGTTCATTCAGCTATTTAAGCAAAATGACAACTCTAACATAGAATTATGGAATTGCGAAGCTTGGAAAGAACCACCAGAGACTGCCTAGTCCAACTCCGTGCTCAAAGCAGAGCCAGATAAAAGTTCCCCAGACTTGTAGCCAGTAAGGTTTTCAGCATCTCCAAGGATGGAGACTCTTCAACCTCTCTGGGCAACCTGTTCCAGTGTTTTACCACCTGCACATTAAAATAAGTTTTATAATATATTTAAACAGTACTCCCTGTATTTTAGGTTGTGGCCATGGCCTCTTGTCCTGTCATGGGACACCACTGAAAAGGGTGTCCTTCACTCTTTCCCATCAGCCAATACACAAAATCCTAAGATTCCCCTGAGGCTTCTCTTTCCCAGGCAGAACAGTCCCAGTTCTCTCAGTTTCTCTTTGTATGATACATGCTCCAGTTCCTTCATCACCTTTACAGCCTTTTACTGAACTGGTTTCAGTATGTCCATGTCTCTCTTGTCCTGGGTAGCCAAGCACTGCACTCAGAACTCCAGGTGTGTCTCACCAGTGCTGAGCACAGGGAAAGGACGACCTCCCTCCACCTGCTGGCAACACTGCCTAAAACAGCCCAGGATGCCAGCGGTCTTTGCTGCAAGGTCACTTTGCTGGCTCATGGTCCCCTTCTTACACACCAAGACTCCCAGGTCTTTTCTGCCAAGCTGCTTTTCAGCCAGTTCGTTCCCAGACTGTCTGGGTGGTTGGAGTTACTCTTTCTCATGGGAAGCACTTGCCATTACCCTTTGCTGAACATCACAAGGCTCTTGTCTATCAAGGTGCTTTTGAATGAAAGTACACTCATCTGTTACATCAATCATTTCCCTCATTTTTTTATCATCTCTACTTGCTGAGGATGCACTTTGTCCCATTATTTACCTCGTTAATTAAGATGTTAAACAATGTTGGCCACAGTATCAATGCCTAATGACTGGCCTCCAACTGGATTTTTTGATGCTGAAAGTGCCCCCTGGAGTAATGCAATTAGGCCAGTTTTCAATCTACCTCACTTTGGTACACTCGGGTCCCTATCCAAAGACTGTGAGAACTGAATTTCTGTACCTGGATGGAACTGAATTATAAATATGCAGCAGTCTCTTAAGAGGATGTTCAAACTTAAGAATTACACAGCCTCGCACTTGCTAATAGTATGTGAAACAGGCAAAGGGATGTGCAGAGTCAATCATCATCAAATCTCAGTCTATATTAAGCTCAGCAGGAAGTTTAACACATTCAGTATTATGTTCATGTGGAAAGAATAAGAACCACCTGACACATATCCATATTTCAATACTAACATGATCTGAAATTCTGTTTTCAGCAAGGAGCTTACAAACATTTCCTTAATGTTGACAGTCTTGTTCAGACTACATGATACACATCAGCGTTATCATGCTTCGCCTTTCCATTTTTTCAGAATGGATTACAGGAATGCTAAAGCTACATTCCACATGGGTACTGCTAGACAGATGACAGACTCCAAGCTCACGCCCTGCGTTTTACAAAAATCACTGAAAACTGGAAAATTAAAATGCTAGTAACTGTTAAAGGAATTCCATTATTTTCTTCTGGCTTTATTTGTTCTGAGGATTTCACAGTGATATACAGGAAAAGCATATCATATAACTGCAATTTTAATTAGAAAGTTAATGATTTCATATGCCGTAAGTGCGTATTTCTATAAAATATGAGACATTTTAATTTCAAATTAACAAAAACTTCCTAATGTCTCAGACTCAGGCTGCACTTCACAAAAAAAAAAAATAAAAGAACTACTAAAAAGAAAGTCCAAGAACTAAGGGGAAAAAAAAATTAAATTCAAGCATACATAGATTCATAGCTCATGAGAAAACATGCATAGTATCCCGTAAAATACAAGAAGTCCTAACTGGAGCATTTGACCACTAATTGTGGTAGAAATACTCTACCTTGTATGAAAATTAAAGCATTCACACAAAGAAAGAAGCTGCTTAGATCTGAAGCAGCTCACCTTATTCATGACTGAGAAAACTGTAAAAGCATATTTTTAAACTGCAATTTTAAACATCAACGTGGAAATGCCTGAAATGCCTCAGAAATGTTGCATACTAACTTTGTCTGCTTGCCAGTATCTTCTTCTCAGTTTGCTCTCACCTTTTCTAGTATAGGAAGCCAAGATGTAACAAGATGCAGGTTCTTCAAACACAGCCATTCTCCATTCTGTGCACATTCTCTCAAAGTTTTAATAGCCAGGTCAGCTTGGCCCTGACCCATGGCAATCTGAAATGGCAGACACAGTTGTATCAAGAATCTCTCAGACCTCATGTAACAGTTAAATACAAAATCATGTTTTCTGGTTAGGACAAATACGTTTAAAAAAAAGAGTGCTAAAGATAACAAGAATTTTCTCTAATGTGACAGGTTACTAAAGTAGGGAAAAGATTAAGAGAAACAAGTTTTTCTTTGCAACTTATCTAGCCAGAGTTTCTGAACAAACAACACTACCTAGTCTTTGAATGGAAAAAAAACATACATCACTTGGCGACAGTGATGGTATTCCCTGGGAAGTAGAAAAGTAATTTAAATATCAATGACTAAAATGCATTACTGCAGAATCTCAAAAGTAAGAGATAAATGAGAACAAAGTTTCTTTTGACTGGAAGTTAGTAGTACTTCCTTTGAAGAGAAATACTCGATTTTGTATTAAGATGATTGAAAAGCTAAAGCTGCTCTCTTTCCAGCTGGGATATATGAATAGTTTAACAAATACTCCTTTCTTCACTTTTTATAGCACCATATTAGTTCAACTGTAGAATCTATTTGGAAGCTATACATAACAAAAAATCCCTGAACCAAACTAGTCGAAAAGAAAGCAGTTTTAGCCAATCTGAAAAATCCTGTCTTGGCATTACAATTCTCTGACTAAGGAAAACTGAGGATAATATCTTGAAATAATTGAAAATAGCCAAGAGAAGACAACTGAAAGTCGTCAGCAATATGGCAACAGATGGCATATATTTAGCGCTCTGCTCTTTATCCTATACAAGAAGTAAATCAACAGAGAAGAAAGTTCTATCTTTTATGTTCAAATTACATGAGAAAGTGTAGGAAAAAATAATAACAAGATATTCTCATTAGTAAGACAATTTTCAGATGTTTTAGTTTTGAGTCCTGATCCTTGACTGAATACCATACCATGCTACATTTTGAAAGTCCAATATGTAAAGGATATTTAGAGATAAACATGAAAATCCAACTGGCACAGTAAGAAATATGCATTCTGCAATGTTCACAGCTAGCTAAGATGGCAGTAGGATCTAAATATTTACAGTTTGATGGGAAAAATATATTGTATCAGTTTATATTCCAGGAAAGGAACAATTTCAAGGACTATTGAAAAGCAATATTAAACTTGACATTTTCCATTTCTATGCTAACCAGTGATCAGCTAGATAAGAACCTCCCTCCCCTTAATATATCAAGTGACAGAAGCAAATAATATTTTACAGAAGGTTATAAAGCATATTGGTAGTGTTTATTGGGAACATTAGGAAACCATTTGATTCATAGAATAATTTGAATTGGAATGAATCCTGGAAGGTGTCTAGTCCAATCTCCTGCTTCAAGTAGGGGCAGGTATGAAAGATCAGACCGAGAGCTAAGGGCTTTGTCCAGTGGATTCCTGGAAACCTTCAAGGATGTAAAACTTCTCAAAATATTTTACAGAATTTCACAAAATACCTAGTATTTACAAACACTGAGCACCTGATTTATGTTTTCTGTTGAAGAAAGAAATGTGCAAATCCTATAAGCAGAGGAAATGATGAAGCCTAGTTTGCAGTAGGTTTTGTTTGTTCAATTACTCCACACTAAAAAAAGATAATGCTGCAGCATGTATAACAATTCTCAGTCTCTTTTGTTCTTTTCCATCCATCTTCTCATTTTTTCCTTCTCCACACTGGAGGAACGTCTCTTGTTTGGATACCGCTTCTGTGAGCATGACTAATTGTGTCTCTCTTCTCCAGCCCATTTTGCCTTTGGAATGATCAGTTAGTGTCAAGACAGGTGGGAAGAACAAAACAACACAGACACCAAGCAATGATTTTACATACTAACTTCTTTTTTAAAAAAAAAGTAAAAGAGATATTACTACAGTAAAATTTTACACATTGTGGTTTTTAATCATTACACTTATCTAAGACTGACCTGATGGTAGCACTCAGTATTTCTTTCAACACTGGCAAGTTCCTGCAACTCCTGAGAAGGGTCAGCACCAGGAGAAATTATTACCAAGATGGGCTCAATTTCTAGTGTCTCTTTGTACAGACGTTTCATATTCAGAGGTGGTGGAGATAATTCTTTTATTCCTACAATTAGAATTAGAATTATTATGGAAATAAAGTGACTACATATGATGGATTGCTTCACTCTCCACTTTAGAATTCATCTGGCTGTCAGCTGACACCATAAAACCGGTTTTAAAATGAAGAAAAAATTCTTACAACATGCAGGCATAAGATACCCTATATTGATAAGAAAAACATACAAGCACAGTGCCTGGATTTCCAGCTTGACAAATATAAACTGCAGTTTTTATTTAGAGTGCAGTCTTGAGGAAAACATACAAAGAGAGAAGAGTGGAACGAGAAGCTACGTTATTTGCTGAAACAGATTGCAGTGTTTACGTCCACATGCAGAATTTCTCTCCTAACTGCCCTGAGAGCCTTAATTATTAGACGTACACGGTTCCTCGAACTATGATTACTTATTGTCACGAAGCCCAGTGGCTTGGCTGTGCCGGACAGCGATGGCCACAACCTTCCTAAAGCTTCTCCAAAGCAAAGCCGCTCAGCAGGACCAGCACACACTCAAACACACGTGCACACACACACACATGGACAGCTCCAGTAGATTGGTCAACGGCAAAGCAGCAGGAAGGGTCTCCGTATAAAGTCTCACAGGAGTGGTTAATTGCACCCACGCTCATGAAGGGTTCCAGGAACTAAGACAAAGAACAACGGAGGGTCCAGGTTTAAGTATGGGAGGATCGAGCATCAGGGACCAATGATCTGAGGGCACGGGGGCAGTACATAGGCAGGACTAGGGAATGGGAGTCAGTGGGGAACTCTGAGGGAGTGGTAACGGGGCAGGGGCCAATGTGAGGAACCTGGAGTGGAGAACCTTCCAGGGCATGGGACATATAAGGTAACAAAGGGGCGGGGAGGCCATGGGCCAACCACGGAAGCAGAACTGGGGTACGTTAACATAGCAGGGCAAAGCATCCTGAGGGGAAGCCTCTTCTGTTCACCCTAACCTGGGGACGATCTCTGATCCTACAAACTGTCGCACCAGTGGACTCTCTTTGTCCCTTGTATCACAGGCCCACTGGCCACCACAACTTATGTCTATTATTTGTTTTAATATTCAACTTAGATATCTAGAATGTTGACTTGATATACACAAGGGATTTATACATCAGCCCAAAGATACGTGTGTAAGTGTATCATAAATCAAATAGTGTTAACCACTTATTTTCATGCATCTTTAGACTGGCACTTAACTAGTAAAGCATTGGGTGCAATGGGAAATCACAACATACAGCAAGATAGAAGAGCTCAAATGTGTGACATCTATGCCACAACTACTGAAAGATGCAACACACACTTCCTTGAGGGCACAGTCTATTTTCAGACTTGAGCTATTGTATGTTCAACACAGAACAATACTACATATTTGGACTGTGGAATCACAGAGTGGTTTGTATTGGGACCTCAAAGATCTTCTTGTTCCAACCCCCCGTCATGGGCAGGGACACTTTCCACTAGAACAAGTTGCTCAGAGCCCTATCTAGCCAGGCCTTGAACACTTTAAGGAATGGGACATCCACAATTTCTCTGGGAAATCTGTTCCAGTGCCTCACTACCCTCACAGGGAAGAATTTCATCCTAATATCTAACCTGAATCCACTCTCTTTCAGTTTGAAGTTGTTCCCCCTTGTCCTGTTACCACATGCCCTTGTAAAAAGTCCATCTCCAGTTTGCTTGCGGACCCCTTTAGGTACTGAAAGGCTGTTAACATGGTGCATTTCTGTATAGCATGTCAAATAAAGAAATAAGCATGCTTTGGGTGTTACAAAACACAATCTTAGCAAATTCTTATGAACCTTAACTTCAACAGAAATTATTTTAATTCTTCTTAATCCATATTTTTAAAAAAACAGGTAAAAGGTGAGAAAAGGAAAACAAGAAATATCTGGATAAAAAAGAAGCAAAAGGCCTTCTTGTGGGATATTACAGGTCTTTAGGAATTTACTTTTCTCACAGAAAAAGCAGCCAAATGAGATTGGAAACTTAATGGCTCCCTTTAGAACTATAAACAGCAGTTTGTTTTAAGTTGTTTCAGGGCAAGAACACCGAAAAAGATATGTTAGAAAAAAAAATATGAAAAAATAGTCATACAAGTGTGACATCTTTTATTTGTTAGAATGTGCTAGTCATGATTTTACACTGATCTCACTGATATGTATGAAAAATCCATGGATGATTTAATAATTTTGAAAATCCAAATGGAGTCAATGCTATTTTGCCTTCCTGGGTGAGGCTGCAGCTTCATTCACTAAAACTATTCTCTTGTGCAGCATTCCTCCAAGGAACTGGTCCCAGAACAAGCAATTTATGTAATACATTAAAATTTGAAGGACAGTAAGCAAGCAAATAAACTTACTCTGCATTCAGGTCTCTGCTGATTTTGAGCCACACACACTTCAGATCCTTCTTGTGATTTGATTCCAACAGGCAGGGACATTGTCAGCATGGGCCATGTCACCATGATCAAAGTACCCTCTCTACCTACTAATAATGTTTGACAGAGAAGCTATACCTTAATGTTGAAAATCCCAGTCTGGGTGGCAGATATGGAGGCAATTTCGAGCAACCAGTAATGTCCACAGACAGCATTAGGGAGTAAGATAAAGTGACTTTTAAAACTTACAGTGTCCACACCAATGAGACACTCGTAACTGCTAAAAACCCAAGGAAGGCTTTTGTGTGCTGTAATGCAATATTAAGATTATTTGGGATATAGGTTTCAAAGTGTGGATATAATAGTCTTGAGAGAGGAAACAGACTGACTAGAACAAATAGACAACCATAGCACTGAATCACTCTAAATCATGTGTATTTTTAAAAAGACAGTAAAAATATTACAGACCAAGAATTAAGAAAAAAATGACTGATATTAATTAAATAATCTTTTGAGACTCAATTTATAAAATCTCAAACCTAATGGTCTTTAAATGGTAAATGATATTAAATAAAGTTATATTTATGTAAAATCTGAGTCTTAATGAGAGTGCTGCAGTGTAAAACTTACAGAAAACCAGTTATCTTCCTTTTTTAATTATCTAGTGTTCAAGAATTAATTAAAAGAAACTGACAGATCTTTTTATTCCATTTTCAATCACTGTGCAGCATAAACTAAACCATTTTAAAAGCACTTTTAAGAATATTTTCCAAGAACAAAATCAGCGAACCCATTCACAGCATATTTTCATATGCCAAAACTCCATCCCTAAGAACTATAAAAGAAAAGAGAAACATAGGACAAAAAAAGATATTTAATTGTCGTGCAGAAATACCCTGGTGAAAAATTAACTTACCTAGGGTTTTACATGCAAAAAGAGCCATGGCACTCTGTAGCCTATCTGGTCTGACAGCCTGGACCACAAGTACCTTAAAATAAAATATATTCAGGAGAGATGAGTCTATAAAATTATGTAATGACAATTTAAAATGCAAGACTCTTCTAAGAAGGAGGAATTATTTGAATTTATCTTCAGAACAAACTTATTTTCTCTGAATATACCTATCTGATCATTTCTTTCCAAGATGATCTACTGTAATTATTCTTTTGTAAATAGCTTGTTCTATCAACAGAATCAGAAAATAGATCTATACTTTATGTCCATTTATACAAACTTTTCTACAATGTTCTAGAAAAACATTTTAGCATTTTTTAGAAAAAGAGTAGCAATGTGTTTAGCTAGAATCACAGAAAGCACACTTAGCTTTATACTAGTAATCTAAATTCTATGCACATATATAGGCAGCAATGTCCTAATTGGAATAGTAATATTTCTGGTTTCAGTTCAAACTAATTTATGGGTGGCACATCAATCTTACTATGTAGTTTCAGTACATTTCATCAACAGAAATATTCTTAATGCTTTTTGTACAAGAAACAAGGTACACTGATCATTCCAGATTTAGTTTCCTATAAACACAGACATTTTCTGACAACACACTGCACACATAAAAAGTGCTCTTCAGCATTTCCTTGAATCAAATATTACTCCGACAAATTCCTTTCCAAAATGGTTTGTTCCTAAATTCTATGCATGCTATTTCAGAAATTTTCCTCCTCCACAAAAACTCCAAATAGACAGCTTTAAGAGTCAATCAACACGAAACTACATTGTCTAATGCCTCATCCTTTCTCTGGATTTTTTTACGTAACGTAAATTCAAATGAAAAATCACAGTATCATTTGAAATTAACCTTTCATTCATAAGCACAAAAATGATTGTATTTTTCTCTTCCAGTGGAAAAGGACCCTCAGATAGAAGGAAGGAACTTGCCTTTCCCATATTCTCCATTATCCTCTTTATCACCAGGTTTTCAGAAGTCATTTTTCATGACTTCTATTCTCAAGAAGCAGAGGGTCCTACTGCATTTTGTGTCAGATGTGTGAGTTTACACATTCAGTGAAGTAAATTAAAGATGCTCAACAAGCTGACACATCCAGCAGTAACAAAGCACCCACGAGAGAATTTTAATACCTATTCATAAAATTAATTCTGTGTGTATTTCTAAAGAACTTGTTACCTTACAGGGTACACTCAGTTGCAGCTAATATACCAACACTAAAAAGACTCAGATAACAGAGAAATAATACGCATGATAGTAAAAAAAATATATAATCCTTACACTAAAAAAAATAGTTAAACTATAAGACAGTGTAGATACTGTCACTGCTTATAATTCAATCAGGCCTGGATGTAAAATTTACTTTCAATGCTGAACTCATAATTAATATTATGAATTAAAAGATTACCTGTTGAAACAAGGAAATTCTTTTTACAATAGAAGATGGAAAGTCTTGTTCACATATAGAGCTCTGAGAAAAAGTGCGCCACAAACTTTCATCTTCAAAGCAAAGGGTCTGATAGAGATCTGGGAGAGATATCTACAAAAAAAATGGTGCAGATTTAACTGCAAAGAAGAATAGCCATTGAGACATTGTATATTTTAATTTATTTCCAAATATCACTATGACCACTCCCTGTGCAAATCACAAAATTCAATTTTATTTTGGGAGTTAGAGAAGAAAAGAGTACATTTTAATATTAACCACTTGTCTACTCATTCCCTGGAAAGGCTAAATCTATATTGCACTACAATTTTAGTTTTAAACCTTAAGGTTCTTTGATTTTAAAATTTGGGCTCTACCTTTAAGTCCTTTCCTCTAATGACGATCTGCTATCAGTAATGGTTTGCTATCAGTGCATGCTATTGATTTACTCAGTTACTCAATTCCTGTTTGTTTGTTTAAACCTCTAACTACTATGCTTGCCACACCTTTATTGTGATTGTTCCTGATTCCTGGTTGAAGAAAAATTAAATAGTGAACTCTGGGTTTAACAATAAAAGTCCTTTCCAAAGACCAGTCCAGGTTTTTCTTCTTGCTGATGAGCTACATGCATGAGGAGAAGAGCCTGAGACAGAATTTCAGGACTAGTATTTTCCTTTAGTTCCCTTCAGGATCAGAGGACTTCAGCATTGACTGCTGTAGGAGGAACCAATGCAAAATACTGTTCTTGTTTTAGTTTAATCTGTGCAATCACAAACTCTGAATCACCAATAAAGATGTACAGAGAAATCTGATTAGCAGAATACCAATTTCTAAATTAACAGTTTATGGCTTTTAATACAATATGAAGTGATTTGTGAAAGTCATTATGCAAGTGAAATATTATTTGCAATTTTTCTTCTATCTTCCTATCTATAAAAATTGTAGTACCTTACAGTATTTTCTAATCTCAGTGTGATGACAGGTTCACTCACATGCATTGTTAGATAGGGTAGAAATGTACATGAAAAAGGCTCAGAAAAGTGATATTAAAATTTAAAAAAAAACACACTTTTTTTTTTTTATTCAATTGAGTATATATTAAGTTATGTTTTCTGGAAGATGAAATAAACAACTTAAAGTAAAAAAATCTTTTGATCTGACAAATACATATCTGGGTATTCAAGTCCAAATTGCTATCTACCAAAAACAAAGTTCATTAAATTTAAATTCAACAGACCACATGATGTATACCTTTAATGATGCTACTGCCCAGACTCGGTCCTGTTCTATCCAAGAGGGAATCTGGTCACGAGCACTTCTTTGTGAATCCTTATGGAAGCAAGTTATGTTACACATGGAAGTTACACAAATTCTTGTGAAACGATATATGGAGTAGTAAGATTTTGAAACCCATGTTTTAATAAAAATAGCATTCATAACAGCAATCTTTCTATGGTCTCTGGCTAAGTATATAAATAGCATAACAAAAAAGCTACATAAAGATTTAAATATGAGATATACTGTTCACATTAACATTTGTTTAGCTACTCGACCCCAAAAATGCTTTACCATTTAGAGTAACCTTATGACACACTCAATTCTAAGTAGTTTTTCTAAGTGACACAAATAATTGGCTATCTGCATATGCACTCTGAGTAACTGACTTCAAAACACAACTCCATTGCACATATCTGAAATCATGAAGAAAATGGTTCTTCACAAAAAGGGCAAAACACCACCTCTGAACATCTCTGCACTGGTAAAATCTGGCTTCAACTCTATTTTTCTGCTCTTTAGATGTTTGGCATGGAGGGTATTATAAGGATGAACAACACTGCTTAAGCTCCAGTGGAATTTCTGTATTCCCTACATCATTTGTTATTAAAAGATTTTACAGTACACATTAACCAGACTGATGAGTATCTGCATGGAAATGTATTTGGATCTTTCAACCAGTGAGCAACTTTAAAAGTAATCTTAAATGCTCAGCAGAAAACAGCAGAAACTTTCTTGTGAAAGGGTATCTCAGCCATCAGTTACAAAGTCTGAGAAACAACAGAACTAGGAAACTTGGAAGCAATTGTAGGAATAAATTTGACATGGGTCTGCAATATACATTCCATTAAGAATTGGGCTGAAAGACATATATGGCACAATCTTTCCAAAATCTATAGGCTGTGTGTTAGGCAGGGTAGAGGTAAGACTGGTATTAAATTCCATCATAAAATCATATCTCACATTCCTTGAAAATGGCCTACAGCTAGAACATACTTGACAATCACTCAGTTCACAGACATTTAATTGAATTGCAATGACTCCAGAGAGACGAAGGGGGACTTCTGCAGTCACACTGAAATGCAAAGCCTGTAGTAGAGCCATCTAACAGCTAGAGAAACTGGATTTTAAGGATCATTTTAGCAACCAGCTGCCTGAGAAAACCTGAGTAATACATTATATTTTAAATGACTTGCCACTTCTACCAGCATGCATGAGAACACAGTTGCTCTCCTGAATATTCTAAAATCAAGGTACTCGCATTGGTCGTTGTCTTGTACCACTCAATGTACGAGACACCCTGACAGGTATTTAACAAGGCTATAGGTTAAAAGTAGTCATGAATAATGAAAAATGCAGCTGAGCCTGGAAGAGGAAAAGAGCAGAAAAGCAAAACAGGAGGCAAAGACTGAGTTCATAATTCCTGATCGTGCTCATGCTTCCTAAAAACACCTTTCAAAACCTTTGCCAAAATATTTGGCTCAAAGAAGGGTTGTAATGGGCAAGATATGGAAAGCTTAGCATTTTCTCAACCCTTTCCTAGTGGAATCTTATGTTGATAGTATACAGATTCAACAGAACTGGAAGATACTTAGTAAACTGCAGCATGCTTGGTCAGACATGCAAAGAAAGCTTCACAAGCTTGCTCAGTTACCCAGGAAAACATATAAATACGTCTCCACATGTAGAACCCTTGACACTGAGGAAAAAAGCAACTCAAATCTAGCAAAGTGTGTGTACAATTCCATTAATCCATACAAGAAGTACAGCTCATGCGTAACTCTGGGAGAAAAGGGGATTCAGAAACACTGATTTTAGTTACAGCAGAGGGCTGAAAACCTTCTCAAACACAGAAACATTACAAATTGTCATCCTGGTAATAGAAAAATACAAGAAAATAAGCAACAAAGGCAAAAAGTTATTCAAATTAGAAAATTAGTTGCCATGTTCAGAAAGTTTTAAATAAATTAATATTTTTATATTACCATGTGAAAAGTTACTCATTTCTTTAATGCATTAACACAACTGATTAAACAACACAGTAAGAATACTTTAACTTTTCAGGATAAAAGCAAATGTTCCTTATTTCAAAATATGAACATAAATGTAGCTTACTGATTTTCTGATGGTGTCTCCAATGATCACACCTGTAAATGTCTCCCATTCCTGGGGGTAAAAAATGAACAACTCACATAAGTAACACGACATCTTTAAGAATAAAGATTAATATGTAGTAGCATGTAGGCAGAGCTGGAAGACAAACAAATTAAATCCTAGATTCTGAAAGAGTTCCATGACAATTTTAAAATGTTAGGTGATACTACCAGAATGTAATTCCTTTTGCAGAATCCATCCTAAGCAACTGGAGTGCTTTATTAAGAAAAATAAGCAAAGGGGAAGTTCTATACTTTCTCAGCACCCACAGCTCCTACCCAGACTACGCATCTATAGACTATCAGGAAGCAACAAATGTGGCTGGCAAGGACACACATCCTGCCTGGTGGGGCATCAGCAGCCCACATAGAACAGGTAACTACAGAAGGCATGATTGAATTTAGGTATGATTAAAGCTTTTAGACTTGGTATATGTATCCAGAAAGACAGTTTTTAATTGTTTTAAAACAGATCAGACAAGTACTTAAACCCATTAGAAATTACGTAATACTGTATTTGGAGGTGACAAGAAACAGACTAAAAATTCTCGTTAAGTACGGAAATTTTGCACAATTAATATCTACATTCCATGATAAAGATTTGTTTTATTAAAGTAACGTTAGAAACATTAGAAATTTAAAAGTCAATTGACTAAGAGTAGTACTGCTGATACAAACCCCAGTATAGTATTTTGCACCCGTAAGTCTCACTGATTCTTGAAACAACCCCCTCTTTCAGTTACAAACTGATGCTTGTCTCTCAGTTACAAAGAAAATGCTTGTGCACACAAAAATGCATGGAATATTTTTTTGTTTGTGCAATATTGCTATGAAGAAAAGCAGAAGTATAATATATGGAAACATATAAAACTACCTCAGAAAAATCTATACATATTGATTCAGAAAGAGAATGTCCCTACTAAGAACAAAAGCATTCTGTAGTATATTGCTGAAGTTGTACTATAAATTTCATATCGCTATGCAAAAGAACATTTAAGTGCAGAAGATTGAATTCTTTTGGGACAGGGACTTAGAATACTAAATTCTCTAGCAACAGGTTAAGCAACTCCTAGTCTCATCACATTAAAAGCCTTAAAAGAAATAATTTTAAAAGAATAACCACTCCAGCTTCATTTTCCTCACTAAGTATTTTGCACAAGCACTCTTCTCTTAACAATTTAATTAAAATAACTTCTACCTTTCAAAGAAGTAAAAAAAAATATTGATATTTGCTTGCTTTCTCTCTTGAGTATTCAGATACGGCAGAAATATGCATTCTATATAACCTAGATTAAGCTGTCTAAGAGCTCTAATAGCTGATGGAAATTAATGCTAAACAATAGAAACCAGCACGTAGGGCTTTACCTACAAACACTTAAGAAGCCAGGATTTAATTTAGTCAGAAAACTATTTGCAGGTTGCTGCCTTAATGACTTCAGAAACTCAAGAAAAATAAAGCAAGGTATTTTCAGAAACTCAAACGAAATAATAAATACAAAATAGGGAATTTGGACAAGGAAGAGTAGCCAGGATATACTCCTACTATTAAGAAAAGTTATTTTTATGAGGCCACATCATTGCTGGAAGACTGGGATGTCACTTTGCCAGTCCATGTCTACAGTGAAACTACTCTGCATTCTTAACATCAGAAAGCTCCAACCAACTTTTTTTTTTTAACTTTGTACCTTAAGCTCACATCTTTCATATAATCAAGTTCCATTACTTCCTTCAAATGTACAATCTGCTTTTTACCTTTATCTCTATAATGGACTCTCCTCTATTAAACTGACATATACATTTGCTGTCCCTTCTGGTCTTCAGATTCTAGTACAGAAAGCCATAGTTTTGTCTCTCCATTCCATGTAGGTACTTCAGATAATTAACTGTGTCTTGACTCAGCATAATCAGCCATGTTTAAGCAATTGCATTAAGTCAATTATCCATACTCTTTCAATGCAGGCAGACTTTACAGGATTAATCAGACTACACTGCAGATAACTACAACTAAGTCCTACATTTACTGACAAAAACTTTCTATTTACTTATTTACTTTTCATATTAAGTTTGAATAAAATACTTGGCATTTTCTTCTCTAGCACTTACATTCTCTTGAAAAAGTTCAGGATGCATTCCTCGTACAAAATGTAGAGCAAACATTAGCTGATCAGCCTGAAATAAAAGCAGTGAAAATGTATTTATATACTCAGCAAAAGTCACATTTCTGGTTCTTTTTTATAAGTAACATTCTGTTAAAAAAAACAGCTCTAATTCCATAGTAAGGACTTATGACACATCCTAATGTAAAATTGCTACATACCTTTGCAACTTAGAGACAAAAATTAATTCAAAGTGGGCTGTGGAGTGGAGGGCCAAGAGGAATTAGCATCAATCTATGCAAGGCACTGAAGTTCTCATTTTACTGATAAACATGAACATCATATGACACTGAGAACAAACTATACCATTTAACTCTTTCATCTTCTCAGACAAGTTCTGTAAGCAAATCCATATCAAAACTGCATATTAGGATGCTCCCTGGATGATCTAGTATGTAAAATTTGAACAAGAATCATTTGGAAGAACGCTAACTGGCCTAGACTAACCTTGTTTGACAAATTAACAGGAAAGGTGGGCCAATTCCAGTGCTCAGGTAAATTTCTTGGCACCACTTCATTTAGTAGTATATGTACTATGTACACGTAAATAATAACCACAGACACACAAAATCATTCTTCCCAATTCTAACATGCTTTAAAAGGTATAAACTCATATCAGCTATACCTTTTAAGAAGACACTAGTAAAGCCTCAGTGTCACAGAAGTCTTTAAAAATTTTCAGGGCTAAAAGGAAGAATTAGCAGTGAATTGTTGATGGTGTGAAGAGGTTTATTTGCTCTCTCCATTATTGAACACAATAGTAAGCTGGATGGACCATTAGTTTGAAGCTGTCCAGCAACACACTTTCAGTATTATCTAAACTCCAATCTGATCACAGTTAACATCTTTCCTACTAGAAATCTCTTCTCTGCCTTGCATTTGAACTCTCTACTCTTTTCTCACATATAAAAATAGCTGCCTTTCATATTCACAAGATATAATGACTTAGTGGAAGGCTTCACATACTCATGACTTCAAAGACAGACATTAAGTATTATGAGACTATTTAATGAGAACCCACTTGGACTTTGATAAACAAAACCTCCTAGAAATAACTGCTACCCCTATAGCCTCATATAGCATTGCTAGATTAGGGGACAGGGGGAGGAGGTGGTGTAAAATTTTCAAGATCTCTCTGTTCTCACAGATCAAACTATAGACTTGCATGATTTGTACTGCTCAAATCATATATGCAGATCTACTGTGCATTCTTCTCCCTGGTACTATGAGACAAACACCTGTTGTTATGACAGTTCCATGTGAAAGTAAAAATTAGAACTGAAAACGAAAGACATATATTCCCTCGGTTTTCAGTAAGAAAGCAAGAAGTGAAAAGACATCAGATTGAAATAAAGAAGAAATAGACAAAGAACATTGTATGGAGGAATAACAAGGAACAGATAGAAACAAACAAGATAGCAGGTAAACATTTGGGACAGGCTGTGAAAATAAAAAGGAGAATATCATATCGCAATGTAGGACTTTAAAAACATAGAATCATCTAGGTTGGAAGACACCTTTAAGATAATCAAGTCCAACCATCAACCTAAAAAATCTACTTTTGTTTCCTTTAAAAAAAACCCAAACCAAAATAAAATAAAAAAAAAACCCCAAATAATCATACAAACCCTTATATTTTGGAATGAAACAAATAAAAGCAAATGCAAAAAGAGTGCTCAGAAGACTGAGAAGCCCAGGACTGACTTTGAAGCCAGAATGAGTTAGAGAGGTAGAGCTCTGTGGAGAAACGTGCATCAGAAATACTAATATAGTCATATCCTGATTTTTAGTCCTCCTCATTTAGCATGTTAAATATTGATAGTGTAATTTTTTGCATCTATTACACAATACTGCTTATTTAAAGTAGATCAAGTGTTGACTGCTGAAAGAATACTTTCAAACCCAGTGCACTGTATAAAAGCCAGAAAAAACACAATCTTACCTTAAACAAACAACGACAAACATATTCATACACTGTGTGCTTCAGTGAGCCAATAAGCAGCTTGATTCTTTCCTCAGTATTACTTGAATCCTAAAAAGAAAATTTCAGATTTCAAAAATTCATGTGGAAGCAAAAATCTTTTCATGTACTTTGTTAATTTCAGCAAAATGACACAAATAATCTGGACTCTATGCAACATGAGTTCTAAAAACATACTAATAAATTCATTTGCAGCTATCAATGCACAGATTACTAAATGGGAAGTTCATGGTGAAGTATTAAGAAAGAAATATTTTGGCACAGAATATTTTGGCTATGAATATGGTACAACTTTGTGTATAAGATCAAATACATGGAGAATGAGAAAACATTTTCTTCTCCTAACATCAATATCATTGAAATCTCACCTTCATGTGATAAAACATTGCTTATGCATTGATTTACTACACTTGATACTACTAAACAAGTATGTTGATCTTAAGTGTAGTTATGAAACTTCTGGTCGAATTTGGCCCAACTGAAATGAACATTGTAGAAAACAGTAAGTGTACACTGTCCCTCAAAGCTCATAGAATGAAAGAATAATTCTAACAGGAAAAAATTTAAAAGGACAAAAGAAGAAAGGGATTGGGTGTGTTACAGGTAGTGTGAGTTCCTTTCTACCATGCTGGAATTTGAACGGTAAATTTAAGGAAGGCACTTGGGCAATTGATTTGCCTAATACCTTTCCCATGTCTAATAGATCACTTGGCAAAAATGAAGAATTGGATACAGGACAAGGAAAAAAGAAAGCAAGCAATGAATGTAAAACTAGAAGTTGAGCTTTTTAAGATTATTGGAAGGAAGAAATAAAATTATGAAGGAGTGTGAGAGTAAGAACCTCATGTTGTCAAAAAGAAGTAATAGGAACTTTAAAGAGGGCAAGTTCACATAGTCAGAACTGTGTTCCTAGTAATGACTGGAGCTGAAGGAGAATCATAATCACAGATGCCAGACTAAAGGTGAATCCAAAGGAAATATCATGGAAGGTTGGTGAATGACTTTCTAAGTAGAAACAAAAAAAAAATACTAAGGATTTTGGAGATGCTGAATAAAAAGAAAATGCACGATTACTCAGTGTGGGTATTTAGATCTAAAGAGTGAGGTGACAAGGGATAAATCCATCAGAATATATTAGCCTAAGAATACAGAAGAATAAAAATTACATTTTAAACAGGAGAGGCTACAGACATGATTACAAACTGTATAAAAGTAGATAAAGTTTTAACCTTCCTCTGGGTAAATGAACCATGGAGAAAAATAGGTCTTTTCTTATTCTACCCCTTGCTGATAAAAGTACCTTTATTAGTATTTTAGATCATGAATTTATTTAAATAAAGCCTTCATTAAAGTTATAATCATCCTTTCTTTTCCTAATTCACCGTAGACAAAGAGCAAGACTGAAATCACAGAGTTACTTTGCTTTCAGATGGTACAGAAACTCTGTGATTTATATACAACATAAGATAATTTAAAAGTCCTTGTGCCTGTATTCTGAACATCTAAAGCACAACAGGTGAACATCACTTCTTATTATACACTTCATCATCAATTATTCAAAGTTTTTTTTTAAAAAAAATGTTCAGAGTAACTAATAAATTCTAAGGATCCAAGCAGATGGATTCTTCTGCAGCATTAGCAGCTTCAGGAGAAGAGAAAATACCTGCTCGCTTTGCAGAGCTCTTTGGAAAAGCCGCAGGAACGCCGCCAAACTGAAGCGGTACATATTATTAATTTTGGACAAGTCAGAGATAATGAAATACATTTTGCTGGCACTCTCAGCCAGAGGGAGATAGGCATCCCTCTCCTGTGGAGAAAAACAACACACATATGAAAAAAGCAGGTACATTACTGCCACCTACTGATTATTGCATAAACATTTCCTCATCCCGCAGGAAAACAAACCTATGACTCCCACTGCTGTAGAAAACTGAATCCTTTCCAAGCCTTCACATTGAGGGACCAGCACTCCAGACTTCAACACTGTCTTTAGATTTCAAAGATGGAGGTAAACATTTTTAGCAAAATATTCTTTAAATGATGAAGAACATGTTGGAAATTAATCCCGAGGGCACTAAGGTCTTTTCCCATCACAGAACACATCTCAAAATTCAATGGGAAATTTTAAAGTCAACAAATAGAATACAGAAGAAAACTCTGAAATTTGTCACAAAAAGAGGATGTCAGATGAATAACATCACCAATTATCTAAACTCTTCCAATAGCAAGGGGCATATTAAGCAAAAATATCCATATGAACTGTAATGTTATAATAATGGATGAAAAAATAAAGTCAAAACTGAGGAATTGCCAAAATTCCTTTAATTCAAACTGGCAGACTTTAAATTATGTAACTAATCAGCATATACAAAACAAGGCATTTTAATTACTGAAAATACTGCGTGTATTTGCATATACCAAATATCATTTACTCAAAAAACTTTAATTTGTTATTCATCTTATAACCCTGTGGATATATGTATCTAGATAAAAGATGACTATTTTTAGCAGGAGAAAAACAGTACTTATAGATTAAAATATTCTCCTACCTTATCAAGGAAACTCTGAAGTCTGAAAGATTCAGCCAGTGATTCCTGGATGAGTGCACTGCTTGCTTTAGTTTGATTCAAAGATTCAATCAGATCCTTATTTTCTAGTATATTGCCTTGTGATGTGGCAAGTGTCTGGAAAAAAGAAAGTCATCTATGTTATATTAAAAATAAAAAATCCTGTAAAGTAACCATTTTGGAAGCTGTCCATCTTTCTGACCTGTGCGTATTTCTTGACTCACTGAATGCATCTCAACAGTACTAGAAAACAGGTGGTTACAAGAAGTATGGAAAATAAAGCTCAAGAACATACTCCAAAAGTCCAGATTCTGAAACATAGGTCATCAGCAGGCTTTTGAGAATGATTTCTATGATCATAGTCTTAGGCACTAAATACAGATGGTAAATACAGATTAGGGTATTTTTTTCTTTTGTTTAACTTCCCATTTAACCTGAAGTTGTAACAACTTCCTGTACACAGTCATTCATAAATTCATTTTCCTTCAAAAGCATTCCAATATCCCATATACAATCTAATTCTCATTTCCAACTGACACGAATATTCACATTACAACATTTAAATTTCATAATCAGAGATCACTTCAAAATCCTTGAGATTACCCCACAGTTTTTCTGAGTTTTCCTCATTAAATTAAGCAATTAATTTCACATCTAATTAGTAGGAAAAGCTTGAATAGTTCACTCATATTTAAAGGTTTTTTACTAACCTTCAGCAAATACACATCAATACATTTATTTTTAGTCAGACAGAAAATTGGCTGCCTGTCAGTCAAACTTCTGAGCAACCACCTGTATATTAGCATATCTGGAGGCAGAGATTCACCAGTCAGAGTAGTAGAATGCACTTACTTCTCTAATTGAAACAAGTTTAGGACAAGATCACCTGCTTTTCCAAAGAGTCCAAACAATCTATGAGGAATCATACTGTGAGTTATGAGACAGCAAGAGCACCAGTAAAAAACCAGTACAGTACTTCAGATGGAATGGCAATGTTGCTTTAAGACTAACTTAAATTTAGCTAGCCCTCATCCAACATTGACTTCTTTGTTGACAGAGTCCATGTAGCACCTGCCAGTTTCCACTGGCTTTAGGTTTCTTTCTTCAGGGTCAAAGAGCATCCTGATTCCAGTGCTAACAAGAATTCCAAAATTGAAATCAACCTTGCTGTTAGTACTCAGACGCTTTTTGTTGCAGATAGCTGCAGTATCAACTACTTTAGGTTTGTACTTGATAATTCAGATCAGACAAATAAAAAAAAAATATTTGAGTTCTAAGATCACAGAAAAAGTGTGTTCCAAAAAGTGAAATTTGTTTAGTGGCATCTCTGAACCCTCAGCTTCTGGTAGAGAATAAGATGTTAAAATGGTCAAATCTGGATACAGAATTTTATTACAGAGCAAGTTTCCCTCTTCCTGTAAGAGAAATCTGGCCCACCAGAGTTTTAAAAAAGGGCTGAGCTTAGTATTTAAGAATTAATAGGGAATTCAATAGGGACTGTAAATGCGGAAATTCAAATCACATCAGATAATTATTTGCAAAATTCTAAAACTGAGCTACTAAATCATAGAATCATAAAATGGTTAGTGTTGGAAGAGACCATGTAGTTCCAATTCCCCTGCCATGGGCAGGGATACCACTCACTTCATCAGGTATCTCAAAGCTTCATCCAAACTATCTGTGACCATTTCCAAGGATGAGGCATCCACAAGTTCTCAGGGGAACCTGTTCCCAGAGGTTCCCAAAGGAACTGGTGCCTTACCACCCTCACAGTAGGGAATTTCTTCATAGCGTCCAATCTAAACCTACCCTCTTGAAGGTTAAAAGCCATTCCTCCCTTGTCCTGTCACTGCATGTCCTAGTAATAAGTCCCTCTCCAGCTCTTGTGGGGCAATGTAATAAATGGCCAGTCTAATCTGTAAAAACTATTGATTTATGCTAATCCATTGCACTCAATACTGCCAAGTTCTGTGACTTAGCTACAGACTGAGGGTTTTAAGGCACCAGGTCAATCTCCCTGCATCTCTGACCTTTCAGAAAGACAGAGGATTTGAGGATCCATTCCTACAAGCATGAAGTACAATTTATGTGAAATCCATGGCAAGACACAGACAAAAAATAAAACAGTCCCTCCTTATAAGGTGAACAGCTGTTTCTGAGCATAAACACTTTCAAAAAATAAAAAGATGAACTGAAAATTGAGAATATTAATTTTAAATGCAAGACAGGGAATGTTAACTGTAAAGAATATTACAGCTCATTGCTAATAAGAAACAACTGTGGAGGTTTAAAATTTTAAATTTCTCTCTCAGCAATCTTCCATTTCATAGTGGGAATTTTTATTGTTTTCACAACACAGGATCATTTCTCAGCTTGAGAATGAATCCTTTGACATGATTCACAAGCTTAAAAATGTAGCTTTTTAAAAAAACTCCTAATTTCAAAATGAAATAGTGTAATTTTTTAATAAAGTTTTCTCTTCTTGGTGTGTTAAAATTAATTAAATTTCTAATCATTCTAAATCAGCCTAAATCTAGCTCAACAAATTCATAAATTTAACAATGAAAATGCTTGATGTATTGAAATACTAGTTTCATAACAGATGTACATTATTATCTACTCTACTCTTCCAACAGGTCCAGGAAAATAATGCCTTTATTTTCTCTAATCAAAAATCCTGAGGGCTCATTATTCCAACACTTCCAGCATCTTCATTGACACGTATGCCAATGAGATCATTATCTTACTGATATACAAGAGGTAAATTTGTTTTACCTCCAAAAGAGAATCCTCAAGCTTAGCTAACTGTATCTTCTTATCTTCTTCCTGTTGTAACAGTTTTGTCTTCTGCTCTTCCAAGTCAGGCTTTTCATGCTGAATCGTTAAAGCTAAAAGCTAAAAACAAAGAGAGAAAACAAAAACAAAGCTGGGGGTTTTTCTTCATTTCCACTTAAAGAGGGGTCAGTTTTCATGGATACACTCTATCATGCCAGTTCTCTATCACCAGAGGAAGGAGCAAATCCATGTGGTTATCTATGCTTCACATTTTCAATTATATCTTAGTTATCAAATTTATCTACCCCATTTTAAGCATCGTGTTAGTATAGAAAAATATGTTTCATACCAAATAAAGAGGGGATTTTCTTCCCTTAATTTATCTTTCTTTTTTTCTTCCATTTGTATGTTACATTTTGATTTCTAGACCTTATAGAGAAAACCTCAAAAGCTACTAGAATTTTAAATTAAATAAAATACACAATATTTTGGTTTCACTACATTTTTTCTGTACACAAAATATCTTGATGGTACCAGCATTACTCTCTAAGTAGGACACTGGAGAGCTATAACAGAAATGTTTCTATGGTATCATAAATGCATCTAGAACAGAAAGCAAAGGCAATTAATCTGTTGCAACTGAAGTCAATGAGAACATTTTCATTTTCTCTACTGGACTCGCTCCTTGGTTCCAAAGTGCATAAAAATTTTACTATTTATATTTGTGAGCTAGAAAATTCCTCCATAACCGTTAACACAAACTGCACCACAGGGTTTATTCCAGATGCTGGAAGCAGTTATGCATGTTCACTCTACATACACTGGCTTTATTCTAAATGCCTACCTGTCCCCTTAAGCCACTTGCTGTTGTGGTAAAGTTTACTTCTGTAACAATTGAAGCAGCATCAGGTGGAATGAAGGGATTTGGGTTCCTTGTCGATAGAAAAAGACGGAACTCTTCATTATAATCTATCATTTTTTCACCTATTTGTACAGCGTAACGGGGTCCTGTAAATAACAAATAGATGTTATATTCACTCTGATTGGAACATTCTAAAATTAATCTGAAAACAATGGCATTTGTGTAATATGAACATATAAAATGATTGGAAAAAAATACAAATTCAAAAAATTCAAAGAACACATCCTAACCTGTATTGTTACAGGCAGAAAAATAATAACACAGCACTAAGCTATGTAAACTATGCTATAGAACATAGCATAGTAAGCATATTTAATATACCTGAGTAATTTAATTATTCTTACCCTGAACACAAAGCAAAAAGGACAAAAAATGCACTTGACATAAAAGTAATACTAACAACTTCTTGAAATCTTCAGAGCATGAATAGAAGGCAAAACACCACAGAAGATGACCTCGAGAATCCTCCTTATGTATAAGAGTCTTGTCATAATTTAAACACATCCCTTTACTTTTAAACATTGGTCTACCACTCTATACTAGCCATAATTATACACTGGCTAACTAAGATGGTTCAGTGTTTCCTGAAATGTCATCCAAACCCATGAGATTTCATCTCTGCATCTGTTATATTTATTTGTAGAAGGTTGATGTTGCTGTATAATCATAATTCTATTAAGATACTATTTTTTTATGATGACTGTTATAGAGCAAGTCTGTTAAACTAAAAATGGTGGAATATCTAGACAGGAGAATGAAAGAAAAATATTCCACCAAGAAATATCCCATAAATTCATATTAATATAAATACATTTAATTTAATCATACTATGAAAGAAACAAGTGATTTATTAAATAACTGATGTCATAGTTTCAGTCTGTTTATACTCCTAATATTTCTCAAATGCCTGTTACAGAATAAAACTACATGTATGGCCCTACCACCCCACCACTCTTCCATAACAGGTTTCCATTCTAGCAGGGTTAGAAAATAATAGACTCGGACAATCACATGATTAAAATGAGATTCTGCCTCCTGATACTGAAAAAGAAATAAGAACAGAAATATAAAGATAAAAAGTGAAAATTTCCATTACAGAAAACTTTCCAAGATGGCATACTTAGGTGCTTCTCTATTTTTAGCACTGAGTGCAGATCAGGAATATAAATCTCTGGCTAAAACACTGGTAGAGATGAAAATCACATACCAATTTTGCTTCTATGTCAAAGATCAGAATAAATTTTAGGACTATGTTGTAAAAATGTCAAACAGAAAATGGAAGCTGTACAAAGACAAATTTACTGCAGTATATACATTCACATTTTTCTTAACATTTCATTCCAAGTAATGAAGAGATGTACAGTCATCACAAGCAAAATAATGCAGATGGGTCCACACAGTCACATTTTGACAAAAAAAAGGAGCCCATGCTTGCTTGTAAAGTGATGGAAAAGCTTCAGATAGTGACCTGTTCTTCCTTTTCCAATAGCAGCTCTCTAGTTTGGACCCTCACAGACCTGGTGTTAACATAGCTCCTTAACAAGCAAAAGAGGATGTCTGAGTGTTATGAGCAATTTTCCTGAACAAACTTGTATATTTGAATTTAATCTGCTTTCTCCACAGTTCTGCAGACATAGTCATCTCTTATACTGTATCACATCAGCTTTCCAAAATTCAGCAGAAGGTAGAGGGGCAAAAAAAAATTGTTACAGTCTTCTACCTAACCCCCCACAGACCTGTGAAATCACCGCTCTGGGTGGTGTTCTTCAATGAGAATAAACAAGCAAGTACATCTGTAATGGCAGGCTGACCTAAATTAACACTTTCTTTTCCCTAAACAGATCTTTCTTATATTGGAGATATATGTAAATAAGAATCTTATGATACTTGCATTCATTTTTAGCATGTCCTTACATTCAAAAAATTACTGCTACCTCACACGTCATTAGATCTCAATAGTAGATGAAATGACAGCAAAAAAAGGATATTGAGCTATTGTCAGTACCCAAAGCTCATACAGTAAATTACATGCATAGGCTGTGGGATATGCTGAGGAATTACCACTTGAGGCAGAAATACAATTACAAAGGATAATGCAAATCTATTTCAATTACTGTAATTTAGAAAGTATTTAAAACACAGATTACTGTATTTTTTTAATTCACCCGGTTCACTTGATATAATTCCAAAATATGTAACATAATACAACAAAATTCATACCGAGATACTTGCATAATTACTATTTATTTTTACTGAACTTTCATCACAATTTTTCATATTAAAAAAAGTTTTTTAATGCAACTTAGTCCAAAGCAGTTATATAGACAGTTAGATAGAACACATTATCTGTCCAAAACAGAGATATTATATTGCAAAACCTAAATGTTGTGGGTTTTTTTCCTTTTTCTTGCATTGGTTAAGGGACTCCTTTCACCAAATTCCACCATTTTGTTGTTCTCTATGACCCTCCCCATTCCAAGGGTACATTGGGAACATACTTGTGTGTCTTCTTTAGTTTCAGAGAAATGCAAGAGAAGCAGGAACACCAATACCCTAAACCTTTGATTTCTAATTGCACAAACATCAGTGTAACATCTGGTTTATTTAAAGCCCAAGTTTGCAATTAAAACTATGTGTTTGAAGTCATCACTAGAAATTAACTTAAAATTTAAATTTTTAAGAGTCAATAAAAACACATTATTTTAATTTCAATTAAAAAAAGTTTTAAACACTTTTCAATATTTTTCCACTTACTAAATAATAACATATCTCCGACATATTTCATGCACTGAAGAGTTAGCAGCAGGTTAATTCTACAGAGGAAAAAAAACTACACAATATTCATGTTTTCAGAAAAATCAAGTTTTATATAAATAGATCTAAACTGCAGAAGTTTTGAGCAAGCATTTGCAAAGATCTTGGTGATTTACCTTGAGCAATAAGATCTTTTCTTAACAGTGGGTAAAGTACAGGCTCCACTCCATCCATTTCCTGTATAATAAGTGTTTTCCCAAATCTCACTGCCAGCTCAAGAGCAGTTAGGAAGTTGGTGTCCTGGATAAATAAAAATACATTCCTTTGATTCACGCTTCTTTGAAAAATGTAAACACCTCAGAATGAGTAGGAAAGCATTACACCAAATAGTACAAATCTAAAAATCAGTAGTACAGATGAAAAATCCTACTAGAGGCATACGATATTTCAGGGTTTAGCCACAAATGTTTAGTTGAAATAAACTTCATCTACTCAGCTACTGACATGCAGAAAACCTATCTAACAGGCCTAGATCTTCAAGTGCTCCATCAGAAGAGAACAGGTTCACCATCATGTCTGCCATGTGCATCTGGAAGTCCTGGCCAGGTCTCGTATCACAAATTAATTTGTAGCTATGTCCCAAAACTGAACCAAGCACAGGATTCACATTATTAAGAGGTCTACATGCAGTCTTTAGTTGCAAACAGGTGTTTTAACATGCATGTGCTGCTTAAGAGCCCCTTAGTAAATAGAGATCCTGGACAATATAGACAACAGAGGCTAAAAGGTAATCAGGCCAACCAGCTAGCAGGAGAAACAATGAATTACCCAAACATATGTTATCTACTACCATCAGAGAGTATCTACAAGGCTTACACAGAGCTGTTGAAGCAAAATTTGGAGGCCAGGTGGGGTTCCATAAGGAACTTTTTAAAAGCACCAGATGCCTGCCTATGTGTGTGCAACTGAGCTGCACCTCACTACTCAGGTCAACAGTTACAGGTACACCATGAATTTCAGGTACCTTCATCTCAAACTGAAATCAAACTTACTCTTTCCCATGTAGATAATACAACACAAAAATCATAGGAAATTAAGTGTATCTATACTCCTGAAATCCAGTGAATTGCAACCAAGTATACAAAAGACTTGTCTAGTTGAAAATCTTTTACTATCTTCCTCTCAGCAGGGAATATGACATTCTTGAAGATAGCAGCACAAAGAAGCAAACATGTAGAAGGAATACCAAATGTTGACCTTCGAATTTTAAATAACCTAGAACTCTGTGAAAAATTATATGCTTCATAGAATATAAACATTTTTGGTGATTGCTATCACACACCTTTAAAATTACTCTGTAAAATCTGGAATAGAGAAAGCTCTAACAAAAAAGTCCTAGAGTAAATACTGCACCTGTTGGTTAATAACTTCCAAACGTGATTCCTTCAAATGTGTCTTCAACCATTCAGTAGCCCGGAAAGAAGGGTCTATCAAAAATGGGCAAACTTTACTCTAGGTAAAAAGAAATACAGATATGTTTACTAAAATCTATTTTAAGAATACAATTGGAATTCTTTTTTTTAATTTCCCCAAACTAATGGAATATCTTAATTAATAAACAAACTGTTTAACAAAACAATAACAGAATAGGAAATTTATGTCTTCCATTTTATCTCTCCTTTAAAAAAGAAAAGGAGAGCAGCCAAATCCAAACTTCTCAGATGTTTGACCTGCTGAAGTTAGGCAGTTCTTCACCTTCTCCTAAAAACAGTAGTCTATTCAATGAGTATAATCTACAACTTCTGTTATTCACAACTGTTTTTAAACTTAGAAGAGTTACTAGTTTTCCTTTTTTTTCCTCTGGTAGGCAAAGGTACAACACTTCTGAGTTTGGATCTGAATGCATTTTAGAAACAATCATGAACACAAGTATTTTGCAGGCACAAAGCTACACTCAACTCTGTCCAGTACATCCATGTCTCTCTTGTGCTGAGGATCACACAACTGGACCCAGGAGTCCAGGTGTGGCCTAACCAGCGCTGAGTGAAGGCAAGGGATCACCTCCCTTGACCTGCTGCCAATACTTTGTCTAAAGCTGTCCCGGATACCACCAGGACACCAAGGAGAAAGCAAGGGCCCATTTCTGGCTCATGAACTACCTGGTGTAGACCAGGACCACCAGGTCCTTTTCTGCAAACCTGCTTTGCTGGTCCTCAGCACATGTTGGTACATAGGGTGTTACTACCCAGGCACAGGACTGTGTAATTCCTCTTCCTGAATTTCAGGAGGTTTCCGTCATCCCATTTTTCCAGTCTGTCAAGGACCCTATGGGCTTTAACTTTAACCTCTTGTGTATCAGAGACTCAGTCACAGAATGGCTTGGATTGGAAAGTCCCTTAAAAACCATGTAGGTCCAACTCCCCTGCCACAGGCAGGTATGCTACTCACTAGATCAGGTTGCCCATGGTCCCATCCAACCTGACCTTGAGCACTTCCAGGGAAGGGACATCCACAGCTTCTCTGGGCAACCTATGCCAGTGCCTCACTACACTCTAAGTAAAGAATTTTTACTTAATATCTTCTCTAAATCTCTCCTCTGTACTGTAGATCACTGATAAAATACCATGTCCAATTTCAGCTTTATAAGGATGCTGAAAAAAACTGTACACAAAGAAAATTATTTGAGCTGAGGGAATGCTTCAAAAAGCTCTTTACACACTGTGAAAGTTTTAAGAGCTTAATCTACTCAACTAATGAAAAAGATGAAAATAAGATTTTATTAGAGCACGTAAGTAGCTTTAATGGTACAAGACAGTATTTATTGAAAAGCTTTTTAATCAAACCAAGAAAAGAATATACAGATCTACTAAAAGAGGATGATAAAGCAAGATAAATTCAAATTAGGGAAAAATCAGTATCTGATTTGAATCGTAAATTATTCAAGCAAATCACCTGTGGTAAATGCAGTTTCCCCTCATTCCAGTAAATATTTACTTGTTAGAAGATCTAATAAATGATTAGAATATTACATGCATAATTGTATATTATGTAATATATATGTATCTATATATGTATTGTGTATATATATCTACATATAACTATATAATAAAAATGAATCTTCTCCCATTCTCAAGTATTATTAGCTGTATATATATATAGGTCTTGAATGGTATCTGCATATATCCTTTTCCTTTTTCTGAGGAAAAAAGAAATAGAAATTACACATCTAAGTGAGCATATATAGGACATAATCTTCCACTGATTGTACTGGTGTTAAGGACTATTTACACTTTAGGCCTCAACAGACTGATATAGAATCAAACAGTAAAAGCAAAATGAAAACATGTATTTCCTTTAACAGGGTTTTTTTTTCCTTTTGCTACAAAATATCCATTGCTACATAAGTATTTATTTCTCTCTGTGTGTGCTCTGTGATGTCAATAAATAACACAAATGAAATAGTTCAAGTTGCCATGTTACTGAAATTTGTAAATATTTAAATACTTCCAAGACAAGACAAAAAAGCAAATTTACCTGCAAGATGACAAGAGCATTTTCTATTGAAAGGTCATCTGAAGGCAAACCTTCACTTTTCCAGACTAACTCCTCACTTTCTGTACACAGGAACCGCCGCAAATCAAACGCTGACAAATGAAAATGTAAGTTTCTGACAGCATTTACAGTCTGAATAATTTTAAAGCATTTACCAGTCTATATAGTACAGAGACTTTGTCTAACAGATTTCAAGTCCGTAGATTTCCCTTTAATCTGTTATTTTATTGCTTTTATTGAATTTATTATTGATGTCATAGAAATATTAAATAGTTTTGCTAACACACAGATCAAAATGATTACTGAAAAAGCAGAAACATTCAGTATGCACTGGCAAATTTACAACAGTTAATGTGAACACATTCATTTTCATAAACTTTTCTTTTTAAGCAAGGACTATAAAGATACAATTATTTATAAATATTTATAATCTTAATAATTTCATTGAATGATTCTAAGAAATAGTCTGTCAGTATGTAGAAATATTTACTGAGTAAGAAAACGTCTCTTCTAATTTGGGACCACAAAGACAATTGAGACTGTTCATTAGAACTCACTGGCATTTCTCACTTCCTCAATCAAGCTTAATTACTTGCATGCAGACACTGACAAACACACACACAAAATTACTTTCAAGGCCTGCTGATTTGGTCCATTCATCCAAGCTGTTTTTCCTCTGATCCTCAGGAGCAGCAGAAAGATATGTAATAAATGCAGCTGCTAACTGAGCTCTTTTAGGTAATGTAGCCAGGTCATCTGTAATCTCTGACACCTTCCAAAAAAAAAAAAAAGTACAGAATGTATAGTTGTTTTGCAAACAAAAACTGCATTAATACATCTCATCAGTTACTAAAATGTCAGAATGAAGTTTGCCTGCCATTGATAATACAGATGAGACAGTTTCTCTTCTTGCATTTCAGCTATCTCTACCTAGCTAAGACACATGGAGGAAAGGGAAAAATTCCTTTTAGCTCTGGGCTAGGGCATGGACAGATATTTCTGAGAATGTAGCTGCTAAAAATCCATAAATTTGATGAACAGTTCAATTTATAAGCAAATGGATAATCAGTATTTTAGTAAGAAAAATAAAAAATCTGTGATCCTAGTCACAGTCAGGCTTTAAGTATAACTTACAATATGTATACAGACAATAAATACTATATGCAACTATTGTACTTACTGTTATTTGCTGCACACTTACATGATAAAATATATTTGTCATATATCGTCAAATAATTTATCTACACTAAACCAACTCAGTCTTGAAATGTCTCAGTGTTTTGGAGAAAAATACAGTATATCAACATCATATATGACTTCCATAATTGGTTTCAAATTACTGCCCCCCCTTTTTTTTTTACTTTAACCAAATTGACATTAAAAACAAATGCTGATACACAAATTAAAGGCAAATTTTTACTGTTTCTACCTTACTAAAGGGATAAAAATACTGCCTTTTTACTGTCTTCATTATGGGATGAGGTTCTGATTAATCCAGCTGTCAGTTTAGTCTACAGAATACCATTAATAGGTAGTCTGAATTTTCTTATGTACCAGGGTGATAAACTGTGAGGAATCACTTTTAGAAGCATTTAAACTATGGGGTTCAAATATATCCAATCCTTACTATAGCAAATGGAATATTTGTATAGCAACTTTCAGAGGAAAACCTTCCATTTTTTTTCCAGTATGGTGGTTAACCCACAAGAAGGATTCATCTAACCTTTACTTTGGTTCTTCAAAATGCAAGTATTTAGTCAATTGTTTAGGCTTTTTCCAGTATCATTGGAGAGACAGGACCATGTATCTCTGCATGAAGATTTCTTCTGCTTTAAGATACCCATGAAAGTTACTTACAGCTTTCTGGAGGTGACAGCTATTTTTACCTTATATACATCTTCAGATTTTCCTTTTTGTTTCAGGCTTTACAAGGGCCTGTTTATCCAAAGACTTGACAGTTTCTCTCAAATACATCATTTGAGCAAACAATGTATGTTTACCTTCCCTATTTTAACAGCAGAAAAGTTCCAAGCATCTAAGTGAAGACTTCAAAAGCAACCCATCATTTTGGATAGACCTACATCTGCATTTCCAACATTGATGCCATAAAGGAGATACATTTTAAGACTGCGATCGTTTAAAATCTGTCCCTTTTGGCTGTATCTCAGGTTGGAGAGTCCAGCTGCTGACATGTTCAGCCATCATAACAATAACATTCTTGTGAATGAAAACCAGCACAGAATTTTGTATGTTTTGTATTAAATACTGGGGATTTTTACACTTCTGGTAGAGAGGTGATAAGTATGGTGAAGTAAAAAGAAGTTTCAAAAAGAAGGAAAGCTTAATTTTCTAATGAAAAATAAAAAATGTGCACTGGGAGACATGCAGAATGGCAGTAATTCACGTTCTCCAATGATCAGCTATAAGATGTACTTATGAAAATTTTCACTAACCTGAGTGCTCCATCTTTTATGCTCCCTATCGAGTTGACTTATCAGTACCTCTGCAGCTTTCAATGTTTTCTGAGCTTTACTTAGTTCTGCTTCAAGTTTTGCTGCTTCTGTTGTTGTATTCTGGAACCTGTAAAACAAATACTCTTTGTAATTGATACCATGAACTACTAAACTTATGGACAGTTATTTCCAAGGCAGTTTAATTGACTGAATTTGTAATGAATGCCTCGCTTAGTGTTAATGAAGAACACAACAGCAGCAGTTTTTTTTTCTGTACCTTCTGCTTCTAACTGGCAGATGGGCTTGTTGACTTTTAGCTAACAAAATTTAGATAGATGAATAGGTGAGATTTAAAAATAGGTTTGAAATACCATACGATAATGTCTGAAAATCATTCCTTCTTCTATTTAAACAACCTGACGATTTTAGTGATTGTGTGAAGTTTTGATCTGCATTTAGTGAGGACAACAGCATGCTCAATGCCATACCATGCATTTGTAACCATTTGGTCAATTTAATCTATTAAATGTTTACAAAAGAATATTACTACTTCATATGGATGACTCCAGTTCAATGCACAGTAGTCTATTTTGTAAACTAATATGAAGTAAGAATATGCCCTAAAAACCAGGCATGGTTTAGGTATTATTTTGTAATGTTACCTAATTATTTTAATTAATATTTAAAATACTCAATAAATTTACTCCATCTATTTAAAGTAATATATTTATATATTACTTTATAAATATATGATAT